>OY744524.1:74759667-75087167 GCA_963556195.1 Sepiola atlantica | reverse complement strand
CGCCGGTCGTCTGAGGTCGACAGATCCGATCACGGCGAATTTTGCATCCATCCAGAGTGGCCCCTATTTGGGGTAGCTGCCCCCCCCCCTCTTCGCTGCAGAGGGGAGCCGGTAAATAACATCAGCCATGGATATTGAATTTCTGTTTTTATTTCTAAATCGAGTGTTTGAATAAAATGAGCTAGTATTTACCTCCCTCCCACCGCGGGAAGATGCGACACAAGGTCGAAAGGTGGGAATTGAAAAGCCATCGCCCAAGAGGTAGAGCACTCTGGCCTACAAAATATACCTGAGCAGCCCCGTCGGCATTCCCCGGTATCAACTAAACTCTTCTCAAAGAGAGAAGGTAAAGCCTGGGAAGGTGGACTTCCTAGAACTGCACAGAACCATACTTCAGCCCGACAGAAAAAAGGTCACCTAACTCAAATGGCCTAGAATCTGTCGGACTGATTGTCCTGGAGTAGGACGTATCCTCGACTTGGTATGAAAACAACACAACCTTAAGGTCAAGTGACCCCGACTAAATAAAATGATCTCCATCTTGTTTCAAATGCACCAATTAAGGCGCCCTTTTAGAAAGAGCATAACAATGTTTTCATTAAAATAAATTCCACTGCTTCTCTACAGCGGACGCACGCTAGTCGTAGCCACTTCTTATCCCTACAAAGGGAATATCTTCCTATTATTTTTTTTTTGGGGGGGGGGGGGGTACAGTGTAGTATAGGTTCGTTCGTCATGATACCATCTTTCAAGGCAGTACCCCTCCTTGTGGGGGGTGGGGGGGGGGGGGGGTGGGGTCAGTGTAATAAGTGTAGTATCTGTTCCGATGGATACTGCACGCCTGTCCTGTGCAGTTCTAGGAGGTCCACCCTCCCAGGCTTCGCCTCCCCTCTTTGGGGAGGAGTAAGTTTATTGCTTACTGTCTGAGGCGCCCCTACCGGGGAATGCCGACGGGGCTGCCCAGGCAATTTTTAAA
Organism: Sepiola atlantica; assembly: GCA_963556195.1. Lineage (NCBI taxonomy): Eukaryota > Metazoa > Mollusca > Cephalopoda > Sepiida > Sepiolidae > Sepiola > Sepiola atlantica. The sequence goes on along the minus strand of OY744524.1, from coordinate 75,086,191 downwards.
TGGCCAGAGTGCTCACCTCTCGAGCGCTGGCTTTTAACCCCACTTGCTCGACCCGATCTTGGGTCACATCTTACTTGTGGGAGTAAGATAAAACTGGCCTTGTGCCTAACTCCGCGAGGAGTAAATAAACATCCTCCAATAAGCCGTACCTCCTCTTTTGAGAGAGGTAGTGTAGTATCTGTTCTATTGTCATAAGGCCATCCTCTCAGGCATTACCTCTTCATTGGGAGGTAGTGTAGTATATGTTCCTTCTTCATTATACAATTCCCCCAGGCATTACCACCTATTTTGAGGGGGTAGTGTAGTATCTGTTCTACTGTCATGAGACTATTATCCCGAGCGTTAACGCCTCTTTTGAGCGGGGCGGGGTAAGAGTTAGTGACAGTGTAGTAATAACATTTCGGTTATATTGAAGTTTTCAGCTTTAAGATGGCTATCATCGAAGCAACATTATCTTAACGAAATTAGTTCTAGTTTTATAACAATTTGGTTCAATTAATAATTTAATGACCCAACAATGCCGTAATAATTAGGTTATATTATTACTGTAGTGTTTGGTCATTAGGTTATTAATTGAATCAAATCGTTATAAAACTATAAATAATTTTAAGATAATCTTGTTTCAATGGCAGCCATCTTAAAGCTGAAAACTTCAATATAACCGGAATTTCTATTTAGCGACGGGAATTAAATGGAAAAGATCCAATTCCTAATTAAATTGAATCAATTCACGATTGTAACGTAAAAGAATTAATCTAAAGTTTTCTCTTGCATTCGTTAATTTTTAGCGCGTTTTTTTTCTTCTCTCTTCTGCTTTCTTCTTCCGTTTGCTACAAAGTTTTGTTTTTGTTTTTGTTTTATTACTGCTTTTTCCACTTCAATAAAAACAAACTTAGAAGATTTTCTAAGTCGAAGAACTTTTCAGTTCAGTTATACACGTTATTGTACATATTTAAAAAACAAAAATGAAAGAAAGAATATTCTTTCTTTTTTATCATTCGTTTGATGTGTTGCGTTAAGCTAACGTTTTTATGTTGAGAACTATGCTCACGTTTCCCTTAACAGAGGTTGAAAAACAAAAGAACAGTTATTTCGTAAGTTCTTTTTCGAGATAGAGTAAACCTACTCTTTTCTTTCGAGTTAAAAAAAAAAAAATGACGTCGTTTTTTTTTTGGGGGGGGGGGCGTGTATAATTGCGGTGAGTTTTAAAAAGTTCTTCATTATTAGGCAATCGCACTGCTAACATTGGTTTAAATGATGAGACACCCTAAAAATCGTAATATGTTTTCAATATCTTATCTTATTATATAAAAGACAGTTCTCTGTGTGCGCGCATGACCGTCCAGCTAAAAGTCAGAAACAACACAAGGCACACCCACAAAGCCGATATATTCTTTTTCAGAATTGTCTCTGAAAGAATATGGGCACGTTTTTTTTTTTTTTTTTTTTTTTTTTTTTGTAATATTCATTTTTGGGGGAGTCACCAAGAAAAAAATTAGTCAGGGGAGTGGGTGGGGCGACATTTAGAACGATTTTTTTCCATCGACCTTTGGTCTGAAACTAGAACTAAAATGCATTTTCTTAGCCTTTGGGCTAGAATCAACGTGTAATATCTAGTTTGTCCTCTGTTGAAGGAGGGGAGATCCATCTCGACTGGAGAGAGGGAGCGAGAAGAGCGGGAGAGAGATGTAAAGATAGAGAGGGGGATATGTATATAGAGAGAAGTTTTAAAAGAACGATGTTACACACACTTAACTTTCCTATTTTGTTGTCAATGTCCTCGGGCAACGTTGGATAGCCATGCTAGTTTTTAAATAAAAGATGTATGTTTACTATAATTCTTCTGAATTTTTTCCGTTTAATGTCAACCACGAATAGAAATTTTGTTATTACACTGCCCCTAACTCCTAAGCCTAGTTAACCCTCTCCTCTTATCAAAGGAGGAGGTAATGCCCAGGAAGATGGTTTCATGACAACCGAATAGATACTACACTACCCCTTCCCCTCGAAGGAGGAAGTAATGCCTGGGCGGATGGTATCATGACAAACGAACATATATTACACTGGCCCCTTCCCCAAAGGAGGAGATACTGCCTTAGAGGATGGTATCATGCTAAATAAACGAACAGATACTATGGCAAAAATATCACGTGACGGACATTAAACTTTTCTTTAAGAATCTCATTGAATAAGATGCTTAAAGCTTTTTCATAAATTTTTTTTCAATATCTGAAAAAATTGATTTTGTAAAATTCAGTCATCAGTTTCGGCCTCCGAACAACTTTGAAGTCAGTTTGTTTAAATGAGTGAGATATGCGAACACTCGACTGATCTCCGATCTCTGGTTCTCTCTTGCTAAGCATTCACAGCAAGAACTCACTTTTCTACCACAACAAAATAACTTTCGGTGCTTATACAGCTGAAAGCACATATGAAAAACATATTTCCAAATAAAAACTCTTGTATATACTTACGTATCAGGCAAAAATAAGTATCCTCACCAAAAATTAGGAAAAATTATCGGATTAAATTTTAATTAAAAATAAAAATCAGTTTTATCGTATTTTGCCGATCCACCATTCACTATTACTGACGTATCTCCTGATTTACGGGTATTCCGCTTTTATCAATGGTGGATTGGCAGAACACAATAAAACTGATTAATTAAAATTCTGCTTGATAATTTTCCATAATTTTTGGTGTAGATATCTACTTTTGCCTGATACGTAAGTATATCAAAGAGTTTTTCTGTTAATTTATTTGGAACTGCATATTTCACCTGTGTAATTGCATATTTCACCATTGCTTTCAGCTGTCTAAGCACCTAACTTTCCTTTCTTCCTCTGTGTGCCTAGTATCAGCCGAAATTTCCACGAACGGATCTTCTTCACAAGGGTTTCGTATCTGTGGAACACATTCTCACATGTTACGATGCACTATTTTCTATTTATGCAAACAGACAAAGTTAAACGCTGAATAATTGGCCCATCGACTAATAAAATGGCTTGGTGTATGAATACAATTCTTCAAAGATATTCCTTGCTTCGTACAGGTTATTTGATTTCAGGAGTTGTACAGAGCAGACGATTTGTGGCTGGTTATTCAACTCACCAGTCCAAATGGAACTTGCTATGGAATGCGGCATATATTTTGTGAAGTTTACTATTGTCTGTCTTTAATCTCTTAAATATTTTTCCAGTTCGGCCGCAACAAAAAGGTATTTTTATTACATAACAATACCGTTGTTTTCATTTAACTGCTTTTAACATGGAGTCACAAGCAGTAACGACCTCTATAAAAACCTTTTGGTACATTGGCCATTGCAACAACTTTAAATAGAAGTTCAAGCTGAGAGATAAAACCTCAAATAAGGAATGATTGTACAGATATTAGGTTCCCTACTGTGATTATGACCTTTTGTCCAAACTACTGGCCAGCAAGATACACCCCCCCCCCTCTAGGCATTAGATTTTTGATGTTCATATATAAGACTGGCTATTATTTTCAAGAAGATATCTGGGTGGTCTTTCTGGAGTGGTCCCAGAAATATCTATATGAAGAAAGTCACTTTGTAGAGTTGGCCGTGTCTGAACGCATCTGACTGAAATAGGATATTGAACAAGAAAAGGGTCACCATCTTCCATGAAAAACACCAAGCATCTCTACTAAAATATGAATCAACTTTATTCGAAGGGAACACTTTTAAACAAAATCATTTTTAACTTAGTTCAGCCCAAACAAGGCAAGCTGCCACTGTAGACATAAAGGGCTACTGAGAATTAGGGTGAAAGTTTAGGGGGTCATCCTAAATTGAGAGCTGTGCAGCGAGATGCTTGTTCACATTAGTTTTAAATTTTTGCTGTAATATAGAGTTGCGAGGTCAACAGGCATTTTGGTAGAGATGTAATATAGGTTCAGGTCTTGAGTTTATTCCCACCCCTCATCACCATGATGAGAGGAGAGAGAGAATGCTAGTCTCTCTATGGCGGAGTCTTGACTAAAGCTGTTGCATTTCGCGTGCATCTAGCTGTGGGCGGAAATCAGCAGGTTTCCACTGTGCATGTCAGTGGTTTGCTAATCACCTGTGTATCAATACGCCAACCAAATTACAACTCGACATAATGCAAGATATTGCACATACATATAAACACAAATAGATCTCTCATGTAATGCTACACCTCCAAAGAAAATAAACCTTTGTTACTGGAGTCGGGTTTTATTTGGAGGGAAAATTTTTCCGTTACAGCACTGACTGAGTCCAAATTGACACTGCGACCGATGTCAGAATCGAGCCCACGACCTTAGACCAGCACAACGAGTGGACGATCACGGCCTGTTCAGTTAATGCACACAGACGTACGTTCATACATGTCTGTATTCAACGTTTGTGTGAAGGGGGCTTTGAAATGCTTGACTTGGCAAGTCAACGACATGCTGAAAGACTGATATTCCTGAGTCAAACTTCGGTAGAGGAGTCAGCATGATACTTTGCAGTCGAGAGCACCTTTCCCAACCTTATTCTTAGCCCCTTGATCAAGGGCGGTCGTAGATCGATCGGTGAATCGCAGTTTGTCATTGAGTGCCAAGTTGTACTCAGAAAGCTTTCTAGGTCCAGCGATCTCTCATGGACTAGAAAGGAACTATACAGGGATTTAGTGGGGGGGCTCTGCTTCGAATCCGCTTCAGGAGAGGTTTGGATGGTCAAGAGCGGATATCCGCTCCAAATGGAGTTATGCACTGGGTTCTAAATACTCTCTTACCTAGTGATTGGCCTGGAACGTACTACCTCTCAATGGCATACAATTCAATTCAAACTTTAGAGGACATGTCTGATTGTCCTCACTGTGACAGAGCTGAAGAAGAAACAACCAAGAACGTCTTTTTCAACTGTATCGAACTTCGGCTGTTTTGGAAGTATGTCAACAAGGTGACAGCTTACCCCAATCCCAAGCAGTCAGTGCCACTAGATGTTATGTATGTGATTGACAACATTGGCCCGTCATACGATGAGGAGATAAAAAATGGTGTTTCTCACAATCCTGGCCGTAACTCGAATCATGGTGTGGATGATGCGTCTGAGGCGATTTCAAGGGTATGAGTCCTTTTCTGATCAGGAACTGATTTCTTTCTTCAAGCATCAGCTTAAGGTTAAAATTAGATAGAAAGATAACATGCGATAGAAAGAGATTACATCTCAGAGAATTCAACAAAAGGTGGACACAAGTTGCAAGCTTGTGAATACGAAAGAAATTCAAGCATGAGTATGTGTTCCATACCTGAGCATGGTGTACATGGTTTTCGGTCCAATTGAACTCCAACCTGGTTACGGTAGTCTCTAAGCAAGTTGAATAAATAATTCCTGTCTCCACATTTTTTATTTTTTGGTAATAAAATTCCTCCAAGATGCCCACACCTCATTTTTATTTTAACCTTGGCCTCCCCATTTGTTTCTTATCTTGGAAGGACACCATCCACTCCCAAACTCCATCCCTATTTCATTTCCTCCCACTTCAATCCTACTCCCATTTAGAGATTGACCTGCATGTTTTTGGTTCTAAACGAACCTTGAGAACAGTGGGTGATCTATTCTTAGAAAGGGTTGAGAGGGTGTTACTAACTTGCCTCTCATTTTATTTGGTTTCTTTGTTTTTCGTTCTTTTTGGAAGTTTTTTTGTTGTGCAGTTTCTCATCATGTTTCACTAAATTGTATATATTTTGTAAATAAAGTAATTTAAAAACCATGGTCATTTTTTAAATAAGGTCTAGTCCATAGAGTAAATGTGGTATTTTGGTGACTGCTGAAGTTAAACGTGATGGGCAAATGGAAAAAGAATGAAAAGAACAGTGTTTCTATAAATGGGTTAGAATGGATCTAGTTAAGAGTTAAATAGACAAAAGATAACCACTGACCCACCCACACCAGTTCCTCAAATTTTGATGGCCTTGTGCCCAATTTGTTAAAAAAAAAGTATACAATATCTTTTAACGAATAAATGACTCAAAGTGTAGTAACTTTTCTGAACCCCAAACTCCAACCCAACAAACTATTCCTCCGCCAATTACAACCCCCTCAGCCTTTCCTCGCTCTAAATCCTAAAACATAGGAAATGAGACAGCGCCAGAGTGAGCAAGATGCCAATCGGTGTCTGCTCCGGCTACAAGAAAAGTGAAGACCCGGAAACTCCCCTTCCTACCCTGGTACTCTGCACGCAACAGTAGACTTAACAGAAAAGAAAAGAACCCTCAAACCATTGCCGCTTCGTAGACAGATTCAGGATTTGAAAGTTGACAACCTAAAACTGTACTCGACGCACCATTACTAATAACATTCCTGCGACCAAAGCCAAAATTAAGTGATCAAACAAACTATTTTCGGCAGAATCTCCTTTTCTTGTCATAAATTGTATTCTTTTTTTATTTTACTAAATAAGTTTGTCTTCAAATATGATTTTGAGGATTTATTTAATGGGGAAAACCCCAAACTTATTCGAAATATAATAATATATAATAATATATTAATGTGAAAATCGGAATTTTGATCTTTTAAAATTTTGACACTGGTATCGATGGGGCAAGTGAGAGTACATACCCGTAACTCTGTAAGTTCTCCAACTTACTCTAAATCTGACTAAAAAAAATAAAATATTGATCAGAACTAAATATAAAAATCAAACAAATCGATCAAAAATAATTTTTTTTTATAACAACAGAAACCAATATTTGCCAGGAATCACTGACTAAACAGATTTATGTGTGTGCCTTTTGTTATGAAATCTTTCGATCATGACGATTGGATAATCTACTTTACTTTATATATATTAGACTAGCAGGGCTACCTGCAGGGCTTTATGGAGCCCTCCAAAAAGGAGCTCGCTCCTTTTTGATGGAGCAAAGGAGAGGGGGGGCTCATTTTATATTCAACGGGAGTGGAGTGGGAGCAACTCCATTTGGGACTAAAGAGCGTGGTTTTAGCGCTCTGTGCTTCTCGCTCCAAAATGTTTTGATTTTTGTTTTTTAAACATTAGTTTTTATTCAGCGATAAAAAGGAAAAGAAAAGAAAATCTCAGAGTTTACTCTGAGTTATTTTTTTAATTATATCTCTGGTAAATGTATATGAGATAGAGAGAGAGAGAGAGAGAGAGAAAGAACTACAGAGTTAAGCATAAAAACAAAACATTTGAAGTTTCACACTGACATGTTAAATTTTTGATGGGACGGTTTTCTTAAGGCAGCAGACAATTTGGCACTAGTGAGTCTATAGATGTCTTTGAAGTTATTTTCTTATAGATTTGAACTTTTTTGTATTTATGACAAGGATGTTATTGCTGATTGACTAAATAAGCCAATTTTTCTTTTAATTCGTGTTTTTAGATAAAGAATTTTAGGTTCAATTATACAATAGGGGCCGTTGGATTTTCTCGCCCATTTCGCTCAGTATTGACCCAAATGTTCGATAAAATCGATTTTTGAGGTGAAATGGTACATGTCCTGACAAAAAATTCTAATTTATTTTTTAGCATATATAAAATTGAACTTTTATGCCACATTTTTACCCGTCGTCTTTTCAGCGACATTTTGTTATTCTTAAATTCATGACTAGTATGTTTTAACCGTTTCATGTTTGCTTTTAAATTCGTTAAATTCCGTTAAAACTTGCTTTTGTAAATAGAATGTTCAAAGTTTTTTTTTGTGCGTGTAATAAATTGTTAAAGCAGTAAAAATATCTTTAGTCCAATGAAAAAATATATTTAATCCAAGGAAAAAATATCTTTAGTCCAAGGAAAAAAACAATAAAAACCAACATGGCCGCCAGCGATTAAAACCTCGAATTAAAGTTAGATTCTCAACACTTTAAAAAGTAAATGAGAATTTTATTTCAGGACCAAAAATACAATTAAGAACAACAATCAGTTTCATCAAAAATTTGGGTGAATACCAAGTGAAATGAGCGAAAGAAAACAGCGGTCCCTATTCTACAATTAAACTGATGTTTAAACTTAATTAAATTAAAAGAAAATATCTTACATTTTAATTTTAAAAAGCAAATAATTAGTACATTATACAATATAGTTACATTCGTAAAACAAATAAACATATATGGCTGTCTCTCCTCTCCCAGAGAAATGTTTTCTTTAAAAAGAAAATAATCACTAATATTGTTTAAAAGTAAAACTTTATTTACTTAAAACAGATCTAAATTCCCTTCCAAAATAAATAGAAAAAATATCGGGTCAAATTTTCTTTCCTGAAAAAATAGGTTGTTAATGTAATCAAAATTAAAATTGTTTTAAAATACTTAAGAGATTTATCTATTTCTATTTTATACCTCAGGAAACGAAAATTTACGTATAATGCTATGCTTCGTCCGGCATGTTCTCTTATAACTCTCAAAATATTAGCAAGATTTTGTCAAATATTATCTTACGGTCTTACACTTAAAGTGCCATCCCAACCCATATTGATGAGATCCTTTGACGCCCACCCCTATGCTTCGAGCACTCATTGGCAGAATAGAACGTTTATGAAAGGAGGTACATTTTCATTATGGAGCGCTGAAAAGAGCCGCTCCTTTTTTATAGGAGTTGGAGCAGGAGCGGCTCCTTTTTGAAAAAGGGGAGTGTGAGAGGAGCCAGCTCCAATTTTAGGCGTTGGAGCAGGAGCAGCTCCAAAAGTAGTGGAGCGCATAAAGCCCTGGCTACCTGGCATTACCCGGAGCAAAAGTGTAATATATTTCTATTAAAACTTCTATCTCTTTACCCCTCTCTATCTTTTGCTGAGTTCTTTAAACGTCAGTTCTTTTACTGAGAATTTTCACTTGAGACGACTTATGTGATTCGCTATCGAATCACAAATCATATTGTATTTTCTTCTCTTCTATGATTGGTAAGGCTATCAGAGCCCTTGTTTTACCCAAATATCCAATTCATAATCCAAGTCACAATATTTCAAGGATATTTCAAGAATAGAACGCCTTACTATTTGTTAACAGGTAAATATATTGACCAGATATGCCTGGAATACTTTCATGACATTTTTAATTGGCCAACATAAATTGTTTTCCTGAAAATTATTTCTTGATAAATCCGTTACGTCCAAACAAGTGATTTTTTCTAGTTGTCAATTCAACATGAAACATATAACCTTTCCAATTGTAAACACAATTAGGTTTGAGTACTTTCTCTCAGCTGTCATGTTAGACATGTAAATACAACCTCTCAAAATTACGATTTTTAATAGATTTTACAAACAGCAAAAGAATGTGAATCTTTTTCTATCCAATTTTTTTCTTTTTGTTGCCAGAAAATGACGTTTGAACCTAAATATCGCATTTGTTGTCTAGACAGAGTTCACAATCGACTCGACAATCTAATGGGAGGATGAACTCTTCTGTCCCTTGCAGCCTCTTTCTCACAGAAGAAACATTGCTAGTCTCTCTCTACTCTATCGCTATTTCAACAGAAGTGCTCGACTGAGCTTCAATCTCTGGTTTGTTCCTTGTAAGACATTCACAGCAAGAATTGTTTTTTCTACGACAACGGAAAAAAAACCTTTCCTTTCTTCTTCCTATGTGCCTGGCATCTGGCGGAATTTTCACAAACAGAGCTTCTTTGCAACGGGACTGCTTCCCTGCAGATTACAACATGGTCGTCTTCATGACCACTGTCAAAAGATTCTTGCTATAAACCGTCCCCATAAGTAATCAAACTTAGTTCATTTCATTAATGATTTTCAATTCTCTCATAAGTTTCTTCATCTTTCGGCTGACAATCATTCCATCTCATTAACTCTTATCCTTGAGTGGCTTTTGGCCTTGGTAAGTGGTGACTTATTAGTAAAAAAAAGAGAGAGATTACTGTGAACATGTGTCTGTGTACGTTCACTGCATAGGCCGTAATTGTCCACTTGTTGTCTTCATGCTCGATTCCGACACCAATCGCAGAGTCAATAATGTGGTCTCTGTAACTGCTGCAACAGAATGATTCTCCCTCCAAACAAAACCACAACTCCAGTTTAAAACAATTAACAATGTTTTATTTTGTGAAGCTACAATTATATTTTTTTTTCTACCAAACGACAGTCACTTCTAGCTGAACACAAAACAACAGACCAGTCCGCTTAAATTCCTGTCTGTACCAAACAACCAACTTGCTCATTCTTGATCGAATATATATAGATATTTGCTGTTTTTTTAGGTAGGCCACCCAACAAGACCTCTTGAAAATCATAGACTGTATATCTATGGACATAAAAAAATCTTACTGCCTAGGTGATCTTGTATCTGAGTAACGTTAATTTTTCCAGGACTTTAAGTGGTTTGATTTCTCAGCATGAACCCGTGTTTAAAGAGAAAATAACTTTTCCAAGTGAAGAAATCAAATTTTGGGTGGTCAAACCCTGAGCCAGATATATTTCCCATCAACGACCCATTGTTGACATGCATTACAATGCCACTAAGAATGCATCTATGCATTACTTTTTCAATTGTTTATTGTTTTATTATCTACAATAAAAACTGAATGGAATTTGCATATTTCATCTTGTAGGTTTTGAAACCATTGTGGCCACAAACGCTACTATTCCAACCAAGTACCAAACGGTTGTCATCTCTCATAATGGCAAAAAAGGATTCCTTTCAAAGACAAAACGTTTCGAAGAACAAACAGTAAGTATTTTATAAATTAGAATGGACCTTAAGACAATGTATAACCTTACAAAGAATGTGGATTCGAGGAGTTGATATCAGAGCAAATGCATTGATTTTGTGATGTTGGATCATCATCATCATCATCATCATCATCATCATCATCATCATCATCATCATCATCATCATCATCAACACCAGCAGCAGCAGCATCTACAGCAACAACATACTCATCATATTTGGTTTGAAGCCTGTTTTACATGTTGGCATGTGTTGGACAGCTCTTAGAAATCGACTTTCAAACGAACTGATCTCTGACCAGGTCTTTATTTATCCCTCCTTCTCTCAAATCCATCGCTATCACTTCTTTCCATGTTTTTTTACCCCCCCCCCTGCTACCTCAACTGTTCTCATTCGACTAACCCAAGAACTATCATCCATTCTTTCATCGTGACCATACCATCGAAGTCTCCTGTTCTGCACACATCTCCATATACTTCCATATTTAATCTTCTTCTGAAGTCATCAGATCTAAACTTGTCTTTAAGACTCACATTACACATCCATTATGTCATTCTGATATCATTTCTCTTCATGCAACGCATGTCCTCAACCCTCACTGACCAGGTTTCACTTCCATACATTATCACACTGCATACATATGCCTGATAGATTCTTCCATTGGTCGACATTTTTCCACTCTAAGTAAAAAAAGTGATACGCAATTAAAAATGCCTTTTGTTAATTTAATTAGTTAGATTTCGTTCATTAAAAGGGAAAGAAAAAAGGTTGAATTCACAAAGCCTTGAAAAACATTTTAAATTAAAATGTTAAAAAAATTATATAGTATATATCTATTACAAATGGAGATTTGATATCTGTCTGTCTGAAGCGAAACCATACTATTACTTCTATTAATTGTACTATCTTTTAATTCTCAATTCAGTTTACTATACTATTTCAGACTAATGTGCTATTCGTCAATACTAAATTGGGTGGGAGAGGGTATATAATATTTATTCTGTGGTCATGATACCATCTCCCAGGCATAACCTCCTTTATTTGGAGGGAGGAGGTAGTGTAGTATTTGCTTTATTGTCATGAGACCATTCTCACACTATGTTACCCCTCCTTTGTGGAGAGATAGTGTAACATATGTTCATTCATCATGATATCATCCGTTCAGGCATTACCTCTTCCTTTGGGAGGAGCAGTGTATTACATCTTTGTTCTTCATGATACCATCCTCCCAGGCTGGTATAAATAGTAAATAGTATGTATATATACATAATATATATAAATAATTTCTAGTAAAAAATTTCTTGATCAGCGTTGCCTTGAGTGAGTAATATCTAAAATTTAGAAAAAACTTATTCATTCTTTAACTCTAAACTGGTGCTGATTTCGTCAGTGGGGGGAAGGGCGATTTTCCAGCCAGTTTCATGTACTAATTAAAGGGAAGTAACTCTGATTTTTTATCAACAAGTTAATTCCCTTATGCCGACTTATTCCCCAATGAATCTATATAAGTGTGTGTGTATGTCCAAAGAAAGGAATGGGCTGAGTGGAGGAGAAAGAAGAGGGTAGGGAGAGGTAAAACGGGGGAGGGGGAGAGAGAAAGATAAAGAGACAGAGAGAGGTAAAGAGCCCTGCTAATTAGTATATAAAAAAACGTTAGTACCTAGATGAGTGACGGTTTGGGAATACTAGAAGCCGTAAGCAAATATTCTGTGGGTAAAAGCACCAACTATTTCGTTTCCTGTCATGGTGGTGATTCGGGTGGTAAGAAGAAGTGTCCATTTTTTACGCCCCATTTAATAAGAAAAAAAGGGGTTACCATTGTGCTGCTATTGGTAGGAGTTACCGTTACCTCGAATATAAAGACAATCTCTTTAACCACATTTTAAATCAGCTTTATGCATACATCGTTTCACCAACAAACAGCAAGGGATGATAGAACATGTTTAAGTAACAAGAAATACCATAGCACGCTGAGTCAGCGGTTACGCATACATCTGCTTAATAGGTTGGGTCTTGCATCCACTTGTATCACCCGCGTCTTTGAGATAGGAACATTGTATGTCCCTTCAACTTAACGTAAAAAATCTCAAAAGTGGGAAAACAGTGAACAAACAGTTCAACGGAAATCCCTCCCATGCAAAATGTTCTGATTGGATAATATTTCTTATTATATCTTATCATATTAATTATACCGTTCCCCGTCGACCCAGGACTGTAATCTGCTAAACTCTGTCTCTGTAAGCAGAGATAGAGCACTCTTAATTGACTCGAATGCCCAGATACATGTATTTGGGGATTTCTCCTTACTGACGCAGCCGGCAACTCTATGCATAATTTCTCCTTAGCTCACTCCCTCTCTCAGACTGTCGATTTTCCGACCCGCATCCCCGATCGAGTAGACCAACAAGCCTCACTTCTAGACCTTTTCTTGACCTCAATGCCCGAAGCTTGTGTGACGAAAGCTCATAGCCCACTCGGGAATGCTGATCACATTGTGCTAATGATACATATCACCCTAAAAAGTCGTCCAAAAGCTGATGAACCGTTGCTCAAAACAAGATACTACGAGCAGGCTGATTTTGAGTCAATCAGAGATCATATCAGTGACGCCCCATGGAGGGAAACCTTCTCACTCCCTGCCAACCAGTGTGCTACGAATTAACTGAATGGGTCAAAGCAGGCATTGAAGACTATGTCCCCATGCGAAAATTATTTAGCAAGCCTCACTCTCCTCAATGATTCACCTCAGAATGTGCAGCTGCCATTTCTGAAAGGCAACAAGCATTCCGTAAATTCGGCCGCCATAAGTCAGCTACTAATAGACATAAATTTATAGAGTCAAGAAATAATTGCAAGGCCGTGATAGGTGAAACGAAGAGAAGGTATAATGAGTTAACAGAAAAACGCATTCAGTCACAGAAATTAGGTACTCGTGATTTCTGGAAAATCTACAATAGTGTAGTGAATAATGGTCAATCAATGATTCCCCCACTATCACACCACAATGATGTCGGTTGCACGGCCACTGATAAGGCTGAACTACTTGCCCAGCGCTTCGCTTCTAACTCTACTTTGGACTCAGATAACCACCCTCTCCCCAAATTCCCTTTTGCTGACCGAAGCCACACTTGATAACCTGGTCATCACTCCATCCCAGGTCAGAGACATCATAAAAAACCTTGACACCTCCAAAGCTTGTGGGCCTGATCTTATACCTGTAATAGTAATAAAGAAATGCTCTGCTGAACTAGCCCCTGTCCTCTCCAAACTCTACAATAAATGTCTAGCTGAATCTTGCTTCCCCGATAGCTGGAAAATTGCCTCTGTGGTACCAGTCTACAAGAGTTCTGGGAATAGAACCGATCCTCAGAACTATCGCTCAATCAGTCTGCTGCCGATCTTTGCTAAAATCTTTGAATCCTTAATCAATCTAGCGATAGTATGGCACTTAGTTAATGCTAAACTTCTTTCTGACCGCCAGTATGGATTTAGACAAGCACGATCTACTGCAGACATCCTAACGGTCATCTCTGAACGCATGTATCATACACTCGACAAGGCAGGAGAAGCTAGGGCAGTAGCGCTTGATATATCCAAGGCCTTTGACAAGGTATGGCATAAAGGACTTCTCCTGAAAATACGCTCATACAGTATTACTGGGCAATTACTTAATATAATTAGATCCTTCCTAGACAAAAGAAAAATCCAGGATGTCCTCGATGGCCATTCATCTAAGCAACATGACATAAATGCTGGTGTACCCCAGGGATCTATCCTTGGACCCTTGTTGTTCCTGATCTATATAAACGATCTCCCTGATGACATAGTCTGAGATTGGTTTATTTGCTGACGACACCACGCTTTACTCTCGCCATGTTGGCAAAACCGACGCGATCATATCCGAGACAATAGCTGAATCTTTAGAAAATGACCTCCAGGCTGTAGTGGATTGGGGTCATAAATGGTTGGTAACTTTTAATGCTGCAAAGACAAAGCTCCTTTCCTTCAATAACTACAAGGAACCTTTTCAACCACCGATTGTCATGGCAAATAACACCCTACCTGAGAGTTCATCATTCAAACTCCTCGGCCTAACCTTCACAGGTAACATGAATTGGAACAAATACATTGAAGACATTGCCAAGGCTGCCGCAAAGAAGGTTGGCTCCCTCTACCGTGCTAGTAAACTCCTCACACCTAACATTATCCTGTATCTCTACAAAGCCACCATCCGCCCATGTATGGAGTATTGTTGTCACATCTGGGCTGGTGCATCATCCTTGACAAGGTCCAAAAAAGAATCGCCAACCTAATAGGTCCCTCACTGTCAACCAAGCTCCAGCCTCTGTCCCATCGCCACAATGTAGCATCCTTGTGCTTGTTTTACAAATACTTCAATGGATTATGCTCCGATGAATTGACTACTCTGGTGCCCCCTCGACGTAAATTCACTAGACTAACTCGACAATCAACTAAATCTCATTCATTCACTGTGGAGGTCCCCAGATGTCGGAGAGCCTTCTACTCAAATAGCTTCTTTCCTCGTACTGCTGGCCCCTGGAACTCCCTCCCTGCCCCCTGTTTCCCCGACAGTACAAACATGCAGTAATTTAAAACTAAT
The DNA here is from genome assembly GCA_963556195.1 of Sepiola atlantica. NCBI lineage: Eukaryota > Metazoa > Mollusca > Cephalopoda > Sepiida > Sepiolidae > Sepiola > Sepiola atlantica. The sequence goes on along the minus strand of OY744524.1, from coordinate 75,070,907 downwards.
GTAAACAGACATCTCGCTGCGCAGATCCCAATTTAGGTTGACCCCCCCCTACCTTCTCCCCTTTTCTTTTTCCCAGTAGCCCCTTATGTCTACAGTGGCGGCGTGACTTGTTTGGGATGAACTATGTTAAAAAAAAAAAAAAAAATATCAATCACCCCGCGTGGAAGAGTGTAAGCCTGCGCAAACGAAAATAGTTTGTCACGTATAACTGCTACAAGGTCATCCATTTGACGTAGCACTAGAAAGACAAAAAATTAGGATAACCACATGTCCTATAAGTTCCTGTTTACTTGCTTCCCCATGAGAGCAAAGTTAAACACAAGGTCAGTTTTTAATGTGGGGAAAATCCAGCTCCCCGAAAAGAGTCACTCTGGATTAGGACAAAAATTAGAATTGCCTTAGTCTAGAAGGACTTCTCTTTCACTGACCGAGGACAGAACAGTCGAAGTGCAGCATCAGAACAGATATTACACTTTGCTTTTAGCCAAAAGGCCAAGAAAGCTTGGAAGTCATCATACTCATTATATATAAATGGATATATGTTTAGCATTTTTTAATGTAGGTAAGTAAGGTAAATTAAAATCTAAGGTGGTTGATCGTAGTCAATGGCGACCCAAAGGCTCCTTTTTCATTGGCTGCTACACTGAGATGTAGGGGAGGGCGCCACTCCTTTCCCAGGATTACTCCACTTACCCTTGATCCTCATCTTATAATGCTGAGAGTTTCACTCCTTCACCGACTGAGAACAGAACAGACACTATATTTTGATCTCAGCCCGTATGCCTCATCTGTGAGTCTACAGCTTGAAAAAGTGATAAATGTGGTTTGAAGTTGAAATAATTCAAATCTCGTTGCCACTCATGTTTTCCATGGTCTTTACTTCCCATAAAACAAAGACAAATTGTGGGAGAAGGAGGAAGTGGTGGATATCGGCGCAAACTGACATGTTCGACTCCTATCAGTTCCATGTCACCAGTTTCATTCAGTTTAACGTCCGTTTTACATGCTGCCATACAGTGAACTGTTTTTAGAAATTGACTTCTAAGCTAATCTATCTCTGTTCTGGTATTTATTTATCCCTCTTTCTCTCAAGTCCATCCTTATCACTGCCTCCAATGTTTTCCTTGGCCTTCCCCTCTTAACTAAACCTGCTACCTTAACTGTTTTATATCTACTAACCCAAGCACTCTCATTCAATGTGACCATACCATCGAAGTCTCATGTTCTCCACGCATATCTCTATACTATCCATATTTTATCTTCCTCTGAGGTCATCAGATCTAAGACTCACAGTACACATCAATTGTATCATTTTTATATCATTCCTCTCCATGCAACTCATGTCCTCAACCTTTGCTAACCAGGTTTCACTTCCATGCACTGTGTACACATGCCTTATAGATAGACTCTGCCCTTGTTTGGTTTCTTTATAAGTTATCTGTAAGTACGACCATGAGATGGATATTGGCAATGTTGTATTTATACACTTTCCAAACAAACAATTCTCCAAGATTGTTTTTAATTTTAAAAATTCTATGATATTTAATTCTACCAATTTGTCATCTGCACAATGCCAGATATTCGTGTTAGTTTACCATTGTTATTATTATTTTCTTTTTCACTTCACAGAATGAGAACCCTGGACCTGGTAGATATCTGAGCCATACTACTTTTGAGTCAAACAGTACCTCTTATTCCTCTAAAGGTACTGGTGGTCTTGCATCAAATGTAAGTAGAACTGTGACTTGTACTTGACAAATCCTGTGCCATTATTAACTCTGCTAGTTTAGTATTATTAGATGAGACTGGGCTAGTGTTCAAGAGAGCTGGGGAAATGTACAAGATTGTAGGTTTTTATGGCCTTCCATTAATAATGTTTACTTTTCATGAATGCTCATACTGTTGGATAAGATATAAAACACACAATTTTCGGTAAAATAGTTCATTTCTTAATTATTTCAAATATGGTAAGTAAATTACTGATGAAAATGTTGATGTACTGCTTTGTTTTGTCTGATTTATTATATATCAACCTCTTTTCAATTGATCCATTGAAAATAATTTATTGAGCACAAGCTGCTAGAGGGGAATGGTCCATACATTTCTAAATAGAAACAATAGCCATTGAGACCTTTGAATACATGAACATTGTATTTCACTTTAAAAAGGTATACTATTATTTTGAGTTCATTGAACCTCACCCAAAGATAAGTAATAGCTTATTTCATCTTTGGTCAAATTGCACCAAAATATAATTGGGCATCGTTCATTGATACTTTTGAATACATAGACACTGTATTTCATTTTAAAAAGGTATACTATTATTTTGAGTTCATTGAAAATTATGCCTAAAATAAATTATTTTTCCAGCTAAATCTCATGCAAACTGTATATCTATTTAAATTTTTCATATGCCTGACTTTCTAACCTACACCTTTTTCTCCCCTGCACTCCAGAGTAAACGCTCTTTTGGAATGTTGAGCTCAAAACATCAAGGAGGATCTTCTGTCCTCCTTCCTTCAACATTTAATCAACAACAGAATTTTAATCGATCTGGCAACACAAGAATTTTTCAGAAAGAAATTGCACAGAAAGTAGAGGCTGAGCCAACACCAGCACCAAATCAGTATAAGGTCAGTTGAGAAATTTAACAAATATAAAATTTTACCTCAGAAAATTCATTGTAAAAGATTTAATAACATTTAATGTTATTGTATTCATGTAGCTTTATTTGGACTCCATGTGTAGATCACGTAGATATCTTGGATTTCTTTCTTCACAGCTGGAAGCTGACTTGGGGGTTGAATGGAAGAACATGGACACACTGAATATTCACAACATCAGTGTATTTATCCTGAAAACCAATTTCTCTAGCCTGTCATTCAGTTGCATAATGAACTCCTAGGAATTTTTTTCTAACATTTCCTTTTCTAAGCAACCCCATAGACAGAACCCAGTTAGCCAATAAACACCAACTGATTAACAACTTTAACTATTTCAAATATTCCCCCTCATCTGATGTTGCAGAACAAGAGTCTAAGTCTCTCATTCTAGAATGAAAGAATAATAAATCAGTTAAGAGGATTCCAGGGGTGAAGTCATTTCTGCCAGAAGGTAACATTATCTCTTCTTCAGATAGACTTGACAGCCATCAGACGCGTGAAGCAATAGCTAGACTAAATCCCTGGTGTAGGTAGTGGAGGGTGAGTTATAAAATAATTCTGGCAGCTCGGTGCCTGGCTATCTGTCTTTCTTGCACTTAGTTATAATATCTGTCTCTATTGGCTGTCTGTAATATTGATATTACAGACAGCCAAGAGAGAAATGTATATCTTTCTCATACGAATAAGGCTTCCATTTTAAATAAGAGTTGTGTTCCTGTAATCGGTCAAGGGAAGAGACTACACACGTGGGTCCTGACAACAAGCGTGTATACTGATATTATACACATCACATCACAATATTGACATATGATCCTGCTCCACCAATCTGAGCTTTTTGCATCTCTGTTTCCACCATGTAGACATTGACTTAAAAGAAACTCTCTGGGTGCATTATAATTTTGACCAGCTCATGACAAGGGTACTTCATGCCGAATTTGGTACAGTTCTGCAAGTAGTTTTGGAACCAATAAGTGTTTTTTTTTTGTTTTTTTTTTTTTATTATTATTATTATTATTATTATTATTATTATTATTATTATTATTATTATTATTATTATTATTTATTTATTTATCTATTTATCTATTTATCTATTTATCTATTTATTTATTTATTTATTTATTTATTTTTTTTTATTTATTTATTTATTTTTTAATCACTATGAGTTCTCACACAAGTCATTATCAGTGATTGCTCATTGGCAATAACAAGTCGTGTTCCCTGGAGTCTAAGTGACACCAAGTCCCCCCCAGATTTCCAGCATTCTTTGCCTCTTTCGATAACTGTTGCAAGTTATTTTGTATTATCGCAGCAGCTGTTAACCATTGATTTCTTACTGGCACTGATTGTTAGTCTTCTCTGGAATTTGAGTGGCAATAAGCCTCCCAAAGGTTTCAGTACTATTATTATTATTATTATTATTAGTAGTAGTAGTAGTATTATTAGTAGTAGAATCGGTTCCAATACACAACACAAGATAGACGGAGGTTTGATACTTCTTTATTTCATTAGATTGCGGAACCGCTTGTGTGGACTAAAATGTTCTATCTGAATTTGACCAACTAATGACAAGGGTACTTCATGCCAAATTTGGTGCAATTTTGCCCAGTAGTTTTGAAACCGATAAGTGTTTATTATTATCATTATTATTATTATTTGTACTCACTAGTCATCATCAGTGATTGCTCACCGACAACAACCGGTGGTGTGTCCTGGAGTCCGAATGACAACAACCCTCCACAGATTTCCAGTACTCTCCACCTCTTTTCGATACCCACCGCAAATGATCTTGCGGTATCGCAACAGTCGCCTACCATTGGTTTCTTGCTGGCAACGACCATTGGTCTCCTCTGGAATTTATTATTATTATTATTATTATTATTATTATTATTATTATTATTATTATTTACTCTCTATGAGTCATTATCAGTGATTGCTCACTGCCAATAACAAGTGGTCTTCTCTCGAGTGAGTGACACCAGGTCTCCCCAGATTTTCAGCACTTTCCGCCTATTTTTATAATAGTTACAAGTCATTTTTCATTATCCTCACAGCTGTTTACTATTAACCGTTGGTCTTCTCTGGAATTTGAGTGACAACAAGCTTTCCTAAGGTTACACTACTCTTATTATTACTACTACTATTATTATTATTATTATTATTATTAGTGTTGGTAGTAGTAGTGTAGTAGTAGTAGTAGTAGTAGTAGTAGTAGTAGTAGTAGTAGTAGTATTGATGCCAATATAACACACAAGATAAACTGAGATTTTATATATTTTTTTATTTCATTTGATTGAGGAACCGCTTGTGTGGAGTAAAATGTTTTATCTGGATTTGACCAACTAATGACAAGGGTACTTCATGCTAAATCTCGTGCAATTCTGCCTAGTAGTTTGGAACCGATAAGTGTTTATTATTATCATTATTATTATTATTTGTAGTAGTAGTTGATTTATATATATCGTGCAGTAAACTAAAATCATTTACTACTGTTTGTCTTTCAATCAATCAACCCATCAATTTTATTGGCAAAGAAATAGCAAAGTGCAACAAACCATGTAAAAAAATAAGATATTACATCTATATATCGTCTGAATGTTTGTCCAAGGTGATTTTGACCGTAGATATTTTAGGTATCATCACACTCTCCTCTGGCATGCTGTTCCAGGGAGCACAAACACTGACAATTCTACCTTTGTTTTGTTGAGACAAAAGTGAAAATGGTATATCTGCTACAGGTGTCCGTGGAGATCGCGACTGGGCGTTGGGGTGAAAAACTCCCCTAAAGGGAGACTTAAATTACTGTTGATGATGCTGTATGCCAGAATCAGGTCTCTTCACATCCTCCCCTGCTCAAGTGAGAACAGATTTAGTCTTTGAAGCCATTCTTTGTAAGCAAGCATGGAGAATCTCGTTTTTGTCTTACCTGAATGGAGAGTTAATGTGTATAAGCCACACTGTTATTGTTTACTTTTCATGTGTTTCCCTTGGTAAATAAAACCATTCCATTTCTTGGCGCTTCCATTTGTCAGGTATAAAACCATTCCATTTCTTCCATTTGTCAGGTATACACACATCCATCAAATAGACCCTCAGCAGAAGCAGCGTTTCGTTCTCGGACAAGAAGAGAAATGGATTATCTAAAAGAAGCCAGCAGAATCCCCGCTCCATGTACGTACATTTTGATGAAACAGATTTTATTATTAAATCATTATATCTTATATAATGAAATAATAATAATAATTAATAATAATAATAATCTAAATGAATAAATGCAAAAGTTATTTTTCATTTATCACTCCTATATTACCATCAAAACGGGTTACTGTTATTTAAATCAATAATGCAACATAATACTTTGAAATACTGTATATATAGTAGAAATGAAAGACCCAAAGACGCTATTTGAATGCCTCATTTGCATGATTATTTTTTAATCAGTTCATAATAAATTAATTTGAAATGTTGTTCTATTTTTGATAGGTCTACGCATCTTAATCTAATGTAGGTTTGCCGTTCAGCAAAACTATGTCCCGATTCCTGAATATATTATGTCCATAGCAATTCCTATAACAGGTCAGGCAATCATGTGAAATTAGTTTTATGGTTTTATGGCAAGATCTCGTTCCGATTTATTAAGTTTTTCTCCTAGATAATAGATAACGCCTAATTGATAGAACCCTATTTAAATCGAACAAAAACAGCATCAGCAGCGAGCACCAACAACAAATACAGCAGAAGCAGAAAAAACGATTTCTCTAAAATACTCAATTTTGATTGGTTAAATTCTAAAATTTATTGGTTGATGAGATCCCTTCAACCACAAGAACCACAATGAGCTAATTGATGAATTTGACAATTAAGCCAAACTATGTCCCGGTTCCCAAATATATTACATCCATGGCCATCCCTATAACAGCCATGTGAAATTAGTTTTATGGTTTTATTTGTTTTACATACCACATAATAAGAATATGTGAGTTAATTGATAAATCTGACAATTCATGAAATTTTAGACAAGTCAAGATGTTGTATTTCTGCTGTGCTTAAAAGAATGATGACACACTGATATATGAAAATATAATAATATATCTTTATTGCCGGTGGCAGTGAAGGAATGTGGGTTAGTGAGAAAGAAAGATGTACACACAGAAATTCGACAGATGGTTTTTCTCGGGCCAAAATTGCCAATCAACCGCTGGTATCAATTTCAGGTTGTTATAATATAACAATTTGTGACTCCCCGCCTCCACCTGCAAATGCCCACTGTGGGACTTTGCTGTCAATGTAGCAATGCCCCTTGGGCGTTTTATTTGGCAACGTGGTGTTTCCTTCTGCTGCTAACCTTTTGCAGGTGGTTCCAATCCACAATGATTTTGTTTTTTCCGGCCTGGTGGCCCGACTTTAACCAATGATTATTTTATTTTTGACAATCAATCATGTTATGTTGTTTTCTTTTGGCCAGGTGCATGTTCATGCCAAGTGCACCTACTCCTGTCAAATTACCTTTTTAGTACACCCGGCCTGGATATTTAACAAAGTCGATTTTTTAACATGTTTTGTTTAACTAAAAAAAGAAGGGAAAACATGGTATTTCATTAAATAAATAACGCAGAAAGGAAAACCTTAAAAAGATTATGACATGAAATTTTTACAAAATATATAAAACTAACTAGTAAATTTGGCTTGGGAAATTAAAACAGTATTAACTACTGTTTTAATGTTTTTAAATTAATAATGGCAAAGAAATAGTTCTTAATAAAATTCAGTTTTGACTTTTTACAGTATATTCACAAACTTATAATCCAAATGTAATTCATGATTCTAACCTATTAAATTTATTTTAATTGAGGATCTCTCAGTTAAAATAAATTTAATAGGTTAGAATCCTCTTTTAGAATGAAATTTTCCTAGAGTAATGACAGTTAAGTGTTAACAGCTAAAAAGATCTCTTCTAACTGAACGTAAATCAAAGATTCCAAATGTTAGAATCTCTTGGCCTGTTATAAGGTGGTCATGATTACGTCATATTTTCAAAGTTTCATTTTAACCTCAACAATTGCGAATCATGTCTTATGATCAGGTTCGAAATGAATAATGAAGATTTTAAACTTGCTCTTGTTAATATCAAATGGCGGATGAGTTATTTCCCTTGAATGAATATTCAAGTGGGGTCTATTTAAGGTAGATATGCTTATTGCTCAGGGTGTGAAGTAAATGGGTCAGTGAATGTTTGTGGAATAGGAAATATTAACAGCTCTGTCATTTAATTCTGGCAAAACAGTTATACTATTTATTCTGTTACATATTATTTAAATTTCTATCAAAAGAGCCAAAGTTATTTCTATGTATGTGTTATTAACTTGCAAAAGAGTGATGTAATTTGCTTGAAGCATTGTGTGTAATATATCTATCGACAATTTATAGAAGGCTAATAACAATGTGAAAATATACTCTGGTATGGACCATTTTTTTGTGTATATCTTCTAATATATAAAGTAGAGTGTGTAGATAATTTAAAGAAGACTAATACAGAAATGTACCAGGTTGTAAGAAGGAACACTGAATGCTGAATGACAAGGCGATTTTTTAAAAATATAATTAAATCTTACTTTCTTCCAGATTTCTCCTCAATCACTAGAATCGTATGTATGATACTGCAATATAACAATATTTGGGGGATATTACCCCTTTCTCAAGTGTTTCTATTTTTTTTTTTTTTTTACTTTAATTCACTCTAAACAAGGCACATTGCCACTGAGATGTAAGGTGCTACTGTGAAATTAGAGCCATATCTACAGAGGCATCCTAATTAGGGAGTTGTGCAGCGAGATTTTTGTTTACATTACATTTAAATTTCTGCATGTTGGTACAGTCAGGGAAACAGGGAGTAAGGAAGGGAATTCCAAAGGCTATCAGTGCGAGGAAAGAAGCTATTAGAGTAGAAAGCCTTCCGGCATCTAGGAACTTTCTTTATCCCCAACTAGTCTCTGTGAATATTTTTGAAGTCTTCAAAAATATTCGCACGAGGCAAAGAAGAGCTTGAGATAAAGAAATAGAAACACTTGATAAAGGGGTAATATTCCTGAAATATTATGATATTTCGGCATCACACGTACAACTGTAGTGAGTGAAGAGAAATCTAGAAGAAAGCAAGATTTAATTATAAAACAAATAAAAAATAATTATTATTCAGTTTTCCTTCAGTTTATCTTCTTACAATTTGGTATATTTCCGCATTTTTATTAGCTTCTATAACTTTACTTTACACTCTACTTTATGTATTAGGGGAGAATTTGAATGAGGTGATAATTTGAATACCTACAAGACACCATCCTCAAGTGCCTTCTGTCTCTCTGTATAGGAAACCTGACATGAGGATACTTCATCCTACAAGTAAACCCTAACCAAATATTCAAAATATCATAGTATTCAAAGCCCAAATAAGATCCCCTCAACATGGCTATAAACTGGCTCATACGAAGAATGGTGCAACTTCTCCTAGTGATGTTACCTCAAGTAACAGCACTTAGCTGGATACTTAACCAGACCAGACAAATTCTTGTCCTGGAATCCAGCAAGACCAAGAAAATGCATCAAGAAAGATAAACTATAGTTAAGTGGTCAATAAGGAGAGGAAATTGGTGTTCTTCACTGATTTACTAACTCAACATTTGAGAGGTAGATTAGAATCTTGATTTAACACTCGGATATCTATGTATCTCATATAGAATTCAAGTGTTAGCCCCAGGAAGGGGCTCTTTGATTTCTGAGAGCTAACTGAAGTAAAAATGGGGAAAAATATAGAAGATATGCACAAAAAATGGTTCATACCAGAGTAAATGGTTACTGATTTAAAAATAATAATTAAAAAAAATTGTTCAGTGTAATTGATTTCAATTTAAAAAAAACATTTTTTCATGCATATTTTGCGAATAAATTTTATAAATAAACTGGTAAAGAAACCCAGCATTGCTCAGGAGTAATAACTTCAAATTTGAAAGTTTGGCACAATTTTCATTCTTATTTTCTTTAGCTTTCTTTTTTCAGGGTTCTATTATGAAATTATTTAAAAAGTTCTAACTTCAAGAATTTCTCTTTCTTTTGATCTGGAACATGTGGTGCAACGGGGGAAAAAGTAGCTTGTTACTTTTAACACCTCTAAATCTCCTTTCGCCACCAACGCTCAGATCCTTATTTTGCTTCAGTTGAAATGAATGGCTTTCTCTTCAAGGAAGCCCCTTGTTTTGGATAAGCTCCTCAGACTGACTTTCACTCCAGATCTAAAATGGACGATTTATATCCAATCTGTTGCTAAGGTTGCTGGGAAAATGGTTGGATCATTCTACTGCTCAAGAAAGTACCTGACTCCTGAAGCAATCCTCTACTTATATAAAAGTTAGATACGTGCTAACCTGGAGTACTGCTGCTACATCTGGGGAGGTGCCGCCCAGAGCACTCTTTCTTGTCTTGACAGCATACAAAATCGACTATTGAATCTAGTGGGGGATAATCTCTTCTGTTTTCTACAGCCTCTTTCTCATAGAAGATACGTTGCTGGTCTTTCTCTATCATATTTCCATGGAACGTGTTCGACTGAGCTTCAATCTCTGGTTCTTTCCTTATAAGACATTCACTGTAAGAACTCGTCTTCTACCACAACTGCAAAAAACTTCCCTTTCTTCCTCCGTGTGCCTAATATCAAATGGAATTTCCATGAACAGAGTTTTTCGCCCAAGAACTTCCCATCTCTGAACACGTACCATGGGACTGCTTCTCTGAAGACTTCAAGATGGTCGTCTTCAAATCCAATGTTAACAAATACTTGTCACACCTTTTAATCTCCTCTTTCCACCTCAAACAGCAGTCCACATTTTACTGGTTCCCTTTTAGTTTTTTTTTCCAAGTCCTATTTTTCATATTAAATCTAGCCTATCACCTCAAACTGTCTGTCGTTCCATCCACCTCCCATTTCGGCCTTTCAACGTCCTCATCGTCGCTTTCGCCCTTTAGACTCTTCTCCAATCACCCATATATGTCTGTATAAATACTTTGTTTTTGCCTGTAACATCTCTTTTCTTCCGAGGAAGCCTTAATAAATATAAGGCGAAATATCAATTTCTCCACACATGTCTCTGTGTTGATTTCTATTTGTTTCATATAGGTGTCTCCATTTAATCCCCTTCTTCCTTTTTAATTTTGCCTATTATTTATTTATTTAATAAGATATTTACATAGTTAGATTATGTCATAGTATTGGTTTCATGCAAAATGCATTTATCAATGATGTATCGACTTTTGCCTTCAAATTGAAGCTTCTCTTGCTTCCTGTTTATAAAGAAAACGGTGAATCCTTCTGCAAGTCCCCTCAATTGACAAGGTCCGATTTTTGATCAAGGATTTGCCGGTTATCTTATAAAATAAATATATAGTTTCTTATTCCTGTAATTGAGCAATTTGTTAATTTTCTTCCCAAAACTTGTTTATATATATATATATATATATATATATATATATATATATATATATATATTTGAAGCTCCTCGTAAAAAAGTAGAGCACTGTAAATGGTAGTACTAACACAGCATGACGTCACTTGCTTTATATGCATCATTCCTTCCCTTATAGAAGTAGAATGCCTGTACGTCTCGCCGCTTTAAATGTGTTAAAATTATCATTGTTTATAAGCTATTCAGAATTGGCCGATCGGTTAGCGACGTTGGATTTGGGTTGAAAAATACTTGTAATCCAGGGTTTCGAATCGTGTGACCGGTAGTGAATAGTCATACTTCTATGCTGATGAGTCTCGATTGAAAAGAAACGAAACGTATACGTCCATAGATATAAACAATAACAAATATTTATATATATATATATGATGGACTCTCCCGTCGATTTCGACGTATGAGTGCCCCACCAAGGGCTGCCCGCGCGTGAATTTGTAATTGCAAGGGTTGCTCTTGAGTCGGCATTGCTTGATTCCAATGGCAAGTAGTAATACAAGACGACTGGAAACAATGCCGAGATAAGCAGAGAGCACATACAGCACCTGGTATTCCCAAATGGTCACCCGCTTAGTACTGGCCAGGCTCAACGCCACTTAACTTCGGTGATCTAACGGGAACTGGTGTGTCAACCTGATTATGCCGTGTATATATTAATTTTCTTACTATTTTGTTTGTGCTAAAGATGAGCATATGTCAGGATGCCAGACATTCACCCATTATTTCAAAAACTCCAACTGATTTTTTAAGATTCTAACCATCCCTTTAAGCGCAATTGTTTATATCTTTTTGCACTTGGTTCACCGGGTATATACGCCAGGTAGAGTTTGAAATTCTTTTTCATGAGCCCGGTTACTCCTATAATTACTGGAATGATGGAGATCTTTCTAAGATTCCAGTTTCTTTTCATGTTGTACATAAGACCATGGTATTTCGTTATCTTTTCCCTCTCAGTTCTGTTTAAGTCAGCATCATTAGGGACACTGACGTCACTATGTCAGGATGGTTGCTTTCTAGCAACTGAAATATCTTGGTAGAGCTTTTATATGTTTGAGTTTATATTTTGTTAGTTTGTTGATTCGCTTATTCTCAATTCCATTTTTATTTTGCATATATATATATATATATATATATATATATATATAAGAAAAAGGAGTGATAAATATGCGACGATTGTCCAAATTTATTTCAAATTTCAATTGTTCAATGCAAGGTGTATTCAGTAATAAACTAGTGTTTATTATTCTTTCCTTAAGCCAAGGCTTTTCAAAGGTCGAGATCTTATCATCAGAGGAGAAATACAGATAGATAAGTTGGCTTTCGAAAAAAACATTTTTCTTCTATCTCTACAATTGCTCTATCTCGTATATTGAGCTAAACCTCTTCACAATAGGTTCCATCTACTAAAAGTTTTACTTTGGTTTATATTTGATCCTATATATATATATGTGTGTGTGTGTGTGTGTATTCCAATTATTTTCTTTTTATTATTACAAAAAAAAAGAGACTTGACATTTTTTTGTGAAGAGTTTGAATTGAAATATAAAATATATAAATATTTGAGTTGTGCTATTGGCCTGTATTAAGATGTCACTTACGACAGACAAGGTTGATTTGTGCAGTTAAAAGGATAGGCTAATAAATGATTGGCGAAAAAAACAGGTGAGAAATAAACTAGTTCTAAATGGTTTCACTTCTTCAAACACACACGCACACACACCCATGTCTGCATTAAGTTTAGAAAAGAAGCAGGAATAGAAATATACACAAACTCATATGGTATTATTAGCTGACATCCCTGGTGTTACCTGGAAATGAAAGAGGGCACTTGTGTACTCTCGCTCCCAGTTGTATTTTTGTTTTAATTTTCATATTTTTCAATTTTCAAGTTATAAATAAAATAAAATAAAAACGTTGTTTTTGGGCGTCCGGCAAGAACACGGAACCCACGATATTATTATAAAACACCCGATTACAAAATTAATGCCAGCATTGGATTCCTTATAAAATTTAGCTAAAAAAATCATTATATCTTTATTTTCAATTGCATTCCTGTACAGATTGGCAAACAGACAGGTACACTACGAATATAGTGTATATATCCTCCACTGTATAATGAAGACCAATGTGTATTTATTTATATATAGATAAATATGTAGTTGTCATTCGAAAGTTAGTGAGTAAAACATGTGCATTTCTTTAAGCCCTGGATGAAACGATTTCAATGGTGAAAAAGCAAATAACAAGTCAGACAACCACCTCAGATTTATCCCACCGCCTGAAATCAATTTGTGAAGACATCCTTCACACTATAATAAACTTTACAATTTTTTTTTCATAGACGTGTCTTAGAGACATGTAAGCTTTGTGTGGTATAAGTTATTTTTTCTCCATATACCACCATTTTGCAAGCACAGCTCAATCGTTTATTATGTGCTTGATCCAAGCTCCTTGGTGCTGAATCACCGTGGCTACTTGCGTGTTGAAGTTTGTAACGACCCTGTCCAACATGTCATGGTAAATTATCTTAATTTCTGTTCAAATTTTATTCTTGAGCGCAGCAATAGTTTGGAGGTTGTTAGCGTAAACCCTGTCTCGTAATAAATAATCCAAGAGGGATAGGTCTGGAGAATGTGCAGGCCAAGAGTGGTCCGTATGACGAGAGATGAGCCTGTCTTCAAGGTAGTAGCAATGGAGGTATTCGAGTGAAGTATTGAAGCAATGCGGTGGTTCTCCATCATAAATCACAGTATCCATGTCCATTTTCATGGTTAATTTTTATAGAAATGATAGCGATAATAAAATAGATACATCTTTTTGGACCACCCTGTATATATAAACTAGAAGAATACTCATCCCAGTACTGGTAAAATTAATTCTCTGAATAGAAGTTTTGCACCTCTTTTATGTCCCCTTTACGAAGATTAAAATCACGATATATTGATACTAATCCTTATGTCTAGAATCCTTATCATAATTTTGATTAAAATGCATTACATGATTTTGATTCTAGAAAATGTCTAAAATTTAAAGCTTAATCTTAAGGGTTCTTAAGAATAAATTGAAATTCAGGGAATCTTACTTAATTAGTGTCGAATGATTATAGATTAAATTCAATGCAAATCTGAAATATCTGAATTTTCAAATGGGAGATTGTGCCCATATTATGTCCCCTAAAAACATTTTAAAACACTCCAAAGAAACTGAAATTTGAGGAATATTCATTAATTGATGTCTGATACCTATTGTTAAAATTTCACAAAAATTAGAGGTATCTGAATTTTCCTCTAAGGGCTTTCAACCCGTTTTTACTCCCTGTGTACAAAGCTAAATTAAACTAAATATAGCCTACATTTGAATCCCTTACGCCTAACAGTTATGTTCCAAAATTCATAATGATCGGTTAATTAGTTTAATAGTGAATCCTGTACATACAAATATATAAACACTAGCTGGCTTTGCCAGCTCGCTATCGCTTTGCGAAGTTTGCTACTTGAAATACTTGAAACCAAAATTTTAAATGATACACATTTCATTCATAAGTTTGTTGTAAACACAAGACTAAAACTTTCGCATTTATTCGTATAAATATTAACATCTTGGTAATGTTGATCAAAATTTATTTAACTTTTGAATAAGTCACTAATGAAATCAAAAGAAAGAAGAAATCAATTTGCTTGAGAAAAATGTCAAGCGTTGGATGGAGAGGGTGGCTGTGGGAAGGAATATATGTGTCAGCAGGACTCAGCTCGTTGTTACAACTGCGGGAAAATCCAGAAGTAGCTGTCTGAGAATTTCAACGATTTCACCAGTTCCAACACATCTGGCTCTTCAACTTGCCTGATTACAACCCCATGTGTGGGGCACAGTTTAGAACACAAAGGACAAGCTTATTCCCAGGATCAAACTGGCGTTCAGACATCTCTCAAAAGACACACCATGAAGGCCTCATGCTTCAGGTTCAGATCCCGCCTGGAGGTCATAGTGGAAGCTCAGGGAAGTTTCTTTAAGTGATGTATATTCAACAAAAAATCCTCTGAGGGACATAGTTTGACTTCTGAGTATAGATCAATTATTGGCCAAGATATGATGTTTTTTTCTTTCCTTTCCAAAAAGTGTCAGATTTGTCTAGAATACCCTGTATGCGACCTTGCATGGGCTTACAACCTGTATGTTGA
This sequence comes from Sepiola atlantica, assembly GCA_963556195.1. Lineage (NCBI taxonomy): Eukaryota > Metazoa > Mollusca > Cephalopoda > Sepiida > Sepiolidae > Sepiola > Sepiola atlantica. The sequence goes on along the minus strand of OY744524.1, from coordinate 75,055,565 downwards.
TGCATGTATTTATTCATCCACATATATATTTCTATGAGCGTTCAGATGTGCACCATATGTATGTATATTATATTTAAGATTTGTAGTCGTGGTCGTGGGTCTGTGTATATGTGTGTATATATGGGCTTGTGTCCGTGTATGTATGTAGTTGTATATTTACCATTTATTACCAATATTTCCACTTAATTTTATTCAAACTTATGTCCGTCCTTCCCTCACAGACTCATACATAAGTGTTTAGGTAAGCTTGTATTTATTTATTTTGTATATATTTATGAGGTCACATGTATGTATAATGTTTACTGGAGAGAGTTTGAATGCCTACTAGACACCATTCTCAAGTGCCTTCGGTCTCTCTGTACAGAGATTTGTCAGGGCAACATGACATGAGAATACTTCACTCTACAAATAAACCCTGACCAAATATTCAAAATAACATAGTATTCGAAACGCAAATAAGATCCCTTGGCTTATATGAGGAATGGTGCAACTTCTCCTAGTGATGTTACATCAAGTAACAGCACTTAGCTGGATACTCCACCAGACCAGATGACTTCTTGACCTGGAACCCGGCCAAACAAAGAAAAGACCACAAGAAAGATAAACTATAACATAGTTATATGGTCAATTGGGGAGAAGGAAAGTGATATTCTCCACTGCATTACTAATTTGGCTTTATGGCTAAGATCAAAGTGTAGTATCTGTTCCGATGGATACTTCACTCCATACTGGTGTTGTCTTGGCCTTCGGGTCTTGATTTACACCGGTCAATGGGTCTGTCCTGTGCAGTTCTAGGAGGTCCACCCTCCTAGGCTTCGCCTCCCCTCTTTGGGGAGGAGTAAGTTTATTGCTTACTGCCTGAGGCGCCCCTACCGGGGAATGCCGACGGGGCTGCCCAGGCAATTTTTGATGGTCAGAGTGCTCACCTCTCGGGCGCTGGCTTTTCAACCCCCACTTTCCGACCCGAGCTTGGGTCACATCTTACTTGTGGGAGTAGGATAAAACTGGCCTTGTGCCTAACTCCTGGAGAGGAGTAAATAATACTAACTGAATGTTTGAGAGATAAGGAGAATCTTAAATGAACGCTCTGATATCTATGTATCTCCTAAAGAAATCAAGTGTTAGCCCCAGGAAGAGGCCCCTTGATTTCTGAGAATTTACGGAAGTAAAATGAAATAAAATTAATTGCCATTTTTCTTATCTTTCTTCTTATATATAGACCACCAAACGAATGTTTCTAAAAAAACAAATATTTAACAAAGTCCTAGCACCCCTAACCCCCCCCCACACACACACATTGCGCACCAATCCTAAAACCACTGCCATCAACCCCCTTCCCACCCTCACACTTTCCAATATCATCAGCTGAATAGGATTGTCAAGTTTGATTCATTTGAATTGCAATACCATAAAGAAAAATCTCTTGTATCAAAAAGCACAAGTTTTGTTATTGTGTTGAAATATCTGTTGAGTTAACTATAAATAAAGTAACATTTTTTTTATTTACATGTAGATATAAACGGATTGATGGACGCTTATTCCGATAAACTTGTCAAACATTGTCACCTAGAAAACGTCATTGTTTGTGGAAGTGATTGTAAATATGCTAAGATGAAAAGAATCAACAAAATCAAAATGGCCGACGAAAATCAAAATGGTCGACGAATTTCCATTTTTGTTTCTTGAGAAACCCCAAAATTGTAATTTGATTTTCTTTGGACTATTTACACACATATCTCTATTTATATAATGTTAGGTATGTGTATATATTTATATATTTCTAGGTATATGATTCACTCCTAAACTTATTAACTGATCATTATGAATTATGGAATATATATTCTAAGCAACATAGTGACAACGTGGGTGCATTATTTTTTTGTCAAATTAACCATTTAAGGAAAGTGCCCCCCAAACTCTCCCCCAAAATTTTACAAATAAGCTAGATACAAAAGATTTAATAGAGAAAAGAATAGCTCTACATCAAACTTTTAGCTATATTATGTAATAAAATTTAACCAGACCCGTGCGTGTGTGCATATGAGCATCAATAATATATCTGTGTGCAGGGTAAACTTCTAAACTAATGATTGGTTTGGTTTATGTCATATCAACCATCTATGGGTTATTTAATGTCGAATTGTCAAATGGAATCCTATAGGTAGGATAATTATTTTATATTTTTAGAAAACATTGCTCCTAGAAAACATTACTCTTAGAAGGAAATTTTACAGTGAGAGTGGGAACATTAATCCCAGAAAACATTACTCCTAGAAAACATTACTCTTAGAAATTTTACAGTGAGAGTGAGAACATTACTCTTAGAAAACATAAAGCGTAGAAAAGATTACTCTTAGAAGGAAATTTTACAGTGAAAATGGGAACATTACTCTTAGAAAACATTACTCTTAGAAAGAAAATTTTATAGTGCCCATGGGAACATTACTTTTAGAAAACATTACTCTTCGTCAGTGGTAATCTTCTTTGTTCTCAACATGATTAACACTCAGCCACCGCCTTCTAGTATCTATTTGGGAGGAAAAAAAAAGGAGAAGTAATGTTTTGATTTTTAGAAGAATCAGATTGAATAATATGGTTGGGGGTGAACTAATAGATACTAGAGCATGAAGTGACCAGCCAATTGATTAGATCGGACCTCTCTGACCTTCCGTCTAGCCGAAGTGGAGTGTCGCAAGTCGCATGACCATTTATGCAACCAGGCCACGGACTGCTCAGCCACCAGGATCCTGTCTTAAGGCATCACGAGTCGCCACTCACGGTCTACAAGTGTCCCTGTTCTCGTTATTTTTTTACCCCTTTGCATGGGGTTACAGTCAGCGAATTCGTGGCCCCGCCGACAGGGCGACCTAAACGAATTAATTTTTCTTTATGAATTATGAATACGTATTCTAGGCAACACATTAAGTAATGGGGCCACATTGTTATTATTTATTTTATTCTTTTGGTAAACTTTATCATTTAGGGGTGTGCTCCTGAAACTACACATTATCCCCCAAATTTATTTTATTTATAAATTCTATCTAAAATCTATAATGTCTGGAATTATTGTTTTACCAAACTCTTTTTTCTTTTTCATTAGTCTCAAGCTACAGCAGGATTCGCAATAATGGAGTTTTGTCTCCATTTGGCACGATCACAGGTTTGGTCCAAATGAAGGCCAGTTTTACAGAGATTATTGTGCAGGGCATCTATCCATCTTATCATCGGCCTTGCTTTCGGTCGCTTCATGGCAACTTCTAGTTAAAAAGCAAGTGTAACGATAGTGTCGTCGTCAGTTTACGAGGTTGAGTAAGTAAGGGAAGAAATGACAGTGGTAGGAAGAGGAGAGAAAGGAACTCTGAGAAAGTGGGAGAGGGAAGATGATGAAAGAGGAGGATAGAAGGAAGGGATGTCTGAAAAAGGAAAGGAAGGTACACTCATACAAGGGTATTCCCTGTATTTTTATTTCATGAAATTAGATATTGTTGTTATTTAGTGGATTTTCATATTTTCGGACTATTGTCTTCATCTTGGTTGCCTTATATTTACAATATATCAGCCCTGTACTCTCCAGCTAGGTTAGAATCAAATGACCAAGCCTACATGTGCTTTAGATTGACCCTACATCACAGCGTTAGTTACTTATATTTCTTATACCGTTCTCCTTCGACCCAGGACTGTACCCTGGTTGACTCTGTCGCTGAAAGCTTAGATAGAGCACTCTCACTCGACTCGAATGCCCAAAAACATGTATTTGGGATTTTAATGCACATCACCGTGACTGGTTGGGATTTTCCAGCGGTACTGATGCAGCTGGGAACTCTATGTTTAATTTCTCCTCAGCTCACGACCTCTCACAGACTGTCACTTTTCCGACCCGCCTTTCTGATTGTGCGGACCATCAAGCCTTACTTCTCGACCTGTTCATGACCTCACTACCCGATGCTTGTGTGGCGAATGAACATAGCCCGCTCAGAAACTCTGATCACATTGTGGTAATGATACTTATCACTTTAAAAACTCGTCCAAAAGCTGAAGAGCCGTTGCTCAAAACGACGAGAAACTATAAGAAAGCTGATTTTGAATCCCTCAGGGATCACATCAGCAACGCACCATGGGGTGAAACCTTCTCACTCCCTGCCAACCAGTGTGCAAATGAACTAACCGAATGGGTCAAAGCAGGCATTGATGCTTATGTCCCCACGCAAAAATTCTTCAGCAACCCCCACTCTCTTCAATGGTTCACCTCAGAATGTGCAGCTGCTATTGCTGAGAGGCAGAAGGCATTCCGAAAATTCGGCCGCCATAAGTCAACTGTGAACAGACAAAAATTTGTAGAGGCAAGAAATGATTGCAAAGTAGTGATAGATGAAGCAAAGAGAAGGTATACAGAGATAACCAAAAAACGCATTCCATCACAAAAACTAGGTACTCGTGATTTCTGGAAAATTTACAATAGTATGATGAACAATGGACAATCGACAATTCCCCCGATATCAAATCACAACGATGTTGTTTGCACGGCAACTGATAAGGCTGAACTACTTGCCCAGCGTTTTGCCGTAAACTCCACTTTGGACTTGGCAAATCACTCCCTCCCCAAATTCCCATTGCGGACTGAAGCCACACTTGAGAACCTGGTCATCACCCCATTTTAGGTCAAAGTCATCATAAAAAACCTTGACACCTCCAAAGCCTGTGGGCCTGATCTTATACCAGACATAGTAATAAAGAAATGCTCTGCTGAGCTGGCCCCTGTCCTCTCCAAACTATACAACAAATGCCTTGCTAAATCTTGTTTCCCTGATAGTTGGAAAATTGCCTCTATGGTGCCAGTCTTCAAGAATTCTGGAAATAGACTACCGTCCAATCAGTCTACTCCCAATCTTTGCTAAAATCTTTGAATCATTAATCAATCTAGCTATAGTTCGGCACCTAACTAATGCTAAACTTCTTTCTGATAATCAATATGGATTTAGACAAACACGATCTACCGCAGATATCCTAACGATCATCGCTGAACGCATATTTCATACACTGGACAAGGCAGGTGAAGCTAGGGCGGTAGCGCTTGATATATCCAAGGCCTTTGACAAGGTCTGGCATGAAGGGCTTCTCCTAAAACTGCACTCATATGGTATTACTGGACAAATATTTAATATAATTAAATCCTTTCTAACAAAAAGAAAGATCCAGGTTGTCCTCGATGGCCATTCATTTAAGCAACATGACATAAATGCTGGTGTACCCCAAGGATCCATACTAGGACCTCTACTGTTCCTGATTTTCATAAATGACCTCCCTGATGTAATTGAGACTGAGATAGGAATATTTGCTGACGACACCACGCTCTACTCGTCATGTGGGCAAAACCGACACGCACATATCCGAGGCAATGGTTAAATCCTTAGAAAATTACCTCCAGTCTGTAGTGGATTGGGGTAAAAAATGGATGGTAACTTTTAATGCTGCAAAGACAAAGCTACTTTCCTTCAATAACTACAAGAAACCTCTTCAATCACCGATTGTCATGGCAAATAACACCCTACCTGAGAGTTCATCATTCAAACTCCTCGCCTAACTTTCACAGATAACATGAATTGGGACAAATACATTGAAGACATTGTCAGGACTGCTGCAAAGAGGGTGGGCTCCCTCTAACGTGCTAGTAAACTTCTCACACCTGACATTATCCTATATCTCTACAAAGCCACCATCCGCCCATGCATGGAGTATTGTTGCCACATATGGGCTGGTGCATCATCCCTAGTCTCTCCCTCTTAGGCAAGGTCCAAAAAAGAGTCGCCAACTTAATAGGTCCCTCACTATCCACCAAGCTCCAGCCTCTATCCCACCGCTGCAATGTTGCTTCCTTGTGCCTGTTTTACAAGTAGTTCAATGGATTGTGCTCTAATGAACTTGCTGCTCTGGTGCCCCCATGACGCAAATTCACTAGACCAATCCGACAATCTGCCAAATCCCATCCATTCACTGTGGAGGTCCCCAGATGCCGAAGAGCTTTCTACTCCAAAAGCTTATTTCCCTGTGCTGCTGGACTCTGGAACTCTCTCCCTGCTCCCTGTTTTCCTGACGGTACTGACATGCAGAAATTTAAAACTAATGTAAACAGACATCTCGTTGCACAGCTCCCAATTTAGGTTGACCCCCCCCCCTAAAAAAAACAGGGGCTACTGAGAAAAAGGATGAGAGTTTTTTTTGTTTTTACGTCTACAGTGGCGGCCTGCCTTGTTTGGGGTGAACTATGTTTTTAAAAAAATAAGGTAACTTGTTTTAGTCAGTAGAGCAGTAGGCATCAACATCATCGTCGTCGGTTTAATATTCGTTTCACATGTTGGCATGTGTTGGATAACTTTTAGAAATTTACTTCTAAACTAAACTATCTCTGACCAGATCTTAATCCCTCTTTCTCTCAAATTCATCCTTATCACTTCCTCCCATGTTTTCATTGCCAACTGATCCTGCTAGCTCAACTGTTTTACATTTACTAACCCGAGAACTCTCATTCATTCTTTCAATGTGACCAAACCAAGAAAGTCTCTTGTTTTGCACACATCTCCCTATACAGTCCAGATTTAATCTTCCTCTGAGGTCATCAAATATAAGCCTGTCTTTAAGGCTCGCATTTCACATCCACTGTATCATCCTCATATCATTTCTCTTCATGCAACGCATGTCCACAATCCTCATTGGCAAGGTTTCACTTCCATACATCATCAACTATACAACATACCTTAGTCGACAGTGGTAACACTCTGCTGGTTAGTAATGGAAGAAGTTTTCTGAACTTTCTCCATCCACTCCTAGTGTATTGGTTGTTTTGTTTTACGGCATATCAACCATTTTTGGGTTATTTATTGCCGAATACAGTCATTTTGGTAAAAGTTTTTATGCTTCAAGTTTTATATATCTTCAAATATTTATTCATGCTGTTTGGTTTGGTTGTTTTATTATATGGCATATCAATCCTTTTCGGATTATTTAATACCGAATCTGGTCATTTTGGTAAAAGTTTTTATGCTTCAAGTTCTTTATATCTTTAAATATTTATTCATAGTGTTTTGTTTGGTTGTTTTTGAGGAAAAACGTTGTTTTTCTTTTTGGCTTTGCAGAACATGATTGAGTTTTGCAAAGGGAAAGGAAAAAAACATAATTAATGTTTGGTGCATTTTTGGTCAGGAAGCCAGTATTTGGCCGAAATGTGAACAGTGATGAAGACAACAATCCAAAGCATATATTTATACGCTAGTAACTACACTCATCTACCTACCCATGTGTGTCATACTTTAACCCCCTTCCCCAATCTTGATAAGTTGGTGAGTTGGTAGGGGATGCAGTTGAGGAAGGGGATGGAGTAAGTAGGGGAAGAAATGACAGTGGTAGGAAGAGGAGAGGAAGGAATGCTAAGGAATAGGAAGGAGGAAGAGGATAGAAAGATGAAAAATAAGTAGAGATGGAAGGGGAGTCTGAAAAACGAAAGGAAGGTACATTGAAAATGGAGATTTGGTATCTGTCTGTCTGAAGCCGAAACAATACTGTTTTAATGCTCAATTCAGTTCAGTTCACTATACTATTTTAAGACAAATGTACTATCTTTAAATGCTCAATTTGGGGAGGGGGCAGTGTAGTATCTGTTCTTTTACAATAAGACCATCCTCCCAGGCATTATCTCCTCCTTGCGGAAGGGGAGAATGTAGTATCTGTCTTGTTGTCATGATACCATCCTACCTTGTCTTACCTCCTCCTTGAGGGAGGAGGGTAGTATCTGTTTCGTGGTCATAATACCATCCTCCCAGAGATTACCGTTTCCCATTTGGAGGGGGGGGGGTAGGGGTAATGATATACTAGAAAAAAATGCGAACTCTGGTCGTATATCTTTGCTAGTATTATAAATAATTTTAAAAACAAAAAATATTTCCCTTCATTTAATTATAAAAAAAATGAAATGTCAGCTCAGCAACAATGTTTGAATTAAAACATTGTTTTAATTAAAACATTGTTTTAATTCACACACGTTCAACTAGTGTAAATATTGTTAATATTAATAATGGTGTGTTTGTATTTACAACTTTTACTATTTGTGATGAAAATCTTGCAATCTATTTGGACATCGTTCTTTTTGTTGTTCCTTTCAAATGGGTAATCATTATTATTACCGACATAAATTATTTTAAAGGAAATACCGTTGGGAAATTAGTCAATAACAATTTATTTTGGTTTATATACTCATTTGTGACATATTTGCCTTTAAAAAGTTCATAGTTAATATTTAATATGACATATAAGCATGTTAAGTTGTCATAAATATCGGTTTTGAGCAAAATAGCCATTTTCTTTAGCCACTTGTTTCGTTACAGACCTTACTTGCTGTGACTAAAGAAAATGGCTACTTTGCTCAGAACCGATATTTACAACAACTTAAAATGCTTACATCTCATATTAATTTTTTTAACGCAAATAGGTCACAAATGAGTAGGTAAAGCAAAACAAATTATTTTTGACTAATTTCCCAATTGTATTTCCTTTAAAATGATCTATGTCGCCAATAGTAATGATTCACTTAAAATGTTATCAGAAACCACTTGAAAACATCCGTATTTTAACTAGCAAGTTAAGGGGAGATAACTGTTGCGGGACCGACCAGGCGGATGTCGATCGGCCACACAACTAAGAAAGTAGACACAAGCAAATTACGGCAATGACAACCGCGACATAACTCCTTCATGACAGTTCATGAGAATGTATTAAAAAAATTTTTAAAATTATTTTTTAAAAAAAATGTATGCATTTCTTTCCATTTTTATGTTCTTTTTTAGAGAGATTAGGTATCAAATCATTTCTTGAAATGTTGGATGACATAATTGAATTGATAAAATTTTTTAAATGGCAGTATGACTATGTTTATTTACCTCCTCTGCAGGAGGTTAGACACAAGGTCAGGTGGGGGTTTGAAAAGCCAGCGCACTAGGTGAAGTGCAATCTGGCCTACAAAAATGCCTGAAGAGCCCTGTCGGCATTCTCGGTAGGGGCGCCTCAGGCGATTAGCAATAGACTAACCCCTTTAAAGAGAGAACGTAAAGTCTGAGAGAGTGGACTTCCTATGGCTGAACAGAACAAAGCCACTGTCGGACTGAACTTATGCCCAAGAATATTAACAATTTAAAAAAAAAAATATTTCAAAAAGAACAATCAATTTGATCACTTATCGCTATACACATTCGGATTTCTTTACTGATAGAAATTAATTAATGACTGGAACAAGTTATTAGAGCTGTCAAGAATGTAACATGTTGAAATAATTATTTTTAAATAATGTTGACCGATTTCAGTTTTTTTTAAAATTTTTTAACTGCAATTCAAACTTGTTGGTGTTATTTAATGCCAAAACACAATGCCTATTATATACGATTAATTGAAGACAAATAACTATTTTACTCATAGCTGGAGAGGGAGGGTTTGTAAGTTACATGACTGAGATCTACTTTCTTTTGTATTTACACACAATTTTACACGCAATCTAGTTTGTGGTTCGGTTGGCTAAAACAGGCATGTTAAATGGTTATCTCCAGTTGCCAACAAGCGTTTCATCACACCAATCACTCTACAGGTTCATACCTTTCCAAACAGTATTAGTCATGGCAGATTCCATAGATCAGCATAGACGATTTAATAGCCAGCCAGAATATACACTCGGCCAGTCACACACCTCCCCGACTGATGTTGTTATTATAATATAAATAATGAATGGATTGCATGGGCATGTTGTGATATTGGCTAATTGATATGCATAATTAGCATTAGTAGAAATACATTAAAAGACAACAAGGAAACGGGAGGAGAAAATGAAATAACAGATTTATTTTTAGCTACAGCTGGATGCGAGGCCATCATGAAAGTCTCAACCATGGTGTATCCCATGAATTTGGAAGACCTGACTTTTGGAAGAATAAGTCAGATCATAAAAAGAAATATGAGACCTAAGAAAAGGTTAGTCGTGGCAGAAAGAACAAAGCTTATGTTAATGAAACAAGAAATTGATAAACCAATCATCAAATGTCTACACCGTCTACGAAATGCGAGTAGATATTGTGAATTTGAAAAACTCGGACAAGAAGAACAAACTATCGAAGAAGATTTCATTTAATTAAGATTAATTGAAGGTATGTGCTATGCGTCACACAGGAATAAAATAATGGAACAGCTACAAATAGGAAACATATCCTTAAATACTTGCATTGACTTTATACAGCAACAAGAATTAATGCAGAAATACAACGATAAAAAATATCAACCCGGCGAACAAATAGTTGCCAATATGTACATGTTAAAAAAAAAAAAAAATGTTGGTATTGTGGACGTGAACACGAAATAAAAAGGGAAAAATGCCCAGCATTTTGAAAAACTTGTACAAATTGCTTAAGAATTAACCATTTTCACACAGTATGCAAGTTCAAAAAGAAAAACGTCGAAAGAGTTGAAGAAAATGAAACCAATAGGGAAGTCTTTAGATTAAAAAACAAAAATAAGAATGTTGAAAAAATTGAACAAAAGAAAAAAAGATATATTAAAAGTCAAAATTAACAATGTCGATTTGGATATGCAAATGAATAACGGCAGTGAGGTAACGCTTATACCAAAAAATTTCTGGGAACGCATTGGAAAGCCGACTTTACGAAAGAGCAGTATACAACTCCGCCAATTTGATGAATCGATCATAAAAACTTTAGGATACTTTTAAGGTTCCTTAGAGTTAAAAGATAAATTCGAGGTAATACCTATAATTGTCACAAATCGTAAAAAGAACCACCGACTCTTGGGAAACGATGTGCTTAAAATAAATTCTACCAAACTAATTAATGAGATAAAAATGGAAAAAACCGGAAAATTGAAAAACTACAAAGCTAGTTTGAAATTTAAAGAAAATGTTACCTTCTCTTAAGCACGAAAATTACCAGTACATTTTTGGCCATTAGTAGTAACAAAAGTATGAAAATTAATTGAACAGGACCTTATTGAACATGTTTTACTTGAGGGTAGCAAGTGGACATCACCCATTGTAGTTTTGATAAAGTCAGAAGGAGACATACGTATATGTGGAGATTATAAAATAGGCGTAAACCACAACGTTTGCTCGGATTTGTATCCTATACCTAATGTGGAGGTTGCATTACATGTGCTGGCAGAAATGAGCGTTTTTACAAAAATATATGTGAAAACGGCATACCACCAAATTCAAATAGATGATAATTTCAAATAAGTAACAACGATAAATATACCAATAGGGTTGCTAAAATAGAAAAGAATGCCATATGGAATAAAAACAGCAAGCCCCGTATTTCAAACGGCCATCAAACAGGTTTTAGGAGAAGATATAAAAAATATAGTCTGTTACCAAGACGATATTTGCATAGGAGCAAATAATGAAATTGAATTTAAAAAAAAAAACGACATCGTCTTGAACAAATTAAGAAATGCGGGAATGACTATAAATAAAATAAAAAAATGCGTAAACAATAGTATAGTAGTAATACATCATTTTTTAGGGTATTCCATTTCAAAAGAAGGTATATCACCAGATCAAACCTTAATAGAAAAATATGAAAAATATCTATACCTACAAACAAAAAAAAAATTGAATCTTTTTGGGGATTGGTCAATTTCTACCAAAATATACAGACCTGACTGAACCGTTTGCAAATTTAAGAAAAAAGAATGTTGAATTTATTTGATCAGAAATGCAACAAAAAGCTTTTGAGAGATTGAAATTAGTTATGGCAAAGAAACCAGTAGTAAACATTTTTGATCCTAAAAAGGCCATTACGTTAACCGCAGATGCAAGTGAACATTCGATATGTGGAATATTATCACAAGAAGGACATTGGATAATGTTTTTATTAAGAAGACTAACGAACACTGAATTTAATTATTCAAATATAGAGAAAGAAGCATTTGGCTAAACGATTTCTAAGAGGAAAAAAATTCTCTTGAGAAGTAATCATAGACCATTGGAATTTATATTCAATCCAAGAAAAGAATTACCCAAAGTTACGACATCGAAAATATTAAGGTGGGCAATAAAGTTAATGGCATTTGACTTTGATATAAAATATGTCAAAGGAAATTCAATTCCACACGTAGATGCACTAACAAGGTTGCGATTTTACAAGGAGTCAAAAGATAAAACAGAAGAAGAATTTGTAAGATACATTCTTACATTGGGTAGAGACTGATGTTTTATCTTTAGATAGAATGGCTATGGAAACTAGACATAATCCAGTACTAAGTAGGATAACACCGAGAATAAGAAAAAATATATGGGGAAATTATTCCAAGGCAGAGAGACCTAACAAAGAAATAAGGCATGAATTAATGATAAAAAATAGAATGATTTGTAATGGAGATCTGGTAATTCCCCCGGAAACACAAAGAAATTTGGTGATAAAAAGTGTACATGATGATATACACTGTGGAGTAGCGGCCACACAAAAAAAGAATAAAACTAAAAGAATATATAGAAAGATGCAAAAAATGTAGAGAATTAAGAAATTTTACACAGAATACTTTACATTCATGGCCCAGAGAAGTAGAGCCATGGAGTCGTGTGCATATGGATTATGCATATATCTCTGGAGTGGGACTCTTAATATTAGTAGACTCTTTCTCAGCCTGGCCTGAAGTAGTCTGTGTGCCGGACAAAAAAGTTTTACAATAAAACAGATTCTAAGGGTCATATTCTCTAGAATGGGTATCCCCAAAACCCTGGTATCTGACAATGCTCCAAAGTTTTGTGATAAAGGTCTTAATTTATGGTTGGAAAAAATAGAATGTAAACCGTATAAGACACCGCCATATCACCCTCAATCGAATGGGTTGGTGGAAAGAATGGTGCAGACTGTAAAAACGGGACTAAAAGCATGTTCTCAGCAAAAAGAAAAAATATAAGTTTTTTTACCAAGGTTGCTTTTGAGCTATTGAACAATACCACACGTGGGAAGATTAGAAAGCCCATCAGCTTTAATGGGAAGACAAATTAGAGCTCCGTTAACTATGCTGTATTCTACAAATTAAAAAATCTTGTACAAAAAGAACAAAGAATCAAATCCAGAAAGGACAGAATTTATCGTGCAAAAAGGTTACAATACAGCTATGATAAATAGAGAAAACGGAAACAGTGTGTTGGCCCATGCAGATCAAATAAGGTCCCAGGGTGAATACAAAAAGAAAAATGAACAAATCGCTACGACTCCTTCAGTTATTGAGTTATTAGAACAACCTGTACAGAATGAAACGTCAGAAGATGAAACAATGCAAGATCGAGCAGGTCAAAGTAAGGATTCGGAGTCGGATTCGGATCAAAGTATGAAAGGGGACGACCCAATGTTGCAGTTTAGTGCAAGATAGGTCGAGATCTCCCAGAGAAATAAATAAGGGAGAGAGAGAAGAGCAAAGTAATATCGAAAATGAAACGATCATTAGAAGAAGTGCAAGATGCACTAGAGGCATAAAGCCTATACGTTTCAGGGAGATGTGGTGATACTGGCTAATTGATATGCATAATTAGCATAAGTAGAAATAGATTACTATGTAAGTCTCTCCTAAAGTAAAGCTATTAATGAAAAGTACAACTTACTAGGTAAATTTGCAACTTCACAACAATAAATAAAACAACAAACAAAATATTTTTTACTTTAAGGTGGGTGATCAATTTAGCATATAAATTTAATGTAAAATGATCACTCATTTTCTGACCAGATACTGTATCAAAGGATATATTATAGCAGATCAATAGATCGATGAGACGAACGGGCATTGAAGGAAAGTGCTAGCCTGCTTAGTTACTCCTTTCCTTTCTAGGTTCGTTCGGCTTACTCGCTCTTCTTCTTTCTCTTCTTCTATCTCAGAGACCGATTTAGCTACACAATATTAATTGTTTAGTGTGGTGCTTGGCAATCCCTAAAGACGCGACGATCGTCTAAAATACCCTATCAAAAACCGGGAACCAAGACATCCTACAATTGGTGAGCTCTGACGAGCTAGCAGTGAAAGTACACTAGCGACTGAATAGGTAAATTTACAACTTCATAACAGGTAGCTTTAAGATGAGATATTTAAAAAGAATCTGTACTTATGAGTAATTATGTTGTTGTTTTTTCATTTTGCTTTCAGCTAGCTGTTAGTGGGATCCCTTCCTGGGACTAAAACTTGATTTCTTTATGAGATACATAGATATCCGTAAGTAAAAGTGAAGATAACAAATGCATACATATATTATACAGTTAAGTAGAAAAATAAATTTTCTTGCATTTGGTAACAGTTATTTGTTGTCTATTTGTTTTTGTTTTTACATCCCTTTTTTCTTGTTAACTATACTGCAGAATCGTCAAATAAACAAATAAATAAGTGTACAACGAGGCTGTTCATCTGGCTGGAGAGATGGGAAAGATATGAGGGTTCATTTCTGAACTTGACAATATGACAACTGTATCATGAAAGAAGAGAAACAAAATCTGTCGAATCATTTAAAATATGGAAATACGTTGTAAAAAACTGTTTTAATTACGGAAATAAGTTTTTATTTTGTAATTTACGAGTAAAATAACTTGTTATGAATGACTAGAGGAAGTCAGACTTGAAGAAGCTTTATTCTATTAAGATTTATGCAGGGATCGAGCCGCTGCAAGAGCTATGGCTGCCTAAGAGAAAATGTACAAAGGGAAGTAATTCATTCCCAAAAAAATTAAAAAGGGAGATCGAAGAGTTTTCTTTTTCATCACATGTTTATTTAATATAAAATTTAATAAAAATTAATGCCTGTTTATGTCTTTGTATTTTTCAGGTCAGTATTCAGTAAACTACAAATTAGTCCAAGAAAGTTCGAAAACCGTTTCCGGCCCTTTTAAGTCAAAATCCAAACGCATATGTACAGATAAAACTCATCCTGTAAGCAAAATATTCGTTTATTATTTGCTTACATTAACACGCTTAAATGTCTCCTAATAATCATTAAGCGGCGAATTTGTTGTTTTGCAGCCAAAATGGCGGACAATGAACCGTCTGCTAATTTCCGAATTCACAAATGAGTAAATAAACCCAAATAAATTGTTTGGGATTAATTTCAAATTTACCTTAAATTATTTTAAAGGAAATACAGTTGGGAAATTAGTTAAAAACAATTTATTTGGGTTTACTTTCACATTTGTGAAGTCGGAAAAAAAATCAGAAATTAGCAGACGGGTCATTGTCCGCCATTTCGGCTGCGAAACGACAAAATTGCACATTAAGCTTGTAGAAATAAGGGTAATTTTTGACATTCATCCTTTTTTGTGGCTTCTGTTTTCTGCAGAGCGGTTTTGAGCGGATCGAAAGCTGGTGCATCATTACAAAAGGTTCCTTCTGATTATAGTTTAAAATATGATATCATCATAATAATACATTATTTCACAAGTAATCAATCGAATGTTTTTTTTCATTTCAAATAATCAACAGAATACCGAATACATTGTATTAATAATGTATTTTTTTTAAAAATTCTTTTTACAAATTGTTTTTTGTTTTAAATTCTTAATAAACATGATATTTACATAGAAAAACTATTTACTTTTAAATGCTATTTTTTTACAAAAATGTTCTTTTTTATTATTACACATCAGAAAATTTATGTATCAAATATAGAATGTTTCCGAAAAAGATTGATTTTGTTCGCAGAAAAATTCTTGCAACAAAATGGTCTGACACAAAGGTGAATTCGTTTAAGCATTTGAAAACTAAAAAAACCTCCTTACATTTTCAATTATACAAGAAATACTCGTAATAAAAATGTTCCGATCCACTCAAAACCGCTCCGCAGAAAACAGAAGCCACAAAAAGAGATGAATGTAAAAATATTACCGAAATAAGACATCTAGTCATCATTGATCGAAGATTTAGCTGGTAAATACTGTCGGGAATTTTGTACTGAGATGATTATCTGTGAGTGGTTTGATCATGGACAAATTTTTTTTGTGACTGGTAATCCTCGAAAAGTGACATCAATGTTCGCTAAATCTGATTTTTAAGAATAATTAAGGCAAAATTGAGCTTAAACGGTCATGAAGAGTTTGTTGCGAGACAATCCCGAGTGAATAGTTAGGAATAACGGAGACGATTGATGAAGTTGTCAGAAGGTTACATGTTTCGTGGGTCACCAATGTAGAAATAAGTCCTTTGATCACAAGTGAATTAATGACAAAGTTTATTCTAACATAATTTATCAACTTTAGTTCACGTCTTATTCAACAAGCCAAAGAAATAGGTTAAGAAAGAAGCTATTATATATTCATGTGTCTTGATGAAGAAAGTGTTATGTAAAAAGTCCAAAAGTGAAGACGAGGAAAATGTTATTATGACCATACATATGCAGGTTGCCGTGTTCAGTAAGTTTGTAAGCTTTGTATTATTTGGAAGTAAATAAATCCATGACTGACAAGGCGTCGTTATATTTAGGAGTTCAGATGCCAATAATGCCAGTAGCTATGGCGGCGTTCGTTTGCATGCCAAGAAGAAGTGTGGTAGTGTTCTGAGTGTCAAGGATTTATTCGACAAGCTAACCTTCTTGCTGGCTTTCCTGCTCACTGTTTCCCCGACCGTACCAACATGCAGAAATTTTAAATGTAATGTGAACAAACATCTTGCTACCCAACTCTCCAACCAGGTTCCTCCCCTCTATAAATCTGGACCCTATCATAGTAGCCTCTCATGCTTTAGTGGCAATATGCTTTGGTTGGGGCGAACAAAAGACTTATTTGTTTTCAGAAAAAGACATATTCACAATATGAAACCTGGAAAAATTGAAGACCTCCACCCTCACCGTCTCTCAGAGCATTTGTTGCTTGCTTGGTTAGTTTTTTTTACGGCGTATCAACCCTTTTGGGGTTATTTAACATTACCTTTTGTTGATATAATTGGAAATTTATTTCCTACAGTAGTTGTATTTTCAGATCGAATTATTCCAATAATAAATTTAACTTTCCAGTGATATGCACTCAATGAAAATTCAAAACTGTCGACCAACAAGAAAACCACAATATTTATATATATTTTAGATCCCAAAACTATAATTATTATTGGTCATAATAGTCAGGGAATAAAAAAATAGCATATCAAATGATACTTAAGTATCTTGAACCTAGTTCTCCTCTCCTGACCACAATCATCGGCGCTATCTCCCCTCCCATGATGAGGTATACAACATCTAATTTTCCTTTACATTTTAAACCACAGCTATGTATTAAGCTGCTTTTTTATGCTATTATTTGTGCCGGTAATATTACTAAACAAACGATTTATTTAGTCTGTGGGGCTGGATATAAACATGCAGAAATTTAAATGTAATATGAACAAACATCTTGCTGCCCAACTCCCACTCAGATTGCTTCCTATAAATCTGTAGCTGCTTATGCTATTGTTTGTGCGAGTAATATTTGGACTCCACAAACCACTCCCTCCCAAATTTCCCATTGCAGACTGAAGCCACACTTGATGACCTGACCATCACCCCATCTCATGTCCGGGACATCATAAAAAACCTTGACACCTCCAAAGCATGTGGACCTGATCTTATACCAGTAATAGTAATAAGGAAATGCTCTGCTGAAGTGGCCCTTGTCCTCTCCAAACTCTACAACAAATGCCTTGCCAAATCATGCTTCTCTGAAAATTGCCTCTGTGGTACCAGTCTTCAAGAATTCTGGAGATAGAACTGACCCTCAGAATTATCGCCCCATCAGTCTACTCCTGCTCTTTGCTAAAATCTTTGAATCCTTAATCAATCTAGCGATAGTCGGTCACCTCGTTAATGCTAAACTTCTTTCTGACCATCAGTATAGATTCAGACAAGCACAGTCTACTACGGATATCCTAACGATCATCTCTGAATGCATATACCATACACTGGACAAGGCAGGTGAAGCTATAGTGGTAGTGCTTGATATATCCAAAGCCTTTGACACGGTCTGGCATAAAGATCTTCTCATAAAAATTAATTCATATGGTATTACTGGACGAATATTTAATATAATTAGATCTTCCCATCCTACAGAAATATCCAGGTTGTCCTCTATGGCCGTTAATCCAAACAACATGACATAAATGCAGGTGTACCACAGGGATCGATCCTTGGACCTTTATTGTTCCTGATTTTCATAAACGACCTCCCTGATGACATTGTGCCTGTGATGGATATATTTGCTGACGACATCACACTCTACTCTCGTCATGTGGGTAAAACGGACACGCGCATATCTGAGGCAATGGCTGTATCCTTAAAAAGTGACCTCCAATCTGTAGTGGAATGGGGTCATAAATGGATAGTCACATTTAATGCTGCTAAGACAAAGCTCCTTTGCTTCAACAACTACAAGAAACCTCTTCAACCACCGATTGCCATGGCAAATAACACCCTACCTGAGAGTCCAACATTCAAACTCCTCGGCCTAACATTCACAGTTAACATGAATTCGAATAAATATATAGAAGACATTGCCAAGGCTGCTGCAAGGAAGGTGGGCTCCCTCTACCATGCTAGAAAACTTCTCACACCTGACAGTATTCTATATCTCTACAAAGCCACCATCTGCCCATACATGGAGTACTGCTGTTACATCTGGGCTGGTGCACCATCCACTAGTCTCTCCCTCTTAGATAAGGTACAAAAAAGAGTATCTAATCTGATGGGTTCCTCACTATCCACCAAGTTCCAGCTCCTGTCCCATCATCGCAATGTTGCATCCTTGTGCTTGTTTTACAAGTACTTCAATGGAATGTGCTCTGATGAGTTTGCTGCTCTGGTGCCCCCTCGACGTAAATACACTCGGCCAACCCGACAATCAGCTTAATCCCATCCATTAACTGTGGAGGTCCCCAGATGCAGAAGAGCCTTCTACTCCAATAGCTTCTTTCCTCGAGCTGCCGACCTTTGGAACTCCCTCCTTGCTCCACCGACTGTACCGACATGTAAAAATTTAAAACTAATGTGAACAAGCATCTCGCTGCACAGCTCCCAATGTAGGATGACCCCCAAAACTTTCACCCTAATTCTCAGTAACCCTTTACGTCAACAGTGGTAACTCGCCTTGTTTGGGGTGAACTAAGTTGAAAAAAAAAAATTACTAAACAAACGATTTATTTAGTTTGCAGAAATTTAGATGTAAGGTGAACAAACATCTTGCTGCCCAACTCCCTCTCAAGTTGCTCCCTATAAATCTGTAGCCCCTTATTCTTCAGTGGCAATATGCCTTGTTTGGGAGCAAACGAAAGTAAAAATAAAAAATAAAATCATGTAACTATCATGATCTTGTGGACCCTGCCGTAGCTCGAGATTAACGCATAGGGAAAAAAAGATATAACTATCAAGATCATATGATTAGAAAATACATGCAGAAAAAATGGCTGACACAAGGGGGATAACTCTTAATAACTCGAATTAAGGCTTAACAAATTTACTTGTAAAAAAATAATTTATTTCGGTTTTCCTAAGCCAGCTTTCTAATCTTGTATAAACCTTGGAACAAACTCTGAACAAGTGTAATAACCCCCTATTTACTTACCTCCCCACGAGAGCAGAGTTAGACACAGGGTTGATTTATAATGTGGAGAAATCCAGCTTACCGAAAAGGGGCAGTCTGGATTGGGACAAACATAAAAATTGCCCCAGTCTAGAAGGCTTTCTCCTTCACTGATTAATGACAGAAAAGATGAAGTGTAGTATCAGAACAGATACTATACTTTGATCTTTGCCAAAAGGCCAAGAGGGGGAGTTACTTTGAATTATTTATTTGCAAAAAGAATATAAAATATACATTTTGACAAATTAGGCACACGGCCATAAAAGTGTGAGGAAATTGCGAGTCGTGAGTTATCCTCTGTCTATCTTACACTATCTATTTTATTTTTAGCTAAAATTATTGCAGTTACAATAATACATTTTCTCTAAAGGGAATCCTACTTAAAATATCCCCAATGAGTTGAAAATTTAATTTTATTCATAAATATACAAATTCATTGGAAGTGAGGAGTGGATAGTCCAGCTGATTTAAAAAAGAAAGAAAAATGAAAAGAAATATTGTTTTTTTTTTTTCTTAAATGAAAATTGTGAGTCTACTATGATGAACCTAATAAAGTTTAATCTTCAGGGCTCCCAATGTGTTCTGGGTCTTGAAGCAACTTTTCTTTTAATGATTGAATTTAAAGGAAAAGTGTTGTTTTTTTATACATGTTTTGAAGTGTTTGCTAATGAGAGAATAGTAAGCCAAATGCTAATCCAGATCAGGCTGTCTGAATAGACCGGCTTCCTGACCAAAAATGCACAAAACATTGATATCATTGCTTTTTTCCTTTCTCTTTGCAAAACTCAATCATGTTCTGCAAAGCCAAAAACAAAAACAACAATTTTCTTTTACAAAACAACCAAACGAAACACCATGAATAGGTATTTGAAGATGTGTGGAACTTGAAGCATAAAAACTTTTGCCAAAGTGGCCGTATTCGGCATTGAATAGCCCCAAAAGGATTGATATGTCATAAAACAAAACAACCAAACAAAACACCATGAATAAATATTTAAAGATATAAAGAACTTGAAGTATAAAAACTTTTACCAAAACTACCGTATTCGGCATTAAATAACCTGAAACGGATTGATATGCCGTAAAACAAAACGACCAATCCAAATGCTAATGATAGAATAGTAAGCCAATATGTTGAGGTATTAATATCAATCTTAGAATATAATCTTATATCCATTTCATTTGGCCTTGAAATGTCACCCTAAAATACGGTATGATGAAGGATTTAACAAACTTAACTTAAAAAGTAAAATGACAATTTGTATAAATATTTTTAAAAAAAATAATATTTTCAAAATACGGGTAGGATAAAACCTTTCTGGTCCCAATGAGCAAGAGATGGAAATACCACAGGGAGTATTTCCTCTCTTACATGGTTTAGCGTTAAAATAAATAATATAATAAAATAATATTAACCCCATAAAAATTTCCCCTTCTACATAGATGCAAATAGACAACACACAATTGAGTACCAACTCCAGCTGAATAACAATAAAATAAATTATGTTTAGACAATGGTTTCAAGTTCTCAAAAGAAAAAAAACGAAATGCATGCATTTTTCCTAAATTTGCAAAATCTCTTTATATAAAACTCAATGTGTGTGATGTTTGTGCGTTCCCTATAGAAAAGAAGATTAGAGAATCTACATCAAATCTAAAAGTGTATTCTTATGTAAAATCCACCGGGGAAGACAATGATAGTGTTCCTGAATCTCTAAGTGCACCCCTAAGAGGGCTATGAGGGCATAACCCCCTTAAAACCTCAAATATATTTTATTTCTATGAAATTTAAAATATATGTATAAAATTTTCTGTGGAAGACAATGGAAGTGGTCCCAAATCTCTATGTTACCTTCTATATGCCAAATATCTACGTGCCCCCACCTCTAAGTGACTCATAGGGACAGAACCCTCTTAAAACTTCAAATACGTATATACGTAATATAGTGCTATGAGCATAGTGAAAAGTAGATAGTGATTCTTATTCAATCCAAAGCAACGTCGGGTTTTCCTACTAGTGCATAATAACCCAGTCTTAATATTCGATAACAACATAATAGCTGTTGTTTAACTACACTAAATATTTGACAATCTTTGATAGGGAATTAACATTTATATCACACACACACACACCATACCACACATACACACAAATATGTATACAGGATCATGGTGATGCTGCTCACTCAGTAACCGTTACAGCAAACAGCGTTTGTGTCCAGTGTATCTTGCATTTTGAATTTATTTTCTTCCAAATACCCCAAGATGCCTCCCAAGAGGAAATTTTTATTATCTTCTCCTCAGCTTGCCAAAAAAAAAAAAAAATAAGAGAAAGGGAATTGACGTGGACAAAAAAAAAAAATGACTGTAATTAAACAGTTCGAAGAAGGAAAGAAAGTTAATGTGATATCGTGTGTGATATTCAGTTATCACATTCAACTGTGTCACCGATTTTGAGAGACCGAGAAGGAATTCATCAAGCGGTGAAAGGTTCTGCACCGATGTGAGCAACACCAATTACAAGCCAATGTATCGGGCTCATCCATGGAAAAATTGTTGAACGTTTCAATGGAAGATCAAATTCAAAACAGATGCTGCTAAACCATTTTATTGTGCAGACGAAGGCTCCAAGTTTATTTTAGACTTTAAAGGAATGCGCCAGAGAAGACTACAATCAAGAATTTTTGGCAAGTACTGGCTGGTTCAAATGATTCAAGAACAGATTCCAATTGCATAATTAATCGAATATCTGAAGAAACAACTTGTAAAATATCAAGATGGGGTTCTAATTACAGTATTACCTTGCACAAGACAGTGTAATATAATGATTTATAATGAAAAAAAAATAGTAATAAAATCTGACTTAAATCTGATCAATATAAAAATAATGAGCTAAGAAGATGTTGATAGATTATTACTTTAAGATGATTACAATATTACATATCTAATAGTCTTACGGTAATTTGATATGGGTTGACTTATGTCCAAAGCGCTCTATGATTGGTTGGTTGTAACCAATTGTGGTCATAAGTAAAAGAAAATATCCTTTACATTGGCAGTGCTGAAAAGGAATTCAAAACAGCTGATAGTCAATATTTACAGAAAGGAGGGTCACCACGCATCCTTGTAGATTACATCCTAGGCTAGTGGGTTAGAAAGGACCAGCCACAAAACATCTGCTGCGTACCCCTGTCTGGATCAAACTGCCAGTGAGAAACCACCTGGGATGGCACTTAAAAGAACTAGTCAAAAAACTGTAAATAGTTCAGCAGAAATACCTCCCATGCAAAGTGTTTTCATTGGATAATAGATCAATCACTCTGTGTAGGAAGATAAGCTTACACGAAAGAAAATAGTTCATCAACATATAACTGCTACAGTTGTAACCAATTGTGGTTGTAAGTCAACGACAACCTGCATTTATATAAGGTCTAAATGCAACGCGATTTGTAAGAGATATTGACTGGAGTGCAGATAGAAACTTAAACTATACGATTCATTAATGAGGTCAAAACTCAACTATGATCGTTTCATCTGCAGGTCAGCACTAAAGCCCTCTTGAAAAGAACTGAACCTGATTCCTCACATATTTTAGGAGTTTTCACCATTTTCCCCAGAGAAGAGCCTATCTACAGAAGCTCACAAACATCTATTAATGTTAAAGAGTTTGAATTACCTACTGGAAAGTTTGAATTATTTCACCCTACAAGTAAACCCTGTCCAAATATTTAAAATAACATAGTATTTGCTCATACGAGGAATGGTGCACCTTCTCCGATTGATGTTCCCTCAAGCAACAGCACTTAGCTGAATACTCCACCAGACTAGATGAATTCTTGTTCTGGAATCCGGTAAGATCAAGAGACCACAAGAAAGGTATGCTATAACATAGTTAACTGGTTAATTGAGGAGTGGAAAATGAATGTTCTTCACTTTTTTACTAACTCAATGTTTGAGAAGTGAAGGAAAACTTTAATTAAATACTCGGATATCTATGTATCTCGTATAGAGATCAAGTGTTAGCCTCAGGTAGGAGCCCCTTTGATTTCTGAGAACTTCTACTGAAGTAAAATGAAAACAAACACATTAAAATTAATCAACGTGCTATGTGGCCTGGCTTATTGCATTGGTAACACCGTATTACTTTTCGTGCTCCATAATTTGGGGTGCGCCTTGTGCCGCCTCTGCAGTCTCTGGAGAAGTGGTTGGGGCCACCACATGTATAGCATCGTAGGCCCTCTGCTGGCGAGTCCAAGGTGTCAACCGCTGCAGAGACCAGTTCTCGATCGTCCTTCAAGATGTTTCGTGCTCTCGCCAACAACTCCACCAATTCAATCTCTGTGAGTCTCAATGATGCTCGCAGCAGCCGGCTTGCATCGTCCGGAAGTCCAGACAAAAAGGCGCATGCCAATATGCGGTCACTCGCACCGCCGAAGGGAGCAGCAAGCTTTTTCAAGTCGGCCATGTAGACGTCCACTGTCTCCCCCGGCCCAAGCCGGCGTTCGGAAAATTGCCTCCAGGCAACAAAAGGATCTGCACCAAATGCCCCGTGCAGCGCCTGTGCAATCTGCTCCATGGTCGCATCATTACTGAGCTGCTGGTACACGGCGTAAGCCCCCTTAGTGAGTCTCAATGGGATGACCATAGCTGGGTCTTTAATTTTGCACAACCGGCAAACACGCTCGGCCTTCTCCAGCCATTCGACCACCGATGGACCAGCAGGAGAGCCGTCGAATTCCGGAATCAATCTGATGTCGAATTTTTCCATAACAATGCCGAAAATAGCTTGTAGCAGAAAAAATTAATCGTCCTCCTCTTCTTTCTCTTCTTCTTCCTCTTTCTCTTCTTCTTCTTTCTCCTTCTTCTTTCTCTTCTTCTTCTTCTTCTTTCTCTTCTTCTTCTTCTTTCTCTTCTTCTTTCTCTTCTTCTTTCTCTTCTTCTTTCTCTTCTTCTTTCCACGTCGTCCCTCGTAGACTACGCTCTCAGCCTTCTGCCGTCTTGCCTCCAGCGACCCGTTTTTATATCAAACTGGACTCTCGTCTCCGCGAGAGAACACGAGATTTCACGGGATTACCTGGCGATATTAAGCCTAGGATGCCATCTTGCCGCTCTTTGGGCGGTCCAGCCCTGCAGAGCGCGCATCGAGACCGTTTTCCAGGTAATTCCATGTTTTCACAATTTATAACACACAAACTCTATAATCTGATATCACATTAGCATCCATTAAAGCCATCACATCATTGTGATGTTCATCTACAATACAGACTCTTTTTCTTATTGAAAAGAATTAGAAAAACATTAAAATCTATGAATAAATATTAGTGTTGGGACGATTAATTGGAAATAGGAAAAATCGGAACTTTTTGGGGAATCGGAATCAGGAAGCGAAATATCGGAATTTGTTGGGGTATCAAAATCGGAATCGGAAATGTTTTAGCCTAATTTCCGATTCCAAAAACGATTCTATAAAAAATAATTTTTTTTTTTAACTTAATTTTCCATTGCTGGTACTAATGATGAAATTATAAATATCTATTGATTTTAAACTACCAGTAAAACTAAAATTTATAGACCATAATAACGAATTTAGGTAAAAAATGGCACCGGGAAAAATAGCCCGGTAAGATAACACAGGTAAAAATAGCACAAGTGAAAAATATAGATGAAAATCTCACACTGAGTTTATCAAAAGGAAAACATTAAGAAGTTTGTCAAATTAAAAAGAAAATTATTTATACATTTAAAAGTAAATGGGGACTCTTCGCCATTCTCCCCCCCCCCCCTGCAAAAAAAAAATTAAATTCTACCTTTTAAGCGATTTTAGAATCGGAATCAGTAATTGTATCGGAATCGGGAATTTCGAACAGAATCGGGAAAAATATTGGAATCGTATCATCACTAATAAATATAACACAAATCTCTTCAATCAAAAACTCTGCCCTGGTTAATTAGTCAATCAAAGATATTGATAGAAGAAGCCAAACACCCCAAAGAGAAAAAAATGACCTAGTTTTGTTGCTTGGAGAAGGTTGATGAAGCTTCTGCCAATCCTTACATCCAGACACATTTCCTTCAAGATTCGAGGCAAAATCTGTTCGGCCTGTGTTTGTTCTGCTATTTTGCATGACAGTGAGACATGGGCTCAAACACGTCTGACCTGCAATGGCTTCGGGGTAATGATCATGCCATGATCAAGTGGATGTGCGGCTGCAAACCGGAGGAAAAGATCCTGACAATTTTGCTTCATCAGAAACTTGGTATTTTGTTTTATAGAAATCACTCCAGACAAGGCATGAAGTCACTTGATTGTAAGGAGCTAACAAAAACGAAAGATGATTATCGCAAAGACAGGAAGCGCCCACTGGCCCCAGCCTTGAAAAGATCAAGGCTACAGGTAGGAGAAAAACAGTCAACAGGAAGAGAGTTCCACAAGCCCGCAGTTCCTGGAAAGAAGCCACTGGAACAGGAAGTTTCATCACAATGAGGTATCAAAACAGCGAATTAATGGAGACCACTAGACCAACGAGTCAAACGAGCTGAAACAAAGGAAGAATTATGAATGCATAAGGTGTTCGGTCTCTCAGGTGGTTTGGCCATATACAGTGTACCACTTCTTCGATCAATTCCATAACATGTTTAGATATCCTAGGCATCAGGGAGTGTGGTAAACTGTGGAAGACCTGACTTGAGTGCGTAAGAAGTGATATAACTGCATGGAACCTAACTGATGTCAACCCTTTGATTCGGACCACATGAAGAGCAGACATGAGACGTTGTCTGGTGTTGCTCATCCCAGAGTCCGTGATACTCGCAGCACCCTAAATACCAAAACCGGATGAAGAAGAGAAGCTGAAACTTAATTCTCTTTTTGAGTTCATAGACAATCTGGCAGTCATTTCTTGAACATTCATCATCATCATCATCATCATCATCATCTGGTTTTAGTATTTAAGGTGCTGCGAGTATCCCGAACTCCGAGGTGGGCAACATCAGGCAACGTTTCACGCCTGCTCTCCATGCAGTCCGATTCATAGGGTTGATACCAGTCACGTTGCAAGCAGTCAAGTCACTTTGTATGCACTCAAGCCAGGTTTTTCTTTGTCTTCCACACACCCTTATGCATGGGGTGTACATATGTATGATTGAGTTAATGCAGGAGGTGGCTTACTGTACATTGCCAAACCACCTGAGATGCCGAGCGCATATGTCATCAAAAATCCCACCAATACCAAGCTTCTGATAGAGCATGACTGAAGGGATTCTTTCCTCTAATTTGCTACCACACATCCACCTGATTACGGCACAGTAATTACGCTGAAGCTATTGTAAATCAATAGCGTTTGGGGTCCATGTTTTGAGTGTGTAACAAGTGATATGACTGCATGCAATATGGCTGATGTCAATCCTTTGAATTGAACCACATGAAGAGCAGGCATGAGACGTTGCCTGTTGTCGCCCGGCCTGAAGTCTGGCACACTTGCAACACCCTAAGTACCAAAACCGGATGAAGAAGAAAAAGAAGAAAAAAGTTTTTTTTCCAAAAAGTATTCTTGAACATACATTGATGAATACATTTGTAAACCAAAGAGTGATGACAAAGTGCTGCCATCTTGCATAAAATCCAATCTTCATTATTTATTGTTTGGCCATTTTCCTTTTTAACTATCTTCTCAACTGAACCTTTAAAATCTCTATTAATACATTATAAATATACAGTTCAAATTCTCTTAAATATTTCATCCGATAATTTCAAAAAATAGTTCCCCAAGAATGTGTAATAATATTTAGATGCAGATGTGCAAAAATAAGGTTAGAACGGTAAATTTCCACGTAAGGTTAAAATTAAGTAGAGAGAAAATTTTCCAATTAGAAACCGAGTGAGAGCTAAGTGTTTCGGCAGTTACATCAGAGATAGAAAGATGCGCTAATCGGATTGGTGAATGGGCACAGATCTTTAGCTTTTGACTGGATCAGCAAAGAGATCAGTTGAGTTTCGGATAACTGTTGTCTCGATCGTCACTGTGGTAGTTATGTGGAACTTTGTTTCAGATGTAGTAGTAACAACAGCAGCAGAAAAAACGATCTCTGTAAAGTATTAGATTTTTATTGATTGAAATACTTAATACTGATTGGTCAATTCTATCAAGATACTCAATCTCGAATAGTTACCGAAACCGAACTTCAACTAATTAGAAAGACTTGCTCATCTGTTTCACCAACACGATCATGAAAATTATTTGAAAACTTGTCTCTTTTCCTTTCGCCTCATCAGCAACATGTTATTTATACTTCTTAATTATGTCAGTAATTTAAGTTTTCATATATAAATTATTATCATTTCTGATGACCTAAAGAAGAAGAATAAACACCCACTGTTGACTTTTTTATTATAGAGTGAAGGATTTCGTTTCTGAATTCATTTCAGACGGTGGGGGTTGTCTGACTTGTTATTTGCTTTCTTGCTTCCCCTCATAACTTGAAATTTAGAAAAAGGTATGTTTTTTACTCACTAACTTTTTGCATGACAGCAAGGAAGTACACACCCACACACACACACACATATATATATATATATATATATATATATATATATATATATATATATATATATATATATATATACAAATAAATCCACCTTGGTCTTTATTATAGTAATCATTTTTCTTTATTTAGGTCCCTGGTCCCGGATCTTATGATTTGAATAAACAAATGGATGCCAAAAGTGGAAAAAAAAAATTGTAAGTTTATCAAAATTTTTATTTCATTGTAATGCTTTTTTTTATTAAACATTTTCTCCGCTAGCTGTAGAATATACCGAGTATCCTCTAAGCCTTACGATCTTGGGCCAATGTGTTCGCTTGGTTTATGTTCATGTTCGTCCATTCACAAACGTTGTCTAACCATCTTTTCTTTTGTCTACCTTTCGACCTGCTTCCTTGTATTATGCCTTCAATGCATATTTTGCATAGCCCCACACCGGAACGCCTTATGTGGTCAAATAATGTCAAGACTATACATGTGATGATAAAGGACATTGATGGGATGCCAGTGAGTTTTCACAACTCTGCGATACTGATGTGGTCAGATAGTTTATGATCAGTAATGAAACGCATGATGTGGTTTTGGAAGGTTTCTACTTTCTGATGTAATTTTACAGTCCAGTTTGCACATTCACGTCCGTATAAGACTACAGGAAGGACATATGTGTTATGGATTTTCGCTTTGATTTTGTGTGGCATGCATTTAGAGGTTATGGCGATTTTGTGATTTACAGCTGTTTGCCCGTTGTTAGATGAAGAAAACTTGTGTCCAAGGTAAACGAACTTGTAATGCTTAGAGTTACGTTAATACCCCTTTGAATCTGCGAACCTCCTTCGGGGAAAAGCTGTGAAGTCAGTAGTTAAAACTAGTGTTGGGACGATTAATTGGAATCGGGAATCGGAAAAATCAGAACTTTTTGGGGTATCGGAATCGGAAAAATTTGTGCCTATTTTCCGATGCCAAAAACGATTCTTTTAATAGTTTTTTTTGTTTGTTTTTGTTTAAAATTTAATTTTCCTTTGCTGGTACCAATAATAAAATGATAAATATTTATTGATTTTAAACTACTAATAAAACTAAAGTCTATAGATCCCCCCTCCCTCCCACAAGTGTATTTTTACATTTGCAAAAATATATGCACATATTACATAGGTTTGTGCGGTACCTCCCTCCCCTCCCAATAAACTCCCAACTCTATAGCTAAATATTTAGAGATTTAAAAAGAATCAGAATCGGTCATTGTATCAGAATCAGGAATTTAGAGCAGAATCGATAATTGTATCGGAATCGGGAAAAATATTGGAATCGTCCCATCACTAGTTAAAACTCTTCACTCTGACTCTTGAAATTTAAAAAAAAGTTTTGTTCCGAATCTGACCTAATAAATTTTGAAAGATCCGACTTTGATTCTGGCTCTGAGCTTAAAATCGTCTTTCACTAGTAATCATGTATATATACTATGAGCTGTGATATTTTCATCTCGGATGTTATTTTCATATTTCGGCCAATGTAACCTCCGACTTTCTTTGTCAAACTTGGGAATCTTACATCAAAGTCAGGAATCTATACAGAATTTTGAATTGGACCCTTTATTTAATTCACAAAGGTGTTACCTACCAGGTGTTGCCCGGGATGCAGTGAAGTTATCTTATTCTTTATTTTTTATTTGTTTGCACATTTTTTAATTTAAGGTAGACAACTCCTGTCATATTCTTTAGTTGAAAATGAGTTATCCTCTTTGCTGACTTTTAATTTTAGATGAAAAATGTTCCATATTAGCAGTCGTCTGGGCTGGACTAAGTAATTTTTTAAATAAATTGTAGCAAAGGATGTTATTATATTGTGATGGGAGCAGAAGAATGGATAGACGATGATCCAATTGTCTAGTGTACCATGACCCTCACTAACAAGAAAAAATAAATAGAATAAAAAAACGTATGATGAACATGATAACAACAAAAAGGAATAAAAACAAACTTGTATGTGTAACAAAATATGAAGTTGGTATTTATTTCAAAGAAATAAATATAAGTCTCTTAGGAAAGAGTTCATGATTCAGTGAGTCAACAGAAAAGGATAGATCGTTACCATAGGATGATGATGATGATGATTATCCTGGTCGAAATGTCCTCTGGTCTTCCACTGAGAATTGTTGATTTTTGATGTTGCTACTGTTGTCGTGATCACCGCCGTGGTGGTTATGTGGAATCCTCTTCTAGCTGTAGCAACAACAGCAGCAGCAAAAAAACTATCTCTGTAAAATATTAGATTTTTATTGGTTTAAATACTCAATACTGATTGGTCAATTCAATCAAAATAATCAATCTCGATTGATAAACCGAAAACCAAACTAATCAGAAAGACTTGCTCTGGAAGCTGAGCACCTGCTAGCATTGACTATTTAAGCAACAACCCAAGCACACAATCAGCAATGAGAGACTGAATCTGACACATAAACCCTTGTCAGTTACAATGTTATAAACTACACAGCCTTGGTCGTTAGACACATGACACAAGACACAGTAAACGATGATGAACAACCAGATAGAAGAGAAATTTCTTGCCATATGGTTGGGCTCAGCACAATTGTAGCAGACGACTGTTCTGCTGTATGAATTAGCAGGAGGTACTTCCACGCTTGGACGCATTTGTCCAGTGAATGCAACAACTGATTCCTTGCATCCTTCGTCATTAGTCATGATAGCCATGGCTGGGTGATAAACTGTTCTACGGTCACGGTATCCATCCTCGTGAAGTTGTCTAATAGGTTCTGGTAACCTTGACATAAATGTGCACGCCATCCATTGTTCAAACAACGATCCTCCAAGCAGCTGAGCCGAGAGATGCATCTTGGCCAAAAACTCATTCGCCGCACCATGAATTGCTTGAATGCATTTAATGTGTCCATTGCATATATAGTCCTAAGTATTGGACTTCAAGCTTGTGTCATACATGCGGAAAGACTAGTTCATAATTATTATCCATACATTGTTAGTTGTTATGCCATGATCCTTCCAGCCCTTTTGTCCTGAAATCAAAGCTCCTCATTTATACCCTCAAAAAGGACTAAGTCAAAACAAAACTGTTGGAAGACAGAGGTAGTTTATTCAGTTTGATCTTGGTTCCAAACCACTGTGGAAGGGAAATAGAGAGAGAGATAATCACTCTTTAATCATATCTTGTCAGCGTATCTCAATTTAAGATGTTCAGACGTGACGTGCTTCCAAGGAACTGGCAAATTTCCACCAGAAAAAGTGTAATGCAGAACATGCTGTCGATGAAGATATCAGCCAATTAGAACATAGAAATATTATCGGATCCGTACAAATGAATTGGGAAGGGCTTGGAGCAAGAGGTTTTGAACCATTTTACGCAAGTAGTGATGTGGAGAAAAGAAAAGCTGTTGTGACGAGCATGAACAAAGAATGGAAAGTAAAACTGGTACAGAGTAGTGTACAAGGACAGTGTTTTAGGGAGTCAATTGGAAAGAGATCTGGGCGTGGGAGGCAGTGAGGTTATCATTCTTGATAAAATCGACTTGTGATGTACTTCCTTCACCAGCAAATTTAACACGCTGGAAGCAGAGCCAGGATAATAAATGTAAGTGCGGGCAAAAAGGAACAGTGAAACACATTTTGTCACATGGTCCACTCACACTAAAAAGGCAAACATGGCGACACAACTAAGTGCTGAAAACCATAAGAAAAAGGTTCGGAGAGAAAGTGGATGAAATAAATGATGGGAAAAGAGCAAAGATTGAGACGGTAGAGAAGATAAATTTGTGAAAGAAGGGAAAGTGATAAATACAACGAATAGAAAGGCAACAAAGGCAGATGTAAATTGGGAAGGAGGATGGAAAATCCGTTTTGGTTTAGGAGAGCCTCTAGTTTTCCATGTGATTGAAACATTGCAAAGGCCAGATACGGTAATATGGAGTGAAGATTGGAGGAATGTAATTATAATGGAACTAACAGTAAGTTGGGAAGAGAACATAAAAAGTGCAGAAAACGGAAAAGAAATAAGATATAGAAAGTTAATTGGAGAGAATGATACGGTAGATGTGCAATGTAAGTCTTAAAAACAAGCTTAGTTCTGATGACCTCAGAGGAAGATTAAATCTGGACAGTATAGAGAGATGTGTGCAGAACAGGAGACTTCGTTGGTATGGCCATGTTGAAAGAATGGATGAGAGATTTTGGGTTAGTAGATGTAGAACAGTTGAGGTAGCAGGTTCAGTTAACAAGGGAAGGCCAAGGAAAACATGGGAAGAAGTGATAAAAATGGACCTGAGGGAAAGACAGATAAATAAGGACCTATTAGTTAGTTTGGAAGTCAATTTCTTAAACCCGTCCAGCATATGCCAGCATGTAAAACAGACATTAAACTGATGATGATGATGATGATGATGATGATGATGAAAATAGGTTTATATGCCATAAAACAAAACAACCTAATCAAACTAAAATGATTTCTCTCTCTCTCTCTCTCTCTCTCTCTCTCTCTCTCTCTCTCTCTCTTCATTGTTCTCACTTTTCCCTTGTCATGGGTTCAGACGTTTTTTGATATTTCGCAAGCCCACTTTCAAATCTTCATGGTTCAGCGGGTCAGCTGTCTCCAAATTCCACCTTGTACGATCTTGTCCAATCACTTGCTCCCAAATTTGTCTTGACCAGCCAATCTACCTGCGATTCAAGACATCCATGCTTCTGCAAAGATTTATCCAGGAGGATGAGCACTCCACACGACCGTATGAGTGTGACCGATTCATCTGTAGAATAACCTCTATGCTGAGCAAATGTAGTGGTTTCAGTAAATCCATGATCTAATGTGTTTGGTTTGATCAGATTTCATATTGCAGCAGATCCATCCAATCATCAATCTGTAATTGTGCTGCAACCAGGAAAAAGAGGACTGGGTGAGGGGGCCACATTCACTTCCATATAACATGATGCTCTTGATACAACTGCTATACACTTACTTTGGATATAGAGGAGGACACCTTGTGATGCTGTCTTCACTCGTGTATTTTTATGTACAATTATTTATAACTAAAATTTTGGATCAAATAGACTTGATGCACCCCAGAATGAGCAATTACTAAAAGGACACATTTTGCCTGAACAAAGATTTTTACACACATTTATAACTTTGCATTCGCAGATTTTTATTTAAAAAAAGGGGTTTTATGTATAAACAAACGAAACAAACAAAAATTATTAAAAAAATAATATTTAAATAAAAATTTACAAAATGTGTGTATTGTTTTGTTTATAATTCAACTGGAACTAAAAAAAATCGGTGTCAAGACAAAATGTTGCTACACCATAAAGAAATAAGGAAGAAATCTATTTAGAGTCAATTTTTTTTATTACACTGTGCGTTTGATCACTTTACATGAATCACAACGCTGACTTGCGAATGAACGCCCAAAAACAACAAAATTACGTTTTCCAATTATAAATAATGCAAAAACTGGTTGTGACTCATTCTGGAGGTACTTCAAATCCATTTGATCCAAATTGCCTTCATCTTTGTATTTTTATGTACAATTATTTATAACTAAAATGTACCGTGCTAATTTTATTTATTATTCTCTCTTTGTAGGCAAAAACATTACCTTTGTCTTTCAGCACCTGCTTTACAGCTTCCGGCCGAGCCTCCATGCCCGGGGCCGGGCACATACGACATTCCTTCTGATTTTCAAGAGAAACCTAAACAATACATGTCCAGTTCTGCATTCGTTTCTACCACAGGAAGATGGTGTGCAGCCACTAATGAGGAAAAGATACCTGGGCCAGGTGAGTGGTTATTCATGCTTTATCTGGACACAGTTATCAAGAGCCATTAAAATTCCCAGCACAGCAAACTGCAAGGCATTATATATCATATATAAAATTGAAGACGAGAATTCCCTTACATTTGACTGGAATAGCTTTAATAAAAAAAGCTACAGAAAAAAATCTGTTCTGTCACTTATTTAGGCCAATTGATTTTTTATTTTCATTCGAATTTATGGATTTTTGTATTAAATCCAACTATCAGTTCTTGATTTGATTACTAACGTCATAGAGTGGTTTGGGAGAAATAATTCTCTCTCAATCACAAGTTCTCTTCTTGCAACCCATTACATCATAAAGAAATAAGGAAGAAATCTAATTAGTCAGTTTTTTTTTTATTACTCTGCGTGTTTGATCACTTGACATGAATCACTGCCGACTTGCAAAGGAACACCCCCCCAAAAAACAAAATTACGTTTTCCGATTATAAATAATACAAAAACTTTAACATCTTCTTTCCGAATATGCTTTTAGTCTAAAAATAACAAAATGGCCCCAATATTTGTTTCTTTGAAACACAAACTTTGTAAGCATGCTCACAGTTGGGAATACATGGGTTTTTCTGTTTGCGCTTTCATATGCAAATGACGTCTGTTAATGTAACTCATAGATTTATTTTTTATTATTTCATCCAATATATTTGTAAATTAAAAATTAATACTAATAAAGAAAAAAACCTTCTTTGAAAATATTTCAGATTTATCAAATGATAATTTTTTTTTTAGATTAAAAAAAAAGTTCCAAAAACTGTAAGATTTTTGTTTTGTTTATTTATTCATGCAAACAACTTTCTACATGAAAATAAATGATTTATTTTAAAGGAACTCTGAAGCATTTAAACTGTCGATTTATAAACATAGGATGTTTTGTGAAATTTGTTTTGCTTTTTATAAGTGGTTGGCTAGAAAGAAAGTCAGGATGAAGAACGTAACTTAGTAGAGTTAGCTGTGTCTGGCCGCATCTGACTGAAATAGAATATTGAACAAAAAAAGGGTCACCATCTTTCATAGATAACATCAACATCTCCACTTCTAAATATGCATCAACTTTTATTCAAGGCAACACTGGAACATAACGAGAATTGTTTGGTAGGCTGGCTTTTGTTGAAAAACGAATGCTGTATCATGGAGTTCCATTCTAGCAGACCACTTGTGGCTAAACGATGAGAACAAGATAGCACATCCTATCATGAAACGATCACTTCTGGAACTGATTTGAATCGTATTTTTGGCGCCAAGCTTCGTTGGCATGCATTGATTTTGAGTCTGCGCCGTTGCATCCTAACTCACACATAGTTACAAGTCTAGGCGTGAGTGCGTGTGCGCAAAGTCAAACCACAACTCAATCAAACGCAAGATACTGCGCATACATATAAGCAAAATAGGTTCCTCATGAAACTGCTACAATTTCTAAACATAGGATATTTTGGGAAAACGTTTCGTTATAAAGTTGAAATTAAAGAAATAAAAAGGAGCCAATCGATAACTAATAAATATGAGCGTGAGGTAAATATCATCTACATTTAATCAAAACTACTTGTAACGTCTGCATTCTTTCTGCTTTGTTTTTCGGAGACTTTTCACCATTAGAAAGAAAGATATGGACAAGAAAAATAAAAAAATACAGACTATAAAAGGATTAATAATTTTAATTCCTAATTTTCTTTTAAAACTAAATTCAGAATATTCAATGACAATAATATTTTTAAACTTTAAATAAACCTACCCAGTACCAAGACAAGAGATAGATAAACAATTTTTTTTCCGTTCTCCTAGACTTTTATAAATAATCCCTTTTGCGATTCAATAATACTTTTTGTTAAGTTTATATTAACGTTTCTTCTTGACAAAGAGGGGGGAGGGTCCAAGTCAGAAGAAACAGTCGGGTTGATGCCCTGGCAGTGTTTTGAAAAAATACTGGCTCGGTTTTGCAACCTCGACATCTGTCAAGGATCTAGTAACTATAGAACATATTATTAGGTTACTATCAGGCTGAGAAGTTGTATACATAGACACCGCCACTGGTAACATTGGTTGGGTTCTGTTATGGTGCCGTACCTATGACGAACATTTGGACTCATCCATTCTCAATAAATACTGGAAGCATTATGCTTCTCACTTGTTGCACAACCCCAGTCTTCGAACTGAGGTACACCTGTCGAGGATTCGTTCTCGACAGTCGGTCCGATAGAGACTGGGTTATTTCGTTGGCCTTTTATCTGTCAGATTGAGGGGTTATGTCCTGGATAGTCCTAGGAGGTGCAACCTCCCAAGCCTTGCCTCCCCTCTTTGGGGTGGAGTAAGTTTATTGCTTACTACCTGAGGCACTCTGACCGGGGAATGCCGACGGGGCTGCTCAGGTTATTTTTGCTAGGCCAGAGTGCTCCTCCTTTAGGGGTGTTGGCTTGATTCTTCTCCTACCTTGTGACCTTGTGTCACATATTGCTGTGGTGCGAAGCAATTAAATACCGTTGCACAACCCCAGTCTACACTGGCAGTCAGGACTAACGGTTCACTTTTCTTGTTTCTCTGCTGTATATATTTTTCTCCAATATACTTGTTATACCTAAACCCTGTGTCCGTGTTTTCATTTTGGCCCTTAAACAGGGCCATAACAATTGGCAACGTGATATTCGAACTTACACGGGACCCCACCACAACAATTAACAACAAAGTATTCAAACTTACACAGGATCCAACAACAACTGTCGACAAGATATTTGAATCTACACGGAACTTTACAACAATTCGCGAAAACCCTTAAAAAGAAATCACAAAAACTGGCTATGAGGTATTCGAATTTACACGGGGACCCACAACTCGAAAAAAAAATACCTTTAAAAAGGACATCACAAAAACTGGCTATGAAGTATTCAAATTTTCACGGGAAACAACAATATTAAGGATTTTTCTTGAGAACCTTGTTAGGATTGCGGGTCGTGTTCCCGGACTATAAACGTGCAAAGTTGAATCAAGCAATGTAGCATGCAAAGACAGAGTAATAATTAATAAACAAAAATGAGGTAGTTCAAATAACGTTTATTGAACGTGTGTGTACGTGGAATGATGAAGTGTGTGGTGTATGCATGTGTGTCGATGGAAAAACAGTTCTTGAATAGGTATAAGAAGAAATGAATCCGGCGTAGGAAAAGTCTTTGAAAGCCGTACACAAAGAAAATGGGTTGAGAACTCTTACCGTTGTTTGACCACGTGTTGACGGAAGAAACGTGTGTTGGTAATTGTTATGCCGAGACCAGTTCAAGAGAAAAGCGTGAGACGAAGCGCTAGTGTATTAGCGTCGTTCTGCCGAGGCCAATCGACCAGAAGAGAAGAGAGAGAATTTCCATTTGCACCTGGTTTTATAGTCGGAAGGGCAGATAACTCTGGTGTCGCTTTACAGCGCCACCTGTCGGTGAAAAAGCGACACCTACCGGCAAACCGGTGTAGTTATGTTTTGAAAGGAGGAGGTAACTGCTACAAGGACTCCCCCCAGATTGAAAAATATTGAAAATATTATTCAATATGTACAGTTGTAGATGAGAAGCATTCTTTGTGGGTATGTCTGTTTTGCTGTTGAAGATTAGAAAAAGTAGTGTGCACGCTACTTATTTCTGTTTCTGCATCTGTATTGAATGATTGATCGCAAGTGCGTCTGCAGAATTTAGGGTTTGTAACGCATGTGGATCTGCGTGTTGTTTGCATGCAATTGGGTCTGCATCAAGTTTGAGCGCAAGCGAATTTGCACTTGTTGGTGGTGTTGTTCATGTTGATTAGTCTGTGTGATGCGGAGCTGATGAACGAACGTTGAATTGTCAGTGTTGTCCGGGAATGTTTGGTGCTTGGGTCTGCGCGGTTGTTGATGAGTGAGCACAAGTGGGTCTGTGTGGTGCTGATGAATGAGCACAAGTGAGTCTGTGCAGTTGTTGATGAATAAGTACAAGTGAGTCTGTGCAGTTGTTGATGAATAAGCACAAGTGAGTCTGTGCAGTTGTTGATGAATAAGCACAAGTGAGTCTGTGCAGTTGTTGATGAATAAGCACAAGTGGGTCTGTGCGGTTGTTGATGAGTGAGCACAAGTGAGTCTGTGCGGTTGTTGATGAATGAGTGCAAGTGGGTCTGTGCAGTTGTTGATGAATGAGCACAAGTGAGTATGTGCAGTTGTTGATGAATGAGCACAAGTGGGTCTGTGCAGTTGTTGATGAATAAGCACAAGTGGGTCTGTGCGGTTGTTGATGAATAAGCACAAGTGGGTCTGTGCAGTTGTTGATGTTGTTCATGTTAATTAGTCCGTGTTGTGGAACTGATGAACAAACATCTAGTTGTTGAGATTGGTGGTACACTATGGTCAAAGTCAGATGCACAAATGTCTGCAAGTGAGTTAGCAGGTCCAGGTACAAGTGGGTCTGTACTGGTGTTGGTGCGCGTCGTTCGAGTTGATGTGTCCTCCTGTTGATCAACGAACGTCCAGTTGTTGAGTATTTAGTCGTGCTTGTGCAGTTGTACTCGTTTTGAACTGGTGTGATTTCTTCCCAGTGATGTCCGGAAATATTTGGTGTTTGATGAATGTCTGGGAAGATGTGGTTGTCGCGTCTTGTGTTGAGGGTTGGTAGGCCTTGAAGGTGCTTGCTGAGCCTGACTTTTTACAACCAGTATTAAGTCATGAGGCTTGGTGATGTTTTCGTGTTTGTCATCATGTGTTGTCTGTTTTGTAGTTTTCTTTTCTTTTATATATATATTTCCAACACGTGGGTGGAAGGGAAAAAGAAAAGAAAATAGAGTCGTAATCTGTTTCACACACGGAATGATGTTTTTTGTTTTCGTTTTAGTTTGTTTGAATGTTACTTTCCACGTAGAGAAAGAATGGCGGCCTGTCCTTTCTTTTCTTTGTTGTCGAAAAGAAAGAAAAAAAATATAAATTCGTATTTTCTTTTTTTTTTTGTTTGAAATTTTCATTTCCACGTGGTTAGAGAAAAAGATGGCGGCTTCCTTTTTTTGCTTGTTGTTGAAACAGAAAATAAGTTCGTATTTTCTTTTTTTTTGTTGTTTGAATTTTCATTTCCACGTGGTCAGAGAAAATAGCGGCATTTCTTTGATTTTTTTTATCAACACGTGGTCCGGAAAAAGATGGCGGCATTTTTGAATTTTTTTATCAACACGTGGTCATGAAAAACAGTGGCGGCGTGTGAGCGTTTGTTTTCCTTTTATCTCCACGTGTTCAAAACAAAGGAAATGGCGTCTTGTAAGGTCCTTTTGTTCGTCGAAAAAAAAGGGGATTGGGAAAAATTTGTCTTTTTTTTCTTTGTATATATTTTTCCGACACGTGGGTAGAGAAAGAGAAGAAGAAAAAATGAAATTGTAATTTGTTTTATACTCGGAGAGAGCCGAGAAATGTTTTTGTGTTTCTTTGTTTGGGTATTTCTACGTGGCCAGGAAAAAATGGCGGCCTCTTTTCTTTTGTTTGTTTGTATATTTCTACCACGTGGGTAGAAAAAATAGGAAAAAGATGGGTGCGTAATTCGTTTCACCACGAAAGAAAAAACGAGAAATATATATTTTTTTTCTTGCACGAAATTAATTACTCCGTCCTA
Source organism: Sepiola atlantica (assembly GCA_963556195.1). Taxonomy (NCBI): domain Eukaryota; kingdom Metazoa; phylum Mollusca; class Cephalopoda; order Sepiida; family Sepiolidae; genus Sepiola; species Sepiola atlantica. The sequence goes on along the minus strand of OY744524.1, from coordinate 75,015,981 downwards.
TACAACAAAGCTTGCACGTTCGGGTCACCAATGTTCGGTTCTCAGGTCGTGTTCCCGGACTATAAACGTGCAAAGTTGAATCAAGCAATGTAGCATGCAAAGACAGAGTAATAATTAATAAACAAAAATGAGGTAGTTCAAATAACGTTTATTGAACGTGTGTGTATGATGACGTGTGTGGTGTATGCATTTGTGTCGATGGAAAAACAGTTCTTGAATAGGTACGAGAAGAAATGAAACCGGCGTTGGAAAAGTCTTTGAAAGCCGTACACAAAGAAAATGGGTTGAGAACTCTTACCGTTGTTTGACCACGTGACGTGTGTTGGTAGTTGTTATGCCGATGCCATTTGAAGAGAAAAGCGTGAGACGAAGCGCTAGTGTATTAGCGTCGTTCTGCCGAGGCCAATTGACCAGAAGAGAAGAGTGAAACGGAACGCTAGTGTCAGCATCGTTCTGTCGAGGCCAATTGAGTAGTAAAAAGCGAGTGAAACGGAGCGCTGGTGCCAGCGTTATTCTGCCGAGACTGGTTGGTGAAGAAGAGAGAGAGAATTTCCGTTTGCCCCTGGTTTTATAGTCCGAAGGGCAGATAACTCTGGTGTCGCTTTACAGCGCCACCTGTCGGTGAAAAAGCGACACCTACCGGCGAACCGGTGTAGTTATGTTTTGAAAGGAGGAGGTAACTGCTACAACCTTAAAAAAAGACCCCACAACGACCGGCAACGTGGGATTTCAAATTTCAAACTTACAATACTACAATAGACTGACAGCGTGGTTACAGTAAAAGATTCTGGAGAACTTTTTAAAATGGATGCCACAATGGTCGACAGAATTAATTATGGAAAACCTTAAAGCGAAAAAAAAAACTTGGAGAAATCGACTACAAATTCAGCCGACAACGTCTTAATTCAAAACACTGGCTTACCGGGAGAAAAAAAAAGAAAAAACATGTAAGACCAACTTATTATTCTCTTAATTGAAAAAAGGTCAGTGATTTTTGTTTTAATTGCTACTGTCGACACTGTTGTAATATTTAACAATAAGGGAATACATGATTTTTTTTCTCTCTCCAAAAGAGAGAAAGTTACTTCTACCGAAAGAAAAATAATTTAAAACTGTATCTCTGACTAAAGTGCCGACCGGAAATTCTACGCACTATGCGTACTAAAGAAAAAGCGATTTTTTTATATAAAAAAAGGTTTTATACTCTTTTACAACTAAGCCAATTTATCTTCCTCCCACAAGGTAAGATGTGACACAAGGTTGAGAAAGTTGAAAAGAACCAGCGCTCGAGAATTTGAGCACTCTGTTTTTTTTAAAAATTGCCTTGGCAGCCCCATCGGCATTCCCCGGTAGGGGCGCCTCAGGAAAGGAAACATTTACTTTCTAACAAAAAAAGGACTCACTTTAAAATATGGAAGAATTTAAAGCGACGAGTGAAAAATTAGTAAAATTTCAAATGCAACAGCAACTCGAACATAATAAAGAGGCAGACGAGAGACTACAGAAAACTGAAGAAAGATTTCAAAAGCTTCTTCTAGAACAAAATGAAAAGCTTATAGAGCAAAAGAAAGAAGTCGACAGCAGACTTATAGAGCAAAAGAGAGAAACTGACAAAATCTTTTTCGAACACAGAAAAGAAGCTGACGAAAAGAGTGAGATATTAATACAAACAATATCGCCTAGAGTAACGAAAACGATAATGCTTTTTCGCAGAACGCTATGTGGAGTGTGATCGATAAATTCACGTATTTCCCTGATGAGGAGAAAACTTTTGCTTCATATTTTAGAAGATATGAAGACTTATATAAAATTGATTGTGAAAACTAGGCAGACTCTAAAAAGGTTTGCCTGTTACTTAGGAAATTAGGCACCACTGAACATGCTAAGTTTGTGGATTTCATTTTGCCTCGCAAGACTAGCAATTTGACTTTAGCAGAAGTTGTCAAACTTCTAACAGACCTTTTTAGCCCAAAGACTTTGTTATTTCACAAACGCTGGAAGTGTTTATACCTGCGACGATTTTAAAATTATCCGAACTTAGTGATGATAATTTTAAATGCTTAATCTTTGTTCAAGGATTGGTATCAGCAAAAGATGCTGAAATAAGGTGTAGAGTTCTAAATAGATTAAAAAAATGAACACTGCACAAATTAGCTGAGGACTGCCAACGATTTATTAGTGTTAAGCAGGATTCGAAGGACATCGAACAATCGGGCATTGCACATATATGAAAAGTACGTCAAAAATAAAAATTCAACTCTCATCAAAAAACTATTCAAAGCAAAAAAACGGAATTTTCACGCCACAAAAACAAGCCAGCCTTATAAAAATAAATAACCACCGAGTCCTTGTTATCGGTGTAGAGGCCTGCATTGGGTAACAGAATGCCCATTTTGTTTTAAAACCTGCCTGATTTGTAAGAAAATCCGATACAAAAGTTTGCATTGTAGAACAATGAAAGGAAATAAAACATGGGTAAAGACTATCAAACATGGCGACAATATTATAAGGAGATATGACGAGTACTTCTGTAACATACTTTTGTTAACTATACCACTGTGTTTGTCTGGATTATTACCGACTTGCACGGCCACAACAGTTTTTTATTTTTTATAATTATCTTTAAACTTACTTCTACTCAGTGCAATTGTTAAACTGCAAATTATATTACTGCTTTTTCAACTTGTTTATTAAGATACGTTTTAAGATTATGTTTCTTGAAATAGTTCTATTAAAAGAATATCTCTTCAATTTTATTAATGGCGAATTTATCTATTAATTAATTTTTTAACTATGTTTTCATATTTTTGTATTTTTCTCTTGAAAAAAAAATCCTTTTTTTATTATGTCTGCAATGTAGACAGTCTTTATTTCCCCTTTTGTGTCCCTTTTTAGGTTCGATTTAATTGCTTTGTATGCTATTTGAAGAGGATTGTAATTATCATATTATAACCCCCCCTCAACTGTTAGAATTGCTGTATAACTAAGAATTATCTGCACTTTCGTCCTGATACTATGTTTTAACCTCGAACTTGGTGTCTGTACCTTCTGCTGATAGAGAGGCTTGACATCAATAAAAATCTATATCGTTTCAGAAACGATCGTACACGAAACTGTTGTTTATGTTGAATTCTTGGAACATATGTAACTGAATATTCCATAAATTTATTTACCTCGTGTCTATAATATATATATATATATATATATATATATATATATATATATATATATATATATATATATATATATATATATAATTATTATTATTATTATTATTATTATTCGGTACAGAAAGTCAGTTTAACATCAGTACCATTGGTTTTAAGCTCAGAAGGTGTTAAACTCCCGGCTATCTTCAGCCTTGTTGGTACAGAAAATGAAGGGTCTACCAAGTGACAACAAAGCTGAAGATAGCCGGGAGGTTAACACCTTCTGAGCTTAAAACCAATGGTACTAATGTTGTACTGATTTTCTGTACCGAATAATAAATAAATATTACGCTCTTAATTTTGATTTTTCTCAATTAATTGAGCACTCTGATGGGATTTTTCCTACCATCTTACAAAAGAATTTATATATATATATATATATATATATATACATATATATATATATATATATATATATATATATATATATATAAATTCTTTTGTAAGATGGTAGGAAAAATCCCATCAAAAATCCCATATATATATATATATATATATATATATATATATATATATATATATATATATATATATATATATATATATATATAATTTCAGGCATATGCACAAAACATGCAATTCCAAGAAAACGAATGGATGTTTTAATTATTCTGTGTCTGCATCTAATCCTACTGACCCAAACGACTCGTCAAGTGTTGTTTGTTGTCCACGTTCTGTTGTCATAGCAACGGCATTAGCAGCATCGACTACACCGTGTGTTTGTTGCTATCGTAGAAGCCGAATGACTTCCACACTTTCACTCATTGACTGTAATGTCACATAAATATGCGTTCTTATTATTCCTTGTCCCTCCAACATTTGGACATGGTGAATCAGTCGTCTTTGGTTCGGTTGATGGAAAAAAACAAAAACAAAAGATATAAAAAATAACGATTGCTCACATTTCTTATATAAATAGAGATTTTGTCCGTCTGTCCGTCCATCAGTCTGTCAGTCACAATTTTTTAAGCGTAATAAATACATTGCGGAATTCGTCTCATTTCGAAATATCAGAGATCTTGACTACCTTTAAAAATGGAAAATATTGCATTAATAGTAAATAATAAATCCCTAGCTTATTTGCTAGTGGATACAATGATCGGAAATCGAAACCAAAACCTTGAGATTTTCAGTCTTAGATTCTACCAACTGACCTATTTGGACTTTCGTATAAATAGAGCTTAAAACATTACCGTAGCAAAATAATTATAGCTTTGACGTGACGTCATAGATTTATGATTTTCGTCATGTTTCAAAACATGAATTTAAACATAAGCGATAATAAAAAAATAAATAAATGAATGGATAAACATCATCAATAGCGTAGGAAATCATTTTAACAGTCGAAAACAATTTAATTTGCTTTAACTACATAATGTATGCAGTTCTTTCACATCTATATAATCCTCCCAGCCTAGCAAAAATATCTAACCTTGGTATTTCGTAATCTTTCCCCTTTCAGCTCTGTTTAAGCCGACATCATTAGGGGCACTGACTTCAATTAAGAGTTGCTACTTTCTCCCTTTTGTCCCCTATCACTATATCAGGTTTAACAGCTCCGTTTTCTATATATGTAGCTGTAGGGATTGCATAGTTATAGTGGATGGTGTATGATTTATTTTCACTTATTCTTTCTGGTATATGTTCACAGGACTTGCTGTTAAACTGGATATTCAACTTTTTACAGATGGTCCAGTGAAGATATTTATATACTCCGTTGTGTCGCATTGTATAATAGCCATCCCCCAGCAGAACCTTACAGCTGGATGTCAGGTGGCTCACACTCTCTACTTCTGTGTGGCAGAACCTGCACTTGTCATTGTTGCTGAGACCATTCATCTTTTTAAAGGCATTGGTCATCAAGCCTTAATCTTGGGCAGCCATAACCATTCTCCCCTGATCATAGTAGAGCATTCCTCTTTTCAGACAGTCTACAGAGCCTTCCTTATCTATATATTCCTTAGATAGTTCATCTAGAAAATACTTAGCACATTGTTTGTTGGTTGGCCCATTCTTCCAGTTTTCTGCAATAGAAGGTCTTAGTATATTTCTGGTGGCTCTTCCGGGCTATTTCTTTGGCAGGTTTGTTTTCCATTTCTGTCTCATTTGTAAGACAGTTCTGTCCAAAATGTTTGTCCAGTTTTATGATAGAGGTTGTTCTACTAGCTCTGGTTTCTTGATATTGGTGTACCATCATAAGGTTTTGGTTCTGGGAGCTCATTAGATATTGGCCGGTGTTCACAATACTGGCTCGATCTTTATGGTCAATTTCTGATAGACCCATGCCTCCTGCTCCTCTTGGCAGATATAGCCTTGGTAGACACTGGTTTCTGTACATTATTCTGTACAGTGTCAACATTTTCTTCGTTTTAGTGTCTAGTCTGTTAATGTCCTTTTGTGACCAAGCAATAAGGCCAAAGCTGTATGTTATCACTGGCATGGCTAGTTGGTTAATGGCAGTTACTTTTTTTGTCAGCTGTGTTTTTCACATTTTTCTAACACGGCGTACATATTCTCTGCCAATTGTTTCTCTCATCTTGGCATGTTGAATTGAATCGTTTTCTTCTATGCCAAGGTATTTGTATTGTTCCTGTGCTTCAAGGTCTTTGATGTCAGTATCGCTAGACAAAAGAGTAGAGGAGGTAAGCTATCTCTCTGGAAGATTCCTCTTTAAATCTTGATGGCAGGGATTGTTATTGTTCTATTAGTGTGAGAGATTCATGTATTTATCATGTTAAATATTTTAAAATGTGATGGAGTATCTAATGATTTATGTTATATTTGTTATAGATGGGGTTAAAAGGGATGTGAGTGTAGGTTATATTGGGGTTGGAAGGGGGGTTGTGGTTGTGGCATGTACGATATATCTGGGGGTGTTATGTTGTATGTAAAAAATTTTGAATATATTTTCTATGATGTGGAGATCATTGGTCTTATGAAGTTATTAGTGAGTTATGTATTTTCGTTGCTAGTCCATTGGCTAGCAAAAATTTTTTTTTGTGGGGACATTTTCTGAAGGCCTCGGTTTTAATGTTCATGCATTTTATAGAAGAGTTATTAATAATAAGATAATAGTAATAATAATTATAATGAAACTTATGAAGATAATAATGATAATAGTAATAATAATCTTATTAGTGATAATAATAGTCAAAGTTATTAAGGTATAAGAAAAAGAAGTAGTCATAGCAATCCAAGAACATCACAGCAATAATGACCGTAGATAGATAGATAGATAGATAGGTAGGTAGATAGATAGATAGATAGATAGATAGATAGATAGATAGATAGATAAATGGGCAAAGCTAATAGACCAAACAATCAAATAGATTCATATGGCGAGATTTTATATTTAGTTTTTATTATCAAAAGACTGCATCAGAAATGAGTGGAGAAATGTTATTTTCAAATTTTTACAAAACATGACATGGACATGAAAGAGAAGGAGGGTGGCGGGTCTCATGTTATTTTCAGATTTACAAAAATGAAATTGGTGTTTTAGAAGAAACTATAAAGAAAAGAAGAGTGAGAGATGATCCCACAGAAGATTATTTTATCTTTTCAATTAAATTAACATGCTTTTAATTTAACATTAAATTCATTTCTGCTCTCTTAGCTAAGCTGATTGTTTGGAACACAGGTTGGAAGCCTTTTTTACCTGTGAAATGAATTAAACTTTTCTTTGAAGATTCTTTTGTTCTCTTTCTTTTGCAGCCTCCTACCATCTTGTACAGCCAAGTGGGAAGCAATCATTCCTCTTAAATGCGGACGGTAAATGGATATGACGACAGGATTAAAAGCCAGTCTAGGCTCGCACTGGATTAGCTAAAACGATCCTCATCCATTTATGTGGCGTAGATAATTCTATCAACCCCAGGCAAAGCGCACATTTACACGACCAGTACAATTTGCTGCTGTCTTTCATTCCAGAAAATATTAAATAATAAAAATATTTCCTGTAATTATGATTTTTTGTTTGTTACTTCTTTTGTTGGGTCTGTCTTTCCCTATGAGTTGAGAGATAGATCATGTGTGGCAGAGCAGTTTTCTGGATCAGAGTTGACCTGGAAGTGATGGTAACTACGGAGTGGCTCCCTACTCCCAAAGCTCCCAAAATGGGATCACAACCGGATGCAGTTTTATGCCATATCCAGGACATATTCTATTTAGATGGTAGTAGTAGTCCTGGTCAGAATGCATACTGGCAACTAAGGAGTAACCCCAGATATAAATTTATCTATATACCATGTCATACTCAAAAGAGATTCTATTTAATCCATAGGTGGGATCTTGACAAGTACTACCACATGCATGTTCGCTCTGCTCATCCAAAGACGGCTCTGGTGGTTTGGTCATGCCAGGCGAATGGATGATGGCAGAATCCCGAAAGATATTCTTTATGGCGAGCTCGCAAACGGCTCCAGACCAACAGGAAGACCTGTCCTACGCTATAAGGATGTCTGCAAGCAAGACATGAGGGAAGGTGGTATCGACCCAACATGCTAGGAGTCTGTGGCTGAAGACCGCAGCTGCCGGAGAAGAGCTGTGACGGCATGCTCACAGAGGAGTGGGGAGTGGAAAGACCAGCAGTAGAGGGAGAGGAGAGAGCACAGATGGCAGAGGCTGCAACAGAGCTCTCACAACCAGACACCACCTACATCCGTGGCAACAGAGCCGGACGATCCAGGATAGGCTTGCACAGTCACAGCAGATGCTGTAATTCGGTAACAAACTAATCTGAGGCACAGAACTCCATTGTATCCTGAGACAGACGGATACCAACAACAACTACCACTCTGGGATCAGAGTGGACCTAGGAGTAATTGCAACTAAAGAGTGACTCCTTACCCCTCAAAGCTCCCAATATGAGGCCTCACTACCGGATATAGTTTAAGGTCATACCCAAGACACAAAATATTATTTATAAGGAATACCAATAGACTTGATCTGTGACATGTTTTTAAGACAAGATCTCAGAGCATATTTTCCCTACCAGTCCACCAGTACGGATGATTTTTTTATGCACTAACGAGTCATCGCTTATCAATACCCAAAGGCCACTCGATGATAAGAGTCAATGAGTTTGTCAGGTTGACGGTGAGACAACATCTTGAGGATTGGTAATGATGGTTGAAACTGATCAGAATCTGATCATTTAAGAGGACAGCTCAACAAGAACTTGTTAACATCGGACTTGAAAACGACCATATTGTAGCCAGCTGGGAAGCAGCCCTGAGGTATTGTGTTCCACAGACGGGTAGTTTTTGGAAAGAAACTTTGCTCATAAAAATTCCGTTTATTTTTAGGTACACAGAGGAAGAAAGGAAAATTATTTACAGTAGTTGTAGCTAGATGAGTTTTTGTTGTGAATGTTTTACAGGGGGAACCATAGATTGGAGCTCAGTCGAGCACCTACCATGAAAATAATGATAGAATAGAGAAAGACTAGCGACGACTTTTCTGTGAGAAAGAGACGGTAGGGAAGAGAAGACGACATCCCCCACTAGACTTCGAAGTCGGTTTTGTACTCTGTCAAAGCAGGAAAGGGTGCTCTGAGTGGTAGCTCCCCAGATAGGGAGCAACATGTGTACATTTTTGGTGTATTATTGTTTAATGTAAATAAATCCTGTTATGTTTATGTTAATCATAATGTGTTATAACGAATAGGAACCAATACTCTTATACTTTTATGCTTAAGATGGCTGCCATCTTTAAGAATTTGTAATTTGTTTTATAATTTCTTTTTTACCAGGGGTTCCCAATCTTTTAAAAAATTAGTATCCTTACTACAATAAAGAATTTGTGTCTGTGTGGCAAGTTGACCAGGCCCCTAAAAGGAGTGTTGAGAGGGCTGAAAGAATAAAGAACGAAATACGATGCTTCTAAAATCACAGATACCCATTGTATTTTATTAAAATATCTGGAAAAAGAATTAACAAAGATATATAATACATTCTGCTGTCATAGCCAAAGCCAGTTTGTACTTGTTTTAGAAAGGGCTGAGGTCAGAAGATCAGAGGACAATGCGGAAGGATGTATACCTGTGTGGAAAAAGGTTATTAGGTAAATTGAAAATGATGATAGACAAAACTAGCAAATTCTATTTTTTTAGTTTAAAAATGAAAGAGAAGAAAAACAAACTGCAAAAAATATGTACTAATACACACACACACACACACACACACACACACACACATCTTCATATGCCTGTCCGATTTACACATGCATAAACGCACATGGTGCTAGCCAAAATAAACACATGTACATTTGTGGCAAGGTGGTCGGGGTTCCTAAAGGAGTGTTGAAAGGGTTAAAAGGATAAAAAACGAAATACGATGCTTGTAAAATCACAGATACCCATTAATTGTATTTTATTAAAATCCCAGAAAGGAAATGAAAATTCTGTTCTCATAGCCGAAACCAGTTTGTAATTGTTTTGGAAACGGCTGAAGTCAGAAGGTCAGAGGACAATGCTGAAGAATGTGTAGCTGTGTGGAAGAATATTGCCAGGTGAATCTAAAATGACGATAGACAGAACTAGAAATTCTAGGTTTTTGGAGTTTAAAAAGAATAAAAAGGAAAGAAAAATAATTGCGACAGATACGTCCAACATTGTGACAGAAGAGATATGGCCAGCTCAGAGAGTGACAGACTGATGAATGGACGGATAAACAATTGTGAGATATGAGTGTTGGGGAGGGGGTTGCATAACAACACCCTTAGGAGCATTAAGCAGAGTGAGAAATAGAGAGTCAGGGCAGTGTCGGATTGCCTTGCTGGGTTCTCATCTCAATATAATCAGCTGCATTTTGTAACTAAGTGACTCTTTTTTGCTAGCCCAGGGAATTCTTGTTAGTTTGGACAGTTAGATAGATTCTAGATAGAAATCTCTGAGTTGCGGAAGAAGCCCTATAACAATCCGGCAAAACTTTTGACTAGAATTAACGAAAATCCCTAGTTAACTCTGAGCACCCGTCCAAAGAACACAAGGATACTACATACGAAGATGATAAATTCATGTACAGTCGAGTTCTTTCTCCGATAATAAATATATATTTCCTTTTTCTATTAAAGAAGTAGTCGAGTTGACTTGATTTTATACCCGTACAAGGTGTGCTTCTCTTCTCTAGGTTGATGTCAATCCTGCTGGCTGCATCGGTTTCCAAGCTTTTGATCTTAAACACATAGTGGGAGGCGTTCGGAACTGACCAGCGAAGACAATTCAACATTATCGATCTTCATCAGCAGATGACGACATTCTACTCAACAACTCAACATTACAACACCCTCAGACAAGATGCTAACCAGATTCGGCGGCAGCACATCAACACTGAGGCCAGAGGTAGTGTTACAAGTCGTGCGTGAGTAGGCAACAAGCACTTCATGTCTGTATTTTTGTATGTTTTATGCCAGTAATGGCGACTAAGGAGTGACTTCACACTCCCCAAAGCTCCCAAATTGGTTTTGTTGTTGTGATCTACCCTATTGTGTTACTAAATTGACTCTTCCCAACACTATGAATAGTGATAATAATGGTGGTCATAGAGAAAGAGTCACTATGACCAATCCAGAAGCAGTCTCTGGCAACCCATTACTTCTGTACTTTCTGTAAATACATACTCTTGTTAATTCTACCTCCTTGTTGTCTTATTTCTTTTCAGCTCTTTAGGGCTACAACAACTTCGAAGTTTAGTTGAAAGTAAAAAGGATATTTTTTACAGAAATTTAACCCTTTTTAGGCTATTCAGTTGCTGGATCCAGTTATTTAGGTAAAAAGATTTGATACTTCAAGTTCTTAACATCAGAAAATGCGGTTTGCTTTATTTATGGTGTTTATTTTAATTAGTTATTCATGATGTAAATTTATATGTATATACTCAGGAGCGATTCTATCTAATCTATAGATGGGATCCTGACAGAGTTGACCTGGAAGTAATGACAATTAAAGAGTGACTGCACACTTCCCAAAGCTCCCAAAATGGGGGCTCACAACCGGATGAAGTTTCATACCAGATCCAGAACATGTTCTATTTAGACGGGACCTTGACATGTACTTCCACACTTGATCAAGAGTGGACCTGGAAGTACTGGGAGGTAAGGATTGACTCTACATTCTCCAAAGATTCCAAATTGAGGCTTCGCTACAAGATATAGTTTAAGGTCATACCAAGGACCGGGAGGGGTGCAGATTATGCAACAATAAAATCTTGATAATCAAATAAGAAGAAACCAATGAAAAACGGTTAAGCAACGTCGAGCCTAGTCAGTACCAGATGAGTGACCATTTTGATTAACAAATTGCTATATATCGGAGGATGGTGACAAAAAAGCAAAAACTAATGTCATTAAAACCATATCATCTGAGCGACTGAGGATTGCTTATGAATTTAATATTCGCTAGAAATTTCTACTTGACCCGTAGATGGCACCCTGGTAGGTACTACCATGCCGGGTCAGAGTGGACCTATCATGGTAATGGTAACTAAGTAGTGACTTCCCACTCCCTCCTCCAAAAATCAGGCCTCACCACCGGATGTAGATTAAGATCATACCCAATACACTGTATGTTTGTAACAAAAACTCGGAATATTATTTAGAAGCATTGTTGAATACCTACTTGGGTTAAAGAATTATTCGAACTCAGTATTTTACGAAAATAAACTTATGCTTTTTTATTGGATCCTTTAAGTCTATCTTCGTTTGCGTAATTAAGTTACATTTATTAGTAGAATGATTAATTTTAATTACAACCTTTTTAAATTGGTGTACGAAAACATCATGAAATATATTGTTCTCAGAATAAATTAAAGGTTGTTCGGATCGAGGGTCGTGTTCCCCCGATTATTTACGTGTTTAGTAAATCAAGCAATGTTGCATGCAAAGACAGAGTAATAATTAATAAACAAAAATGAAGTAGTTCAAATAACGTTTATTGAACGTGTGTGTACGTGGAATGATGAAGTGTGTGAAGTATGCATGTGTGTCGATGGAAAAACAGTTCTTGAAAAAGGTATAAGAAGAAATGAATGAATCCGGCGAGAGGAAAAGTCTTTGAAATCCGTAACACAAAGAAAACGAGTTGAGAACTCTTACCGTTGTTTGCCCACGTGTGTTGGTAGTTGTTATGCCCATTGAGAAGAAAAGCGTGAGACGAAACGTTAGTGTATTAGCGTCGTTCTGTCGACCAGAGAAGAGTGAAACGGAACGCTAGTGTCAGCGTCTGTCTGCCGAGGCAGGTCGGTGAGGAAGAGAGCGATTTTCCGTTATGCACCGGTTTTTATAGTCAGAAGGGCAGATAACTCTGGTGTCGCTTTACAGTGCCACCTGTCGGTGAAAAAGCGACACCTACCGGCAAACCGGTGTAGTTATGTTTTGAAAGGAGGAGGTAACTGCTACAAGGACTCCCCCCCAGATTGAAAAATATTGAAAATATTATTCAATATGTACAGTTGTAGATGAGAAGCATTCTTTGTGGGTATGTCTGTTTTGCTGTTGAAGATTAGAAAAAAAAAAAGTAGTGTGCACGCTACTTATTTCTGTTTCTGCATCTGTATTGAATGATTGATCACAAGTGCGTCTGCGGAATTGAGTGTTTGTAACGCATGTGGATCTGCGTGTTGTTTGCATGCAATTGGGTCTGCATCAAGTTTGAGCGCAAGTGAATTTGCACTTGTTGGTGGCGTTGTTCATGTTGATTAGTCTGCGTGATGCGGAGCTGATGAACGAACGTTGAATTGTCAGTGTTGTCCGGGAATGTTTGGTGCTTGGGTCTGCGCGGTTGTTGATGAGTGAGCACAAGTGGGTCTGTGCGGTGTTGATGAGCGAGCACAAGTGGGTCTGTGCGGTGTTGATGAGCGAGCACAAGTGAGTCTGTGCAGTGTTGATGAGTGAGCACAAGTGAATCTGTGCAGTTGTTGATGAGTGAGCACAAGTGAGTCTGTGCAGTTGTTGATGAGTGAGCACAAGTGAATCTGTGCAGTTGTTGATGAGTGAGCACAAGTGAGTCTGTGCAGTTGTTGATGAATGAGCACAAGTGAATCTGTGCGGTGTTGATGAATGAGCACAAGTGAGTCTGTGCAGGTGTTGATGAATGAGCACAAGTGAGTCTGTGCAGGTGTTGATGAATGAGCACAAGTGAGTCTGTGCAGTTGTTGATGTTGTTCATGTTAATTAGTCCGTGTTGTGGAGCTGATGAACAAACATCTAGTTGTTGAGATTGGTGGTACACTATGGTCAAAATCAGATGCACAAATGTCTGCCAGTGAGTTAGCAGGTCCAGGTACAAGTGGGTCTGTACTGGTGTTGGTGCGTCGTTCGAGTTGATGTGTCTCCCAGTTGATCAACGAACGTCCAGTTGTTGAGTATTTAGTGGTGCTTTTGCAGTTGTACTCATTTTAAACTGGTGTGATTTCTTCCATAGTGTCGTCAGTGATGTCCGGAAATGTTCGGTGCTTGATGAATGTCCGGGAAGATGGGGTTGTTCAAGTTGATGTTTCCTCCTGTTTATCAACGAACGTCCAGTTGTTGAAGAGGGTTAGTAGCCCTTGAAGGGTGATGTTGGTGCTTGCTGAGCCTGACTTCTTACAACCAGTATTAAGTCTTAAGGCTCGGTGATGTTGTTCGTGTTTGTCGTCATGTGTTGGTCGTTTTGTAGTTTTCTTTTCCTTTATATATATATTTCCAACACGTGAGTAGAAAGGAAAAAGAAAAAAAAAAATAGAGTCGTAATTTGTTTCACATGAGGAGTGACGTTTTGTTTTCGTTTGTTTGAATGTTAGTTTCCACGTAGAGAAAGAATGGCGGCTTCTCTTTTCTTTTGTTGATGAAAAGAAAGAAAAAAAAAATTCGTATTTTCTTTTTTTTTTTTGTTTGTTTGAATTTTCATTTCCACGTGGTCCGAGAGATAAAAAATGGCGTTATTTAAAAAAAATTTTTTATCAACACGTTGTCCGGAAAAAGATGGCGGCATTTTTGAATTTATTTTATCAACACGTGGTCCGGAAAAAGATGGCGGCATTTTTGAAGTTTTTTATCAACACGTGGTCCGGAAAAAGATGACGGCATTTTTGAATTTTTTTTATCAACACGTGGTCACGAAAAAGATGGGCAGCGTGAGCGTTTGTTTTCTTTTGTTTTCTTTTTATCTCCACGTGTTCAAAACAAAGGAAGTGGCGTCTTGTAAGGTCCATTTTGTTCGTCGAAAAAGAAAAAAAAGGATTGGCAAAAGTTTGTCTTTTTCTTTGTATATAATTTTCCGACACGTGAGTAAAGAAAGAGAAGAAAAAATGAAATTGTAATTTGTTTTATATTCGGAGAGAGAGCCGAGAAATGTTTTTGTTTTTCTTGTTTGGGTATTTCCGCGTGGCCAGGAAAAATGGAGACGGTGGCTTCTTTTCTTTTGTTTGTTTGTATATTTCTACCTCGTGGGTAGAAAAAAAAGGAAAAAGATGGGTGCGTAATTCGTTTCACCACGAAAGAAAAAACGAGAAATGATTTTTTTTTTGTTCTAGTACGAAATTAATTACTCCGCCACATACAACAAAGCTTGCACGTCGGGTCACCAATGTTCGGTATCGCGAGGGGGTGATGTAACCAGGCTATAAACGTGCAAAGTTCTTGCACGTCGGGGTCACCAATGTTCGGATCGAGGGTCGTGTTCCCCCGATTATTTACGTGTTTAGTAAATCAAGCAATGTTGCATGCAAAGACAGAGTAATAATTAATAAACAAAAATGAAGTAGTTCAAATAACGTTTATTGAACGTGTGTGTACGTGGAATGATGAAGTGTGTGAAGTATGCATGTGTGTCGATGGAAAAACAGTTCTTGAAAAAGGTATAAGAAGAAATGAATGAATCCGGCGAGAGGAAAAGTCTTTGAAATCCGTAACACAAAGAAAACGAGTTGAGAACTCTTACCGTTGTTTGCCCACGTGTGTTGGTAGTTGTTATGCCCATTGAGAAGAAAAGCGTGAGACGAAACGCTAGTGTATTAGCGTCGTTCTGTCGACCAGAGAAGAGTGAAACGGAACGCTAGTGTCAGCGTCTGTCTGCCGAGGCAGGTCGGTGAGGAAGAGAGCGATTTTCCGTTATGCACCGGTTTTTATAGTCAGAAGGGCAGATAACTCTGGTGTCGCTTTACAGTGCCACCTGTCGGTGAAAAAGCGACACCTACCGGCAAACCGGTGTAGTTATGTTTTGAAAGGAGGAGGTAACTGCTACAAGGTTATGCTTAGTAGTGGCTGTCAGTCAAAAACCTCAGCTATGTTTAATTCTCAAAAACTTCATCTATTACAAGTCAGAGCATTACTCCTTTTCCCTGCCAACACCTTGTTTATTTTTCACCTGTGTTTGTCGTGCCTGGTCTTATTAATATCACTGTCAATAAATTATATATTTTATAAAATCTTCTGTGTCATTGTTATTTTTTCAGTGTGTTGTGTGCATTGATATTTTCTCTGAAGCCCAAAATGGAATTTGGGAACAGATAACAACTTTAAAATGTTGAACTCCTATGGGGTGATACTCCCAGGTATTACCTCCTCTATCTTGGAGGGGGTATTTCCGACCAGGCATAAGCACATCCTTTTTTTTTTTTTGTGTCTAGGGGTGGGGTGGGGTACTTTGACGCTTTACCTTCTCCTTTTGGGGTTTGTGTAGTATATATTCATTCCTCATAATACATTATTCCCGGGCATTACCTTCTCTTTTTTGGGAGAGGGGGGACAGTATAATATATGATCGTTCCTCACGATATCATCGTCCCAGGAGACTTTCTACTTTTTTTACGGGGTCGGGGTAGTTTACTATCTATTCTGTTTCATGATATCATCCTCCCAGGCATTAACTCCTCTTTTGGGGGGAAGGGATAGTATTTCATTACCTCTTCCTGTGGGAGGGGGGTTCAATGTATGCAGTTTGTTCATTATGATATCATGCTCCCGACCTAGCAAAAAACAGCAACCGGAGGGAGCATATATTTGCTAGTATATATATATATTTTAGAATCAACTATTTTTAGAATCAACTTTTTCTATACCTATTCACCATTTAAGATTAACCCCACCCCCACAACCTACACCCTACCGCTAGCCCGCACCCTTAACCCACCTGTCACTTTATCTACATCCCCATGCCAACCCGTCCTACTTTTATTTTTCCCCCAAATTCACAAAGCGACTTTTTAAACTACCCCGCACCTCCTAACCCCCCCCCCATCCTGACCCCAAATCTGAAACTTTCATCAACTTTGGCTTTTTCTCATTCTGAGTTAATCCTTGTATGAGATCCTACCGTTTTTTCTAGGCCCGGAAGAAAATCAAAAAATGGCCTGTTTTCCTCTTCAAAGCCTCTTTTAAGTACATCTGGACTTATCTACTTTTGAGCACCTTTTCCAACCTGCTCCCATGCAAAGTGTTTTTATTCACCTTCTACAATTTCACCGAACCTTTTCAACGGAAACTCACCACCCGGACAATTGTATTTCTTTTTCACGAAATTTTCTTTTCATTCAGTACGTTTTTTGACAAAAATTATTTTAATAATTTTTAAAAATAATTCTCATATTTTTCAAATATTTGAACTTTGGTTTTTTTTCAAAAGCCAACTTATCCATCTGTATTTCTCCTCTGATGATAAGATTTCGATCTTTGAAAAGCCTTGGCTTAAGGTAAGGAAAATAAACACTAGTTTATTACTGACAACCTTGCATTGAACAATTGAAATTTGAAATAAATTTGGACAATCGTCGCATATTTATCAATCTTTTTTCTTCTATCTCTCTCTCTCTCTCTCTCTCTCTCTCTCTCTCTCTATATATATATATATATATATATATATATATAATGAGGTTTCGAAAAGGAAATGGTTTTCAGAATAAAAAGGGCCAATATTTTCTCTCGATTAAAAATAGGATTCTCTGATAGGGTCCACAATACAATGTTTAACAGCGTCTTCTGGTTGATTTCAACTTTGGGCAATGCAGTTTGCGTCTGTGTTGAGAATAGATAGAAGAATATGTCTAAAAAGATTTTAGAGATCACCTTGCAGCGAAACTCACATTCTATTAACAGGATGAAAACTGAATTTCATTCTGCTGAGAATCGTATATATGAGAAAGTGGTTGGTTCCATTGATTGGTCGACAGTGTTAAAGGTGTCATCGGGTCACGTGACCGTCAACGTTCCTAAGTTGATCTTTTCTTTTTCTTTTGCCAAAGTGATAGGATGATATCCGTTTTGGTATAAGGCTCCGGAGGTGCGGCCTGATATTAAAAGAAGCAGAGAGTACAGGAAAATTGGGGAGATTTGTCACTAGACATCAGGGGACATCGCCTGTTGTTACCAGTGAGCGATCACTGATAATGATTTGTGTGAGAACTTCTAGTTAATGAGTTAACAATAATAACTAACAGGACGCGTGGAATTTACACAGTATTTGAAATTACTTGAAATTGGTGCACTGAAATCCGCTTCATATGTCTATCTGTCTGTCTGTCTGTCTGTCTGTCTGTCTGTCTGTGTGTGTGTGTGTCTCTCTCTCTCTCTCTCTCTCTCTCTCTCTCTCTCTCTCTCTCTCTCTCTCTGTTTATTAACGCTCAAAAGTAATAAAGAAAGGAAATAATAAAACGAGTGAAATAGTCCGTTATAAACAAAAAGGAATATCACCACAGGCAGCAATACTATTTAACCCGTAATTGGAGAGAGAGAGAGAGAGAGAGAGAGAGAGAGAGAGAGAGAGAAGCAGAAAGCGACTAATTTGGGATTTAATTTTTTTATATATAATAACTGGCTTTGCAAACTTACTCTATTATTATGTTTGCATAAAATCATGGCTAGCAATCTTAAGAGTAATCGTCTATTTATTATTATCAAAAAGAAAAACAATTCAAATATGGCGTTTGGAAAAGAACTCAAATTTGGAATTCGATTAAGAATCACACTGAAGAAGATAAAGCTCTTTGTGCTCCGATTCTGCATAAAATGAATTTCATTTTGGTGGCAACTCATTAACTGAAGTTACTTTAACTGAGTCTTTAATCAAGTAAACTATCAATGTATGTATTCAAAATAAAAGCTAGCTTAACCTTTCTCAGCTCTGAAATAAAGATACAGCCCCCCCCCCCCAAAAAAAAATGTCTGTGCATAAAACTCAATGTCTGTGCGTATGTGTATGTGTATGTGTGTGTGATGTTTGTGCGTTCCCTATAGAAAGAAAGCGCATAGCCCCCTTAAATATATCCTATTTTTATGAAATTTAAATCATATGTATAAAATTTTATGGGGAAGACAATGGAAGTGGCCTCCTAATCTGAGGGAGCTATGGGGGCCGAACTTCCTTTAAAACTTCAAATATATCCTATTTATATCATATTTATAAATTTCTCCGAGGAAGACAATGGAAGTGATCCCGAATCTCTACGTTACCTTCTATATGCCGAATATCTATGTGTCCCCATATCTAAGTGGCCCATGGGGACAGAACCCCCTTAAAACTTCAAATACATATATCCGATTTTAATGAAATTTAAACCATATGTATAAGACACTCATTCAGAGACTTTTCCAACATTTCAGCTACCTCCGACTATATTAGGGGCCGAAACGTGAAGAGGCGCAGTAAAAGCAAAGAGTTAAAATGTACATAGTAGTGATCCTCATTCAATACCGAGCAACGGTCGGGTCTTCCTGCTTGTAAATAAATAATTCAGCTACAAAACTCAGTTTATTTCTTTTCTAAAAACTTGATAACCTGGATTTGCCGAAATTACAGTAATTTCATAATTTAATGTTAATCTTAATCTCTCTTCCATAAAATAAATGCGAGCTATAAATTATTAAAAAGAAAAACTAGTTTATACCTGTTCTGTGAGCGGTCTTGGTACAGTACCTGGATATGTCAATTCCCATCTTTACCTAGCTTCTACTGCTTTATAGCTAGTATGAAGAAAAATATTTGTAAAATTTTGTGGAAAAAAATTTGCTACTTAATATTTGCATGAGAGAGAGTAAGTAACTACAATGAATGTTTTATGCATTGTTTTTATTGGCAATAAACAAAAGTTTAATAAAAAATATATTTGCATCTTTTCCATGACTTATAACGGCTTTTTGCTTCATTTTAAAATTTAAAAAGATGCTTAAAATGGACTTTTCCATTCTCATTATACTTTACAGTTCCAAAGTTCTGAATAATAAAAGATTGTTTCAATCGCACCATTCCATGAAAATGAGAAAACAATGCAACAACAAGTGTATATAAGGACTAAATAAAAGGTAATTTCTACTAATATGAAACATCTCTCATCTCTGAGGAAGGGTATTCTACGTGAAAAATTTAAAAAAATTATTTAAAAAATAGTAGCACCTTATCTGTGGCTCATAACGGCTTTTTGTTTGATTTTAAAATTTAAAATTTTAAAAAGATGCTCCAAAATGACTTTTCCATTTTCATTATATTAGAAATTATGCTTTTTAATAAAACATAATTCGCTTTGAAATAATACTCTTTATGTCTATTTTTTGAGGATTATCAACAAAAAAAAAGAAAGGTAACTTAGTTTAAAATAAAAAATAGTTATGTAATGATTTTTTTATGTTATGTTAATTTCTTTAAATTTATAAAACATGTATTGAGTTTAAAAAAAATCATTTAGACTTACGTGAGATTCGAACTCGCGTACTGAAATCATAAAAAATACTGCCTTAGTAATGTGTACTCTGCCTATTCCTGTTTTGTCAACTAATGGCTTTAATATGATTTTAAAAACTGTTGATGAGATGATGTTGCATGTTTTAAGAGAAATATTTGTTTGTTTTTATGGTGTTAATAATATGAGCTCGTGTTTTTCAGTGAAAATTTTCATCAACCAGCGTTCATTCTACTCTCCATACTCCTTTCTTCTTCTTCCTCTTTAATCTTCTTATCTTCTTCATCATTTCGTCTACTTCCAGTTCCTCTTCTTCCTACCAAGTCTCTAACTCCATTACTCTATCAATAAAAACATGACACAAAAGAAAAGCAGGAACGAACACACATTAATATTGGAATGGTAATCTGAAATTTTCTCTACCGACTTTGTTTTGCATGTTCATACATTTATGCCCTATTTTGGTGTCTGTTCTTTCTGGCAAAGCCTGCTGCTGCCGATTCCTATCTTTGAGAATCCATTAATTTATTTATAACTTTACAGAACGGAAAGCAACACTTGACTGAAAAGAGATGGAGCGGAGATGCGGAGATGATGGAGGAGGGCATTTCTTTCAAATCAACGGATGCTGGTCTCCATTTCTTATTAGAGTAACAAGAAGAATCATTGGAACATTCTTATGCAAGAATATCAGCTGTCATTTAAACCTACATTTCTCTTAGGTATGTGTATATGTTTGTATGTTTCTATATATAGGATTCACTTCTAAATTAAATAAGCGATAATTATGAATACCCTAGGATGGGTATACTTCTAGTATATATATAGGATCAATTTCTATTTATAAATACATTTTTGGCTACATATGTGCATACATTTTTTTAAAGTCCAGCTTCTTCAGGCCACTGACAAGATTCTGACAAATATCAATTGAGTTTTATACTATTGGAAAGTTTTGATAGTAGAAAAGGAGGTTGGGATAATATATAAGTGGACAAAGGATATTAGAAGGAACTCAATTTCAACTTATATATATATATATATATATATATATATATATATATATATATATATGTATATATATATATATATATATATATATATATATATATATATGTATATATATATATATGTATATACAATATACATCCACACACGCATGTACATATAAGCACACAAAAAGAATCCAATGAGTAAAAGGTCAACAGATAAACGATCAAATAAATAAATAAAAAACGATAAAACCAGCAAAAAAATAAAGAAATAAAGAAATAAACGAGAAGACCGCAACCCACCCACCATCTCACACATCGGCACACACATATGGCAATTTAAACATGCCTATTTCTATACAATTAAGGCGCTCATACTAACACTCAAACACACACATACGCATGTGTAACTATAATAAGATAAAACACACACAAACACACATATATTTATATACATATACATGCATATACATACCCCCCCATATATATATATATATATATATATATATATATATATATATATATATATATATATATATATATATATATGTGTGTGTGTGTGTGTGTACCACCAACCCTCCATAATTAAACACAGCTCTAAGTCCATAGAAATAACATTTAATAATCATAAAAACATTTACAACACGGCATTGAAAAATAGTGGTTATAAAAACGCCTATATAAAGTATGAATCTATAGAAACCACTACTAATAGGCCCAGAAATTGCAACCGAAAAATTATCTGTTTTACACTTTGAAACCTAATATTAAAAATGAAAATAGGAAATAGATTCCTTAATCTTATCAACAAGCACTTCCCACCAAGTAGTACACTACATAAAATATTTAATAAAAACATATTAAAACTAAGTTATAGCTGTAGAGAAAACTTAGAAAGAATTATAATAAAATATAACAACAAAACATTAATAAACAATGACACAAACACTAATATAATTAACAATAGAACCATAAATAATTGCAATTGCCAAAGACCTAATGAGTGTCCCTTACAAAATAATTGTCTAACTACCACAGTAGTATACCAGGCAAAGATATATATTGTAGAAACCCCAGGAGTTGAAAAGTTTTATATAAATAGCACGGTATGAACCTTTAAAGATAGATTTTACGGACATAGATCCTCATTTAACAATAGAAGATATAAGGGCCACACTTCACTATTCCAAAATGTTTGGAAATTAATTAAAGAAAACAAAATACCAATAGTTAAATGGGAAATAATTAGAAAGGCCAAGGCATGTAAATCAGTTAACTCACCTTGCCTTTTATGTCTTAATGAAAAACTTGATATTATTAGATTTAAGGATAGGGATAAATTAATAATAAAAAAATGAAATCACAATTAACTGCAAACATGTTAAACTACATACATTAAATAGTTTGTAAACTACAATTAACCAATAAAGGTACCTCTCCTCTCCTTCTCCCTCTTCCCCTCTCGTTTCTCGAATTCTTTAATCTCATATCTTAGTTTAATCTCAATTTTAATTGTAATTTTAATTCTAAGCTTAATTTTATTTTTATATTTTATATTTATTCTTACTTTATATTATTTTATTTTATTCTTACTTTATTCTTTATTTCTTTTTTATTTTTATTCCTATATTTTTAATCTTATATTTTAAATCTATTTATATTTTTTAATTTTTTTAATTTTTTGATGTTTTGATTTTCTATGTATTTTACTTCAGTTTTACCTTTTCATTTTGCATTTTATTTCTTAATTTTGAAACTCGATTTCAGTTTTTATATTCGTTGAGATCTCTTGGTGTTAACCCTGTATTTTCTTTCTATTATTTTTTCTTTTTCTTCTTCTTTTATGATAAAAAATTTATATTTAAAAATGTTTCCATATGTTTTATGCATAGAGCTATGTGGTTGATGTTAGAATGCACTTATTTATTCCTATGTAAGTTTGCACATGATTATATATGTGGTGAAATATGTGTATATGAAAGGTAGTAAGTATGATTATATATATATATATATATATATATATATATAATCATCCACAAACAGACTGTTTCGCTGTATCACAGCTCTTCAATGCAGCTAGACCAGCCAGCGCCTCAAGCCGGGATCGAAACTCAACCGTCCAGCTGACAGTTGGCGCTCTCACCCCTCCGCCATCATGTAACACTGGCTGAATGTAAGTAGAATCTCAGTGTAAACATTGTCAAATGCCGGTAACTCGAATTGGTTTTACCCAATGAGCTATGCCTTTTCAGCCAGTGGCAAATGTCGATTCTCTTACGATAAGCTCTACTCGAGAAAATGAGCTTAAATAATCATCCACATCCAGACTGTTTCGCTTTGTGTATGTATGTATATGGATGTGCACATCATATGTATTTATGTGTTGCATTGTGTGTATGTGCTTATATATATATATATATATATATATATATATATATATATATATATATATATATAAATTCCCGAAACAGTTTTTCATGGTAAACAACTGATGATCCCTTAAAATAGTGTTAGAATCTAACTAATATAATAACTGTAAAAAATAAATTGACTTACATGAGTGATTTTCCACTGGAAGACTTGAGACTATAAGTTTGTTTTTTTTGTTTTTTTTTATATATTTTTTCTTTTCTTTTTTTTATATAGTTTTAATGGTTGAGAAACTTCCGAGACTATATATATATATATATATATATATATATATATATATATATATATATATATATATATATATATATATATATATATATATTTTATGGAAATCGTTTTTGACAGGGTATGAAGCGACTTAATGTAAGGTGCTAAAAAATACTACTTCAAGGTTAAAAACTAGCCAACAATAAGTGTGAGATGGATAGATTCTGACCCCAAAAACAGCAATTCTTCCGCCTTTGTCAGAAACATCGCTCATGGAATGTGAGGATTAAAGGACAAAATAAGGGAAGTAAGAGTTATGAGGCTGCCGAAAGTAAATATTTATTTCATCTCTCCTTTGTTTCATTTTACTTCAGTCGAAGTTCTCATAAATCAAGGGGCCCCTTCCTGGGGCTAATACTTGGTATCTCTATGAGATACATAGATATTCGAATATTCTAGTCAAGTTCTCCTTTACCTGTCAAACGTCGAGTTAGTAAAAAAGTTAAGAACATTAATTTTCCTCTCCCCAATTGACCAATTAACTATGTTATAGTATCTTTCTTGTGGTCTCTTGGTCTTACCGAATTCAAGGACAAGAAGTCATCTAGTCTAGTGGAGTATCTAGCTAAGTGCTGTTACTTGGAGAAGGTGCACCATTCCTCGTAAAAGACAGTTTATAACCGTGTTGAGGTGATCTTATTTGGGCTTCGAATACTATGTTATTTTTAATATTGATCAGGGTTTACACGTATGGTGAAGCATCCTCATGTCAAATTATCATGGCAAAATCTTGTACAGAGAGACCGAAGACACTCGAGAATGGTGTATAGTAGATAATTCAAACTCATATATGTGTGTGCATGTAAGAAAATATATCTGTTGCTTGTAAATATGTATGCTGCTTTGATGTTTGCATATATGCCGCATAAGTTTGTCCCCGATATATTTAGAGTAGTACGTCTGTTATGCTAAGTGATGAGAATAAAAATTGGATAAAATGTAATATTTATTAGATCATCAATTGTTCAAACAAGGGTTATATTAAAGCATTTTTTCTTTCCTTAATCCATGGATTTTCAAAGATATGTTCTTATCATCAGAGGAAATTCGACAGATAAGTCAGTAAACTATATATATATATATATATATATATATATATATATATATATATATATATATATATATATAGCTCTACTTAAGTATCGAGCACTTTTGAAGTAAATATTGAAAATTGATACATAAAAAAGTATATCTCCTTATAAAGTTTTATGTGGATACATGAAATACTAATATATATATATATATATATATATATATATATATATATATATATATATATATATATATATAGTCTCGGAAGTTTCTCAACCATTAAAACTATATTAAAAAAAAACAAAAAAAACTTATAGTCCCAAGTCTTTCAGTGGAAAATCACTCATGTAAGTCAATTTATTTTTTACAGTTATTATATTAGTTTGATTCTAACACTATTTTAAGGGATCATCAGTTGTTTACCATGAAAAACTGTTTTGGGAATTTATATATATATATATATATATATATATATATATATATATATATATATATTATTCCAGACCTAATATCTTAAATATATTTTCTGTTATATTTTTCTATTTGTCTCTCTCTATGTATATATATCCATGTGTATGTATAGTCGTGTGTGTTATATATGGAATATATATGTATATATGTGGTCGTGTATGTTTATGGCTGCTTTGCTTATGTTTATGGCTGCTTTGCTTGTCTTCGGACTCAGATGTACTTACAAATGCCTCCGACAACCTGACTAAGAAACTCTCTTGACTATGTACCCAGTGGAATGGCTAACAGTTAAGAAGAGACTGTTTTCATCACGTTAATGATATCTAGAAAAACAATAAATTATCTTATATATATATATATATATATATATATATATATATATATATATATATATATATATATATATATATATATATATACTAGCAAAAACTACCTGCCCTCTGGACGGCAATTACTGAAACTGTAGTTTTCTTTAAAGAAACCAAATAAGTAATTTTCATTTGACATTTTGAAAATTTAGAAGAAATTTTAAAAAATGATGATTGTCGTAGATTTATTTGATATATTCCAATGTGGGGGAAATATACTATGCATGAACATCGTCAAATTTTGCTTTGAGGAAAAAACAACAAAAAGGTTAATTGATATATGATTTTTAAGATATTCAACATTAATAAATTTTATTTTGTTTCAGCAGAAAAATGAAAATTAATTCCCCATTAAAATTGGTTATATAATGAAATGAATAAACATAAGGGTGGAACGTCGATTGATCAAAGAAAACGATTTTATATTACTGAGTAATTCAAAATGGGTACTTTTTACTTTTCACCTTTATTATAAAATACAGAAAAATACGTAAAGAATATTAAAGAAAAATACTTTTGTTTGTAATTTAGAAAGATTAGAGGAGGTTGATTTCTTTTCTATGATAAATTTTTAATTTATCATCATCATCATCATCATCATCATCATCATCATCATCACTATCAACATGTAAACACCTTGACTTTTTGGTTAGGAGCAGAATGTAGTATCTGTATTGAATCTGCACTTAGTTTTCATGTTCTCTGTCAGTGAAGGAGAAATCCTTCTAGACCGAGGCAATTGAAATTTTTGTTCCAATTCAGAGTGCCAATTTGGGGGGAGCCGGATTCTTCCCATGTTAAATATTGACATTGTGCCTAACTCTTCTCTCGTGGAAGGAAGTAAAGAGGAACAGCAACAACAACAACAACAATAACAACAACAAATTTATTAAAAAAATAATAAACGCATGTATTTAATTATCAACAGATTAGAAAATATTAATTCATTAGAAACTTAAAAAGAAATAAATATGCAAATGAGAGGCTAAGAGGATGATATTATGATGAACGAACTGCATACACTGACCCCCCCCCCCCAAGGAGGGGTTAATGCCTGGGAGGATGATATCATGACAACAGAATAGATAGTACACTAACCCTCACGCACACAAAACTGGTAATCTTGGAGAAATGATATCATGAGAAACGAATGTATATTGCACGGCCTTCCCCCCGAAGAGGAGGTAATGCCTGGGAGGAGTGTATTATGACGAATAAAAATATACTACAGAGAATTAGATAAGCATAAACCGTTTTTATGCCAATATAGTTAGAATAGGTGGAAAAAACTTTTGCATTTATTTATTTAGATAACATTAAAAACTATGACAAGTTTCATTGTCCACGTGAAACACCTAAATGAAAATTGGCTGGAAAAATATAGTCGCCATCTTTATAAACAAAGATGAATGTGCTAGCTAAGGAAGAACGATAACTTTCATAATTTTCTAGTTAAAAAAGACATGTTTATTATAAACTTGAGTTATCGTTCTTCCTTAGTTAGTATTATGGTGAACGAACATATACTACACTGGCCCCCTCCCCCTGACAGAGGATAATATCATGATGAACGAATGCTACTTCCCTCCACCCAAAAAAGAGGAAGTCATTCTTGCATGGACGGTCTTATGAGAACAAAACCGATACTACACTAAAAAGATATTCAGACTAAAACGAATCTTGGGTTTTTTTTTTTCATTCTGGGAGGAATCCCTCCCCCCCCCCCACACACACACACACACTTTTAAAAACAGTGGAGGTAATTCCTGGGATGACAGTCTTATGAAAACAGAACTGATACTATACCGCCCATTAAAAATATTCCAATTTAATCAGTTTTTTTTTTAATTTAAAAATGCCTAGTCACAAAAAAATATTTTTTATGGTTTCTTGGCCTTTTGTAGTATGTGTTCTCGAAATCTCAGCGATATTTGAAACTTTATTGAAGCCGGAAGTAAATTATCTCCCTTGAAAATTGAATCCTTAAGCTTAAGCCTTAAATTTGAGACATTTTCTAGAATTAAAATCATCTAATAGATTCTGATCAAAATTGAAATACGGATTCTTGACATAAGGATTAGTATAATTATATCTTGATTTTAATCTTCGTAAGGGAGCATAAAAGTCGTACAAAACTGTTCTGTTCGGAGAATTCATTTTACCGGTCCTGGAACGGGTATTTGTCTAGTGTATGTATAATCTAACTTGTAAACTATGTGGCATGTATTTGCTTTGAATTTCCAATTCAGCCGGTCTTTACATGTGCTGTATGTGATAAAATGTGCTACCAAACCAATAGGCTGGCACAGCACAGCAACTCATGCCATCCAAAACAGGTCCAGGCGGGAGAAAAACTTATCTGCACATGGTGTGGACTAGTTTGTAGGTTACTTCTGATTTTGATGAGTCATATTTAGATATTTGACCTCCATTAACATTAATATATGTATATTATGGCACGGTGGCTAAGTGGTTAACGACGAGGACTGGGGACTTTGATGTGCCAGGTTTGAATCCAGTTCATTATACAGAAACACTTTCATCGACCGTCTGGAGAGGAGTTAAATAATATATATATATATATATATATATATATATATATATATATATATATATATATATATATATATATAATTAATTAAGTTCAAATATTAACAAAATGAACAAACCAATACTTTTCAAAAGTGCTCAATATATATTAGAGTTTTTATATTAAAATAAACATAGTTTGAGTATCCGACAATTGTTTCAGAACCTCTTCGGTTCCTCTTCAGGGATATACTAAGGAGCAAAGATTAGATCCGCCAATAAATAATTATAAAAAATCAAAAAACAAACAAACAAATTACATTTAAAATTATTCAGCCAAAAAAACCCTTTGGGTAAGATGACATCCTGACGTCTACCTCTTCAAGGCCGTCTGACACTTAAGAAAGTCGGTCAACTCAAACCATAGGCAGGACAGGGTCGAAGCGGCCATCTCCCCTTCCTTAAATACATGCACACACACCCAGACATACCCGGTCTATTGGGGTTGTCTGGTCCTGTGCAGTTCTAGGAGGTGCACCCTCCCAGGCTTCGCCTCCCCTCTTTGGGGAGGAGTAAGTTTATTGCTTACTGTCTGAGGCGCCCCTACCGGGGAATGCCAACGGGGCTGCCCAGGCAATTTTTAATGGCCAGAGTGCTCACCTCTCGAGCGCTGGCTTTTCAAACCCCACTTTCCCGACCCGATCTTGGGTCACATCTTACTTGTGGGAGGAAGATAAAACTGGCCTTGTGCCTAACTCCTGGGGAGGAGTAAATAAAACCCACATACACACACGCTCATACACACACATGCAAACCTATATATATATATATATATATATATATATATATATATATATATATATATAAACATAAATATAATTCCACACTAAGTTGAAATTAACAAAATCTAATCTCTATAAATTGCTAAATATATGTTAGGGCTTATATATATCAAACTAAACATTATTTAAAAAAAACAAACTATTAATTGCAATCATACTCTACGAAGAAATTAAGTTGATCTAATAATAATATTATTTAACTATTTAAAAAATTCGAAACCAAGTTATTACTATCGACTAGTTATTATTCTAATCTCGCTTATTATGATAAACTACTTAATATTTTACTATTTATAATAATTTTGCGTTATGTTTTAAGGGATTTTAATTTTTTATCTTATCTTATTTTTTTATTAATCAAAATATTTATAAGCTGCTAAATAGAGTTTTATATATATTAAAATAATCGTGATTTATTAATTAATTTAAAAAAATTAATTGCAACGATATTTACTTACGAACTAAGTTGATCTAACAATAATATTATTCTCCTATTAATTTGAGAATTAGAAACCAAGTTTTCAATATTGACTAGTTATTATTTTTTATCTAGTTGTTTATAATAAACTACTTAATACTTTATTATTTGTAATAATTTTGCATTATGTTTTAAAAGGATTTAATTTTTTATTTTATTTTATTTTAGATTAATTATATTCTCTCTCTGAAGTGATCTTAAATTCTGTGTCCATCTATATATATAATTAATGAAAAGCTAAGCTTTTCATTAATTCTATCATTATGTTCACCCTTCAAAATATCTCTTTTTTTAATATAAAGTCTAAACTTTGTAACTTATTAATTTATAGATCTCCTGGTTACTAATAGTTATCCCACTACCTGGAGTTATACCTATTTGATCAGTTACATAACCTATTATGTATAATAATAACGTACTAAAATAATCTGAAAACTATATCTATAATACTAACATTACTATCTATAAATGTTCAAAATTTAAATCAAAAAAGGTTTTGATTAACCTATCCTTATTTTCATAATAATAAAAAATATATATTATTGTTATTAATTACATATTTAAGATCTTTACATCAAGTTATCCTATTAACTAGTTAGTTGACCATATCCTACCTATCATTGTTAATTATGGTACATTAATTATGCGATACTTTATTGTTTGTAATAATTTAATGTTATGTTTTAAGAGATTGTAATTTAAAAAATGTTAATATTTTTAATTTTTAATTAATAAATTATTTTTAATTTTCAATTTTTATTTTTTTTATTTTTTAAGTTATGTTTACATCGTTCTCACAATACTGATATAAGGTGAACCTTTTGAAGTGTCTGCAATTATAACTTACCTCGTCCCTCTGGTTTAGTAAAGCATTCTTATTAAGAAACCAAAATTATAGCTAGCTTTTCATTTAGACACAGAAAACAGGTAGGGTTGTTTAGTGTATGTATTGGTGCCTTTTTAAAAATACTCCATTTCACTACAGGAACTATGCCATTTCTTTTTAGGGATAAAATATATCTGGATAATGAAGTGCCCTTTCTATCATTATCTATGTTGTTAAATGAGCATTTATGGTTTCTGTACCTATCCTTAAAATCAGTACTATGTAGAATCTTTTTAAATTAGGATCATTCTCTGGAAAAAGAGTGCTTAAATATACTACATTTTTCATTAAGCATTTTTCTTGTAACGGGCACTCACTTTTATTTCTACAATTACATTTATTCTCCTGTATGTTACTAACATTTTTTGTATCATTTTCCTTTAGTGTTTGTCTATTGATACCGTTGAGTATTTTTTCCAACTCTAAGTAAGTTTGATTGTGTTTTTTTGTTAAAGATTTTATGCAGTGGGTTATTATTTGGGAAATGCCTATTTAACAAGTTAAGAAACATATGTACAATCTTGGATGTAACTAGTAGATTAAACGAGGGGGTATACCAAATCATTTTTCGTTTTCTATTTATCCTACTCTTATTTCTATTCTTACCATCTTGATATTCAATAGCCGTGTTAGTATAACTACTATTACTTAAAACATTATTGTAAGCACTACTATTGCTATTGAAAATTTCTTCAATAGAAGAATTATTGCTAATTCTATGTCCTAAGGATAGTGGGATGTGTTTAATAACACTTGGTGGATGGTTTGATTTGGTATTTGCATATAGTGTATCATAGGTGTCCTTCATATATGGTTTGTATACTCCTTGGTTAAGATTGAGGGTAATATATTAAAAAAAGTTTGTAATTTTGGTACCTGCAGTTATTTCAACTTTGAGTCCTAACTATTTCATAGTTCTGAAAATAAATTTCTTAATCATTTCAACTTTAGGGCCATTACTATTTTCAATAACTGCCAAACCATCGTCCCTATATAATCCTATATCCCTAACATTAAACGTACCTGTCTCAGTAAGTTTGTATAATATAAATAATCCAACCAGATCAGACATTTCAGCCGAATCCAATGGACCCATTGCAACATCAAAGGAATCTGTAGAGTCTTTTTTATCCATTGTACCCCATTCTTAACCAATAAAATTTTCAGGCATTTGTATATTATGTCCCTTTCCTCACTAGTAATATCCATGTGAGTAATCGCAAAGTCTAATGCCTTATGTAATAACTTCTTTGTGATTGAAGGGTAGTAGTTCACAATGTCGAACTGGACAAAAGTACAGTTATCCTTGTTGCTAACTCCAGCAAACCAATTAATAGTACTCGTTGTATTAATCGAAATATTATTAATGAAATCAACATGAAAAGCAAGAATATAACCGATAAAACACAGATCAGTGATAGAGTGTATCAGCTGAGACCTAAGGATGCATACATATTATTAAAAGATCACAAACCGGATCTTATTAACAAACCTGCTACTAGGCTGATCAACCCAACAAGACCTGAGGTTGGTAGGATAAGTAAAACCATCCTCGAGAATATCAGCAAGAAAATGAAGGATATATTGCGGCTAAATCAATGGATTAATACAATGATCCCACATGATCTCATGCAGATACTACCACATACATTATGGAGATAGCAAGCCTATAATGACCCATTCACTTGATCTAATACCCCTTAGGCCAGCATTTTTCATTGGTAAGAATAACCCCTTCTTTCAGGAAATACCAAGCACCCCTTTAAGTAATAAACTACAATATAATAACACCTTTATACTCAAACATAAGCCCCCCCACCTAAATATAAATATAACTATAACACATAAATCCTTTAATTAATATATCAACACTCTGTAAATTGATAACAGTCACTCGCCGGTCTATAAATAAATTACACTCCACGATGCGCCATAGAAACAGATAAATATGCAAACTAAGTTACAATTAAGGTCCATATATCCATATAGACAGCGCCGTACACTCGGTACTTTCCCAAAAGGGACACTTGAGAAACATCACCGGATGATAAAAGCAGTGAACATCACAATCCATTTTTTAAACTGTCTTCATTCCGTGAATTGCTGATGATTTGAAATGGGTTGTAAAGGCCTTTTCTACGCAGTAAAGGGTGTTTGTATAATAAAAAGCCGAAAAAAAGTTTTTTTTTGTCTTTTAGTCTAGGAGAGGTAAATAAGGGGCAGGTAACTCTTCACAACAGCTCTAGCTTTCAAACAATATATTTTCATAAAATGTAATTTAAATAAATTTAATTAATAATAACCCTAAACCCAAACCCTAACCCTAACCCAAACCAAAACCCTAACCCTAACCCTAACCCTAACCCTAACCCTAACCCTAAACTCTAACTCTAACTCTAACTGTCTGCTGTAAAATACAGTATATCTTCGAACTTGAAAGTGTTAACATCCATGTTCCTAATTTCAGAGAAAATCTTGATTAAAAATCCTAGTAAGAGTCACCTGCCCCTTACTTACCTCTCCAACACTATAAGACAATAAAAACTTTTTTTCGGCTTTTTATTATACAAGAACCCAGTAAAAATCTACCGGTGTCAATGAAATCATGGTAATCTCTGGAATATGTCATGTATATTTTTTTAATAAATAATTTGTATTTTAGCTCTCACATTTTTACGATTGAACACTTTATGATTTCTTTTAAACATACCCCCTATGCACTATATATATATATATATATATATATATATATATATATATATATATATATATATATATTTGTGTTGCACTATATATATATATATATATATATATATATATATATATATATATATATTTGTGTTGCAAGGCAACCATTTCAAGGCCATTAAAGCCCTTAAGTCAAACAAGGACATTTATATTACCAAACCAGACAAGGGTTCAGGAGTTGTCATTCTCGACTACAGTGACTATATCGATAAAATGATGATGATACTTGGTGATGCCACAAAATTTGAATATTTAGGCAATGCCAACGTTAATGACAGGACACTCAAGACAGAGACTAAACTACAATGTCGTTTTCTCAAACTTCATAAAAGAGGATGGCTTTCTAAAGAAACCTATGATAGAATCTGCCTAGTGGGTTCCCAACGTCCCAGAATGTATGGGTTACCTAAGGTCCACAAGGACAATGTTCCTTTGAGACCTATACTTTCTATGATAGGTTCAGCCCAGCATGAATTAGGGAAATGGTTAGCCGAGATCCTCACACCAGTTCTGGAGATATACTCTGGATTCTGCATTCCCGACTCGTTTCGATTTGCAGAATTTATGCGTACCTTTGTTCCTATGATATATCTAGTTTGTTCACCAATGTGCCTCTCGATGAAACTATCGGGATTTGTTCCGATAGTCTCTATCGTAGTTCTCTCGCTAAACCCCCTTTTCCTGAACATATATTTCTAGAACTCATGGGTTTAGCCACTAAATCTGTTGAATTCAGCTTTGATGGGAACATGTATCGACAAACTGATGGGGTAGCAATGGGTAGCCCTTTGGGCCCAGTTCTGGCAAACATTTTTGTTGGATTTCAAGAGCAACTGTTATTTGATCGGTTGCCTAAACCGATGTGCTATTTCCATTATGTGGATCATATTTTTTCTATATTTACATCCCGTACAGAGGCTGAGGGGTTCTTACGACATTTAAATTTACTTCACCCCTCATTGATGTTCACTATGGAAGGGGAGGTGAATAATTCACTACCGTTCTTAGACGTTCTTGTTGAAAGATCGGATGTTTTTGTCACCAGCATATACAGAAAACCTACTTTCACAGGTCAGGGATTCATTCTTCCCTACAATCAGAAAAATAAATCTGATTAAAACTTTAGTACATCGGGCTTTGCTGATTTGCTCTAGTGTGAAACTAGATGCAGCACTTCAAAGTATTACAGAAATTCTTTCATCTAATGGTTATCCTTTACATACCATCGACAGATGTATAAAGGACAAAATCGCCGCCTTTAAAGGCGGTGGATTTTTTGGCCCCCAAAAATGTCCCGTTTATGTGAAGCTCCCATGGATCGGTTTTAAAAGCCAGGAGTTATCATATAAAATTTCTTCAGCCGTGTCACGTTGCTTTTTTGCAACTAAAGTTCGAACGGTTTTTAGGACTAAAAGCGCTTTCCCCTCTTTTCGGAAGGATGGTATCCCCACCATTCAATATAACATGGTCGTTTATCGCTTTCACGGTCAGTGCGAGGCTTACTACGTGGGGCGTACCATCTACCGCTTAGAGGTAAGAATTTCCCAACATATCCCCCCCCCCCCCTTCGATACATAGGTACAGGCAGTTGCCGACATCCGGGCGTTCACAAGCCCACGAGTCGGCCATTGGTGAACATTTATTACAGTGCCAAGTTTGCACTGGAGGGTACTCGGATGAGGCATTCTCTATTTTGCACAGAGCTCGTTCGAAATCGCATTTAAAAATTCTCAAAGCGGTTGCTATCAATTTACGGCAGCCGTCTCAGTGCAAACAAAAAGAGTACACCCATAACTTTATTTATGGTCTTTTGACCACGTTTTTAATCGTGATTCCCCTTCATAGTCGACGATTACCTTGAAGAGTGTCGACTGAAAGACGTCTCGGTAGTTTTATTTAATTTTCTTTACCTTTTTTTTTTTTCTCTCAATATTCGTTTAAAAAAGGAGAAAAAAAAATCCTCATAGAGAAAGAAGAAAAGTTTACGGAGTGATTCATCTTTGTTTCCCTTCTCCTGTGTCTTTTTCCTCTTTTGTAATATAAATCATATAAAAGAAACCCTCATAGATAATAATGGCAGTGCGTCCAACATTATTTCACTGTTTATATATATATATATATATATATATATATATTATAGTACATGTATTATATTTGTTTCTATAGATGTTAATCTAATGAAACTGTAGTGTTTCTAAAAAGTGCTTAATAACAATTAGAGCTGTTATTTAGTATAATTTTTTATTCATAAAACCATTTTTGGCTACGTATCTCCATATATGTTTCTGCTGCACCTTCTTTCAAGAGCCAACTTCCTCAGACCTTTAGAAAAAATGAAATGAGAAATTACAACTTCTTTATTCAGTATATTGCTACAGTTGAAGGGGGATCGGTGCATAATTAAACGGGAAAAATTCATATCCAATTACACATTTGCTTTCCTCACTTTTTCCTAGTTTTGATCGTTTTGGGTTTATCTAGTACGTTTGCACTTTTTTCATCTTTTATTACCCACTTGAGATTGTCCTCAACGTCTTCTCAGTATACTGTTCATAATATTTCCGGACACTTTTACGTTTTTTATATTTAGCATTGTCATGCACTTGCCGCCGTAGTCCCGATGAAGGCTGTGCGTGACAATATATATATATATATATATATATATATATATATATATATATATATATATATATATATATATATATATATATATGTGTGTGTGTGTGTGTGTGTGTGTGTACACACCCCTAAAAAAATAGGGCGGCGTCATTTCGTATCTAAGGGAGGAAACTTCGAAATGCTCAAGGAGAAGTAAGTACCAGTAGCAGTACAGCAATTTATCGCTACCACATATTATATTAAATCCAAGTTCTATCTCGGAAGACATCGTAAAATGAAAATATAATTTTTGTAAAGCTAAATCAAATATTTCGATCAACAAAGATCTTTTTCAATGAAAATCAGACATTGTTCTTTTTTTTTCTTTTCCTCATTGTCAATTCACAACGGCGAAAGCCAAATTGGCTTGATCTCTCCCGCTTTTTAATGGAGACTATTTAATATCAAGATTTGAGTAGTAGTAGTAGTAGTCGTAAGATGCCTGGTAGCGCGTGAAAGTATTAAATCCAAGTTCTACCTCGGAAGACATTGTAAAGTGAAAATATAATTATTTTTAAAGCCAAATCGATTACAGGAGTTCTTTTCTTTTTTTTAATAAGATAAATCAGATATTTCGATCAACACAGATATTTTTGAATGAAAATTAAACATTGTTCATTTTTTTCCTTTTCCTCATTGTTTATTCACAATGTGAAAGCCAAAGTGGCTCGATCTCTCCTGCTCTTAAATGGAGACTGTTTAATGTCAAGATTTGAGTAATTGTAGTAGTAGTAGTAGGAGAAAGGTGCCTGGTAGCGCATGCAAGTTATCCAAGTTCTACTTAATATATAATTTAAACAAAAAAATAATAAATCTTGGCATTGATTTGGCTTTAAAAGTAATTATATTTTCACTGCGTGATGTCTTCTGAAGTAGAACTTGGATTTAATACTTGCATGCGCCACCAGGCGCTTTTCAACTACTACTACTACTACTACTACTCAAATCTTGACATCAAACAGTCTCCATATAAAAGCAGGAGAGATTGAGCCACCTCGGCTTTTGCCGTCATGAAACAACAATGAGGAAAAGAAAAAAAATGAACAATGTCTGATTTTCATTGAAAAAGATGTGTTTATCAAAATGTCTGACTTATTGTATATAAAAAAAAATCTTGGCATCGATTTGGCTTAAAATTTTTTTTATATGTATATATATATTGTTGTGGACCTAGGTAAGGCCGAATGAATGACACAGGAAATACATGGTTTAAATGAACAAAGGTATATATTATATAATAGAAAGAAAGAGATACAAGGAGATGGTGCTCTCAACCGCCATTGCCGGTTTGCCGGGGAAGAAGAGACAAGTGTCACGTGCTTCCCGTATTTATAAGGTGGACGAGTCCATTAGTTCTCCGTAGGTAGGTACGGCACCATAACACCCC
Organism: Sepiola atlantica; assembly: GCA_963556195.1. Classification (NCBI taxonomy): domain Eukaryota; kingdom Metazoa; phylum Mollusca; class Cephalopoda; order Sepiida; family Sepiolidae; genus Sepiola; species Sepiola atlantica. The sequence goes on along the minus strand of OY744524.1, from coordinate 74,979,038 downwards.
CCCTTCCAAGCCTTACCTCCTCAGGAGTCTTAATAACGTTTCCTTTTCGGATCTATCTCTAGGTAGTCCGGAGCCATTCGTTTTCTTTTTGGTTATCGTTTACGTGTGACTACCTGGGGTGCTGGTAAGTTGAAGGTGTCATATATCACGTCCATCACGTCTTCTCCTTGTGGGGCGCTGTCAGTGTCATCTGACAGTCTTTTTCTGATCTGATTTAGATGTCTCTTATGCGAGAACCGTGGTCCTTTTATGATATAGACCATCGATCCGATCCTCTTTTCAATTGTACCGGGTTCCCAGAACGATGCATTGTTTTTGAACATCTTAAAATATACCCTATCTCCTGGGTTGTATTTTTTCTTCGGTACCGTAGAGATTCGGTCATAATTATTATGTTTAGGTAATAATTTATCAAACACGGACTTCACATTCCGCGCAAACATCATCTCTGCGGGGGATAATGATGATGCTATGTTCATGTTTTTTGTAATTCTATATACTTGTAAGAATTGTTGTAAAGCCTTCTCCTTAGGAGTATCACCGGCCTTTTTTAATGCTCTTTTTTAATGTGTCTACGAAGCGTTCCGCCTGGCCGTTTGACCTAGGATGATACGGGGGCGTCGTTATATGTCTGATTTGAAACGTCGCGCAGAACTCCTCAAAATCTGATGACGTGAACTGCGTCCCATTATCACTCACCAAACAATCCACTACCCCAAAACGGGCAAATAGTTCATGTAGGAATCTTATCGTAACCTCTGACGTGGGACTCTTGCAACGTAGTACCTCGGGCCACTTTGAAAAACTGTCGACTACGATTAAGTAGTAAAATCCTTCCACTGGTCCCGCGAAATCCACGTGAATTCTTTCCCACGGACGGTCGGTCTTTGGCCATGGGCTATGCTTTATATGCGGTGCTTTTGCCGCTAAGGCACAGCCTTTACACAGCTTTACTGCTTTTTCAATGTCGTTGTCCATACCTGGCCAGTACACAAAACTCCTCATTAACCCCTTCATCCTGGTTATCCCTGGATGGCCAACATGAATATCTTACAGAATTTGCTTTCGTAGTTTTTCTGGGATGACCACCCTTTCGTTATGCATGAGTACGTCATCACAGAGTAAGAAACTCTTTGCCGCATGTAAATCCTTATCTACCAATTTCATTTTTGTTCTGGTGATAAATTCATCCTCTTGAGCTTCTTTTTTTATCTCGTATAGTGTCACCGGGAGCTCTCTCACTGCGTTGCACAAAATCTCTTTAAAATCTCCTTCTGTTTGAAGAGACGCAATCACTGTGTCTTTTAGAGTCTCTCTCTGTTTTGGCACTAATCTCGACAATCCATCTGCATGATAGATTTTATTTGAATGCAAATGTTGCATTTTAAAGTTGTAGTTTAATAAGATAGTTCCCCATCTTTGTAGTCTATTAGCTGTATATACAGGTAGGTCTTTTTTAGATCCATAAATTGTAATTAGCGGCTTATGGTCTGTCTGTAAGGTAAATTGTCTACCATGTATGTATCGGTGAAACTTTGTTACTGCAAATATTATTGCTAGGGCTTCTTTCTCGATTTGAGAATACTGTTTTTCCGCTGGGAGCAAGGTCCTTGATGCATGTGCAATGGGTTTATGGGTTCCATCAGGCATTTTGTGTAGGATACATGCTCCTAAACCATATGAACTAGCGTCGCTAGCTACGATTATGTCCAATTCTGGGTTGTAATGTGTTAGAAATAACTCTGACGTAAGTCTTTCTATGATTTTATTAAATGCATCCTGACATTCAGGTGTCCATACCCAGGCTTTACCTTTTTTTAATAGCTCATTTAATTGAGCACGCAAATTATGCATTTCTGGGATAAAAGCCTGGTAGTAATTTGCTAGGCCCAGAAAACTCTGTAATGTCATGACGTTTTCTGGCGCCGGCATGTTTTTTATTGCGGTAGCCCTTTCTGGGTCTGGTCTTCTGCCGTCCTTGTCGATCACATAACCCAGATATTTTATTTCCTCCAGGAAAAAATCACATTTTTCTTCTTTTACTTTGAACCCATAATCTTGGATTCTCGCAAACACTTGATTTACATGTTTTTGGTGTTGTTCGATATCTTTGCTGTTAATCAAGATGTCATCGAGATACGCTATTGCGAAATCCCGTCCTCCCAGCATTGTGTCCATTACTTGTTGGAAAATGGCTGGCACGACCTTAACTCCGAACGCTAATCTTTCGAATTTATATAAACCACGATGTGTGTTTATACATAACAGCTTAGAACAATCTTTATCCACCGGTATTTGTAGGTATGCCTCACTTAGGTCTATTTTTAAAAAAAATCTTCCTCCATTTAAGCTTGCAAACACTTCTTCCGGGGTATGGAGTGGGTAGTGATAGTCCGCGAGGGCAGTATTCAGTCCTGTTGAAAAATCTGCACATACACGAATCTCATTAGATTTTTTCTTTACATAAACCGTGGGTGCTGCCCACTGGCTGTGTTGTACTTTTTATAAAATACCCATCTTTACCAGTCGGTCTAATTCAGCGTTTATTTTTTCAATCGAGGCGAAGGGTACTTTCCTTTCTTTTCTAAATACCGGCAGTACATTTTCTTTTAGACGGAATTTTGCAGTCATTTTAGTGCAGCATCCAAGACTGCCAGAAAAAACCTCTGGAAACGATTTTTTTAATTCTCGTTGTAGTTTTTCCGATTCTGTTGCGCGACTATTTATTTTTTTACAAAATGTATTTATCGGCAACTTCCATAAATCAAATGCCTGCATAAAATCTGAACCAAAAAGATTATTCGAATCCTTCAGTACCAGTAGTTTGAGTTTTTTAGTATTTCCCATTAGGGACACATTTGTGATTAATTCTCCTTCAAATGTAATTCTTTCACCAGTAACTGTGCTTGCCAGCCTGTTTGTTCTTGATAGAGTAGGTTTATTTAATCTCCTCCATTTATGTAAATTTATAATGGAAACGTCTGAACCAGAATCCAATTGCAATTTTATATTTTTATCCAGGATTTTCACCTGTACATATTTTCTTATGTTCATGCATTTTTCCTTCTTTGTCCTAGTGGCTTGAATCCGCATTTTATTTCCTCTGCCCGTTCTGCAGTGCGAACTTTTATGTCCAACTTTTTTGCATTTCATACAGGTTTTAAAACGGAATGGGCACTCATTGTACCAATGTGGATTACCACAGCGTGAACAAGGGCTTGGTGGCAATTTATTTATTTTTTTACTGGTTTGGTTTGTCTTTGTTACATCAAAATTATTATTTCTTATTTTTCTATAAGGTTGAGCTTTTGTTTTTTGATGTACCTTTTTTATATGCGCAATGCCGGACAATTCAATGTCTTTTGAGTCCTGTTTTACATTTACAAATCTTTGACAGTCCTCAGCCAACTTTTGCAGCGTAAGGCTTGGTTCATTCTCTAATTTATTTAGAACTCTACGCCTTATCTCCGTGTCATTTCCTGAGATTAAACCTTGTACGAAAATTAGACACTTGAAATTATCTGCACTTAATTCAGCTAGTTTAAAATCGTCACAATGCTTGTTCACTATCGATGCAAAAGTAGCGTAGTCTTCCTCGTCTTTCTTTACCAGGTTCATGCACTTCCATCGTTTGTGGAATAGTGTAGTTCTTGGACTAAACAGTTCTGTCAATAAACCAACCGCTTCTAGGAAAGTTAGCTCGCTAGTTTTCCGAGGCAAAATGAAATCCACGAATTTCGTATGTTCTGTGGTATTTAGTTTTCTAAGAAGGAGGCGTAGCTTCTTCGCATCACCAACTACCGCAGTCAATTTTATATAGGTCTTCATATCTTCGGAAATATTCTTCAAATGTATTATTTTCCGTGCATGAGTAATTATCAATACTGTTCCAAATTGTGTTCTGCGAAAACGTGTTGTCTTTTTCATTTTGTTGGTCACTGCGCGATATTGTTTGTATCAGAAATTCCAATCTTTCATCATACTCCTTTTTGTGTAATAAAACATTTTGGTTCTGTTCTAATAAAAGCTTTTGAAATCTTTCCTCAGTTTGTTGTTGCTGGGAGATTTGGAATTTCGCTAGTTCGGCGATTATAGACTTAATATCTTCCATATTCAACCATTTAGTTTCTGATTTTATTTAGAAAATTAATATTTTCTCATTATCTTATGATTTTATAAGAGTTTTTTTTTTAAATTAGCGTTTGCTAGGCGCCGTTTTAATTATGAAAAGATTATGAAACTTTTCCTTTTCTCTATATACGCGTATAGTCACTTATTTTTTATTTTTTATTTTGAAAATTAATATTTTCTCGTTATTTAATGAATTTACAAGAAGTTCTTTTCTTTAAATTAGCGCTGGCAAGACGCCCTTTTAGTTATGAAAAGATTATGTAATGTTCTTTTCTTATACACGTTTTTAATTTTAACGAAGAGAAAAAAAAAATCTGTTTCACAATTAATTCTTTCTGCATTTTAAAATATTTCAGTACAAGTCGGAAAAGAGAGAGAGAAAATAAAACTGACCTTTTTTTTATCGTGCGTCTTTTTTTTATTGAGTAGCGCACGTGTGATTCATTCCATGTTTTGTTTCTTTTATCTGGTTTCTTAAAATGAAGCACGTGGTGTCGGTTTCATTTTTTTTTTGTGTGCTCGTCAAAAAAACTCGCTGTGACGTTCGTCTCAAAAAAACAATGCTCGCTTCCCTCGTGTTCGGTATTCTTTTTTTTTGTTAGTTTTCCAAACCAGAGAAAAAAAAACGCGCATTCAATTTCAGTTGTTTTTTTTTTTTCGATAAGCAGTTTTCAAAATTAGAGCACAACATGTCCATTTCAGTTTTCTTTTTCTTAAAAGAAAACAATTTTCTCGCACTTAAGAATTCAACGTGTTTTTTTTGTTTTTTGTTTCAGTTGAGTTCCCTTTTCTTCTCTCGACCGTTCGGCAAAAACCTTTGTTTTTCATGTGTGCGTCTTCCTGCATTAACCGTGTGAGTGCATTTTCACGTGGTATTTTCAGTTTTTTGACCCAAGAGTTCGAATTCCTTCGTCGCCATTTGTTGTGGACCTAGGTAAGGCCGAATGAATGACACAGGAAACACATGGTTTAAATGAACAAAGGTATATATTATATAATAGAAAGAAAGAGATACAAGGAGATGGTGCTCTCAACCGCCATTGCCGGTTTGCCGGGGAAGAAGAGACAAGTGTCACATGCTTCCCGTATTTATAAGGTGGACGAGTCCATTAGTTCTCCGTAGGTAGGTACGGCACCATAACATATATATATATATATATATATGTGTGTATATATATATGATTTGTAGCATCTTCACAGCTGATTTCTGTCTCCTTGCGTTTCCCCACTGTAAAAATACATAATTAGCCGCAGAAGACTAACCAGAATTTTATGTGACAGACAATTTTTCGGTGCACCTTTTCTAGCACTCTACCAGACAACTTGGTGAGCAGTGCTCTTTTGAACAGAGCTGATTAGTTCCACAGACCTTCACAGAAGATGGTATTTGCCAAAATGAATACACAGCAGTCATGGTATGATAGCATTCCTGCTGCCCATGTATAGAATTTTAACAGGTTAGAGCTGCTTACTTTACCACTCCTCTATCACCATTGGACCTCTAGTATATTTTGGTGACGAATAGAATTGCAAAGAGACTTCTGTACACCATTGGATTATAGTGACAAACGCTTGGACATTGTCAAAATGAAGATGCATCTGCGATGTTATGATAAGATACATGCTGTGCAGAATTGTGACTGTGTGCCTCCAATAGATTATGTCTGCACACTTCAACACTCCTCCATCGCCATTGGACATTTAGTATGTTTGAGTAACCGATGTGAGCACAGAATAACATCTGTACATCGTGGGATTATAATGACAAATGTTCATACAACATGAGTAACACTATGATTATAACCTGGTGATATGCCAGGGCAAGATAACTGGTAATCACTTTAGCCGCAACTTTTATATTAATTTTCATCCCCTAGATGTGTTGTCATAGACCTGGCTGAGAATCCACATCCACCCCAGCATTGAAATTAAAGTGATCCTTCTCATAAACAGACAATCATCAAAGACTAATGAGCTGTATCAGTTCGAAACAAACTGGTTTTAAGACCCCAGAAACTTTCACCCCATCTCCTGTTTGTTCCAAACATTTCAGCCACAGGAGGGCAAAGAGCTGAATTTATTTATCAGAGGTTCTTTGATGCGCTTATCGTTTGTGGTATTTAAACAGCTGACCCAAGCTTATTCTCAACAGCAATCCTGATAAGAACAACCTTATATATATACATGTCAGCTTCTCTCTTATGGCCTGCCACTCAAATATAGTGTGTAAGAACCTAAAACTCAATAAAGTGGCTCTCATCACTTAGTCTTGTTTCCATTATTCCAACAGCCAACCTTCCAGGATCTAAGCTTTTTTGCAGTGGTAGAATAACGATTGGCCTGTGGTGCAATGGAACACCTGCTAGGCTAGACCCATTTACTGCAAGTTCCAAAGCCCTTATTATTTTCAATCATTGATAAGGTTGCCTTTTTAGGCTTCGGCCAGCCAATGCACACAATGTGCAAAGACGTGAAGATGTAATACTATCGTGGACCAGGGCTGCACCCCTATGTGGAATCTTTGAAGCACCATTGTAGACAGATCTTAACACTTTTGTGGTGATATATGTCGTCTTGTAGCCACAAGAGTTACATTCGCTCTAGCCAGTTCTTTTTTAATAGCTTTGTGCCCACACTGAGCTCTTATATTGACGTCACTGGCCCGATAAATATAATTTATTTTTTAAAGTTCCATTATTTTCATTATATCTTTGTAATAGACATCCAGGAAACGAATCACCTTGCAAGCTGTCTACTGCAGAACTAACTTCTCTTTCCTAAAAAAAGAAAGAAAAACAAACAGCTGTCAGTAACGGCACCCCTTCTCTACTCCTTCACTACCCTGGATTTGCATAACCAAGGGTTTAATGTTTGGGAGCCAACCGTCAGTTACAGGTTTCAACCTGCTGACATTTCACACTTAATCACTGGTCGATTACTTCAACGTCAAAACGCACACCAAAAATCCATTGAACCATAGCCATATCATTCCTTTGCATCCTCAAACAGATCGACTTAGTGGACGCTCAGCATTCATTCACATGTAACATGGCACTACCGACATAAATGTTGTAAACTCGACCCCAAGTACGAAGTGAAAATCATCATCATCATCACTTTAAATTTCGTTTTTTTTAGAAATTGACTTTCAAACTAATGTATCCCTGGCCAGGTCTTTATTTATCTCTCTTTCTCTTAAGTCCATCTTTATCAGTTTCTACTATGTTTTCCTTGGCTTTCCCTGCCAACTGACCCTGCTACCTCAACTGTTCTACATTAACTAACCCAAGAACTCTCCCCATAATTTCAACACGACTACATCAACAAAGTCCCCTGTTCCGTACATACCACTCTATTATACTGTCCAGATTTAATCTTCCTTAGATGTAATCAGATCTGTCTTTCAGAATCACATTATACATCCATCGTATCATTCTCATATCATTTCTATCCATGCAACGCATTCCTCAACTTTCACTGGCCAGATTTCACTTCCATATATGATCACACTGCATAGACATGCCTGATAGACTCTTCCCTTGGTCGATAGTGGTAACGCTATGTTGATTAGTAATGGCAGAAGTTCCCTGAAATTACTTCATCCACTCCTAACTCTTGCAATCACAATAGACAGGTGTGGAGTTGTGTGAATGTTTGGGCAGCATCCATCCATATACATTCTGTCTTACAAGCAAATACATGAAACAAGAGACAAAACAAAGGCGATATGTTTGAAATAACATTTATTTACTGAAAACTCAAAACGGTTCACTCCCAGTTGGATTGTGTGCATGAAAATGTGTACATAGGTCCGAGAAAGTCTGAAAAGAATGTGTGCAGATGTATGCGGATGTGTGTGAAGAAGTTCAGAGAATGTGTCTCACATACCTTGGATTTTTACGCACGTGTATCGGGCGAGGCAAGGAAGAGAGAAGAGAGAGAGAATCTCTTTGTGTTTCAGCTTTTATAGTCCCGATCTACACGCCCCCTAGCGTGGAGAAAAGAGAGGTAATTAGGTCTGAGCACCCTCTGGTGATGCATGTGTGTATTAGTGTGTAGAAAGGGTATGTAATGCTACACTGGTTAAACTAGGAAGACGCTCACGAAACTTGCTCCATGTAGGCGATACATTAAACTTAATTCACATCCACATATTCTTTTTATTCTTTTTATTCCTGATCTTTATTGAATGACGCAGAAGATAGATACTCATAAGCTTTTTTTATTATCAAGAAACTAAACTGCTTCTATAATGTACACAAAATAAAACAAATAAATTACTCTCTTAAAAAGCGTTTATTAAGTCAGAATAAAACTAAAGATTCCAAATCATAAACATTCACAAAAACGTCTTGTTTTGTTTTACATCATGGCCGACTGTCAGTAAAATGGAGGCTTCATTAATCACATTCCGGCTGCTTGAGGCTTAGCTGAAAGAGAAAAAAATCTAAAAGAACTCTATCTAATTATTAATAGTCTGGAATTAAAGAAGCCACTTATATATAAAAACAAGAACATAAGTAAGTTGTGAGAGTACATACCTCTGCCTAACAATGTAAGGGTGGACCAAAGTTTTATTTGAGTTTTGCTTCTCCATATTATATGAAGTATTCTCGAAGTTATGCCATGGAAACGTTGATATCTAAAAAGAACTATTAATCTGATCAGGTTGAAATTTTGCATGGTGGTTACTGTTATCAAAGAGCATCGGATCCATACATCAGATTTGGAAAAATCGGAAGTTGAAATTCTGTGAAAACTTTGACCACGCACAAATTTTTCAAGCTCACGGTCAAATGTCCAAGTCAAGATGATATAAGATGCGGAATTTCATTTGTTACAATATTGGCCAAGTAGCGAGTCTCTGTAAGATAACAAAAAAAACGAAGTTATTGCCAAAATTGTGACTTTCATCTTTTCTGTGACCTTGACCTAGATATCTCAAAATCAAATCAGTTCTAAGTTATTTTGACCAAGTTTTATGACTTTTAATCAAACGATACTATGTTGTACACACACAAACAAACAAATAAATAAACAAACAAACAACCTATACCGAAAACATAACCTCCTTGGCAGAGGTAACAAGCATTTTTAAACAGGCATGTTTTGAGTTGTACTCTATCATTATTTCCATGGAAGGTATACAACTGAGCTCCAATCTCTGGTTTCTCCTTGTAAGATATTTCCAGCAAGAACTTGTCTTCCTACCACAAGGGAAAAAGACTTTCCTTTCTTTCTCCATATGCCTAGTGTTAGGTGGAATTTCGAAGAACAGAGCTTCTTCACAACAGCTTCCCGTTTGTGGAACACGTTACCACAGGACTACTTCCAAGTAGATTAGAACATGGTCATTTTCGAATCCAATGTCAATAAATACTAGTCATAAAACGTCCCATAAGTAATCAAACTAAATTAATAGCATTGATCAATTTTAGTACTCCGATAGTATTCTTCATCGTTTGGATGACAATCATTGCATCTCATTAAACATTATCCTTGAGTAATTCTTGGCCTTCATAAGTGGTGATCTAACACTAAAAAGAAAAGAACAGATAATATAAAGATTAAAGAAAATGCTCTTTCAAACTTAAACGTTACTAAATAATAAAAATGCTATTTAAAACTCAAGCAAAATGCTCCATTAAACTTAAACGTTACAGACTGCTTAAAATACTATTCAAAAGTTAAACGTTACAGACTGATGAAAATGCTATTTAAAACTTAAGAATGACAGTTTATTTAAAACTTAAACGATACAGACAGCTTAAAATACTAATTCACACTTAACGTTACAGACTGCTGAAAATGCTATTTTCAACTTAAACGTTACAGACTGATCAAAAAGCTATTTCAAACTCAAACGTATCAGACTGCTTAAAATGCTCTTTTAAACTTAAACGTTACAGACCGCTGAAAATTGTATTTCGAACTTAAACGTGACGGACTGCTGAAAATACTATTTCAAACTTAAACGGTACAGACTGCTGAAAATGTGATTTTAAACTTAAGAATCAAAGACTGTTGAAAACGCTATTTCAAACTTAAACGGTACATACTGCTAAAAATGCTATTTTAAACTTTAGAATGACAGACTGCTAAAAATACGGTTTAAAGTTTAAGCATGTAAAACCGCTTAAAATGCTATTTTAAACTTTAACATGACAGACTGCTTGGAATGCTTTTTCAAACTTAAACGTTCCAGAGTGCTGAAAAGGCGATTTAAAACTTAAACGTTACAGACTGCTGAAAGTGCAATTTTAATCATAAACGGTACAGACTGATGAAAAGGCTATTTCAAACTTAACTGTTACAGACTGTTCAAAATGCTATTTCATACTCAAGATTATCAGATTGCTTAAAATGCTTCTTTTTTTTAACTTAAGAATTATAGACTACCTAAAATGCTTTTTAAAACTTAAAAGTTACAGATTGTTGAAAATTCTATTTCATACTCAAGATTATCAGATTGCTTAAAATGCTTCTTGTTTTTAACTTAAGAATTATAGACTACCTAAAATGCTTTTTAAAACTTAAAAGTTACAGATTGTTGAAAATTCTATTTCATACTCAAGATTATCAGATTGCTTAAAATGCTTCTTTTTTTTAACTTAAGAATTATAGACTACCTAAAATGCTTTTTAAAACTTAAAAGTTACAGATTGTTGAAAATTCTATTTCATACTCAAGATTATCAGATTGCTTAAAATGCTTCTTTTTTTTAACTTAAGAATTATAGACTACCTAAAATGCTTTTTAAAACTTAAAAGTTACAGATTGTTGAAAATTCTATTTAAAACTTAAGAATGACAGACTGTTGAAAATACTATTTAAACTTAAACGTTACAGACTGCTGAAAATTTTATTCCAAACTTAAACATCATAGACTGCTGAAAATACTATTAAAAAGTTTAGAATGACAAACTGCTGAAAATTCTATTGTAAACTTAAACGTTACAGACTGCTGAAAATGCGGTTTCTAACTTAAGCATGAAAAACTGATGAAAATGCTTTTTAAACTAAAGACTGCTTAAAATGCTATTTCTAACTTAAACGTTACATACAGCTTAAAATGCTATTTCTAACTTAAACGTTACAGACAGCTGAACATGCTATTTAGAAATTAAACGTTATAGATTGTTGAAAATGCTATTTAAAACCCAAGTGTATCAACTGTTGAGAATTCTATTTAAACTTAAGAAAGACAGACTACTGAAAATGCAGGTTAAAACGTGAACATGTAAAACCGCTTAAAATGCTATTTTAAACTTCAACATTTCAGATTACTCAGAATTCTATTTCAAACTTAAACGTTACAGACTGCTCAAAATACTATTTAAAATTTAAGAATAATAGACTGCTTAAAATATTATTTCAAACTTAAACGTTACAGACGGCTGAAAATGCTATTTTAAACTTAAACGTTACAGACTTCTGAAAATACTTTTTCAAACTTATAAGTAACATACTGCTTAAATGCTAATTATAACTTAAACATTACAGACTGCTGAAAATGCGATTTAAAACTTAAGAATCTGAAAGTACTGAAAATGCTATTTCAAACTAAAGCTGAACAGACTGCGTGAAATGCTATTTCAAACTTAAACTATACAGACGGCTGAAAATGCTATCTCCAACTTTTAATCTTACAGACTGCTGAAAAGGATATTTAAAAGTTTAACGTTACAGACTGTTGAAGATGCTATATTTGACTTAAACATTACAGACAGCTGAAAATGCTATTTCAAACTTAAACGTTACAGACTTCTGAAAATACTTTTTCAAACTTACAAGTAACATACTTCTTAAAATGCTAATTATAACTTAAACATTACAGACTGCTGAAAATGCGATTTAAAACTTAAGAATCTGAAAGTACTGAAAATGCTATTTCAAACTAAAGCTGAACAGACTGCGTGAAATGCTATTTCAAACTTAAACTATACAGACGGCTGAAAATGCTATCTCCAACTTTTAATCTTACAGACTGCTGAAAAGGATATTTAAAAGTTTAACGTTACAGACTGTTGAAGATGCTATATTTGACTTAAACATTACAGACAGCTGAAAATGCTATTTCAAACTTAAACGTTACAGACTTCTTAAAATGCTTTTTTAAACTTAAACGTTACAGACTACTGAAAATGCTATTACAAACTTAAACGTTACAGACTGATGAAAATGCTATTTTAAACTACATAATGACACATTGCTTAAAATGTGGTTTTAAACTTAGGCATGTAAACTGCTGAAAATATTATTTAAAACCAAAGCGTAACAGACGGCGTTAAATGCCATTTTTAACTTAAACGTTACAGACAGCTGAAAATGATATCTAAAAATTAAAGGTTATGACTGCTGAAAATGCTATTTTAAACTCAAGCGTATCAGACTGTTTAAAATGCTCTTTTAAACTTAAACGTTACAGACTGCTGAATATTCTATTTCAAGCTTAAACATTACAGACTTCTCAAAGTGCTGTTTCAAACTTAAACGTTACAGACTGATCAAAATGCTATTTCAAACTTAAAAATGACAGACTGCTTAAAATGCTATTTCAAACTTAAGAATGACAGACTGCTTAAAATGCTCTTTTAAACTTAAATGTCACAGACTGCTTAAAATACTATTTAAAACTTAAGTGTAACAGACTGCTAAAAATACCATTTAAAACTTAAATGTTACAAACTGCTGAAAATGCTATTTAAAACTTAAACGTTACAGACGGCTTAAAATATTATTTACAAACTAAATAGTTACAGATTGCTGAAAATGCTATTTAAAACTTGAGAATGACAGACTGATGAAAACATAGTTTCAAACTTAAATGTTACAAAACTGCTGAAATGCTATTTGAAACTTAAATGTTACAAAACTGCTGAAATGCTATTTGAAACTTAAATGTTACAAAATTGCTGAAATGCTATTTGAAACTTAAATGTTACAAAATTGCTGAAATGCTATTTGAAACTTAAATGTTACAAAACTGCTGAAATGCTATTTCAAACTTAAATGTTACAAAACTGCTGAAATGCTATTTGAAACTTAAATGTTACAAAACTGCTGAAATGCTATTTACAAACTTTAGCATGACAGACTGCTTAAAAAGTTATTTCAAACTTTAGCATGACAGACTAATGAAAATATTATTTCTTTTAGATAAGATGCTGATGATGATCTCATGTGACAAAGAGAACATGGGACGACTCAAAATGCGGTTTTGTGTAGTTTATTTTCTTATATTTAAAGAGTTGTTTTCTGTCTATGGATGCTATTTTTTTAATAACCGATTTTATGAGCTCTGGTAGAATTGTTGTGATAATTTATTAATATGATAGATGTAATGATGGGACCTGAGCAAATGGGTTTGATGTGGACGATGACACTATATATTATGGATTATATTTAGATTGAAAAGATGGTTGCTATAGTAGTTTAAGAATTTGTGATTGCCTGTTGGTTTATTGTAGATGGAGGTAGATAATGTTGTTCAGGGATTGGATCATTATATCTAAGAATGGAATAGATGTGTATGAATGTTCATTGGTAAATTTTATTGTGTGGTGATAATTATTGGTGAAAATCCATTAGGTTGTTTAATCCATGTGTCTATAGTAAGAAAATATTGTTTATATATCTACAGTAGTGTATTGGTTTTAGGGATAGTTTCTAATTAATTTCGTCTCTAATATATGCATAAATATATTTGCATAGCTAAGTGCCATTTTACTGCCCATGACGGTACCTCTGATTTTACTTATTATTAAATTGAAAGTTATTAAGTGTTAAGATAAAATGGATTATATTGTATAAGTCTGTCATTTGGTTATTCAGAAAAGGTTTGTCTGTAAGAAATTCTTTTCAAGATTGGATCCCTTCATTATGTATGATGTTTGTATATAGAGCAGAGACATCCATCGTTATTAAAATTGTTTCGTTTTTTTTAGAGTATTTTGCTTGTTCAGGAAGAGGGTGGTATATATTTTATATATCATGCGTTGTTTGTAAGTAGGGGTTTGGTATGTGATTGATATATTCTGATATCGATTCTGTATGTCTATTCCTGATACAATAGGTCATTTTTATGTACTAACGGGTCACAGTTTATCAAGGTCCAAAGACCACTGGAGGATAATGGTTACTTGAAGCTATTATGTTGAGGGGTTTTGAGAGCTTGTAGAAATCACTTTTGCTATGAAAGGTTAGTTGTTGTAGGGTTACTTATTATTTTCTGATATGAGTTTGGTGAGTATGTGTAGTTTTTATGTGAGGACTAAATTTTTGTATTAGTTTTGTTTTGTATGTATCTTCAGAGTTTGAGGTAGTAGTTTGTAAAAATGTGTGTTCGAGTTGTAGTTGTTGGTTTTTTTGTTTGATTTTTTTTTTCAACTTAATTCATCCCAAACAAGGCAAGTTGCCACTGTAGATGTAAGGGGCTACTGAGAATAAGGGTGAAAGTTTAGGAGGTCATCCTAAATTGGGAGCTGTGCATTGAGATGCTTGTTCGCATCAGTTTTAAATTTCTGCATGTCGGTACAGTCGGGGAAACAGGGAGCAGGGAGGGAGTTCCAAAGGCCAGCAGCATGAGGAAAGAAACTATTGGAGTAGAAGGCTCTCTGGAATCTGGGGACCTCTACAGTGAATGGATTGGATTTAACTGATTGTCGGGTTGGTCAAGTGTATTTATGTCGAGGGGGCACTAGAGCAGCAAGTTCACGGAGCATATTCAATTGAAGTACTTGTAAAACAAGCACAAAGATTCAACATTGCAGCGATGGGACAGAGACTGGAGCTTGGTGGATAGTGAGGGACCTATTAGATTAGAGACTCTTTTTTGTACCTTGTCTAAGATGGAGAGACTAGTGGATGGTGCACCGACCCAAATGTGACAATAATATTCCATGCATGAGTGGATGGTGGCTTTGTAGAGATATAGGATACTGTCAGGTGTGAGAAGTTTTCTAGCATGGTAGAAGGAGCCCACTTTCTTTGCATCAGTTTTGACAATGTCTTCAATGTATTTGCTCCAACTCATGTTACCTGTGAATGTTAGGCTGAGGAGTTTGAACATTAGACTCTCAGGTAGAGTGTTATTTGCCATGGCAATTGGTGGTTGAAGAGGTTTCTTGTAGTTGTTGAAGCTTTGTCTTAGCAGCATCAAATGCTTCAGTGATATATTTTTTAGTGTAATTACGCCTCCTTTATTCACTAGTATGTGTTATGGCTCTGTTAGAATGGAAAGACATACACAGTTAGAGTTTAATGATAAGAGACAGCAACATGTTACTAACGGCCTGCTTTTATTTTTATCAACAACAAAAGAAATGAAGCGCCCTCTAGGGCAAGGTAAAAAAGGCCGTCGTTTTGGCTTTGTGTTTTCTGCTTCAAGGCCGACCATTCTGTAGTATGATAATTATTTCTTTGTTGATTTTAGGTTATATATGGCTGTACGTTCCTTTGGAGAAATATTGTTCATGTTGTGGTATTCTTTGTTGTGTAGAAAATTATCTAGTTGGTTTCTTGCTTTCATAACATATTGTTAAAATGAATACATTTTATATTCTCATTCTACACAAAATAAGTACAGTGTTACAAGGAAATGAAAGCGCATTTCTCAGATTATAGCAGGCGTGTGTCGACATCTAAAGACAACACAAAAAAGTGGGTTACATGCATGTGCGTTTATTCAAAGTTTGTCTTAACGAACGATAGCACGATATAAAATAAAGAAACAAACAATTAATACATGTCCCAAAACAATTGAATGCACATAATTATTACCTGAGTAAGGAAGTAGCGCAGAACACAAAGGATTTACTTACAGTCGACTCATTGTGGCTTCCTAGTAGGACCGGGTCCGAGGCCCAAAAAGGAACTGACTTAACTCTGGAAAGGACCAGCAGATAGAGAAAGAAAAATCAGGGAGATTTCTCGAATCTCGCGAGAATTAGCACAAAGTTACGTGCCTTTTTCTTGCCCCTTTTTCTAAAAGGCACAGCTTTGAATATTAAAAAGGGAATACCCTTGAAGGGATGTAACTATGTCGTCCCTACAATGTTGATCGATTTGTGTGTTACGCCCACTGAGTGGGGGTTCATCTTTTGTTGTTTCTGTAGGTACAAGATGTTGAGTATTTTAGTTTTGTGTTATTGTGATCTACAAAATATTCTTTCAATTTAATTTTTCTTATATATGTTTCCATTGGGTTTAGATCTTGCGTAGGGCAGTATTTTTTAATAGAATATCCTACAACCCCTTTTTACGATGTTGACGTAATATGTCTTTTCATTCTTTTTTAATTTTTTTAACATAGTTCACCCCAAACAAGGCAGGCCGCCACTGTAGACGTAAGAGGCTACTGAGAAAAAGGGTGAAAGTTTTTTTTTGGGGGGGGGGGGGGGCAACCTAAATTGGGAGCTGCACAGCGAGATGTCTGTTTACATTAGTTTTAAATTTCTGCATGTCAGTACCGTCAGGAAAACAGGGAGAAGGGAGAGAGTTCCAGAGTCCAGCAGCACGAGGAAAGAAGCTTTTGGAGTAGAAAGCTCTTCGGCATCTGGGAACCTCCACAGTGAATGGATGGGATTTGGCAGATTGTCGGGTTGGTCTAGTGAATTTACGCCATGGGGGCACAAGAGCAGCAAGTTCATCAGAGCACAATCCATTGAAGTATTTGTAAAACAGGCACAAGGAAGCAACATTGCGGCGATGGGACAGGGGCTGGTTCCTATCAATGCTGGTGTTCGCCAGGGCTCTGTTCTAGGCTCAACACTGTTTCTTCTATTTATAAATGATCTTCCAGAGAATATTGTTCAGAAAATGATCATCTATGCTGATGATACAACTCTCTATTCTGGTGTTGCTCTTTGCCCATCTCCTTCAGATCAGTCGAAATATGCAGCTGATCTAGAAGTTGACCTAGATTTAGTTGTAAATTGGGGTTAGAAATTGCTTGTTTCGTTTAATCCTGTTAAGACTCAGCTCATGTCTTTCAATTGTAGACGTGCCCCTTTTCTTCCTGGGATTCTCATGGATGGCTCTGCTCTTGAGGAGAAATTGACTCTGAAACTTCTTGGTCTTTCTCTATCATCAAATCTTTCTTGAGGTTTATACATTAAATCCATTGCTCTTTCTGCTTCTTGTAAAGTCGGTTCTCTCTATCGCTCCAAACACTTTCTCACACCTGAGGCTATTCTCTATCTCTACAAATCTACTATCAGACCATGTATGGAATACTGTTGACATATTTGGGCTGGTAAATCTTTGTCCGATTTGAGGGTTCTTGATAAGGTGCAGAAACGTGTCTGTAATTTGATTGGCCCTACCCTTTCTTCTGCTCTGCACCCTCTCTCTCACATACATGATGTTGTTAGTCTCAGTCTTTTCTATAAATACTATTATGGCATGAGTTCTTCAGAATTATGTGATCTATTTCCTGCTTCCTTTGTTTCAGCTCGTTTGACTCGTTGGTCTAGCTGTTTTGATACCTCATTGTAATACAGCTTCCTATTCCAGTAGCTTCTTTCCAATAACTGCAAGTTTATGGAACTCTTTCCCTGCTGACTGTTTTCCTCCTACCTATAGCCCTGCTCTTTTCAAGACTAAAACCAATAGTCATCTCCTGTCTTTGCGATAATCATCTTTCATTCTTGTTAGCTCCTCAAGTGGCTTCATGCCTTGTCAGGAGCGATTTCCATATAAAAAAAATACATAGAACAATATATAGTGAGCATTGTATTCACAGATATCTTGCTTTGGAGATTAGTATGATGATGATGATCTATAGGGGTTGCTTTTACTTGCTTATCAGGTCTCTGCTTTTTTTTCTTTTAATGTTGGGGTCACCATTTATAGGAGCTGCTATTACTATTGAGCAATAAGAACAACTCCTAATATTGTAGTATGGAAACGAAAACGGTCATCACATGAAGGAAAACAAACTCTCGTTTAACATAACAACAAAAAGGGTTTATTTAATCTATACTGTTGGGCATAGGTCTGCAAAGGTTAGGACAGTGTCCAAGTGAGGAAAGTAAAATGGCAAGTTCTTTGGTCTGCCGAAGGTCTGTCAGCAGATATCTTCAGGCGAAGATAGTAGGTGCTGGAGCGTCCAGTGGACAGGGGCAGGAGAGAGAATGTAGACATATTTCCATGTTGCTGGCAAGTGTCTCTCTGCTGACCGACCGTGATTCCCAAAGGGGCTGTAGTAGTTCTTCAGGGGACAGATGGAATCAATGAATCCTGCAAGCTAATTTGTCAGTGTGTAACCAGATCACTTAACAGGGACATTTTTCAGAGGGAGAAAATAGGTTTATGACTGCTACAGATCATCATCATATTCGATTTCACGTCCGTTTTACATGTTGCCAAACTAATTGTATCTGGAAAGGTCTTCATTTATCCCTCTTTCCCTCAGGTCCATTTTTATCACTTCCTCTCATGTTTTCCTTGGCACTGTGAACTGAACCTGCTACCTCAACTGCTCTACATCTACTGCCCTAAAAACTCTCATCCATTCTTTTACTGTGGCCATACCATCGAAGACTACTCTTCTGCACACATTTCCCTATATTCTCCAGATTTAATCTTCCTCTAAGGTCATCAGAATTAAGCCTATCTTTAAAACTAGCATTATACATCCATTGTATCATTCTCATATCATTTCTCTCCATGCAACGCATATCCTCAACTCTTACTGGCTTACTAATGTCTGTCTCTCCAATCATTGTACTCTCTGTTGCAATAAACCTTTATTTTTCATTTTATTATCGTGTTGGTTGTTCCTTCCACTCTAGTAACAACTTTGTATATTGTAACCGTTTTCAAGGATACAGCAGACAGAAACATAAATTTTTCATTAGTGAGGAAGTTTTATCTTGTATTTCAATAGGTTGATTAAGGAATCATATTTTTTTATATTTTCTGGTTGCATGCATTGTAGTTGATTTGTACCTTTTGAAAAATATGGATATTTTTCAAGATGGAGTCTTCTTAGATTAAAATATTGAGTTTATGTTTTTTATTATGCAGTAGCTTTTTTTAATTGCTTAGCCTATGTACCATAAAATATGACTGCCGACCAAGGGAAGAGTCTATCAGGCATGTGTACGAAGTGTGATGATGTATGGAAGTGAAACCAGTGAAAGTTGAGGGCATGCGTTGCATGGAAAGAAATGATATGAAGGATACGATGGATGTGTAATGTGAGTCTTAAAGACACGCTTAGATCTGACCTCAGAGGATGATTAAATCTGAACAGTATAGGGTGATGTGTGCAGAACAGGAGACTTTGTTGGCATGGTTCTTGGGTTAGTAGATGTAGAACGGTTGAGATAGCAGGATCAGTTATCAGGGGAAAGCCAAGAAAAACATGGGAGGAAGAGGGATAAATAAAGACCTTATCAGAGATAAGTTAGTTTGGAGTCAATTTCTAAAAGCCGTCCAACACATGCCTGCGTGTAAAATGGACGTTATTATTATTATTATCAACCGACTCAGAGTTCTCACACAGGTCATCATCAGTGATTGCTCACTGATAATAATCGGTGGTGTTCCCTGGAGTCCGAGTGACAACAAGTCTCTCCAGATTCCCAGTACTCTCCACCCATTTTGGTAAACATCGCAAATGACTTTGCGTTATTGCAGCAGCAGCTTACCATTGATTTCTCGCTGGCAATGACCATTAGTCTTCCCTGGGATTTGGGTGGAATTAACCCCCCCCCCCATAAGGTCCCAGTACTCCCCACACTCATCTAGTGGAGGTCTGGTTAGTGCTGTCCCTCGTCGGTCTTTCTATCCTCTTTGACCCTTCACAACTATTTTGTGTGGTATCAGCCGAGGCTGGTGCTGCCGTCGCCTTTACTGTCACCATGATGATGGTGATGATGATGATTTTAGATTTGGGATACTCTATATACAGTGTATGTGGGGAGTCTATTTTGGAAATAATGTTTTATATTGTTATGTGATTTTATAAGAACGTTTTGTTTTGCATATGTGTTTTTATGTTTTAAATTTCTTAGTCTGTTATATTGTTGTGTATATTTTCTGCTTTATGTTTATAGAAAGTGTTCATACTATGTGGAACTTTTATTTTTTGTTTAAAGTCTTTGGGTACAATGTCTAATCTTTGACAGATGCTGTGAAAAATAATGTCTGATCTTGTGTGTGCCGTTTTTTTTGTGTATTTTTTTTAGAATTGTTTTGAGCTGTCTTCTTGCGTAGAGTTGTTGTCTTTATACAGCATAATCACGTTGACACACCGGTTCTCATTAGATCACCAAAGTTAAGCAACGTTGAACCTGGCCAGTACTATATGGGTGACCATTTAGGAATACAAAGCGCTGTATGTCGGAGGACGATGAAAGCTCCCTGCAAAAACTGCAAAAACCTAACATGTCATCTCCCCTGATCAGGATATGCATGCGACTGGGGACCGCTTGTGAATTTAATATTCCCTAGAAACTTTCTTCTTTGGAGGAAGCCAGCTCAGGGTGAATGCAGCTTCATTTCGTTTTTTTTTCTATTGTTGTCTTTCAAAAAATGATCCAAAATTCATGATTGTTATAAGATTAATCAACTTTTTTTGTAATTAAAAGTGTATTTCTAGGCTAAAAGTAATGAATTTCTTCACATGTGACAAATAAATAATAGAATTATGGAAAATATATAAGTATGTAAATCATAGGTGCTACTATAATTTAAAATTGAATATTTCGAGCGGTCCTCCACTCTTTATCAAAATTATTATAATAAAATAAATACGTATATTAATACTAGCAGTGCTACCCGGCGCTACCTGGGGCAAAAGTGTAACATATTTGTATTAAAACTTCTATCTGTCTCTCTTACTTCCTCCCCACCTGCTCTTTCTTCTCCTCCCAGCCCATTCCTCTCTCTGGACATACACACACACTTTTATAGATTACTCAAGGAATGAGTCAGTTTAATGGAAATAACTCATTAGAAAATCTCAGGGTTACCTCCCTTTAGTTATTTATTGGGAAAAAGATGAAAAACCAACCCCTTTAACAAAATCGTGGCCAGTTTATCTTCAAAGAATAACTATTTTTTTCTGAATTTGAGATATTATTCATTCCGGGTAACGCTGGTCAAGAATATACCAACTTTGTGGGTGTTTCTTTTGTAGTTCTGGAGTTTAAGCTGGACATACACACACACATACACACAAACAACTTCTCTTTATATAATAGATTCACTTCATCATTCATCATCATCACTAGGGTTTTCATCCATAACTCCTGGAAGAAGAACCTCCCCCTGGTTTCCTTTCACCTTGTTTTGTTCTTAGCTAGGTGTTGTGGCCTTGCAGGGCCGGTAATAATCAAGACAAACACAGTTGTATAATTAACAAAAAGTGTATTAACAAAAGTATGTTATGTGTTGAATTTTGGGATCATAACTACCACCAATAACTGCAACGACACTTTATTTTGTCCGAGTGAGTCCATTTATGCTCGAGATAGGTAGATGAGCTTAAACCATAACACTAGGCGTAGCCATGTAGGATTCAGTTGGCTTTCGAGGTCGTCTCTCTACCGGGCTTTTGCTTTCGTCTTGGTCTTCTTCTTTGCCTCGAGGTTCATTCTGTCACTCTAGATGTCCACCTGTTGTCTGTAGATATGGTGGTGATGATGTTGTTTACTCCAGTTTGCTGGCTGATTCAAGAGTTTCTTTTTCTTTCACGTAGACTGATATCGAGACTAATACATTCCATTTTGCATTGTGCCACTCTTAGCTTTTCTATCGCTGCATTATTAAGTGCCCATGTTTCGCTACCATATGTCATAACAGGCATGATGTATTCATTGAATACTTTCCGTTTAATGTTCATAGTGAACTTTCTACCCTTCATGACGTTGTTTCTGAATTTTTGAGATGAGGATTGATAATTTGTATAATTTCGATTATTCGGACTACTGTTCTCATCTTGAGTGTTATCATCACAACGTTTCGGCCGCTGTAACCTTCGGCCTTCTTCCGGTTATCTTTTTGAACTCGGAAATATTTCTGTCGAACTCGGGAATCTGGACGGAATTTCGAACGGAACCCTTTATTTAATCCACGGGGGTAGTATGATCTCCTTCCGTCAGCCATGACTGGGAGAAGTCTTCAGTAATTCACAATTCTTCGTATCGCCCGCACCGAGGATTGAACCTTCAAGGACCCGTGGCGCAGTGGATTTCGTACTAAGTAAAATTCAGTTCTAAGTGATAGTCATCTGAAAGAGGATATATATAAATATATATATATATATATATATATATATATATATATATATATAGAGAGAGAGAGAGAGAGAGAGAGAGGGGTGGGAGGCAGATATATATATATATATATTTATATATATATATATATATATATATATATATATATATAGAGAGAGAGAGAGAGAGAGAGAGAGAGAGAGAGAGAGAGAGAGAGAGAGAGGGAAGAAAGTGAGAGTTGGAGAAAGAGTGGGTGAAAGATAGATAGATAGATAGATAGATAGATAGAAACTTTCTACCCTTCATGACACTGTCTACTTTATTACCCTTATTTATTAATAAATACTGAAAATTTCATTAAGATTGGATAATTCTCTGATTTTTCCTGGATTTCTTTTCAATCTGGAGTTTATTTGTATTTGAGTGATATTTTTACCTTTGTATGACTTATATAAGTGCATTGGCGTGGGAGGAAACAAATTGGTCACGTGTGAAAATGACTGTTTTGCTTTGGTTGAGGATTTGTTTAAATTACTATTTAGCAGTTTAAAGTATTCAAAATTACTTTCGAATTTCGAAGGGTTAGTCAGCCATCTTGTTATCTATTAATTCATAGATTAAAATGGCTGACATGCCGTTTACCATTGCGACACTTCAAAACTAATTTTAAAGATTTTAAACCAATAAATAGAAAGTAATTTCTGTCTCGAATTAAAGTTTAAAGATAAGAGTAATATCATGGTTCTTTTTTTCTGTCATTACTAACCAGCAGAGCATTACCACTGTCGACCAAGAGAAGGGTCATGGTAATTGATACACAGTGTGATGATGTATGGAAGTAAAACTTGAGCAGTGAGGGTTGGGGATATGCGTTGCATGGAGAGAAATATGAAAATGATACGATGGATGTATAATGTGAGTGTTCAAGACAGGCTTAGATCTGATGACCTCAGAGGAAGATCAAATCTGGACAGTGTAGGGAGATGTGTGCAGAAGAGTAGTCTTCGATGGTATGGCCATGTTGAAAGAATGGATGAGAGTTCTTGGGTTAGTAGATGTAGAACAGTTGAAGTAGCAGAGTCAATTGACAGGGAAAGGCCATGGTAAACATGGGAGGAAGGGATAAGAATGGATTTGAGAGAAAAAGGGATAAATAAAAACCTCTCCAGCGATAGATTAGTTTGGAAGTCAATTTCTAAAACCAGTCTAACACATGCAGTAGGTAAAACAGACGTTAAACCGACGACGACGACGACGACGACGACGATGACGATGATGATGATGATGATGATAAACAGTAATATTCGCACGCGTCCATGTCATAAAAATTGGCTCTTAAGAATACGTGATTAAAGTGTACTTATCCTTTTAGTTGTTATTTTTATTGTGTTTATTTTGTGATAAAAAATAACTAATTAAGAAATCAACAACACGATTTATCTACTCTCTCTCTCTCTCTCCCCTCTCTCTCTCTCTTTCTTCCCCCCCTCTCTCTCTCTCTCTCTCTCTCTCGTTCTTCAGCTTAACTTAAATTGATCCGCCCCCTCCCTCATAACAACACCCACCTTCTCTTTCTATTCCTCCCTATATAAATCGATTCCGGCAGAAATTGTTTCCCATGGTTCCGCCTTCGCAAACATTAGCAAATACTTGACTCTATAGTTACAACTTAGAATGCTTTTGTTCTAGTGCTGTAAGTAAACAGTAGTAGTAGCAGTAGTTTCAGTAGCAGTATTAGTAATTATTAAATATATGTTGGAAGTTGGTGTACCAAGTACCTCACGACATTCCTTCTTTTTTTTCTTAATCATTTTAAAAATCTGATATTTGTTAAATTTAGTATTCTTCTAAAAAGAGAATTATTTTCTAGAAAAGAATTACATTTTTTCCTAATAAATTACATTAAAAAAATTTTTTTATAAAAGAATAATTTTTATTTTTCTGAAAAAATAAATCCCTTCATTATTTTTTATAACAAAAAGTTATTCGTGAGTTATCTTTTTTATCTATTTTTTTTAAATTTAATTTTCTAACTTTTTCACTAGTATTTAATTTAATTTCATAATTTTACATGAGGCGAGACCGAATTTAGGGTCACAATCATCACCTCTGAATTATGAGGTGAAGTTAAATTTATGGTCTGGACACTTATCTCGGTATTATCGAGCCCCCCCCCCCCCCACGCACACCATCACTAAGGGTTAGTGTTGGGGTTAATAATATTGGGGTTCAAAATAGTTTTAATTTAATTTGTATTTCAAATATAAAACTTATTTATTTTTTAAATAATCCGTTTATTTTCCTTAAACACACACTGTTGACAGATCTCTGTTTTGCTTTAGTTTAATAATAATAATAATAATAATAATAATAATAATAATAATAATAATAATAATAATAATAATAATAATAATAATAATATCGTAGGAGCACTAGGAACAGTCCCAACAAATCTGGAAAAAAGACTGGGAGAAATTGGAATCGAAGGGATCACTAGGACTGTATAAAGGATGGCAATGATAAAAACAGTTGCTATCTTAAGGAAAATCCTCGAATGCGGAAACCAACCCGCATACGCTACGAAGGGTAACCAGTCACATGGATGTTACAACAAGGAGGAAACAAAACCACATGAAGAACACTACCACATGAACCAAAGGAACAGAAACTGCAAGAGACTTCATAAACTACCTCCCCCCCCCCCCAAAAAAAAGTGATGGCACCAGCCTCGGCTGATACCACACAAAATATTCATGAAGGGTCAAGGAGGATGGGAAGACCGAGGAGGTAGAGAAGTAACCAGACCTCCACTGAAGAGTGCAGACAGTACTGGGACCTTGAAGAGGCTTATTGCTACCAAATTCCCAGAGGAGACCAATGGTCGTTACCAGCGAGAAATTAATAGTAAGTGGCTGCTGCGATACCGCAAAGTCATTTGCAATGATTATCGAAAAGAGGTGGAGAGTACTGGAAATCTGGGGGGCTTGTTGTCACTCAGACTCCAGGGAACACCACCGGTTATTATCAGTGAGCAATCACTGACGATAATTTGCGTGAGAACTCCTAGTGAGTACAACTAATAATAATAATAATAATAATAATAATAATAATAATAATCAGCAGCAGCAGCATAAAAAAATGATCCTTTAGAAAAGAAAAAAATGTTTTAATAAATTACACAATTTTAAATTAAAATTCTTATTTAGAATTTCTTTTTTTAAATTTAATTTTAAATGTGAATTTTAGAAAACAAAATCTATAAACCATAAAATAAAATCACATCTGATACCAAGATTCGTTCCTAGAATGTTATTTTCTAATTTGATGTAAGAGTTAAAATAAATAAAATATTTGTACCCACCTTTGACTCTCTACCTTTGTACTGATTTGGGGGGATCAGCTTAATTTGTTCAACCGGTTAAGTAAATAGAATAAGCTACAATTAACTCAATGCCCCTATTTATTTGTCCCCCCCCCCCCCCCCCACAACGGCAAAGTTAGACATAAGGTCGGTTTTTAATGTGGGAGAAAATACAGGTACTTTGGATTGAGACAAAAATAAAAAATATAACAGTCTAGAAGTATTTCTCCATCTCTAATCAAAAATAGAACCGATACTACACTTTGATCCTAGCCCGAATACCAGATAAGTCACTTTTTTAATATATGATGCAAATGAAAGTGAAAGTAATTACTACTTTCACTTTCGCTATCTACGTGGAAATTTTATAAAATTGGAATTATACATCATTTAGGTGGTGGTGACATAGATGTAGGGTATAACAAACAAAATATGATATGATATATTTTTCGGTATTTCTTTAGAATAACTTCCATCTCTTAACCGGGCTCCAAACCTTGCCACTAACCCTACTACTAACCTTAAGTCCGTGTGGAAATAATAAATTCTTTTTAAATAAATGAAAAGAAAAAAACACATACATGTCGTTTCTTAACTCTATCACTAACCCTAAGTCCGGGAGACAACCCCCATAGAACTACCAAAAAATATCTGATTAAAGACGCGAGTGATTTTATAAGATTATCTATTTTTATTATTTAAGAGAAAAAAGAACCGAAAAAGTAATAGCCCTATCAATTTTACATTGTAATGTGATCAAAATGGTAACACGAACATATATATATATATATATATATATATATATATATATATATATATATATATATATATATAAATTAATAAATGCGAAAGTTTTTCAATCTATCCTATCTATGTTAACATCAAAACACACTCGATATGTTTAATTCTAATGATATTATGATGTATTGAAATACTCTATATATAGGCATCTCCAACTTACTCAAACGAATCTCGATTTTTATTATTTGCATATTTATTTATTTTTAAGTTTTTAATAAATTAATATTCTGTAATATACCTTTCTACTTTATATAGTCAAATTTTCTTCTACATGCGCAATCGTTTTATCGATATTACTATTATTATGATTATAAATAAAATTAAAAAATTAATTTGTAAAGTTTAAATATTTTTAATTTATTTAACTTTCAATTTTAAAATGTATCCTTTTGAATCTCTTACCATTATTTCTCCATTTTATGAGTTTATTATTTCTTTTATTTTACTTCATTATATACTTATTTTTATTTATTTATTTTTTTATTTCTAATTTTTTTATTTTTTTCTTCTTCTTCTTCTTCTTCTTATTATTATTATTATTATTATTATTATTATTATTATTATTATTATTATTATTATTATTATTATCATTACTTTTACTCAAGTTCATTATTTTATTAAACTTTTTATCTATTATTTATTAATTACTATTTTTATCTCATTATTATTATTTTTATCATTATTATTAGTAGTAGTAGAAGTAGTAGCAATATTCATTTTTTATAATTTTTTATAATTTTCTTTAAACTTCTACTTCTAATAATAAACTGCAAATCATATTAAGATTTTTTTCCAACTTTTTTATTGTGATATGTTGTGGGATAATATTTCTTTAAATAGTTCTATAAGTTGAAAATCTCTTCAATTTATTTAATGATGAATTTATCTATTAACTATTTTTTAACAATTGGTTCTCATATTTGTGAATTTTTCTCTTGAAAAAATCTGTAATTGTTAAAAAAATTTATTTTTCTATTGCATGTTATTTTATATGCCTGTAATGCAAACAGTCTTTATTTCCCTTATGAGTGAATTGTAATCATCCTAACCCTAATCTCTCAATCTCTCGAATTGCTGTATAACTGATTAATGTCTGCACGCTAGCTATGATGCGATGTTTTAACTGCAAACTTGGTGTCTATTCTCTGTGCTGATGATGAGACCTGATATCAATAAAATCCTTATCGTCTCAGAAACAATCGTACACAAAATTGTTATTTATGTTGAATTCTTGGAACGTATGTATGTCATAAATTTATTTACCTCGTATCAATAATATATATATATATATATATATATATATATATATATATATATATATATATATATATATATATATATATGGTTGCTGTCTATTCGAGTTCGAATATGACTACTTTTGGCATATCGATGTGATATTAGTGTGAAGGTTCCCAGTGAGAGGCGTGGATGTGGCTCTTCAAGCCTGCCAGACTTTTACAGACCGTTACAGTGTTGCGATGGTCTAAGGGGATGCCATAAATGAAGCCACCTCTTGTCCGTGCTTAATTTTGCAAAACATGCACTCGTTGGTGATTCAACAAACCTGCACATGACATAGTTACCAAGTTGTACACTTGGCAACTTAAATGTTCCATGTTTACTCCATGTGATGGAGGTGTCACGTCCCGTCTCTTCCTCGTTACTCTCTTCTGCTGCTAGTGTTTCATCCTATTCTTTTCAAAAAGCTTTCTGCCTTCAAAAAGCGCTTTCCTCCACCTTGACCTATCCACAGCCACCCCCTTCCCATCCCCCAACATCAATTCCAAAGCACTTCAAATCGTCTTTGAGACAATCTCTGAATCGCTTACGAGGTTTATGCTGTGGGCGAGTATATATATATATATATATATATATATATATATATATATATATATATATATATATATATATATATATTAGTACTTCATGTATCCACATAAAATCTTATAAGGAGATATAATTTTTTATGTATCAGTTTTCAGTATTTACTTCAACAGTGCTCGATACGTAAGTAGAGCTAGGTAGTAAGCAATGAAAATATATATGGCAATCAAGCTACACAGAGACTCCTGTGTTTCATCCCCGGGGGCATTTAGCCTGACGATTCCCCCCGGGGATGAAACACGGGAGCCTCTGTGTAGCTTGATTGCCATATATATTTTCATTGCTTACTATATATATATATATATATATATATATATATATATATATATATATATATATATATATATATATATATATATATATATATATGTATTAATTAATTAAGTTTAAATATTAACAAAATGAACAAAACCAATACTTTTCAAAAGTGCTTAATATATATTTTTATATTAAAATAAACATAGTTTGAGTATCTGACAATTGTTTCAGAACCTCTTCGGCTCCTCTTCAGGGATATACTGATGAGCAAAGATTAGATCCACTAATACACAATCATAAAAAATCAAAAAACAACCAGACAAATTACATTTTAAATTATTCAAACGAGAAACCCCTTTGCATAAGATGACATCCTGACACCTACCTCTCGACACTTAAGAAAGCCGGTCAACTCAAACTATAGGCAGGACAGGCTAGAATCGGCTCGTCTCCCCTTCCCTAAATACATACACACACACCCAGACATACCCACACTCACACATACACACACCCACGCTTACACACACTCATCCACTCACATACACATATACACACCTATATACATATATAAATAAAACATATATATATATTTATTTATTTTGCGTTATGTTTAAAGGGAGTTTATTTTATTTATTCTATCTTCTTTTTCTTATTAATCACAATCTTTATAAGCTGTTAAATAGAGTGTTATATATATTAAAATAATCGTCATTTATTAATTAAAAATCTTAATTAATTGCAACCATATTTGCCTACGAACTAAGTTGATCTAACAATAATATTATTCCCCTATTAATTTGAGAATTAGAAACCAAGTTTTCAATATTGACTAGTTATTATTTTTTATCTAGTTGTTTATAATAAACTACTTAATACTTTATTATTTGTAATAATTTTGCGTTATGTTTTAAGGGAATTTAATTTTTTATGTTATTTTATTTTAGATTAATTATAAGTGATCTTAAATTTTGTGTCCATCTATATTGACTTAGCCTAACGGACGTTTAATTGGTACTAATTTGAGTTCATTAATTCTATCATTATGTTCACCCTTCAAAATATATATTCTTTCAATATAAAGTCTAAACTTTGTAACTTATTAATTTATAGATCTCCTGGTTACTAATAGTTATCCCACTACCTGGAGTTATACCTCTTCGGTCAGTTACATAACCTATTATGTATAATAATAACGTACTAAAATAATCTGAAAACTATATCTATAATACTAACATTACTATCTATACATGTCCAAAATTTAAATCAATAGGGGTTTTAATTAACGTATCCTTATTTTCATAATAAAAAATATTATTGTTATTAATTTCATATTAAGATCTCTACATCCAGTTATCCTATTAACTAGTTAGTTGACCATATCCTACCTATCATTGTTAATTATTATACATTAATTGCGTGATCCTTTATCGTTTGTAATAATTTAATGTTATGTTTTAAGAGATAATAATTTTAATTTTTAATCTTTACTTTTTTATTTTTTAAGTTAGGTTTACATCGTTCTCACAATACTTATCTAAAGTGAACCTTTTGAAGTGCCTGCAATTGTAACCTACCTCGTCCCTTTGGTCTAGTAAAGCATTCTTATTAGGAAACAAAATTATAATTTTTTCATTTAAACACAGAAACAGATAGGGTTGTTTAGTGTAGGTATTGGTGTCTTTTTTTAAATACTCCATTTCACTACGGGAACTATGCCATTTCTTTTTAGGGATAACATATATCTGGATAATGAAGTGCCCTTTCTATCAGTATCTATGTTGTTAAATGAGCATTTATGGTTTCTGTACCTATCCTTAAAATCAGTATTGGTATCCCCTATGTAAAATCTTTTAAAAATTAGGATCATTCTCTGAGAAAACAGTGCTTATATATACTACATTTTTCATTAAACATTTTCTTGTAACGGGCACTCACTTTTATTTCTACAATTACATTTATTATCCCGTATGTCACTAACGTTGTTTGTATCATTTTCCTTTAGTATTTGTGTATTGTGACCTTTGATTATTTTTCTAAATTATTAGTGAAATTTTGTTGATATTTGAACTTAATTATATATATATATATATATATATATATATATATATATATATATATATATATATATATATATATAAGTTTAGTGGGAGAGAATCACAGCAGAGTGCTCGATTATTAAGAAATATAAAAAATTAGAGTGTTATATTTATTAATGTTTTACAGAAGGTGAGAACAACATCGGTGCTGTCGGTTACAAACCCCTTTATTAGGAGACATAAACAGAAGCTGAAGGGAGTTTCAATAAAGAGGCTTTCATAGGTCCCCTTTGTTAGGATTTGAAACCGACGGTACCGATGTTGTTCTGACCTTTTGTAAAACATTAATATATATATATATATATATATATATATATATATATATATATATATATATATATATATATATATATATATATATAACCCAAAACTATTCATAATTTATATTCAAACTTTGAATTTTTCAGTTTTAAATGATTTAGAGTTTGTTGAGTTAACTTCTTTTGTTTCGCTGACTTTTAGAATTAAAAAAAAAAAAAGAATTAAAAAAAGAAACAACAAGCGAAAACTATTCGATTTATTTTTCTCGCGGTTGATTAGTGATGAGAAAAAGAAACGAAATCGAATCCGCCTACACAAGAATAAGGTATTGAAGAATATTCCGTCTCGTCGGTGAAAAGAAAAGGGAAAAATACTACTGGGAATGCGGGGGGGGGGGGGGGGGGGTACTAAAAGACAAAAATAATCCAGGTAAATTAGGAGGAAAAGATACGACTATCGTGTCTATGATGAGACATATATTAAGATGGATCGGGCACCTTGCATTCATTGGAAGAAGTACGGCTAGAAGAAGTAGTAATAGTAATAACACTTGTAATGGTTAAAAAAAGAAAAGGGTGATGGCAATAGTAGTAAAATCATTGCTTTTTTTGGAGTTAGTAGCGCCATTAAAGCTAACCAGAGAGGCGAAATAACATGTTGCTCTGTGGAGTCTAGAAATAGCTCGCTATTTATTGGCGTTTATTTATCCTTCCGGTAAGTAACTTTAAGCAATGAATCCCTTTTATGTCGGGTTTTATTTATGTATTTACAGTTTGAATAGAGAATATTTCCCTTTTCAAATGATGCGATGGTGTTATTTTTATTTAAAGAACAGGGGAAAAAATAACAAAGAAAAAAAAAACGAACTGGCAAAAAGGTAAGACGCGTGCTCGTATTTTTATAGAATTACTCCCGTCTACAATAAATATTTAAATATTAAGAAAAAAAAAACTATAAACCAAAAAATAAAAAACCCAACAACAATAACAAAAAAAAAACCCACCTAATTGCGGGGGTTGCCACCCGAACTTAGGGTTAATCGTAGCATTAATAAAGGTGTTTTGGGGTTGTTGTTTTTTAAGTTACTGAAAAACGCTAATCTTTAATCATAATTTGGAACGTTTGCAAAATTAATTTTAAAAAAAAAGAAGAAAAACTATAAAAGCGCATAAAAAAAGCAAACCCGATTGAAGACGAGATTTGGTTCGGATCAAAGTGTAGTATATGTTCTGGTACTGCACTTCATCTGTTCTCTCTGAGATCAGTGAAAGAGAAATCCTTCTAGACTGAGGCAATTTCATTTTTGTCTCAATCCAGAGTGTCTCTTTTAGGGGAAACTGTATCCCCCCCCCCCCACACACACACACGCGCGCGCGCATTGAAAACCAACATTTGTCTCACTCTGCCCTCGTGGGGAGGCAAGTAAATAGGGATTTGAGACGGGAGTGATTCTATAAAATTACCCGCGTGCTCACGCTTCTATTTTCGTGTCACGTTCCTTTGTTGTTGTTAAAGCAGTCGCACTAACCATGACGAGAAAATGTCGCAATATTTTGTTTTTAAATAATAAAAAAAGTAAAAAAATAACTATTAGTTCCCTCCATAATCTAACCAATCTATTCAAAACAATGATAAAAATAAGAATTAACTGAATCGCATTTTAAAATCGAAGCTTTTTCATCCCACGCATTTTCTTTAATTTTTAATTTTTCTTTTCGAATTTATTTCTAAATTTCAGAATTAGAATTGTTGACCGCATTTTAACAGCTTAGCTTTTTTTTTAATCAAATTAATTTAGATTAAACTAATTTCAACTACGTACATTTCTTTATTTTGTCGATCATAAAAACTTTTTTTTAGTAATTTAAATTTACTGTGTTTATTGCAAATTCTTCATAACTACCTTTTGGCTACGAGCAAAGTGTAGTATCTGTTCTGATACTGCACTTCATCTTTTCTGTCCTCAGTCAGTGAAAAAACATCCTTCTAGACTGAGGCAATTTTTTAAAATTTTTGTTCCAATTCAGAGTGACCCTTTTGAAGGAGCTGGATTATCCTCACATTAAAAACCGACCTTGTGTCTAACTCTGCCCTCTTGGGGAGGTATATAGATAGGAACTAACTAAAGACACTCGCTAAAAACTCGCTCTTTTTTACTTCACTTATTTGACATTGTTTAAAAAAGGGCAATAAAGAAACGAAGTATTTAATTATTTATATATATATATATATATATATATATATATATATATATATATATATATATATATATTTATTGTGCTCCTCCATTGTTCTTAGATCCTAACATATAATGAAAAATTACTTTAGGGAAATAAAAATACAAGAAATAAATTATCGATCATGTTGTACGACTATTAGCGTTTTAAAATTAAATTATAAAATGTTTGGTCTTTCTCAATGTCACCATGTGATTTTGTGAGAAATAAAGGTGCTAATGCAGAATAGATATCTAATAAATTTCCGTACTTACGGAGATTTCCGAGTCGTGACGTACGGCGAACAGAACAAACTTTTTATTTTTTCAAACGATTTATTATGGGTTTTTTTTTTGGGGGGGGGGGGCACTGCAAATGAAGATTTATGGCCGATAAATTGTTTTATGATTATTATTATTTTATTATTCTTTTTTTGTGTGTGGTGGTGGTGGGTCTGTTACCATTTGGGCTTAGGGTTAGTGGTAGGATTCCAGTGTTTTCTTGTAGGGGAAGAAAGACTGCAAATGGAGAACAGAGGTCGATAAATTGGAAGTTGGTATATTTACAAAATATTAGCATGCTTACAAAATATTAAAAGAAAGAAGCGATGTTACAGAAGAAGAAGAAGGTTGAAGATGTTCTTTATCCGAAAACGGGTACAAAGCAGAAATATACAAAAGTAAACTGGCGAAAGGGTCAGGTTTTCCAAATATTTGTCTTTACAATTTATCCTCTGCATGCCTCGACAAAGTCGTAATTTATCGGCAAAACTCGGGAATCTCCGTTAAATTCTTAAATGACTATCCTGGATCACAAACTCTTATAATAGTTTTTGTAACAAAACGGACGTCAAACGAAAGAAAAACAAATCCCTTCTATAAATAACAACGATATATATTTATTTGAGTGGCCTACACCGTAGGGTGTAGGTGGCCGAAAGTTAAGTCGGTGTAGAAAAGGAATTAAAGTAAGAAAGTTCGTTGGCTGCCGCTTTTCTTCAAGCTGTATGTCGACTAGTGGAGAATGGCCTTGTTTGGCTGTCCAGTGGACAAAGGTAGGAGAGAGGACGTCTTTCTTCATAGGTGCCTGGAAGCTCTCTATTGACTCTAAGGGTCCGAAAGTAGTACTTCAAGGGTCAGTTGAAATTAATACGACCTGGAGTCACAGGTGGTGACTCAAATAGTGTCCGACTCTGACTCTCCTAGCGATACGGACTACGTACTAAGCGTTAACTCTGAGAGAGGAAAAAAAAACGACAGAACCATTTATGCTAGAATGACGCTAGACCATAAACAGGTAAAATTCCAAGTCGACTCTGGTGCTACTGTTAATGTAATTCCACTGAAATATGTGCACGATGTAAATCTGCAACCAGTGCCTAAGAAATTACAGATATGGAATACGACCAAACTTGTACCGCTCAGCAGATGCAGGATTACTTTGCGCAACCCCCAAAACACGAAAAAGTACTCTGTTAAATTCACGGTGGTTAAAGAAAACCTAACCCCATTGCTGGAAAAACAGGCGAGTGAACAGATGAACTTAATAACGGTACATTATGACAACATCGCTAATGTTCACTCAGACCCAGTCTGTGCGCAACTGATGACAAAGTACTCGGACGTTTTTAACGGCGAACTGGGGTCACTGCCTGGTCGAGTGCACCTACAAGTGGACCCCACCATAACAATCCATACTGCCCCAGCCAGACGTATACCAGTATCTATGATTCCTCGAGTCAAGGACGAATTGAAAAGGTTAGAAAACCTAGGAGTTATCACCCCTGTCGACGAACCAACAGACTGGAATAGTCAAATGATTGTCACTACAAAAAAGTCAGGGGATATCTGCATCGATCCAAGACCGCTAAACAAAGCGCTGAAGTGCGAGCGATACCAACTACCTACCATAGAGGAAGTACTACCTAAGTTAACTAATGCAAAATACTTCACTAAGGCAGACGTTGTGTCAGCATACTGGCATGGAGTGCTAGACGACGGAACAAGCCTCCTCACAACTTTCCAAACGAGGTTCGGTCGATACCGGTGGCTGAGGCTCCCCTTCGGAACTTGTGTGAGCTCTGAAATATTTCAAAAGCGTCTCCATCAAGCTTTAGGCGATCTAGATGGAGTTGCATGCATCGCCAACTATATAATTGCATCCGGTTCAGGAGATAATCTAGAACAAGCCTCAGTAAACCATGATGCAAACCTGAAGGCACTCCTACAACGGTGTCGAGAAAGAGGAATGAAGCTGAACCGAGAAAAGGCAGAAGTAAAAAAGACTGCCATAAGTTTCATGGGTCACTTCATTACCAGTGATGGGCTACTCCCAGATCCTTCTAAAATTGACGCGATCACCAAACTAAAGCGGCCCACATCGATCGAAGAGATACAGAGACTCTGTGAGACGGTCAACTACCTAGCAAGGTTCCTACCAAGATTGTCGATCATTATAGAGCCCACACGGCAACTGATGCACAAGGATGTCCCATAGATATGGTCGCAAACACGATATACCGCATTCACAGAAATGAAGCGAGCAGTCACTGAAGCACTCGTACTCGCTTACTACGATCCGAAAATGGCCCTCACAATACAGTGTGACACCAGCTCAGAAGGACTTGGCGCAGCATTACTACAAGGCAAGCCACTAGCATATGCAAACAGAGCGCTGACTGATACCGAGCAGAGATACGCGCAAATCGAAAAGGAAATGCTGGCGATTGTGTTCGCACTGGAGAAATTCCACCAATACACTTATGGCAGACGAACAGAGATATACACAGATCATAAACCATTGGAAGCCATAGTGAAAAAAACCCTTGCAAAAGCTCCAAAACGATTACAGCGATTATTGCGGACTCAGAAGTACGATATCGACGTCGTGTACCTCAAAGGAAAACACATGTATATCGCTGACATGCTATCGAGGTCATACATGACAACCGGAAAGAACTATCAAGCCGAATTCGAGCTTGTCAACATGGTTAGCTTCCTACCCATCCGGGATGAAAGACTGACTCAGATCCGGAAAGCAACGAGGTATGCGCCCAACTCAGGAAGACAATAATACAGGGTTGGCCAACCGAAAAAATGGACCTTCCCGCTGTGCTACACCCATATTTTCACACCCGTGATGAGATGTCAGTTCAAGACGGAGTTATCTTCAAGGGCGACCGAGTACTCATTCCACTCAGTCTCCAGAGTGACATCAAGCGCTCAATTCACTCCTCATACATTGGCATAGATGGATGCCTATGCCGCGCTAGAGAATGTGTTTTCTGGCCAGAAATGTCATCGGAGATACGTGAATACATTTCCACTTGCGAAACCTGCTGCAAGTTCGCCACAGAGCAACCGAAAGAAACCTTAATGCCACATGATCGGCCATGGCAGAAAGTTGGCATTGATTTGTGTGAAAGTGAGACTGGAGTACCTCATAATTGTCGATTATTTCTCAAACTTTTGGGAGATAGATCGATTAGAAAACATAACAACCTCCACCATCATCCACAAGTTGAAGGTACACTTTGCGAGATATGGGATCCCCTGCCAGGTGATCTCCGACGCTGGAACCCAGTTCACCTCATCAGCTTTTAAACACTTCTCGGAGAAATGGGACTTCAAACATCTTATGGTAAGCCCCGGAAATCAGCAAGCTAACGGAAAGACAGAATCCGCTGTGAAAAGTGATAAACGCCTCATGTGGAAGAACAAAGACACTGGCACCGACCAGTTCCTGACACTACTCGACTTCAGGAATACCCCTACACAACACATTGGAAGCAGCCCCTTTCAGCGCCTGCTGAATCGCCGCACACGCTCACTTCTGCCCATGAGCAGCAACCTGCTGAAACTCAGGTCCACAAACCAGGGGGAAAAGGATAAAATGCTCCTCAAGCGTAAGCAATGCTTTCAGGCAGAGTACTACAATCGTCGTACACACAACCTACCGGCACTGACCCAAGGCGAGGTCGTCAAGATGCGCTCATAGAAGAAAGGTGACAGAGTATGTGAAAAGGGCGTTGTGAACCAACGCCTAGATAAACGTTCCTACATGGTCGAGATACTCAGCGGAAGCTACCGACGCAACAGGCGTCACCTGCGAAGATCCCCGGAACAACCACAAATGACAGGACGCACACCCACTCGTCAGCTAGAACAACCACAGACAGCGATGGGGTACACACCAAATATTCATTCCCGCTCTGCCTCCATCAACAGGACCCAAGACACTTGCTCACCACACCAAATAACCGACGCTAAGTAATCTTTCCATGGCGAATCCTCTGTCAGGACCCACACACGCACTGGCAGAGGAATACGAAGGCCAGCATACCTCAA
Organism: Sepiola atlantica; assembly: GCA_963556195.1. NCBI lineage: Eukaryota > Metazoa > Mollusca > Cephalopoda > Sepiida > Sepiolidae > Sepiola > Sepiola atlantica. Next base: position 74,941,457 of record OY744524.1, on the reverse strand, counting down.
AGACTACACAAACTGATAGCAGTTCTGGCTAAACAAGGAAACTCCATAGAGTAAGGACACTCCTTATCTATAAAAGGGAGAATGTTACATTATGCTCCCCACTCGTGTACGTTGGACTATACCCCCCTCTTTTCCCTGCCTACTCCCGGCATGCATCAGCATCCGTTTTCTGTCTCTCTCGGAATAAAGCCTTGCCTCTGGCCAGTATGTCTTATCTCACTCCTACACTTGTGTTCTCTTAACTTCTTAAATACATCGTAATGTAACAGTCCTCGTGTGTCCAAATCACCTCGCATGGTTGCTCTCTCCGCCAGAGGAAATAAATGTCAGTGTTTATGACGGTTACATTTGTACCGAAATAAATATGAGATGAATTATTAAAACAAAATGGATCAATTCAGAACTAAAAGCAAAATTTCACGTGAAAAGTTAAAAAAAAGAAAAAAGAAAGGAAACATTGAAAAAACGGGGTTTAGTTGAATTAATTACACATTCTCCAAAAAACTAAAATAAAAAAAGAAAATAGTTTTCTTTATGCAAAAAAAAAAAACACTGACAGGAACTCGATAAGCAACAACAGTTAAAAACGAATAACAAAAATACTAAGTTAATTGAATTTGAATAGACATAAAAAAAGGGGAATCTTTTCCGTTTAATGCCTGCAACTAATGAAAATTTTGTTACTACACTGCCACCAACCCTAACACTAGTCTCCTTCCCCCAAAGAGGAGGTAATGCCTGTGAGGATGGACTCATGACAACAGAGCAGATACTACAATACCCCCCCCCCCCACCAACCCTAACCCTAGTCTCCTCCTCCCAAAGAGGAGGTAATGCCTGTGAGGATGGACTCATGACAACAGAACAGATACTACAATACCCCCCCCCCCTCGAAGGAGAAGATAATACCTGAGAGAATGGTCTCATGACGAACGAACATATATTACATTATCTCCCTCGAAGGAGGGGATAATGCCTGGGAGGATGGTATTATGACGGACGCACATATACTACACTACCTCTGTCAACCTATGTGTATGTGCGTTCATTGCACAAGCCATGATCGTCTGCCTGTTATTTTCATCCAAATTTGGTACTTGATTCCAACACCGATCACAGTTTCAATCATGTGGTCTCTGTCAATGCTGCAACAAAAAGATTCTTCTACCCCCCCCCCCTCCAAAAAAAAAAACGCAACTCCAGTTTAAAACAAGTAAAAATGTTTAAATTTTAGAAGTTACAATGATCCTTGCTTTCTTCTATGGAACAAAAGGCCTGCAAATCAAGGCAAACATATCTTCCAATTGAACACAAATAGTCCATTAGCTTAAGGCCCATCTGTCTCTGAGACGTACAGAGACCCAACTGACCTCCTTGCCCTTCCTACTGGAATATATATATAGACATTGGTGTCATTTGTGGTAGGCCATATTGCCACCTACTTGAAAAGGCTAATCTGCTTTACTACTAAGCAATAACATAAAAACTTACTGACCAGGTGGCCGGAGGGAGGGGTCATCATTTGGGATGATCACAACTTTTAGAACGTTTCAAATCGCTCACAAACACAGCATGGAACCTCGTATCCAAGACGACATTATTATTTCAAAGAGCCAGCTGATTTTCTAGATGGTCTCTTTTTTCTGAGCTAAACATTTTCCATTTTTTCAGAGTCGGTCAATATAGTCCTTTGGGTGTAGTGCATTGTGCATGGTCATTAGTTTCCTAGTCTTCTGGTCAAGGTGCCTGAATTCTTCTTTTGTCCAGCTTATGAATGGTCCAGATATCTTACTCAGGATACTGCCTCAGTGTTTATTCCTTTTATCAGGTATCTACTAAATAACTTAGTTTCAAAGAGTTTTCTTGTTCTACTTAGGTATTCATTTCTAATCTTCTCTTTCATTTCTGTTGATTTGAGGGTGTCTACTTCTAAAACTCACATATATTTATAAGTATCATGTTCGTCAAGTGCCCTCATCTCTTCTTGGTTGGGTCCTCCTACTGTCTCAAGTGTTCCCCTTTTCATCTCGAGTAGTGCACACTTTTCCATTCCAAATTCCATTTGAATATTCTGGCTGAAGATTCTGGTTGTGTATATCAGCTTTTCCAGCGCCTTTTTGTTTTTTGCAAATAGCTTTCGGTTGACTATCTATATGAAATTATTACCTCTTCCAAGGAGGTTATGTTTTTGGTCGAGTTTGTTTGTTTGTGTCTACATCGCTTGACCAATCAGCGCCAAAGTTAGTCAAAATATCTATCATGGTCTAACTTAGAAGTGATTTAATTTTAGGATATGTAGGTAAATGGTCAAGGTCACGGAAAAGGTGAACGTCACACTTTTGGCAATAACTTTGGTTCTGTTGATCGTAGACTCACTACTTGGCCCATATTATAGCCAATGGAGTCCCACGAGTTATGACCTTGACCTTTGACATTGAAAAATGCGGTCACGGTAAAAAAAAATTACGGAACTTCAAATTCCGTTTTTTTCTTCAAATTTGATGTATGAATCTAACAATAACCACCATGCAGAATTTCAGCCTGATCAGATAAATAGTTTTTCAGTTATCAACGTTTCCATGGCATAACTTTGGGAATACTTCATACAATGTAGAGAAATAAAGTCGAGCCAAGACATTGGCCCATCCTTACGTTGTCAGGAAGAGGTATGCAGTCTCACAACTGACTTATGTTCTTCTTCTTGTTATTATTTACTCATTACTCGTTTTAATATGAGTAATTAGCAGTGATTTCTCACCGGCATTAACAGGTGGTGTTCGCTGCAGTCTAAGTGGCAGCAAGTCTCTCCAGATTTCAAGCGCTCTTCAATTTTTTTGATAACCATTGCAAATCACTTTGCATTCTCACAACAGCTGTTTAGCATTGCTTTCTCGTTGATAGCAGCCGTTGACTTTCTCTGCGATTTTAGTGTTCTCTGTCTCCTTCCGGCAGAAGTTTGGATGATGCTCTCGCTGCTCGGTCTTTCTATCCTCTTCGACCCTTCATAATTATTTTGCGTGGTACCAAACGATGCTAGTGCCACCATCTTTTATTTTTCACGGGGGGGGGGGCAAATTTGGGGATTTTCTTACATATTTATATTGACAGTTTCAGTTGCCTTGGTTTTGTGTAATGTTCTTTCTTTATTTCTACTTTACCTGTAAAGTTATTCATTATAAAATAATTTGTAGAAACAAAATGCGAACTTTAGGTCAAATGGAAGCAAAATATAAATACACCTGTGGAGGCCATGAATTTATTTGTTGGAATTGAAAATAAAACAATTTGGCACCTAAACAAGAATCAGGCTGTAATGTCTTACAGCTTACACTACTGATCCTGCTACTCCAATGTCTTATAGCTTACACATGAAATAAACATATACATCAATTTATCATTAATATCATACACAACTGCTGCTGGTACATTAACATGACATAGAGCTCAAAAAGATTGTGCCTTAGGATGGCCTGGTCTGCATGAAGTCTTCTTCATTGGTCGTAGCTATTTGGTATACTGCAAGATTACAAGTTCTTCATCCCCCGGCATCCAGAGCAGCAAGGCTAAGCGGTTGCATATGAAGTTGGAGAAGGTTTAACCCAGAGTAAACAAGAAATGGCAGTTGGACATGCACAGAAGCAACATTGTTATCCTCACTCCAGCGATTTACGGTTCCGTGCCTGACACGTCCTTGCTTCCCATACGCAGAAGTAGAGACGACCAGAAGACGATGGATCCTGATGTTGACACCACCTGGATTTTTTAGCTGGGTAGTTCGGGCATTACCACGTTGCTACAGTAGAATTTGTATTGTCATTTTGGTTTTAGATAAAGTGGGTGCTTGTTTGGTGCTAATAAGCTCACACAACTAGACTATTAATCGAAACTTGGTCCATGAAGATTGTGGCCTCGGGAAAGCCCACCGGGGATAACTGTAGGGCCCTTTTCCATGCAAGACATGGCACGTACAGTTACCCACGATATTATACAACTGTTGATGGAGCAACCGTTCTTAGCGCTACCTAAGAGTTAGGCCTCCTACACTACCAGTCGGAAACAGCAGCCAGACAAGCTGTCTAACCTGTACCCTCAACCTGCCGAAACAAGAGTGACCCAGACTAGTCATGTGAGACTTAGTGACAAAAATTTTCCCAAGTTGCCCAGATAGAGAGAAAAAGAGATGGCGTTCATTGTCCTAGTCAAGAAACAAGGCCAAGTACTGGGTGTCTTTCAGGTGTCCCTGCGCTAGTACCTCTGCATCTGGCTAATAGACAAAGAAGGAGTGCAAAGGCCGGGCAATAGGCAGAGCCCATCTATTCCTTAAGCACTTTTAGGTTTGCAAACTGGATATTTTGTTTGAGACTCCAGCTCTAGGAAGGTCGTCAGTCAGGACTAAGGAGGCCTCCCTTCCCCAATGGTTTGCTGCCAAGACATAAGTAGCACAGTTTTTATATCAGAGTTTTCCATCTCCTAGATAGATGACCTGACAAGGTCTACGGGTCCATCACACCAAGAGGGGTAATTCTGCGCCCATGTACCAGTCAGGTATTTCAAAGTCTCCACAGATATTAAGAAAAAAAAACAATAACTTATATATCTATACATACATGAAATAAACATATAGATCAATTTATCATTCATATCCTATAGAGCAGCTGCTGGTATTTTGACATCAATGCTGCTGCTGCTTCCTTTTATGTACGCACAGAACATCAATGCGCATACATTGAATGTATATATTAGAACTGAAAACCCTATTTACTTGCTTCCCCACATGGACAAAGTTGGACACAAGACTGTCTTTTAAAAGGAGTACTCTGGATTGGGAATAAAAATTGTGTCAGTTTAGGAGAATTTCTCTTCCACTGACTGAGGACAGAACAGATACTACATTTTGAATTATTTATTCACAAAACAAAAAAGGTAAATAAATTTTACAAATTTGGCATGAGGCCACCAAAGCTGTGGGGTATGAGAGGTCGTTGTCATCCTCTGTCTATCCTATTTTTAACTAGATGCATTTTGACCCATTTGCCCAAGCACTGTTTTTTTCATTCTTTCATCATTTGTCCACCACTTTCATTTGAGCATTCACCACAATACCACATTTACTCTATGGACGATCCTATTTAAAATATCCGCAATCGTTTAAAATTAGTTTTATTTACAAGAGATATTTACTTTGATCCGAGCCCAAAATGCGGAATAATATCATTATCATACATAAACAGCGACTAAGACCTTATCTATTAACAATGGAGGTTTATCTGTCTGTCTGAAACTATACTATTACTTCTATTAATGTACTATTGTACTATCTTTCAATGCTCAGTTCGGGAGGGGGTACTGTTCTGTTGCCATGGGACCATCTTCCCAGGCATTACCTCCTTTTTTAAAAGGGGAGGGATAATGTAGCGTATGTTCGTTCGTCATGATACCATCCTACCAGACATTATCATTTCGTTTATATTTGGTAGTGTAGTATCTGTTCTGTTGTCATTAAACCATCCTCCCAGGCGTTATCTCCTCCTTTGTGGTTTGGGGTGAAGGGTAGTCTAGTATCTGTTCGTTCGTAATGATACCATCCTCCCAGGCATTACCTCCTCCTTTGTGGGTTTGGGGAGATGGGGGAAGTGTAGTATATGTTCGTTTTCACGTTCGTCAGGATACCATCCTCCTGGACTAGCAAAAAATATGCGACTGGGGGAGCATCAATAAATTAGAAAAATAACTAAATAAGGAACAATATTCAACAGTCTAAGACTAAAAAAAAACTAAAAAAACAACAATTATCTCACCTCCACCCTCCACCTCCATTGGATACATGTATGTTTTATCACGTGCTTTTTACTGTTTTATCACGTGCGTCTTACCGACGACGAGAAGCGTGAACTACGTTTTTGTTTTTCCGCCGCCGTCGTCGCCATCAGCATTATAATTATTATTATAATTTTAAGTTCAGCGTGTACCAGTGAACATAAACAATGATTACGTGTGCATTTTTTTTTTCGATTCTTTTCTAGACTAGTGGCTCCTATGCGAAATACTGTTTATCTTTGGTTTTAGGAGGACAAATAAACCGTACTGATTGACTTTGGCCTATAAACTTTAATTCTAGCCTGAAATGACTTTTTAATTGACAGTTTAAAGAGTTCAAAATCACATTAGAACTGTGTTGAACATTTTTGTTTTCATTATTATATAACAAAACAAAATAAAAAAAATAGCGATACCGCTGATTTCATCGTGTCCGTCGGAAATTCCAAAATGATTTGGAATTGGAGAATGAACCTTTTTTGCACTCTTAAACAAAAGATAGACAATATTTAGAGTTTATTTAATCTAGGAAATAGCCTTATTTTTAAAACAAAACAAATCTTAAAACCAGTCAAGATTTAAAAGACAATCGAAAAAGCTAAAAAAAAAAAAAAAACAGAGAAAGAGAATGAAATGGCATGATGATGTTTGTACATGTGACTTTGCAGTGTTTGTTTTGCGATCATCTGTGATATCACACAGTAGATGATGATGATGATGATGATGATGATGATGATGATGATGATGATGATGATATCATCATCAACAAAAACAGAAGAAGCTAAAAGAAAGCTTTTGGAATGACAATATTGACCAAAGTGAGAGTTCTATCAGTAGAACTTTTCTATATATTATTATAAGTATCTGTTATATAATGTTGTAATAATAGGTTTCGTTGCGCGTGTTCTTTTATATATTTCTCTCTTTTTTTTCTGTAACAAATTAAAATAGAAAAGAAAACATTGAAATTATGTTTTTCCAAGAAGTGAAATCGACGACAATCGCCCTGGAAAAATGTTGCAAAAACACAAATTAAGCTTTTTATTATTATTATTATTATTATTATTATTTACCACGGGGTTGCGTTTTTAAACAATAAAATGTATAAAATATAACAACTGTCGACAATAATTTAGGCACTTGTGCATATTAACACTCCCGTCAAATTTAGAAAGCCATTCTTAACATGAGAAAGGGGGGGGGGGGATCTGTTAACTCTTCCCTTGCCGTGGACGGAACTTTCCTAAAATGAAACCAATTGCATTTACGGGGATGCTAATATGCACAAGTGCCATAATCTATTACTGATGGAGATTTGGTATCTGTCTGTCTGGAGTCGAAACTATACTATTACTGTCTTTTAATGTTCAGTTTACTATACTCTATTCAGACGAATATACTATTTTTCAATGCTCAATGTAAGGGAGGGGAAGTGTAATATATGTTCTGTTGTTATGATACCATCCTCCCAGGCATGACCACCTTCTTTGAGGAGGAGAGTAGCGTATGTCAACAAGAAATTGTAAACAACGGCTGTTCATTAGCATTAATTACATTATATATACTAGCAAAAATATTCGATCGGAGGGTAGTAGTAGTAGTAGTAAAATTAATAATGTACACCAAATGTGAAATGAATTGCTTGTCATCCGATTCGAACATAAAATGTAGTTTTTTTTTTTTAATAGGAATTTTTAATTTTGGTCAATATCGATGCCACCTTCGTTATGTTAGAGGGGCGTGTGCGAAGTTGGCAATTAGGTACCATTGGTATAGATGCTAGCAACATGGTAGTCATCGCCGACATCATAGTCCCAACCAATATCTCATTCACTACTGCTTAAGACTCTTTTCTCATAACTTATTCTGAATACACAGGTAAACATACACGCACTCTTCTATTTTCCTACATTTTAGACTTTCCGACGCGGCTGTGGCGACATACAAGCTTATGGAAATAGGAAAAAATATCAATCTCAAATTAGTCTATATTATTATTATTATTATTATTATTATTATTATTATAAACCCACTAGGAATTCTCACACAGGTCATCATCAGTGGTTGTTCATTGAAAATAACCGGTGATGTTCCCTGGAATCTGTTCCGGTGCCGATCATTGATGTGTACGATCGGGCCTACAACTAAGAAAGGAGACACAGGCAAAAAGGTAAACGGCAATGGCGAAGAAGAGAGGACAAACACGGATGAACAGTTAAAGATAAAGATGTTTATTTACCATAAAGGTAATAACGTTTGCGAAGAAAAGGGGTCTGGAACTGGATAGCAGGAAATGCTGGATCGACAGGACAGAGGTCTGGAACCTGGGCAGCTTGGGAAGTTGTCACACGGGGTCTGATGTGGACGTCCTTGAGGTGTAAGGATGTGCCTCAGGTCGGTCCGGTCCGTGTGGACATGACCAAGGGCTGGATCAGCAGGAATCAGGGAGTCTACAGGAACTGGAAAGGCAGGACGTCGTCAGGTACTGGAAAAGGAGCTGGATAAGCTGGTGCTGGAATGATGAGCAGGCGCTGCTGGATGAAGCTGGAGAGAGCTGTAGCAGGAGCTGCTGGGAGCTGGTGCAAGAGTGAGCTGGAGCAGGCGTTACAGGAAGCTGGTGCAGGTGCTGCAGGAAGTTGGAGCAGGAAGATGGTGCTGGAGTGAGCTAGAGCAGGCGCTGCAGGAAGCTGGTGCAGGCGCTACAGGAAGCTGGTGCTGGTGCCACAGGAAGCTGGTGTAGGAGTGAGTTGGAGCTGGCGCTGCAGGGAACAAGTGCAGGAGTGAGCTGGAGCAGACGCTGCAGGAAGCTGGAGCAGGTGGATGGAGCAGACAATAGTAAAGTGTGAACGTTTATCGCATTAGTAGTTTGTGTTATTAGCCCTGAAAAGGACTGGTTGATTGCTGCTGCTGCTGTCCTCTTCGGCTTCCTAGCTCGACGACTGGTCCATCTAGTAGGAGGAGGGAGTCTCCTGAACCGCTGGCTGAGCTAACTTTGTATTTATCTTCCTCCCACAGCGGTAAGATGTGACACAAGGTCGGGAAAGTGGGATTTGAAAAGTGAGAAGGCAAAGCCTTGGAGGGTGGACTTCCTACAACCGCACAGGACAAACCCACAGACCGGCGAAATCTAGGCCCGAAGGCCAAGACGGTACCAGTCTATAGGGTGTAGTATCCATAGGAACAGATACTACACTTTGAATTATTTATTTGCAGAAAATACAGATTTATATTCAAAACAAATTAGGCACAAGGCCATCAAAAGTGTTGGGGTATGGGTGTCGTTGGTCATCCTTTGCCTAAGGTAATAAAAATGTCTATCCTACTCTTAACTAGAATCATCTCAGTCACCAGAATATCACATTTGCATTTGCTCTATGGGCCATCCTATATTTACTCCTCGCGGAGTTAGGCACAAGGCCAGTTTTATCTTACTCCCACAGGTAAGATGTGACCCAGGATCGGGGTCGAGCAAGTGGGGTTAAAAGCCAGCGCTCGAGAGGTGAGCACTCTGGCCATTTAAAAATTGCCTGGGCAGCCCCGTCGGCATTCCCCGGTAGGGGCGCCTCAGACAGTAAGCAATAAACTTACTCCTCCCCAAAGAGGGGAGGCGAAGCCTGGGAGGGTGGACCTCCTAGAACTGCACAGGACAGGCGTGCAGTATCCATCGGAACAGATACTACACTTTGATCCTAGCCAAAAGGCCAACAAAGGATCTTTGGACTAAAACATGCCGTATCTATGTATGAGAAACGCCATTAGAGCTACCAATCCCATGAAACAAAGAAACAACTGAAATTAATTCTGTGCCGAATTTATCACGGTCAAAACTAACTGGAAAGTTTCTTGACCGTGTTTACATAAAATTCGGCCAGTTTTCAGATGCTGGTGTTTTGTATTAGGGTGAGAAAGCGATGTTTGAAATTGAAATGTGTGGGTTATGGTAAACATAGAAAAAACGACCAAAAGGAGAAGAGTGGACGTTTACCACGACTGCTGCTGATGATGCCCCCATGGAAAAGTACTAGGGTAAAGTTGTTCTGGGTTTGTTTGTTATTTTTAGGAGCGGTGAACGGATACCACGACAAATCTGAGTGACAACAAGTTGCCCCAGATTTACAGTATTCTCCACCTCTTTCGATAACCATTGCAAATTACTTTGCATTATTGCAACAGTCGCATACCATTGATTTCTCGTTGGCAACAATCATTGGTTGTTTCTGAGATTTAGGTGGCAATAAGTTGTTCCAAGGTCCCAGTACTATCTGCGCCTTTCAAATGAAGGTACAGTTAGTAGTACTCTCCCTCTTCGGTCTTTCCATCCTCCTTTACCCTTCACAATCATTAGTGTGGTATCAGCCGAGGCTGGTGCCATCACATTGTGTGTGAAAATGAAAATGAAGTGATTGCAGTTGTCTCCTGCCAACCAATATCTTTAGACTCAGTCAACCACTGTTTGTACCTACCATATATATGCAACAGTAAACGGCCTCATAACTCCTTCCACGTCATAGGGGCACTGTATGGTGAATCTCCATGCAATATGTCATGGTCGGGCGAAGACTGGTGGCAGCCATCTCTCTCCATGCAACGGCTTCTGAACAATTTCATTTTACCCAATTTCACTCATAAAGCTTCGGTTGATCTGTGGCATATTGTTTTATATTGAGCTGGTCTTGAAGGAGACAGAAATAGGAAGAAAGTTGTTAACAGTTAAAACTGGAGAGATATGGGAACAAAAAAGAGATAAAAACGGAAGTATCAATTAGCACATTGGAAGCAGGATAGAAATAGTTTGCAAGCAAGACAAATGCACGTCTTGAAATATAATTCTTAAAAATAGTGTTAATGGCAGATGAATTACTTACCTTGAATGATAATGCAGGAAATGGAGACTATCTAAGGCAGACATGCTGATTGCTCAGTGGTTGAAGTAAGTGGACTAGTAAATGTCTATGGAGGCTGTGGGAAACATTAACATTTAGTAGCAGAGCGTAGTTCCAAATGTTAATGTTTTCCACAGACATTTACTGGTCCACTTCAACCACTGAGCAGCCAGAATTTGTTTACAAAGTGTTCGATTTTCAGCGCCGATTGTCCTGCTCCCAAGCCCAGATAATTAATTCTCTGGTGAAAATTAATGACACCATACGATGACTGTTTTTTTTAACCCTTTATTAGGAGGAATGTGACTATTGGCACTCTGGGATCTTGTGGCATCATACAGGACGATGAGACTACACCCGAGAGACGCCCCCCACAGAATGTCACACTATTAGTTCCCAAAGATGCCCTATTAATTCCCTTTTTTTCACTATTAGTTTTGAATTCATCTAATTCCATCTTAAAATGTTTTACACGATTGCTGTTCTTAATCTTATCTGGCAACTTGTTACAAAAATATATATTACACTATTAGTAAAGACATTTAATTGGTTAATAGATTTCCCTTGATTCCAGACTAAGGAGAAATATTTAAAAAGAATGTCTACCATACTCAGGGTTTTCTTTGCAATCTCACATATGTTTAATGCGTCTCATGCACCGTGCAGCAGGTAAGGTGTAATTTGACATCCTATTCAAAGAACGGATTAAGTAGTTCTTAACAATTTGCATTACGAGTATTTTTTGTTGCTTTTTTATAAAAATCTTGCACGTGTTTCCGTTATTTGAAATCTTTTATGTATTGATTATATATCATATGCAAGCGCTTAGTACATTCGCATAATCATTTAAGCGTGTCCGTCGGTGAATTGTAACGCATACACACCTCCTTTTCTGACGATCGTAATTCGAATTTAGCACGCTTAATTGAATCTAATATCGTACATGTTGCAATACAAGTTTAGCAAAAAATCTTTGATCATGATGAAATGTTACAGTTCACTGGGGAATATATATATATATATGTTCTCTCTTTTGTTTCATTTTACTTCAGTCGAAGTTCTCAGAAATCAAGGGGCCTCTTTCTTATGGCTAACACTTGATCTCTATATGAGTTACATAAATATTCGAATGTTCTATTTACCTGTCAAACGTTGAGTTAGTGAAGAACATTAATTTTCTTCTCCCCAATTGACCAGTTAACTATGCTATAGTATATCTTTCTTGTGGTCTCTTGGTCTTACCGGATTCCAAAGCAAGAATTCATCTAGTCTGGTGGAGTATCCAGCTAAGTGCTGTTACTTGAGGTAACATCACTTGGAGAAGGTGCACCATTCCTTGTATGAGCCAGTGTATAGCTGTGTCGAGTGGATCTTATTTGGAATTTGAATACTATGTTTTTTGAATATTTGGTCAGGGTTTACTTGTAGGGGGAAGTATCTTCATGTCAGGTTGTCCTGACAAACCCTTGTACAGAGAGATCGAAGACACTCGAGGATGGTGTCTAGTAGGTAATTTCAACTATATATATATATATATATGAGGAATAAAATACACAACATATCATAGAATGAAATACCGTGGTGACAAGATGTAAGAAAAACAAAAGGAAAAACAAATTAAACACAGGAAGAAATCATCAAAAACGAGAGATTTGCCAGTTTAGTTCGGATCAATGAACGACTTCTTTTTCTGAAGACATTTGTTGATCATAACAAAAACGGTAAATCTGTCGTTTTTGATGATTTCTTCCTGTGTTTAATTTGTTTTTCCTTTTGTCTTTTTCTTATATATAATTAAACAAGTTCAAATGTATTTATAAAATAAACTTAAAACCAATATTTTTCAAAAGTGCTCGATACTAGATAGAGCTTTATAAATATTTATTATATAAACATTTAATTTAGCTTACACAAATACAATCGCGTTTCAGCTTCCTCTGACCCCAAAAATAATAATAATAATAATACTTGTAAAGAATGTGCAACTTAATTGAGTAATATTTTTGGGCTCTGAGGAAGCGTTAATTCCCTGAAACGTGATTGTATTTGCGGAAGCCAAATTAAATGTTTATATAATAATCTCCAGCCATGTCGCATCACAGCAATGTTGCATCCCTGTGTTTGTTTTCAAGTACTTCCAATGAACTTATTGCACTTGTACCCCCTCAGCGAAAATACCCCCGACCCACCCGACTAGAAGCAAAATCTCACCCCTTCATTGTAAAGGTCTCTAGATGCTGGAAGATTTTCTACTCTGATAGCTTCTTTCCTCGGACTGCTTGCCTCCCTGCTTAATGTAATGTGTACAAACATTTTGCTGCCCAACTCTCAACCCATGTTGCCCCTTATAAATCTGGCCCCTATTACAGTGGCCCTTTACGCATCAATGGCAATATGCCTTGTGTGGGGGTGAATAAAAGTTAACAAAAAAAATTCTTTTTTAACTAAATTAAGTCTGATAGGAAGTTCATCCTCCAAGGCTTTACCTTCTCTGTGAGAAGGGGTTAGTTAATTATTAATCACCTGAGGTACCCCTACCAGGGAATGCCAACGAGACTACTCAGCCTTTTTTTGTAGGCCAGAGTGTGCTAATTTAGTGCGCTGGCTTTTCAAACCCTGCCCTTGTGTCTAACCTCAAATGCAGTAAATCAAATAAGAGAAATTTCATAGTTTTTCAATATATTATAGCAATTTTAATAAATAGTGATAAGGAAAGGTTTACGTTAAATAACCAAAACAATTGAGATATTCGCAGATCACATAATATAAAATGTATTTATTAATTAAGCTCAATAGTTAACATGTTATGTTAAGCAGAGCTTTCATATTATAATTCAGTAGATTAGAAAATTTATGACATAATAAAATTTTACATATTATAATCAAGCTCCAAAAATCAACACTTAACTATGTTTATCCATATGTATGCGCATTTCAAAAAAAAAATTTTATTATCACTATTACTGTAGCAGCCATCATGTGGGTCCACGTCGTTCATCTGGGATTGAACCCAGAGCGTTCTGATTACAAGATAGAATCTTGTTGTTTCTGTGCGACGACAAGATTCCACTTATGCAAATGAGCATCGTTTTGCATGGGCGAATTCTCGTTTAAATAAAAAGAGTAAAAACTTTCCTCCCGGTGTCACGATAAAATTATGATATGTCGAATGTTCAGCAAGAAAAGGAGAAAGAAATTGAATTGGCGTTTTGTGTCGGGTTACTCGATTAATGAGAGTCGTGTTTTGAAGAATTGTTAATACAATTCGAGAGTCGGACTTTTTTTTTTCCGTGTGCACATTTTTGACTTTCAACTTTTACTTCTACAATTACTGTAGAGTAAAACTTTTATGATTTTCTTCATCAGCATATACACATTATCAATTTCAATTCAGATAATTTCCAGTGGATATATTCGCAATCAGTTCAAGAACAAAACAATGTCTTCATGGAGGGACCATATAAAACCGGTTGTTCAATAATAAGGATAGGTAAAACACATGTATGTATAAGAGGTCCCAAAAAGTTCCATTGTATAGTCCCAATTATTTATCTTTGATATTTTCATGCTAAAGTTTATTTTTTGAGACCTCTGATATATATTTCATTATTTTAATTTTCATTTTATTTTATTTAAAATATTATATATTATTATTAGTAGTATTAAAAGTAGAATTATAACAAATTTATATAAATAGGTGTGTTTTATCCTATAATAATTGGATATATATATATATTTAAGTAGTAAAATTTTGATGTTTTTTTTACTTGACTTCTATTTATTACGTCATGAGTTGCACTGAAGAAGGCCTTTTTGAAATTCTCAAAAATATAAAATAAAATATTCTAAATCGTCTTGGAAACGATCGTATGCCAAATCTTTGTTGATTTTAAATTCTTGGAACTGATATAAATAATGTGCTAATTTTATTTGTTTCAACCTACTCTCTCTATATATTGGTATTTGAGATATTAAAATTATGTATATATTCTTTTAAAATTAAGTTTTGTTTATGAGTAAAAAGATCTATTATATACTGATTTGAAGCTAATCGTTGTTCTTCGTTAAATGATCCTGAAATGTGTTTTTGATTTTTATGTGAATTTCATGTTTTGTCTATCTTCATTATTGAAAAAATAATTTTATCTGGTCGTTCCATCTGGACATCGTTCTTTGTTCTTGAACTGATTGCGAATATATTTACTGGAAATTATCTGAATTGAAATTGGTAAAGTGTATATGCTGATGAGGAAAATCATAAAAGTTTTACACTGATGTAATGTGATAATAAAATGATTTTAAATCATAAAGAACTCTCATTGAAGTGAGCCACAACCAGAATATGGTTGAGAAACGCTGGTCTACGAGTGCTCTTCTCTCTCGTCACCATAAAAATGAAATAAATTGTAGAGTTAGGGGATGAACACCAACGATTATACGGTGATCTCATTTTGATCTACAATCTCCTCAATGGTCATTACCTCAGGACTTATTATTCATTCCTGCACCAGAAAGAGGTCTACGTGAACACCACAAAAAACTATTTCACCGCCGATTTCGATTGAACATTCTTAATCAGGATCCCTGGATCTTGGAATAGTCTCCTAAGAGAGGTAATAAATGCACCAACAACGCAGCAATTCAAGGTGAATTTGGGCAGGTGCTGGGCTACTGTATCCTCTTCTGTGTAAATTTCTACCACTCTTTCCCTACATGGAAACTGAAAGATGCTGGTTTTATTTTTTGCCAAATTAATTGAATTGAATGAGAAGATGCTGGCTCATTTTTTGTAATTACTGTGTCGATATCCATGGATTTTGATTTCTTCATAAACAAGTCAGCCATTTTAATCTTGTTAATAGTTGGAAAAGAATAGATTACTTTGTGACCCCCTCGAAAGTTGAAAGGCATTAGTAAATAATTAAACTGTCAAAGAGAAAGTAATTTTAGTGTTAAAATTCTTAGCAAACCTTATGTATTAAAATATTTAAAGTCTTGGAAGCTATTTACATCCAATAATTTTATAAATAAAGATTAAAACAACATTATTTGAACAAAATTAGTTATAGTTTCATAAGAATTTGGTTCAATTAATAATTTAATGACCAAAACGATACCGTAATAATTAGATTTTCAAAAACCTTATTTAATATTTAAAGCGAAACATAAATGAAGGTAGAAAGACTCCTGGGCAATGAGAAAAGTAAAAGTGTAAAGTAGGTAAAGAAGAACGTCGGGATTGCTACTTTGTAGTAGGGTCGCTGCATCGGTATCCATCCTATTAGCTTTGTTTAATATGAAGAAAAGGGTCACCAAGTTTTGGATAAAAGGACAAACTTCTTCTCTACAATTTAAATCAATTATATTCAATGGTTTCACCAACAGAAAACATGGTCCGAAAACACTTATGAAAACAGGAATACAAAATAGGTTGAGTCCGTCAACATACATGTACTATAGAAATGGAATTAAGTCTATGAGTTCCCCCTCGTCTACCAGAGTGATTGCTAGAGGCAAAGAGCGAGATATGATGTCTTGTTGCAGTGAAGTTTCCAAAAAGACTGTCTATGATTCATGGGAAACAGGTTTGGATGGAAGTAGAAATTGCCTCCCATGCTAACAGCGTTCTGATCGCTTAACATATGTATATATTCTTCTGCAAGTGAGAACATTCTAGCGCAAAAGAAAATAGATTGTAATTATGCAATTTGTAGAGGTGGTAGTTGGTGTGATGAGTTGATTGCCGGAGACTGGAGATAGCCATTTTGTAGAAACGGCTGTGTCTGTATCTATCTATCAGAGTTCTATATAAAAATACCAACATCGTCTCTACAATTAAATCAACTTTATTTAACAGTTTTATTAAACAGAACAGGAACATAGGAATATAAGACAACGAGGCAAATTGGTTCGGCAGGCAAGCAGGCAGGCTTTAACTATAGACAGAGAATTGAGTTCTGGAGTTCCATCTTGTTCTGCCTCTTTCTGGCAAGGAACAAGATTTTTTTAGCATTTAGCTTCCATGGCGGCTGTTCAGGAACTGAATCATATTTTAGCACCAATCTCAGGCTGGGTGGAAACGGAAAGCTAAGCATGCACAGAAGTGTTTAAATTGCTCAAAGTGTTTCTATGCCTGTTTTAGCCAACCGGACCACGACTAATAAATATGCAAGCGATTGCATATAAATGCAAAAGAAAGTAGATCTTATGTAACTGCTACAAAATGCTGTCAAGTCCTGGGAACTTATGATGCAACCACACCAGCTTGAGATTGTGGTTTGTTGAGTAAATAAATTTATATCTTAGATATTCTGTGGTATTCATGGTAACCAATTGGAGTGATTGTGATCATTGAGATTTTGATAGTGTATGTAAGCAATCTAGATCTAATCTGTCTTACAAATTTTCTTGTCTCAACTTTCTTCTCTCTTTTATTCTTCATTGAAGAACAGAGGGGGAGAGCAAGGTTCATGTGAATGCGATGTTACAAACAAGAAGTAGCGATTTTTCTCAAGAGTGGATGTGTCATGAAAGTCGTGAGGTATGCCCCCTTACCAAATAGGGGGGGGGGGGGTTTGGTGTACAATAATGATGGTTATTTTGGTTTCTTCTTCTTAGACAAGGTCCAAAAAGGGTCCTCTAATCTAATAGATCCCACACTGTCTATCAAACTCCAGCCCCTGTCTAATCACTGCAGTGTTGCATCCCTGTGCTTGTCTCACAAGTACTTCAATGGAATATGCTCCGACGAACATGCTGCAATTGTGCCCCTTCGACGCAAATACACTTGAGGAACCTGGCAATCAGCTAAATCCCATCTCTTCACTGTAGAGGTCCACAGATGCTGAAAAGTTTCTACTCTAATAGTTTTTTTGGATGTTTGGCTATTTTAAGTAGGGATCCACCCACAGATTGAATGCTGTATTTTGGTGCAAGGATCTAGTTTAGAGTAAGCAAATGTTTTTATGTTTTTTATTTTTTAATAAAAAATGTCTTCATTTTTTAGAAAATTGTTGCAAATAAAAAATGTCAAAAGCTTGTCTCAGTTATCCCCGACCCCCCTTCCTCCCCCTTCCCCCCCTTTCATAGCGGGTGTCATGCCTAAGGTAAATACATTCTAAAGGATGTAATTTTTATTTAATATAGAAATAAATGTTCCCTAGGAATGTATTTGCCTAAATACATAAAATCAAAGTGTAGTATCTGTTCCGATGGATACTGCACCCCATAGACTGGTATTGTCTTGGCCTGCGGGGCTTGATTTACGCCGGTCTATGGATCTGTCCTGTGCAGTTCTAGGAGGTCCACCCTCCCAGGCTTCGCCTCCCCTCTTTAGGGAGGAGTAAGTTTATTGCTTACTGCCTGAGGCGCCCCTACCGGGGAATGCCGACGGGGCTGCCCAGGCAATTTTTAATGGCCAGAGTGCTCACCTCTCGGGCGCTGGCTTTTCAAACCCCACTTTTCCGACCCGACCTTGGGTCACATCTTACTTGTGGGAGTAAGATAAAACTGGCCTTGTGCCTAACTCCTGGAGAGGAGTAAATAAATGCTCTAATAGTTTCTTTCCTCGAACTACTTACCTTTGGAATTCCCTCCCTGCTCACTGTTTCCCCAATTGTACCAACATGCAGAAATCTAAATGTACAAACATCTCGCTGCACAACTCCCCACTTAGAATTCCCCTATAAATCTGACCCATAATTCACAGTAGACTCTTACGTCTCAGTGGGAATGTGCCTTGTTTGGTGTGAATATAAGTAAACTAAAAAAAATATTATTAATCAATTTAGCATATAAATATTTGGTTTGGTTTAACTTGGTTATTTTATGACATATCAATCCTTTTTGGGGGTTATTTTGTTATTTTTCTATTTTTTAATTCACCCCAAACAAGGCATATTGCCACTAAGACATAAGGGGCTACTGTGGATTAGGGGCCACATTTATAGGGGGCATCCTAAGTGAGGAGTCGAGCAGCAAGATGTTTGTCAACATTACTTTTAAATTTCTGCATGTCTGTACAGTCAGGGAAACAGGGAGCAGGGAGGGAATGCCAAAGGCTAGCAGTTCGAGGAAAAAAGCTATTAGAATAGCAAGTCGTCCGGCATCTGAGGACCTCTACAGTGAATGGATAATGCCAAAGCGAAATACATATTGTAAATTCATTGATACAATTAATTGAATACAAGTTACTATTTTACCGATAGTTGAGAAGGGGAAGAATTATGAATTGATACCCTTACCAAGGTTATTATGTTATTAGTATGCAATTGACCGGGGTAGATCCGATAAGACTTGAACACAGCTGAATGAAGTCCAAGAAGAAATGTCGGTAGTCCTTCCTTTCTCTTTTTCCTCCTCCACCCCTTCTCTTCCTCACATTCCTCTTACTTTTCCTTCCTCCTTCTTCCTTTTCTCTTCCTCATTCTCACTCCTTCCTCTTTTATTTCTCTTTATCCCCCTTCTTTTCTTTTTCTTCTCTTTCCTTTTTTCCTCTTTCTTCTTCCTTTTCTTTTATCTTTCTTCCTCTTTCCTTTCTCTTCCTCATCTTGACTTTCCCTTTCTTCTTTCCACTCTTTTCTCTTCCCCTTCTTTCATTTCTCTTCCTCTTCTTTCATTTCTCCTCCCCTCTTTACTTTCTTCTCCTTTCCTTCTCTTCCCCCTTTTTACTTTCTCTTCCCGCTTCTCACTCCTTTCTCTTCCTCATTCTCACTCCTCTTTCTTTCTTTCTCTTCGTGCCCCTTCCTTTCCTTTTTTCTCTTTCCCTTTTTCTTCCTTCTTCTTTCTTTCTCTTCCTTTCTCTCCCTCTTTCTTTTTCCTTTCACTTCCCTTTCTTTCCTTTCTTTATCTTGTTTTTCTTTCATGTCTCTTCCTCCTCTTTCTTTTCTTTGTCTTCATTCCCCTCCTTTCCTTTTTTCTCTTTCCTTTTTTCTTCCTTCTTCTTTCTCTTCCTTTTCTTTCCTTTCTCTCCCTCTTTCTTTTTCCTTTCCTTCCTTTTCTTTCCTTTCTTTATCTTGTTTTTCTTTCTTTTCTCTTCCTCCTTTCCACTCTTTTCATTTCTCTTCCTCTTCTTTCATTTCTCTTCACCCCCTTTACTTTCTCTGCCCGCTTCTCACTCCTTCCTCTTCTTCCTTCTCACAACTTTCTCTTTTTTTCATCTGTCTCAATTGTTACTTTGACCTCAGTCAAAGTCCCACTGTCCCACCAACAAATTCGTAACCTCATATAAGTCTCAAATTCTATTAAAAAAAAGAAGCATCAGAAAAAAGTATTGTATCAAAATCCAATCTTTTTATCAGAATCAATACCGTATTGAAATCGATTATAAATGTTTGTATTGTCCCACCACTAATTCGTATAATGGTTGCCAAGTCACACCAATTAGTTAAGCGTTTATACAATCCACGCATTGGACGAGAGCTGAAGTCGCATGTACATTATTGATTGCAAAGATTTTAAATTCAATCCTCTAATTGCTATATCAACATGACTGAAATAACTTTATAAATGTTTCATGATATTAATGTTTGTAATCAATTAGATTTTAAGATCAAGTTTTTTCTTTTGTGTGTGTGTGTACTAATGCGTCACTGCTTATCAAGGCCCAAAGGCCACTCGATTATAAGGGTTAATAAGTTTGTCAGGTGGATGGTGACTTCAAACTTTTTATAAACAAAGATAGGGGGAGGCTTAATCTTAATAGTAACTGTAATAATAATAAAGAAAGGAAAGAATAATTAGGCAAATTTAATTTTATGAAATGAGAAGGGAAGGCTTAATCTTAATAACATCTCGATTGCTTGAGTGATTTTTCATTGAATGACAAAAAAGCTTTCAGTTTTTTTGTCATTCAATGAATTTAGTGATTTCTATTTTTAATTAATTTAATTTTGCCTTCTTTTTCTTATCGAATGTTTTTGTCTTATTTTTCTTATCGATTAATTTCGTCTTAATGATTTTAAGTAGTGAATAGGAATTAAGTTGCGAAGCGATAGCAAACAAGCGATTGGAGACGATGAGTTGAAACTGGGAAGAAACTGATTATTTAAGAGGACGTCTTAACAAGAATTTGTTAACACTGGACTTGAAAACGACCATGTTGTAGTCAGCTGGGAAGCAGCCCCATGATATTGTGTTCTACAGACAGGCAGTTCTTGGGAAAAAAACTTTGCTCGTAGAAGTTCCGTTTAGTTTTAGGTTCACAGAGGAAGAAAGAAAAATTATTTACAGTGGTTGTAACTCGACGAGTTTTTGCTGTGAGTGTTTTACAGGGAGGGGACAGAGATTGAAGCTTATTCGAGCACCTACCATGAAAATAACGATAGAGTAGAGAAAGACTAGCAGCGTCTCTTCTGTAAGAAAGAGGCTGTAGGGAAGAGAAGAGGGCATTCCCCACTAGATTTCGAAGGCGATTTTGTATTCTGTCAAAGCAGGAAAGAATGCTCTGAGCGGCACCTCCCCAGGTGTGGCAACAGTACTCCATCTTAAGAGGTATCTGACTCTTATGCAGGTAGAGGATTGCGTCAGAGGTTAGATACTTTCTGGAGCTGTAGAATGATCCAACCATTTTTCCAGCAACTTTAGCAACAGATTTGATGTAAGTCTTCCATTTCAGGTCTGGAGTGAAAGTCAGTCAGTCCTCTCTCTCTCTATCTATCTATCTATCTATCTATCTATCTATCTATCTATCTATCTATCTATCTGTGTGTGTGTGTTTTTATTTTTTAATCATCCGGGAGGTCGTTTATAAAGATCAGGGTGCAAAAAAAACAATTTCAAAACCTAATAGGTCCCACAGTGTTTGCTAAGCTCCAGCATCTGTCGCATCGCCACAGTGTTGCATCCCTATGCTTGTTTTACAAGTAATTCCACGGAATATGATCTGATGAACTTACTGCACTTGTACCCTGTCAACGAAAATATCCATGACCCAATCTGATGAACAGCAAAATCCCACCTCTTCACTGTAGAGCTACCTAGATGCCAGAAGATTTTCTACTTTGATAGTTTCTTTCCTTAGACCACTTGCCTTTGAAATTCCCTTCCGGCTCCATGTTTCCCCGACCATACCAACGTGCAGAAATTTAAATGTAATGTAAACAAACATCTTGCTACCCAACTTCCCACCCAGGTTGCTCCCTATAAATCTGGTCTCTATAATAGTAGCTCCTAACATTTCAGTTACAATATGCCTTCTTTGGAG
Organism: Sepiola atlantica; assembly: GCA_963556195.1. NCBI lineage: Eukaryota > Metazoa > Mollusca > Cephalopoda > Sepiida > Sepiolidae > Sepiola > Sepiola atlantica. The sequence goes on along the minus strand of OY744524.1, from coordinate 74,919,554 downwards.
TGAATAAAAAAAATAATAACAATAATAGAGTTTGTATTTTGATTAGGGACTTCAGATTACTTTAATGGGGTTTGTTTTTTGAGACAGTTTTAGATTTTAAAAATTGTGTAAAACCATGGAGAAAAGAGTGAAAATAGCACTCTGTATAGCTATGTAACGAGATTGTCCCTGGAGGGTTGGAATAATTGTTATGAAAAGTGTGCTAGGTTAAGTTTAGGAATTTAGTGAAGAATACGTTGATGGAATTCGAATACAATATTGTGAGATTTGAAAAATAAACAAAAGTGATTTGTGGGTGGTTAGTTAAGGTATGCACAAAAACAAACAATTGGGGCAAGCGAATGGTTGATGAAGGTTGTTTAAACAATGTACAGAAAAGCTCAGTCGTGTTAAAATTAACAGCACCTTAAGTGACAGGTTTACTGTTAAAATAGGAGTACATCAGGAATCTGTACTGAGTCTGTTGTTTTTAATTTGTGTCTCAGAAACATTGTCCGTGGAGTTTTTTATGGATTATCTGGAAAAGATACTTTATTCTGATGATTTAGTACTTGCCTGTGACACAATAGAAGGTCTACTTATTATTAAGTTGGAGACTTAGAGGAGTGGGCAGATAATCCAAAATAAAGTAACGATCAATAGATTAAAACATTTTAATAAATTTATTTAACTAGCTGATCCCGGCGCCTGGCGTTGCCTGGGAGAAAAATAAAAGAATGAATTAAAATTTGCCAACATCCGAAAGAACGTAAATAGGTCACATTGGACAATATTTACCCACGAAAAGGATTACTTCTGAGTTGAACAAAAATAGAAATTGCCACACTGTAGAAGGATATCTCCTTCACTGACCGATTATGGAAAAGGTTACTTGTTTCAGGCAGGGCTGTTAGCTATTCTCGTCCGTTATTCAAAGCAAATCCTTGTAGAATGCGTAAATGTTTATTTATGTTAGTGGATTTTCGACACAGTAAAAACTTAATTTGTGCCTAACTCTGCCCTTGTGGGTAGTCAAATGTGACTGAAAGTGGACCATGTATAACAAATGTACATTTTAGCTTAGGCACGTAAGATAAATATATATTGTGTACTAATTAAGAAAATGAAATCAATTTTGATCTGAATTGCGCAAACTAAGGTGTTGATTAAAAGGCCAAGGACAGGGTTCTCCTCTGTTTCGTTATAGTTTAAGACAAACTAATAATAAATGTATATTTTGTTAATCAAACCTCTTTATTTTCTTTTGTTGCTGACACATGCATACTGTCCAAGTAACACGAAATACTTTTTGGCCCCCATGTTTTCAAATGAGTCATTTGGATGTTTGGATTCTCGAACGACATGTGAAAGTTGAGTGAATACTTTCCTAAGAGTGGGGAGCATGCGTTTTTAAAACGAGTTTGTGGTTTAAAAGTACGAACATGAGAAACAATTTCCCCCTGTGCTCTTTATTTTTGTTAATATTATTGATTCATTCATACTATCGGTTTATCCTGACGAGATGATAGTCGAAAGAGCTCTAAAGAGTTTTCCACAATTTATTTTTAAAAGTATATATAAATTTTGTACCTCTAAACACACACACATATATATATATATATATTATTGCTAAATAAAGACCATATTTATTTTTAAACGTGATGAAATTAAAAGATAAGAGAATGAAAGGGCAAGCTGACCGGTTTCGAACCTCGCTCAACAGAGCTAGACCGAGGTTAAGATTAAGGAGGAAAAAATGCTATGGGTATTATAGCAAGGGAAAGGGGGACAAAAAAATTGAATCAAATAGAAACTACATTAAGTTTGAGAAGATTTTCTTTTTGTTTACAAAGAGAAAGACTCAAAGACTTAATGTAAATAGTTTCTAGAATCTTCAGATGAAAAGGAGAGTGTGACTTACTGAGAATGGAGAATAAGTCAACACTTAAATTTGAGGCACAGGAACGGTTATTTATGAGATGTTCGGCGATGGAAGAACCATACGTATTATGCGAAACATCATTTGGTAAGTAATTTGCCTGACATAATTTTTGTGGGCATGTGTTGTTTGACCCGGATGTCCAAATTTTGCGATGTTTGCCCAACATAGTGTGAACTGCAACTACATTTAAATAAATAAATAATAGAATTATTATGGTGGAAGGAGGGGAACATCTTTTCGAATTGACGACAAAATGGGTCTGGTAGAAAAAACAACACGTGTATTCGCAGCAAAGTAACATTTTTGTACAGACAAAGAGATTTGTTTGGCGAATCCATCACTTATGTTACCAAACCAAGGTAGGCGAAGGTAAATAGGACATCTATCAACAGAAGCTTTTTTATCTTTACAAAAACTAGAAATTTTACTTTTTGATAGTTGATTCAACAATGTCTAATGGATAGCCATTGTTACAGAGGGTATTAATAATGAATTTAATTTCATCATCCAGTTTGGTCTGAGAACAAATCATTAAGGCCCTATGAGTAAGGGTCTTAATTAAATTAAACTTTTGTTTTGTGGGACAATTCGTCAGGCAAATTAATTACCAACTGATGTGTTGCATAATACATATGGTTCTTCCATCGCCAAACATCTCATAAATAACCGTTCCTGTGCCTCAAATTTCAGTGTTGACTTATTCTCCATTCTCAGTAACTTACACTCTCCTTTTCAGATCCTAGAAACTATTTACATTAAGTTTTTGAGTCCTTCTTTTTGTAAACAAAAAGAAAATCTTCTCAGACCTCATGTAGTTTCTATTTAATTCAATTTTTTTTTTGTCCCTCTTTCCCTCGCTATAATACCCATGGCATTGTTCCCCCTTAATCTTTACCTTGGTCTAGCTCTGTTGAGCGAGGTTCGAAACCGGTCAGCTTGCCCTTTCATTCACTTATCTTTTAATTTCATCACGTTTAAAAATAAATATGGTCTTTATTTATCAATAATAAAGTTTTGTACCATAAATATATATATATATATATATATATATATAGCGGTTAGCGACGTTGGACTGGGGTTGAAAAATACTTGTAGTCCAGGGTTTCGAATCGTGTGACTGGTGGTGAATAGGCATACTTCTATGCTGATGAGTCTCGATTGAAAAGAGACGAAACGTATACGTCCATAGATAAAAAATAAACAATAACAAATATTTATATTTTGAAGCTCCTCGTTAAAAAGTAGAGCACTGTAAAATGGTAGTAGTAACACAGCGTAGCGTCACTTTCTTTATATGCATCGTTCCTTCACTTATAGAAGTTTGAATGCCTGTACGCTTCGCCGCCATTAATGTGTTAAAATTATTATTGTTTATAAGCTGTTCAGAACTGGCCTAGCGGTTAGCGACGTTGGACTGGGGTTGAAAAATACTTGTAGTCCAGGGTTTCGAATCGTGTGACCGGTGGTGAATAGTCGTACTTCTATGCTGATGAATCTCGATTGAAAAGAGACGAAACGTATACGTCCATAGATAAAAAATAAACAATAACAAATATTTATATATATATATATCTATATATATAAAAATAGGGATAAAATGATCCGACATAATGAAAAAGGAAAGCCAAAAACTATATTATTTATGTATCCATCAACGTTTCGTCTTTATTGTAAGACTTCTTGAGGATGAAGAAAAATGAAGAAAAATCATACAAGCATCCTGAAAGTGGCGAGTTTCAGCTGGTTTGTGAGTAAAAGAAAAATTCAAAAGGTGAGAAGGCAATAAGGCAGCAATCTATAGATTTTTTAGGACGGGGGAGGGATTTGTTGGTTGAAAATGAATTTATTACTTCAGCCTTGAAAGAAAGATTTTGTCTGGGTCATTGCGTCAAACAAACGCAGGCCGATGGTAGAATAATAATAATAATAATATAGTTTTGGCTTTCCATATATATATATATATATATATATATATATATACATATATATATAGATACTCAGTTGAGAGAGAGATACACTAAGATACAGAACTAAATTCATGACTTGCACATCGGAGCTGGGACGAGCTATTGCTTTATGCGTCCAATCGCTTTGAAGGCTGACAGGAACAAAAGACTACAATATCCTTTGTCAGTTCTTAACTTTTACTTATTCTTCAGCGTCCACTTTTTGACCCCACGGCTGTCGTCGATCATTCCCAGTTTGTCGCTTTGGATCAATCTGCCATTCTCCGACCTTCATTATGTAACAGACACGTCGGCCAAAACAGAATATAATTATGAATATCAACGTTGATGAGAAAAACAATCCAAAGAAAAAAAAAACGATGTAAATAAAATCACATTCTAAAATATGTAATTCCAAATGTAATTTTTATATTATTTTTTTTTATTTTTCAGGTTAAAAGATGAAGAATTGATATATATGCTTGCCAGATTATAAAGGTATTGTACACAAATGATTTATAATATTACAGTTATACAAATATTATTTGAATAATTAAACAACTTATTTCATTCTCTATCACTACCTCTCTCTCTCTCTCTCTCTCTCTATATATATATATATATATATATATATATATATATATATAATTAATTAATTAATTAACAATATTTGTTTTTATCTACATATGTATGCGTTTCATCTGTACGGGAATCGTCAGTGTACAGAAGAATTTTTCACACCGGTCGCTAGACTCGAACCCTGGAACACAAGTTATATTTCAAACTCAAATTCCAACATCTTTGCCCTCACGACCGTTGTCAACAACTCGGTAAATCAGTGAGAGATTAATCCTATTTAAAGGCAGCTCTCGTAGAGAGTTCGACTTTTGAAGGAAACATTGCATTGTTGCCATGATGACGGCTGTGTTAATACTACTTGCTACAGAACCCGGCTATGTTTGGGGGCGACAAATAATTATATATGTATCCATATATATATATATATATGATGGATGAAACGCATGTGTATGTGGATAAGAATTTTAAAAATATTTATTATAATATTGTTAATAGCCCCCTTAACATAGGATGGGCACTTAAAGAAAATTAAAATTAGTCTGTCTATCAAATGCGTAATGCGAAGTTTCGTCTGACTGAATTGTTGAACATTGTTATGACAGCCTACTAAAATATGTCAACTTGTATCAACATAAATAAACTTTAATTCTCCCATTTCTTCATGCCTGTTAAGTTGGCCGAATCGGTAGAGGTTCAGGCTCGTAAATTAAAAGTGACTTGGGTCTGGGTTTCGAATCATGCGACCGGCAGAACAGTCATCGCCCATACTGATTATTACCAAAGAAGGACGAAACACATGTGTGTGTGGATGAGAATTTAAAAAGTATTTATCATAATATTTATATTTATATATATATATATATATATATATATATATATATATATATAATGAAAGTTTAGTTCAATAACTATACTTTAGTTGTATCACAAGGAGATGATAAAACACCATTTTTTTTTTTTTAATAAAATGACTGCTACAGAGGCCTTGGATACAAATAAATACTGCAGATAAAATAATGACCAAAGGAATAAAAAGTAACGATAGGAAAAATAAACACCTCAATCCAAAGACATGGGAAAAGAAAATAGAAAAAGTTCAAAATGAGCTCTTGACAAAAGCAACGGCAGGTCAAAATAAATAAAAAATACATGAAAAAACTCAAATGTTGACAAAATCTAGAAATCAAGTTTCTCTTAAGGGGGGAGGGGGGAGTGGGTTCTGGATTTTGTCAACATTTCTCATCTGAGTTTTCATGTATTTTGACTTGTTGTTGCCTTTATCAAGAGCTCATTTTGAACTTTTTCTATCCTTTTTTCCCATGTCCTTTGATCGAGGTGTTTTTCCCTATTGCTGCTATAAGAACAATTTCTCTGATGAGCAACAAAGTTAGATGAAGACTGTGTATTTCTCTTGATTCTGCTGCGAAACACGCATAAGATGTACAGAAAGCATTGAATTTGGAAAAAAAACAGTCAAAACCAGTCAAGATATATATGTATACATATATATTGTGTGTATTTAGGCAGCATTTTCTCATTTATGCAAATATTGTTAAAAATGACAGAATTCGTCTGTTTAATTATAACTTTTTTTTATTTTATCAATTTTTCTGATGGTCATGTTTGTATTAAAATCAAAAAAATTAATAAATGTTCCATAGGTTTCACAGGTTTCACGAACGTTTTCAATTCTTCGTCGAATCATCCTCAGATGTCAAAAGCGAATGAACAAAAAAGCTGGAGAAAGAAGAGAATTTTAAAAAGACAGCGGAGAAACGCGCAGATAATGTTTTCGCATTGCTCCAGGAAGTCGTTGACGATTTTAATTCAGCAACGCTGGATGGCATCACAGAACAAAATCGCATTACGTTAACATTTTAAAATGTTACCACTGGTTATTAATTTTAGGTTGTTGTGTTTTTATATATATATAGCTTCGAGTATTTTTAATTTTTTAAAAATTGGTTTTGGAAGGTATAATTTTAGTGTTATTAAATAGAATTTGTCTTTAAATCAGAGGGAGGGCAGTTATGTTTTTGTAGATGTTGGTAAATTGAGCTAGAGTTTACAAGATGCATGGTGAGGTAGGATAGGATAGTGCTTGTAAAACCAATGTAGCTATTAGCTTTATTATTATTATGGGAGTTACATTCTCCCAAAGGGCATTTAAATTTATAAATAACATTGGTTCTTTCTAGTGTTTTTTTTAGTTGGGGAGGAGTTGTTTTTTACTACAAGATTTTGGATTTTAAATTTCTTATAGTAAATAATGAGTCTATTTTTATTGTCAATTGGGGATATGTATCTTCACAAAATATACTTTATATTCTGAAAACATTGTTATCTCTTTCAAAGGAAATAAGGGAAATAACTCGTTGCAGCTTTTTAAAAAATATATCATTTGCTTTTGTTTGAATGACTTTTTCAATTAAATAATTTCCCCATGATTTAAGAAAACATGCAGAACATTTTTGTGGGGTATTTATGCTTCTAAAACATCTCTTTTTAATGATTGCATTATTTTTTTATATTCTATACAATTGGAAGTTTTCTTGGTTTTATCAAAAACAAGAAAACTTCTAGCAATGTGCAAAAGTGGGTGTGGCTTATACGGACTATATATATTTTTAACAGATTTATCATATCTTATTATTTTTTGCGAACCCTACTTGGAATAGCTGGACAAATTTGCATTCAACTGTCACTGATTTAGTTGTTCTGAATAGCCAGCTTTGTTGTCTTGGATAGGCAGATTTCTTTATCGTTGATACTTATTTCGTTGTCCTTTACAGAGAGATTTGCATACCACTGAAACATATTTTGTTGCCTTGAATAGCCATATTTAGCTATCACCAATACTTAAATAAGACGTATTTTCGTTGTTCTGGATAAGCAGAATTATTTGAATTAGACATTATTTTTTCGAGGAAAATACTTCTGGTCGTTTAAACATTTTGAATAATTATATTTTTAAAATATCAATAAACTGTTCAAAATTTTGTATAGATTTCTGACATTTCGGCATAAAGATTCCAGAGTTCGATAAAATGCACCTGAAAAAGATCCGGCCGAAACGTTGTGAAAAGAACATCCAAGATTAAAATAGTAGTCCGAATAATCCAAATAACCTAAAGTTATCAATCTTCATCTAAAAAATTTCAAGATAAAATAGACATTCATTTTAACATCACATTAACCTATCCAGACAACAGGCATTCTGGTTATGAATAAAGGCCGATGTGTAATTCTTCTTTGCGTGTCTTTGAAGCATGTGGTCATACGACAGTTTCACACTTTTTTTTACACAGACTGTTGCATTTTTGTTGTAATCTGCAAGATCTTTCAAGCTGCACTGGTTGGATAGTAGAGGGTAGACAAGGCAGTACTTCAGCATATGGTCCTCCTTTCAACATTCACAGATGATTGGGTCGGTTTTGTAGTCCTATCTGGCCATAGCAGATTTTGATCACTCCATTCCCATTCTCATGTTGTGCCCTCCATTGAACCCAGGGTGCTTCTGAGCCAGCAGGGGGGGGGGGGGGTCTTCAGAAGGGGAATTCCCATGTCAGTAGGAGGATGTGTATTAAATCCATTGCATCGATTGTGTTTTTATTCAATTTATTTTTTATTAATTTATTTCTATTTAATTTCTATTTTTTTATTTAATAGGTCTTAAAACGCACAATGGAAAAAGTCACCTCTACTGAAGCGACTGCGGGTAGTTTTGAGAGCGACTCGGAAGGACTGACCAGTGGATCTGAGAATTGCAGCAAACGCAGCTCTCTGGCCTCGACTAAGCGCCTCTTATTCAAGACGGTTGGTAAACAGGACAGCAATGACTTTAGCCGGGACTACCATGGAATTAAGTCTTACCTGCACAACTTCTATGATGCTCACTTCTACAAAGATCCTTCTATCTACGAAGACGTATGTTCATTTGTTTGTCTGTTTGTTTTGTTTTTTAATCTACATGGTTATATGTTATCATCATATTTAGTTTGATGACTGCTTTACATGCTGACATGTGTCGGACTGCTTTTAGAAATTGACTTTCAAACTAACCTATTTCTGGCCAGGTCTTTGTTGAAACGTCTTTCTATCAAGTCCATCCTTATCACTTCCTCACATTTTTTCCTTGGCCTTCCCCTGCCAACTGACACTGCTAACCCAAGAACTCTCATCCATTCTTTCAATGTAACCAAACCAACGAAGTCTCCTGTTCTGCACACATCTCCCTATACTGTCCAGATTTAATCTTCCTCTGAGGTTATCAGATCTAAGTCTTTCTTTAAGAGTCACATTACACCTCCATCCTGTCACTCATATTATTTATCTCCATGCAACACATATCCGCAACCCTCACTGGCCAGGTTTCACTTTCATACATTATCACACTGCGCAACCATGCCTGATAGGCTCTTCCCTTGGTTGCCAGTGGTAATAAAGAGGATAAAACATTATCAAATGAAAAGATGACAAAGTCTATCCATACAAAATTAATTAATTTTTATGGATAACTCAATACAAAATAGAGTGTTCATAAAGAATAAGAGTTCAAAGAGTCCATAAAAGCTAAAGATTTTGTCGATAAGGAAAAAATAGGTACACATGTTTATTTCGGCTGTTGCCGTGTGCGTTTACGCTTGTGTAAATGAATAGGCATGAAAATGTGTGTGTGTGTGTGTGTGTGTATTAGCATGCTTACTTTGTTAGTGAGAGAATGTGTGAAGCACTAGTTGCCTAGTTTACGGCACCACTTGTCGTGCTGCCCTCCCGACCCTAGGGTGTATGTGATGCCACTGAAACTGACCGTCGTCTTATCTCGGGGCATCATAATGATGAGCTGTTGAGTAGAATATCGTTTCTCTGCTGATGAAGACCAGCAGTGTTGAATCGTCTATACTGGCTGGTTATGAACTCCTCCCATGCTGTGATTAAGATCAGAAGCCTGGAGATTGATGCCGTCAGCAGGATTAGCATCAACCTAAATGAGGAAAATACTTCATACAGGCATAAAATCCAGTCAACTCGGCTTCTCTTTTAGTTAAAAAAATAAATAAATATGTATTATCAGAGAAGGAACTCGGCTGTACATGAATGTATCAACTTCGTATGTCGGATCCCTTTGTCTTTGGACTGGTGCTCAGAGTTAGCCTGGGGTTTTCGTTAATTCTTGTCAGTACTTCGGGCGAATTATTATAGTGGTAGAGAGCTTATTCAGCAACTTAGAGATTTCTATTCAAATATCTCTCACTGTCCAAACTGGTGTGAATTCCCCAGGAAAGCAAAACGGTGTCACTCAGTTACAAAATGCAGCTGATTATATTGAGACAAGAATCCAGCAACGCAGTCCAGTGCTCCCCCCCCCCCCCGACTTTATTAATCTGTCTGCTGCTGCTGCTAGTCGGTGTTGCTATGCAGCCCCCTCCCCAACACTCATATCTCACAATTGTTTGTCCGTCCATTCTTCAGTCTGTCACTCGCTGGGCTGGCCTTATCTCTTCTGTCACAATGTTGAACGAATCTGTCGCAATTGGTTTTCTTTCCTTTTTATTCTTTTTAAACTCCAAAAACCTAGAATTTCTAGTTCTGTCTATCGTCATTTTAGAGTCATCTGACAATCTTTTTCCACACAGCTACACATCCTTCATCATTGTCCTCTGACCTTCTGACTTCAGTCCTTTCTAAAACAAGCACAAACTGGTTTCGGCTATGAGAACATAATTTTTGTTATCTTTCTGGGTTTTTAATAAAACACAATTAATGTGTGTCTGTTATTTTAAACATCGTATTTCGTTTTTGATTCTTTCAGCCCTCTCAATACTCCTTTGAGAGCCCCGGCCACCTTGCCACAAATGTACATGTGTTCATTTTGACTGATGCCATGTGCATTTATGTGTGTGAAAATAAAACTGACATATGAAGATGTGTGTGTATATTACCGTACCTTTGTTTTGTTAGTGAGAGAGTGTAAGTGTGTCGATTTTGTCTGGTGCCATGTGTATTTACGTGTGTATAAATAGTGTGCCTCTGTTTTGTTAGTGAAAGAGTATATATACTAACTTGAGTGTGAGAGTGTTCGGTCCACAGTGTGAAGTCCATGAAAGTCTCTTCTTGTGTCTGTCGAGGTCCCTTGGTCAAGGGTTGGAATTAGCTTTTAAGGACATACCCAACTGCATAAGGTATAGACGAAAATACTGGAACAAAGAGAGTGAGAACACTCTGTTTTGGGTTTTTATAGTGCACACAGATTTTCGGCACTGAATATTTTGGCTTCTCTGATTGGCTGAAAGAAACTGTCACTGCCACTGCCTCTTTGAACAGTAACACTGTTGGTTAGTAATGGCAGAAGCTCTCTGAACCTATTCCATCCACTCTTAACTCTTGCTATAACACCAGCACCAGCTCCTTCCTGTGCTCCAATGGTATCACCAAGGTAATAAAACTTCTGGACAACCTCAATAGCTTGCCATCCAAATACACTTTCTCCACATCTGAGCTCTCATCCGTCTTCATTGTTTTACACTTTTTGCCCACAAACTGATTATCTTCTCTCAACCTACATGTAATAAAAAGACAAACTCCAAAATGAGTTTTTCTGTTTGCTCTCTCTCTCTCTCTCTCTCTCTCTCTCTCTCTTTCTAGCTTAACTATTATTAATTAATTATAAAAGATAACAACAAAACAACTTACATATAACTTACTTAGAGTTTTTTGGAAAACGATTATTAATCAGTATTTGCCACTTGTGCAGTTTAGTAAACAGCGGCAGATAATCCACAGGAAGTAACAACAAATAGATTAAAACATTTTAATAAATTCATTCATTTAATAAAATATAGTTTCCGAAAGAAAAACATTGTAATAAAATAAAGTTTATTTTCAATAAAGTAACATTTTGGCCAAAACATTGTAATAAAATATAGTTTCTGAAATTTACAGTTATTTTTTTTTATAATTTAAAATGTTATAAAACGAACATAATAATGATAAAACTATATATTTTACTTAAGGGTCAATAAAAATAAGCAACCAATTTTTTATGAAATTCTTCTCTACAAAATATACTTTATATTTTGAAATCGTTGTTATCTCTTTCAAACGAAACAAGGGAAATAACTCGTTGCAGCTTTGAAAAAAAATATGATATCATTTACTTTTGTGCAAATGTTTTTTTCAATTAAATAATTTCCCCATGATTTAAAGGAGACATACAGAAAATATTTATGCTTCTAAATAAAACATTTCTTATTTAATGATTTCATTATTTTTTTAATATTCGATACAACTGGAAGTTTTCTTGTTTTTATTAAAAACACAAACAATTCCAGTTAGTAAAAAAATATAATTATAAATATTTGAATTGAGAAAATCTTCAAAATGATTTATTCAATTCTCCACACTATGATAAAAATCAATGTGTATTGATATGCATGCATGTATGTATGTATGTATGTATAGTAGTTATTGGTTGAAGCATGGAACGCTGTTGTTTTATGTTTCAACTACCACCCACTAATTTATCGTCAAAATATCTCTAGTAGCATACGTGGAATATCAACTACTCTCTCTCTCATATATATATATATATACATACATATATATATATATACATATATATATATATATATATGTGTGTGTGTGTGTGTATGTGTAGATATAAATGTATGTGTATGTGTAGATATATATGCATGTGTGTACATATAGTATGTGTATGTGTATATATATATGTATGTGTGTATATATAGTATGTGTGTATATATAGTATGTGTATGTGTGTTTATATAGTATATGTATGTGTGTATATATAGTATGTGTATATGTGTAGGTCTGTATACATATAGTATGTATATATATATATATATATATATGTGTATATATTTATATGTATGTATGTGTGTATATATTTATATGTATGTATGTGTGTATATATTTATATATATGTATGTATGTGTGTATATATTTATATATATGTATGTATGTGTGTATATATTTATATATATGTATGTATGTGTGTATATATTTATATATATGTATGTATGTGTGTATATATTTATATATATGTATGTATGTGTGTATATATTTATATATATGTATGTATGTGTGTATATATTTATATATATGTATGTATGTGTGTATATATTTATATGTATGTATGTATGTATATATTTATATGTATGTATATATTTATATATATGTATGTATGTATGTATGTATATATTTATATATATGAATGTATGTGTGTATATATTTATATATATGTATGTATGTGTGTATATATTTATATATATGTATGTATGTGTGTATATATTTATATATATGTATGTATGTGTGTATATATTTATATATATGTATGTGTGTATATATTTATATATATGTATGTATGTGTGTATATATTTATATATATGTATGTATGTGTGTATATATTTATATATATATGTATGTATGTGTGTATAAATTTATGTATGTATGTGTGTATATATTTATGTATGTATGTGTGTATATATTTATGTATGTATGTGTGTATATATTTATATATATGTATGTATGTGTGTATATATTTATATATATATGTATGTATGTGTGTATATATTTATATATATGTATGTATGTGTGTATATATTTATATATATATATGTATGTGTGTATATATTTATATATATATGTATGTATGTGTGTATAAATTTATGTATGTATGTGTGTATATATTTATGTATGTATGTGTGTATATATTTATGTATGTATGTGTGTATATATTTGTATATGTATGTATGTGTGTATATATTTATATATATATGTATGTATGTGTGTATATATTTATATATATATGTATGTATGTGTGTATATATTTATATATATATGTATGTATGTGTGTATATATTTATATATATATGTATGTATGTGTGTATATATTTATATATATATGTATGTGTGTATATATTTATATATATATGTATGTGTGTATATATTTATATATATATGTATGTATGTGTGTATATATTTATATATATATGTATGTGTGTATATATTTATATATATATGTATGTGTGTATATATTTATATATATATGTATGTGTGTATATATTTATATATATATGTATGTGTGTATACATTTATATATATATGTATGTGTGTATACATTTATATATATATGTATGTGTGTATACATTTATATATATATGTATGTGTGTATATATTAATATATATATGTATGTGTGTATATATTTATATATGTATGTATGTGTGTGTATATATATATATATATATATATATATATATATATGAGAGAAAGAAAAGAAAAGAAGTTTAAAATTTAAATTTGTAAAGTCACGTGGTTGGGACCGTTAAGAATCAAAATAAAAAAATAATAACGTTTTTTATCTCTATTTCATTTTTTTCTAAATATGATCTACGGTTAAGATCGGATTTTAACTCTACCGGATGAGATCTCTGTTCATAACAGCTGCTACTCGATAACATCGAGATGCCAGTGTCGCAGATTTTGTAAGTGTCTGTGTAAATAAAAATAATCATATATATATATACATATATATCTATAATTATTATTAATGACAATATATGTATTAGCATATACTATCAGTGCCCTTTTACTTTGCAGTCTCCTTAAAAGATTCATCTCGATGATTGTCAATTAGTGATAACAGAGCAAATATAAGTCAGGTTCATATTATATTTCAATAACCATGGTTTTATTTTATTATTTTTATTTTTTTACCTTTCCAAAAAACATAACATTTCTGTGAGATATATTTTTTACGGTCCGTTTAATTTGTCTTGTGCCAAACAACGTTTTTATGTCAATATCGTCTCTGCAACAATACAAAATCATCAGAAAAATTCACAAAGAGTAAAAAGTTCTTGGATTAAAGTGTCTTGAAAAAACCTACACTATACAGTGGTTCATTTTTGGGTGAAACCAAACAAAAAACAAAGAAAAAGAGCAAACTCACACGTGGGGTATCCACTAATATGCCATTTTGAATTTTTCGTTTAATATATATATATATATATATAGTGCCAAGAAAACTATAATGGAACTTGTTTGGCTATATGTTTGTAGGAAGAAAAAAAATTATTGGTAAAAGAGAAACAGTCTACTTGATGACGGCTTCCAGTTTTGAAATCGGAAATTGACAAGCGGTGTTTATCAAAAAATAATTCCTCATTATTTTGGATAGCTTATATTTTTGCAGAATTTTTTATTTCATTAGTTTCACTAGACTAGCCAGAAAACTTCATAAGTAAAAGACAATTTCTTTGGGAATAATCTGTATTGGATATGTTATTACTATGATGTTTAATATATTTTGTTAAATTTATGTTTATAAAAAAACTATTAGATAATTACAAAATAAAATAAAGTATTTAAAACTATTTTCAATATAAACTATTTAAAAAGCATTTTCAAACAAAAAAAAAACATTCCAATTATAAAAAATAGTAAATAAACTATTTAAAAAATATTTTCAAACCCACTAAAAATTCGAATTATAAAAAAAAGTTTTATTTGATTATTTGTAATAATAAAAAAATAAATTTCCAGTTACAAAAATCAGTTTGATTTTCTTATGTGATAATAATTTTTAAAAATGGTGAAAACAAATTATTAATTGCCCCTCAAAAAAACATCCGACTTTAAATTTAATGGGTAACAGTTTTTTTTATAAATACCGCTTGTCAGATTTTAAAAGCCGGCAGCCGTCATCTCTTTTACCAAATTATTATTTTCAATTTTTGGACTGAGTTACTCATCATAATGTTTCGGCCATTTTGCATGCTGGCCTTCTTCAAGTGCCTTGTGTTGACCTTGAGGAACGTTATAGAATTTTGAACCCAACCCTTTACTGTAGCCCGGGAGGGGGAAGAGGTTACACTGTTCGCATTCCATTTTCCACTCCTTGAGACATTCTTTCAGTTGTTAAATCATCTTGCTGCCTTTGCCCAGGACTGAACTCAGAACCTCCAGATAACCTGCATACTTGAACCAACGTCCAACTCCCTATTTACTTGCCTCCCACAAGAACAGAGGTTATTTCCTCAGATTAGAACCCAAGCTAACCCTGACTTCAGCTCTAACGCTAAACCTAACCCTAACCCTGACTTCAGCTCTAACGCTAAACCTAACCCTAACCCTGACGATGCGAACAAAGTTAGCTCGGGTCCTAATCTGGAGAAGCACCGAACAGTTAGACACAAGGTCGATTTTTAATGGGGGGAAAATTCAGATCCCCAAAATGGGGGACAAAAAATTTAAATTGCCTCAGTCTAGAAGGATTTCTCTTTCATTGACCGAGGAAAGAAAAGATGAAGTGTAGTATCAGAATAGATACTACACTTTGCTCCTAGCCAAAAGGCCAAATGTCCTAGTTGTCTCAGGCAAATTAAACTCTTTTATTAAATTAGTCTTTAATTGTATAAAAATATTTTTACATAAAATTATGTCAAACTTGGAGAACCGTTATGGAATTTTGAACTCAATCATTTATTGTAGCCCTGGGGTACACTATTTACATTCCATTTTCTTGGCCCTCTGGCATTATTTTAGTTGTTAAATCATCTCGCTGCACAGCTCCCAATTTAGAATCCCCCCCCCCCCCCCAAAAAAAACTTTCATCTTAATTCTCAGTAGCCCCTTACGTCTATAGTGGCAACTTGCCTTGTTTAGGGTGAACTAAGTTTTAAAAAGAAATCTTGCTGCCTTTACTTAGGATTGAACTCTAAACCTCAAGACAACCTGTACCCTTTAACTAACGTCCTAGTCACCTCGGCCATGTTAAATAACAAATTAAACTCCTTTATTGGTCCCCCAATTTATAAAATCGGGGGACTTATGTTTTGAGGCATGTCCGTCCGGATTTTTCTCCGCAACCATCCATTGAATTTCTCTGAAATTTTGCATGAAGTTGTAACTTTGGTCATGTTAGAAAGTGACATTCTCCGATTTTTAAAAAAAATCTGGTTAGCCCCCCAGGGGGTCAAAAGGCCCCGAAATGGCAAAAAATTACATTTTTTGCCCCCATAACTTTTCATCCATCCATTCAATTTCTCTGAAACTTGGCCAAAATGTGGAGGCAATTGTTCCTAATAGAAAATAAGTATCGCTGACCTTGGAAAAAATGGCAAAAAAATTACCCTTTTCTCCCATAACGTTTGATCTATCCATTCAATTTTTCTGAAACTTGGCCAAAATGTAGAGGCAATTGTTCTGGATATAAAATGAGCATCCTTGACCTCAGAAAAATTCTGGTTCGCGCCCCCAGGGGGTCAAAGGGGAGTCAAAAATGCCCCAAATTGGCCAAATTTATTGCATTTTACACTCGCCACATCGAGTCATATACAGAGGGGGACCACGTATGCACAGCTTGTTAAATTAGTCTTTAATTATATCCTCCACTCTATAATAAAAAGCTTGCGTATTTATTATATATTTATTATATATCCGCCCCTATCACACAAAAGTCGTCCCAATGAAAGAAGAATGCAAATCTATTTCCATAATCGGACGTTTTCTGTCTTGTTTTTCCTTTCTGCATTCTATACCGATTTATACGTTTTTCATTTTTTTTTTATTAAACTTCTCAGTTTGGCACGTTCTTTCTTATTTCTTTAAATGAGTGACGATTGTTCTTTTTCAATTTAATTTTTAACCGCTAACGTCTTTGATGTTTTTAATGTTTTAATATCTGACATCATTTTTTTTTAATGTTTAGTCGCCCTCCCAACCTCTCAATAACAAAATCAAAATCAAAATCAAAATAATAATAATTAAAAGAAGAAAATTAAAAAAAACAAAGTCAAGCTTTGTATTTTTTTTAGGTCATCAGAAATGATGATAATAATTTATATATGAAAAATTAAATTGCTAATGTAATACTATGATTTTATATTAAAATTAGTGCAAACACTGACGAAACATAGTTTCATATTTGATGAAGTGTGTGCTCTAGTATAACTATATTTATGTAAAATTATGTGTCGAACTTAAGGACTGCTATGGAATTTTTAACTCAACCGTTTGTTGTAGCCCTGGGATACACTGTTCGCATTTCAGTATCTTGGCCTTATGGCATTCTTTCCATTGTTAAATCGTCTTGTCGCCTTTGTTCAGGATTGAACTCTGAACCTCAAGATAACCTGCACACTTTAAGCAACATGCTCATCATCTCATCCATGTATCCCAGAGACAACAGCCAAGGTGAGGAAACTAGTGTGAAAATGTAAAAGGGGCAAAAAGAAATAAGACAACAAGGAGTTAGTTAACCAGATGCCGGACAGCTTTCTACTCAAATAGCTTCTTTCCTCGTGCTGCTGGCCTCTGGAACTCCCTCCCTGCCCCCTGTTTCCCCGACAGTACTGACATGCAGAAATTTAAAACTAATGTAAACAGACATCTCGCTGCGCAGATCCCAATTTAGGTTGACCCCCCCCCCCCAACCTTCTCCCTTTTCTTTTTTCTCAGTAGCCCATTTACGTCTACAGTGGCGGTATGCCTTGTTTGGGGTGAACTATGTTATAAAAAAATAAAAAAATAAATAAAAAAAACAAGAGTATGCATTTACAGAATGTATAGAAGTAATGTTTTCCCAGAGACTGCTTTTGGATTGGTTATAGCGACTCTTTCTCTCTCTTTCTCTGTTACCACCATTATCACTGTTCACAGTGCCGGGAAGAGTCCATGTAGTGATGCAGTAGGGTAGATCAGCATAACAGTAAAAAATGTTAAAAAATCCTTATTTCCCCCCCCCCCCAAAAAAAAATAAACAGATGAAAATTTTTGTATTTCTTTCCATTTCAGGACGATTCCTTACAATATTTGTTGGATCCGGAAAACCGACAGCAGAGATGTGCCCCAATTTGGTGGAAGATATTTCTTTGGTTAGGCGCCAACTTGCTCTTCTTTGGAGTCGTTGGAATTCTCATCGGTTACTTGGTTCCACAGCGGACGGTCATCATCGACATCAATGACAATACGAAGATCGCCATGGTAGACAGGGACGCTGAGCGTTACAACAAAATGCTGGACGTTAGTAAAGTTATCGGACTTATCGTTTTCTGTGCGGGGGCCGCCATTTTCTCTTTAGCCTTGCTCTTCCCTAGTTTCTTCACAAGTTATTGCGAGGACGACATTTGCGACGGGATGGACGAGTCTTTCCGTATTAATATCAGTGAAATGGAGAAACCGCCTCTCAGCCCGATGGAGATGAAAATACCGTTGACGGCTGAGACGAAGAATATTCAGCCAAATATTCCGCAACCAAAAAGTATTTGGTTCTCCGATGATTTGATTATTATGAACAACTAAAAAAGAGATGAATGATTTAACGAAAAAGGGCAGAATTTTCTTCTTTTTTTTTTTTAAGAAACCTGGTCATACTTTGCAAAGTGGGATATAATTATAGGGGAGGGTAGCAATAATTTTTAAAAGATCCCCCAAAAAATCCACACAAAAAAATAATTATACTAATAGTTTATTCTTATTTTAAGCCAATTCTTTGCCAAAACAGTTAATTGGCCGTTGCAACAAGAAAACCAAACAAAAAGCAACAAAAAGTATTCGAATTCATTGTCAAAAAATAATCAGTATTCAATATAAAGTAAAATACAAAGTATCCATTTCATCATGGCCGCCAGATCTGAAATCGGCAATTGTGAACCGTTGTCAATCCCAAAACAATCCCCAATTATTTTAGGCATTTGGCGGAATTTCTCTGGCATCGTTGAATAAAAGACAATTTCTTTGGGGATATTCTGTATTGGATATGTTATAACCTCAGACACGGCAGCAATGATGAATTGGACACTTTTCATTTTACGCAATATAAATATATACATGCATACATACACACATACATATATATATATGCACGCACACAATACATATAAAAGAATATATATACATATACAAGCACATATACACATATATAGATATATAAGTACACGTATATATATATATATATACAAACACCTATATACATACATGCACAAACGAATATATACATACACACATATATCTACACACATTTATATACATACACACTTATATGTACACAAACATATATATGCACTTACACACATATACATGTTCCTACATATATACATGCACATGTGTGCATACACACACACACACACACACACATTTATATATATATATATATATATATATATATATATATCATCACTTATGCCCATGGCCTCCGTTCAGTCTCGAGAGACAATGGATACCCCCTGTAAGGGTGCTTGCACGTGTAATTGTGAAGCAAGGGTTGGAGTATAGCTACAGAAACACACATATATACACATATATATGCATATAAATACATAAATATATATACATATATACATATATATCTAAATACATAAATATATAGATACATAATATATATATATATATTATATATGAGGATAAAATACACAAAATATCATAAAATGAAAAGTCGTGGAGACAGAATGTATAAAAGACAGAAAGGAAAAACAATTAAACACAAGAAATTCTTATTAAATTTATTCCTGTGTTTAATTATTTTATCTTTCTGTCTTTTATATATACGTACATATACATATAAATATATTTATATATATAAACATATTTATATACTACTAAAACTTTGATACTGTCATTATCTTGTCAGCATTATATATATATATACCAGAGCTCTGACATTCTCGAAGAAGCTCATTGTATGTGTCAGAATGATGAAACAAGCTAGGAAATCCAAAATATCACATCATCAATCCAATGTGTAATTTATATAAGCATTTTCTAGAGATATCTCGTGCCCCCCCCCCCCAAAAAAAAAAAACTAGAATACAAGCTATCTCAAGAAAATCACGAAAGGCATTAACACAATATCCAAAAATAAAAAAAATAATTAAAAACCTCACAAAGTCAGTTCTGCATTATGTAGAAATATTCATATTCAGTTTTTAACAATATACAGGGTGACGTGTGACCTGTTATAAATTAATATATTCATTTGTGCCCTCTAACTTATTGTGAAGGTAAATATATAGATATTTTAAAATATATCCAGAGAGTTAGAGAATAGCGTTTACACTTGCTTTCAATTTAACAGAAATTATTGAGATTTTATAAATAAGCTTTGGAGATGTCAGTTACGACAGAAAATAAACACACTGTTTCAATCCGTTGCTGCTGTATAAAACTACAGTGTAGTCGCTAGAAGAGTAGGAAATTTAAGGTTTAAATTTTATTTTGTTTAAATTTTATTGCGTCTGGCTTATTCACTTTTTCGATTTGTAAGTACTCCATTTCGAGCATCAGTGAGTGTATTATAATATTAGTCTTTGAAAAGCTTTATAAAAGTCATTCTTTGTAAAAATAAATTACTGTTTAGCAAATTTCCCGCATTTCTAGCGACCACCCTGTATATTCAGGTCATCCAATCAAAACCCTTGTTGCCATGGTAACTGACTAGACAGCTGAGCGTTTATAGGTTGACCCATTATTTATGATATTTATTTACATCATCCTCGTATTTTATTTTCCTCCTCTTATGCTGCTGCCACTACTACTAATCATCCCCCTCCCTCTGTCACCCTCTTTCAACCATTTTTCGACTTTTAAAAGGGATAACGTTAAATCCTACCACAGTAAAAAAAGCATTCTAATATTTTTCAATACCACCGCAAATTAGACATGTTACATTTTAAAGTATTTCAAAGTTTTCTTATTAATATGCTACAAAATAAATAAGCATTCCGATGTTCTACAACAACACTGTGACGTAAATGTGTATTTTCTAGTATTTAAAACTTAGATTTAATATATATTATCCTTAACCCATGGATTTTCAAAGAAAAACTCTTTTCAGCAGAGGATAAAACTCGATAATGTAACTGTAAATATTACCGATAACATTTAACTTTGAGAATTAATGCACATATATATATACAAAACCTTTTTGGCTAAGAGGAATGTAAACTTAGGACAGTCACCGTCAAAAAAAATGCTGTTAAAGTAAAGAAATTTTGAAAAAGAATACTCAAGGTATTCAAGGAGTTCAGGTATTGTCGTTGAAAAGCTGAGTGTTCGATAATGATCAGCTAAGTTTGTGCATCCTGTATGCGTAGAAGTCAGTGGGAAGTAAAAGTATTCGTATTAATGTTATGTTTTATATATATATATATATATATATATGGCATCCACAGGCAGACTGTTTCGTTGTGTTGCAGCTCTTCAGTGCGGCTAAACTAGCACAACTACCAAGCCAGGGATCGAACCTTCAACCATCTAATTTATAGTCGGCAGCTCTTACCACTGGGCTATGGAAGAAGCGCTTGTAAATGATATCTACAATGTCCTTTTATATAAACATTGACTGCCGCTTTACAGTGCTCTGTTTGTTTGCATTACGATAAGAAGCAGCAAGCGATATCACTTAACGACAGTGCTCGAGAGGGGAGGGGGCTTATATAGTCATCCACAGACAGACCGTTTCACAGTATCGCAGCTCTTCAGTGCGGCTAGACGAGCATCACTCTCAAGCCAGGAATTGAACTTTCAACCATCTAAGTTGATAGTCAACAACTCTTACCACTAGGCTACAGGAGAAGCACTCGTAAATGATATCCACATTGTAAATATCATTTACCAGCGCTTATCTTTTTATATAAACATTGACTGCCACTTTACAGTGCTCTGTTTGTTTATTTACCAAGAGCTTTATGTTTGGAAACTCAGGATCAATTATTTCCATTGCTTGACTAATAAAACTGTTCAACAAATGCCTGTTCAGTTAATCAACGTTTATTTCCCTAAGACTAGTTTTATATATATACTTTAATGACACAAAATACTTGCTAAAATATACCTTAGTTCTGGGATTAATTTATTTTTGAAAATAAAATTCTATTTTAATTTTTCTAATTCTTATTTTGCTTTTTCTCCCACCATCTCATACTTTCAATATGCAAACAAGAAAGCATTTAAGCAAGCAATATCATCAGAGTTTTAGTATTATACTACACAATTGGGGGTCAAGACGGTTCGTCTAGTAGATGACCCGTGACCCAAACGGTCTAGATAAAATGTCTTAAAGGATCTCCTCTCCCCCTCTCACTATTTTTTCTCTCTCCTTTTCTCTCTTTACGTCTTTACATGGTTGAATAGATTACACCATCCTTTAGTGATGCCGTCTACTGGGCACGGTTATCCTCACCTGTTTTAATGGATTACATTACTAAACGGTGACATCATTTAGTGTGCATGGGGACAAGCAAACAAGATAACAAGATCCACAGTTTTAGTAGAAGATAGATATGATCTAAAACCATTTTTTAGCATACAAAGTTATACATTAACAGAAAATTTCATAATGCAATGGTCTAGATCAGGGATCAGCAACCATTTTGATTCTGAGGGCCGTATGACATATTGATGAATTTGGAGCAGGCCAAATCAATGCAAAAAAAAAAATCTGTATTCCTTTCATCTCGATCTAAATGCAGTTTCATCGATGATTAGCTAAGATCAAAGTGTAGCATATGTTCTTCTTATGCCAATTGAATATAAAAATATTATTATTGAATTTTAATTTAATTTGAAAAATGTTCTAAGTTTTAAAAAAAAACCGGAAGTTATTGTTAATTGTATTTATTGACTTGATATTGCCAAAATCTTAGTAGTATATAGATAGATATGGTCTCAAATCCTTTTTATATATTTCTTTTTTATATATTATTTTTTTATTTTATTATTTTTTATTTTATTATTTATATATTTATTTTTATATATTTATATCTTTAATTTTATTTTATATATTTATTTTTATATATTTTTTATATATTTATTTGTTATATATTATTTTTGTTTTATATATTATTATTTTTTATATATTATTTTATTTTTTATATATTTATTTTATATATTTTTTATATATTAATTTGTTATATATTATTTTTATGTTTTATATATTATTATTTTTTATATATTATTTAATTTTTTATATATTTAATCTTATTTCTTATATATTATTCTTATTTTTGTATATATTTATCTTTTATTTTTATATTTTTCATATTGACTTGATATTGCCAAAATGTTAGTAGTTGATAAAATGAAAATTATTGTGAATTGCATTTATTGATTTAATATTGTCAAAATGTTACTATTAATTAATAATTAATAGTAACATTTTGACAATATTAAATCAATAAATATAATTCACAATAATTTTCATTTTATCAACTACTAACGGGAAGATACAAATATTTAGTTTTTCATATTTTACTATAAAACTCTGTTCATAGAAATGAAAAAAAAAACATACTATTTAAAAAAAACTTTAAATTTTATTATAGACAGAGATCCATACTTTTAAAATATAAAAGCTTGCGAAGAAAGAAAAAGGTTCATTTTTTTTTCATCAGAGAATCTTTGAACAGTTTCAGTAATTACAAAGATTTTGAGTCAACTTGTCTGCTTACCAATTAATTTGCCATATCTGGGCTTCCATTAATTCTGTCTTTCTGAGGATAAAGAGGAATGACAAGGCTACGGTCCAGTGAATTTGTGGTGTGCGTCTTGACGACATAGTTAGTTCTGATTCCCTGCTATTAAGGCTGAAGGCGCCCAGACTGGAGTCAGCTCTGCATTGCTATCACCTCCGGTGGTATGGATATGTTGAACGAAGCTCTGATTGGATAAACAGATGTACATACATCTCAATTGAGGATAACCAAGGAAAGAGCAGGCCGATGCAGACTTAGAATAACTCGGTCATGCCCTTTTGGCTGAGATCTTTTATGATACTACATTTCCTCTGTTCTGTCCTCTACACTGAGGCAATTTTTATCTTTGTCCAAATTCAGAGTACCCTTTTTTGGGGTAGCTGGATTTCCCCCAAATTAAAAATCGACCTTGCATCTAACTCTGCATTCATGAGGAAGCAAGCAAATGGAGAGTTATTACCTCAAGCAATGACACATCGAAACTAACGTAAATCATAGAATTTCATGGCGAACGTCACACACACACACACACACACACACACACACACACACACACACACACACACACACACACACACACACACACACACACACACACACACTCTCTCTCTCTCTCTCTCTGTTACTTTTAAACACATTTCTCCTTTCGAATGTTACGCTTTCTAATTCATTGTTCAAATTTTTGCAACTGCTTAAATATAATAGAAAGAAAGAAAAAGAAAAGGTAATCAGCAGCTGACTGTTTAACCTAGTTTCGGTGTTATTTTTCGAACATTTAGCAATAGTAAGAATGAAAGTAATTTTTCTGACCCCCTACATGCACTAAATTGGCCCGTGGGGACCCCAAGCAAATTTTTTTGTTACCATAACTAGCTCGATTGAATAAAGAAATTCATGCCATCCTATCCGCAGCCCATAATATCAGATTACATTTTTTATTCTTAATTTTACATTTTATAATCTGGGAGGCACAAGGATGTACTCGGCATTGATTGGATGAGAGGTCATTTAAGTACACTGACATTTATTGAAATCATTTTAGGTCAATTTTAAAGCCTTTAAGCGTACTAGGCATTTCCCATGAGTAACACTGATCAAAGTCTGGAACCCAATATTGACATCTCCATTTTTATTTTTTCCATCACTATAAGTTTTTTTTTCATAAGTTACTAGCAAGAACACCTGACGTTGATCGGGATTGAATGAAGATCCCTACTATATATTTTTTCACTATGCTCATAACACCATATTACTTTCTCTGTTTTTAGTTCCGTTTCGTCCGCTAATATAGTTGAAAGAAACTGAAGTGTTGGAAAACTCTCTGAACTAGTATCTTATGGTTTAAATTTCAATAAAATCGGATATACATATTTGAAGTTTTAAGGGAGTACTGTCCCCATGAGTCACTTAGAAATGAGGGCACGTAGATATTCAGCACATAGAGGGTAATGTAGAGATTCAGGAACACTTCCATTGTCTTTGCCAGAGAATTTTATACATGACATAAATTTCATCAACATAGGATATATTTGAAGTTTTAAGAGGGTTATGTCCTAACAGCCCTATCTTAGGGGTGCACTTGTAGATTCGGGAACATTTCCATTGTCTTACCATGTAAATTTTACATAAGAATACACTTTTAGATTTTATGTAGATTCTCTCACCTTTCTTTTTATTGAGAAGACATAAGTATCATACACACATATACGCACAAACATTGAGTTAAGATAAATCAAATGAATTAAAGTAAAAAGTTGTTTTCCTTTTTATGGATGTCAGACGCGAACACAGACCTCACAATATTATTATACCCCCTTTGATAAAAAATGAAGTATACTTATCCAAGTACTATGGGTCATGTAGTTTAGAAATATATCTGATTATGGAGGTCTATCTTCAAAACTCTAAACAAAAAAAAAATTATGAAATATTTCTTTTTATGGACAGTGTGAATGCAGATCTCACAATATTATTGTACACCCTTTGATCAAGATGAAATATACTTATCCAAGTATGCTGGGTAATGTAGTTTCAGAATCTATATGGTTATGGGGGGTCTGTGACATATTTCCTTTTTATGGATGTCCAGTGTGAACGAAGTCCTCAAAATATTATTGTAGCTCTTTTGATCAAAATCGAATATACTTATGCAAGTACTGAGTGGTATGTAGTTTAAGAATATATATGGTTGGGGAGGGAGGTATCTTCAAAACTGGCCTTGTACCGATTCTGTAATGTCGGTGCTCAAACATTTTTTCTGAACTGAGGAGTTAAGGCAAATCTTTTGTTGCATGAAAATCGGATATTGCTGTAAAAAGTTTTCCTGTATGCAACTTTGCCTTGTTTTTTGCTCAAAATCGGAGACCTCTGCACAATTTTCAACTTGCATCTGTAAATGGGTGTGTGAAATGAGGTAAGTCGGCCATCGTTTGCTCCAATAAATTTACTAGATGCCAGAAAAAAATGACCCAAATCTGTTGAGAAAGGTAGAAATGCATTGAATGCAAGCACACGCACACAAATATTTTTCAGAAATATATATAGAGATAGATTATGTTCTTAAATACTAGTCACATCCTCTATATTCATTTTTTTGGTAAGATATAGTTGCTTTATTAAATATGCAATCAATGAAATCGATTGGAATTTTTATGTAAAGAACACAGACTGAAAATTTACATAGATGACTGGCTAATCAAAATCAAATATCAATTTGTTAGATGCAACGTTAGTTACGTCTGACTTTTTAAAAATATATATATTAGACTAAAATATGTTCTCAAATACCAGACACATACTCTAATCAATTTTGGTCTAATCAATTTTGATATAATTTTGGTCAGATATAGTTGGTTTATCAAATATTAAAATGTGTTTTAAATACCAAACACATCCTGTATATTTGGTTTTCGGTTAGATATATTTGCTTAATTGAATATTAAATTATGTCCTAAATATCGGACATTCTTGTATAAGATGTTCTTGTGTGCAGCTTTTCTATTGATTTTTGTAAAAAGTTCGGATCTTCTGCTAAATTATTGATATATACCTGCAAGCGGGGGCGGGGTCAAATAGGTGATCGTTTGCTCAAAGAAATGACTCAAATTCGTTGAGAAATGTGGAAATGTATTGACATTGATATACAGATTTCTTTAGAATTGTATATATATATATATATATATATATATATATATATATATGTATAGATAAAAAAATTATTAAAATTAGTTGGTGCAGATAATATACAAGTCATTAAAAGAAAAAAAACAATATAAAATAGTAAAAAGCTATAACAGATACAACTGAAAATTCCACAATAGCAGCAGAAACACCACTAATAACAGTGCTAACAAAATATTCACTAATGCTAACAACTACAACAGAGATAATAACAGTAATAACACCTGCAATAATATTAACTCATGCAATTGCAGAATTAGAGCCAATTGCCTCCTGATAAATAACTGCTTGATAAACAATGTTCTATTCACGTATGCATTCATGGACATTTTCAGAATTATGTACAGAGAAAAGAGATTTTACAGGAAATACATTATTGATTAATGTGTTACTCCATCTTTTAGTAAAATTTTCCGAAGAAACTGGCATTATTGGTACCAAAATAGAAAAATAAATTCTTTGAAATTGTACTAAAAAGTGTAAACTTTTTTTTTTATAATTTTGATTTTGAAGAAATATACTCAAAGGACTACCGTTCTACAGCACAAGTAAAAAAAGGTCCCTTGATTTAATGATGTATCTCTATTATAATTATGAGCATGGTGCTTGTATCATGTTTGTACGAAAGCAAAAAGAAACAATGGTGTTAGAAAACAAAGGATTATTATTTTGAATAGATTTTGTATGGGGTAATAAAAGCAGTTAAATGAATCAATTCTATATCACTAACAATTTGCCAAAAGAATGGTTAAAACCAAGTCCATACCTATAAGAGGCCGAGAGATCTAACATTTGGGGTCTTTTACTGGAGGCAAATTTTGCAGTCAGTCAGCAGAGACCTTTTTAGCTGCTATCACATCACTCTCATTGCTCTGAGAAAATTTCATTCTGAAAAGGGATTCTAACCCATCATATTTATTTCAGCTGAGGTTCTGTATTATATCTGAAATTACTTTTGGTTTATAAGTTTGTGAGTATACTGTAAAAAGTCAAAATTGAATTTTATTAACTATTTTGTTAAGCCAAATTTACTAGTTAGTTTTATATATTTTGTAAAAGTCTCATATCATAATTTTTTTTTCTAGCCTACAATAACAGACCCTGAATGCTAGATCTCTTTGCCTGTTATAGGCATGGCCTTGGTTGAAACATTTTCACAGATACAAAATCAATTTTTGAAGCTTTTTACTAACAAAGAAATACAAGGTTTTACAATATTGCTAACATTTATATACTGTTTATAAAAAAGAGAAGACTTTTTAAAAGAAAAACAACTCCAAGGTTTAATCAAGATTCTACCAGTGGTTCTCATCCTTTTTTGTTTTGTTTTTACCATCCTCCACATTATCTTATTGTCCAGGAATGAATAAGTGTAATCCTGGTCATTTTTATCTAGTTTTTTAGTGTCTTTAGTTTTAAAGGAAAACATTAAATTCAATATTTATAGATATCCGACGCAAACCTCAGAACATTATTTAAAAAAATGCTGAGTCAATATATATATATATATATATATATATATATATATATATATATATATATATATATATATGTGTGTGTGTGTGTGTGTGTATTTAGGCAGCATTCTTTCATTTAAGCAAACATTGTTAAACATAACAGAATTCCACTATTTGATTATACCTTTTTTATTTTTTCAGTTTTTCTAATGATCTTTTCTGTTTCAAAATCAAAAAAATTAATGTATTTTCCATATGTGTCACGAACGTTTTTAATTCTTCGTTGAATCATCTTCAAGTGACAAAAACAAATGAACAAAACAGCGGGAGAAAAGAAGAAAATTAAAAAAAGCACCGAAGAACGCGCATGTGAAGTCAGTCAGTTCTTGGCTGCTTTTTGAAATTCTCTTCTTTAGAATAAGGAATTTAAAAAGGATCAAATAAAAGATATGCAAACACAAGTTGTCCGTAATATTTAATGAAATATGTCTTATTTATATATATATTTCTATGTATACGATTCACCCCTAAACTAATGAATCGATCATTATGAATTATATATTCTAGGCATATAAAAAATATTTTATCACAATACTAACATTTAAAAATCAGTTTATATAGATATAGGGTTCATTCGAAATATTTAAAACATTAATTAAAATTTCAAATATTCAAATCCTGTTCAGGAAATAAATGCTCAACATGCCCTCTATATGTACGCACGTTTCTGAGATTCCAACTTTATTCATTATCAAAATTACATTTTAGTAAAATTTCCAATAAAGAATTCTCCTCATTAGCATATTAACATTTTTCTATCAAAATGTAGCATACATTATGAGAAGCATATGAATATTCCAGAAATTATGATAAAACATTCATTTAGTCAAGAGAAACAGCAGATTAGTTCCAAATTACTCTTTCTCAATAAAACAGATTAGCAAAAGAGTTCATGCAACATTGTATCTTCAAAAATAAAGGTGCAGGATACCATTAAACAGAATAAAAAATAAAAATATTACAATACTTTAAGAGACAATAGAAACATCATTCATCATTTAGTTGGCAGTCCGCAGCCTTACACCTTTTTGGCCATTATTGATTACCCCCCCCCCTTTCCCTCATATCTAGAAACCCTAAAATCGAGAACCCCTGGTTTAGATTTTGAGACAAATGCTTACATCCATATATTCTCTTTCATAAGAAACGTTTTGATTTATATTCCAGAAATTTCTTGCAAAAAAAATAAAAATGAAACAAGGATAACAGAAATTGATACAAAATTATTTACAAAAAAAATTTATCACTTTTGTAAATGTTCTTACTCTCAATCGTCCGTACTATTTGAACACAATGTTTCGGCTGCATAAATTCTACAGCAATCTTCAAGTAAAAAAAAAAAGAGAAATAAGAATTTTTTTTTTTAATGTTTGTGCTTTATTTACTCGAAACAGCAAAATATGGTTGATCTTAATAAAGTATGCTGTACTGAAGAGATGTTATTCACTTTTCTTCCAATGTTTAGAGCAACATTTTAATAGTCATATTGTCCATATTTCAGCAATTTTTTATACCAATGAGCCACCAAGAATAGTCTTTATAGAAGGGCCTTGTTTTTCTTTTCTTTTTCTTTTTTTTACAGATTATTATAGCAGATAGTCTTATAATTTATGTGAAGATTAGCTACTATAATAGCAGTTCCCATTTCATATGCTGGTGAAGTGGAAGAAGAAAGATAGTCTCTTGTCGGCATCCAATTTGAAAAGAAAGCTTGTCTTTTGTCATGGACGCGCTGTAAAAAGTTCACCAGTGGATCACTCCACCCAGCAATGGGATTGGTCCATAATTGATCAATTCTTTGCGCACAAAGAAATAGTTTGATATTGCTGTAAAGCGATGGGTAGTGTGATGTGTATAGCGTTTGGATTATGAATTTTAGTAAGATC
Source organism: Sepiola atlantica (assembly GCA_963556195.1). Classification (NCBI taxonomy): domain Eukaryota; kingdom Metazoa; phylum Mollusca; class Cephalopoda; order Sepiida; family Sepiolidae; genus Sepiola; species Sepiola atlantica. The sequence continues at coordinate 74,889,034 of OY744524.1, read as the reverse complement.
AGCAGTTTCATTCTGTTTAAATGAACATATTTTTTTTCCATAACAACGAATCTTCAGCAGTTTCATTCTGTTTAAAGGAAACTGCTGAAGATTCATTGTTATGGGAAAAAAAAAATGTTCCGCTGGATCTCAGGAATTACACTGCTCGACCACACCTGTAATGACGACATCCAAAGGCATTAAAGCATCGCTCCGATGGAGGGCGGCTCAGATGGTTTGGACATGTGCTGAGGGCTGATGACAACACCGTCACAAAACTCGTTTTTAAATTAGAAGTCGCCGGGAAGCGACCAAGAGGACGACCGATGATGAGATGGGCAGACGCCCTGCACAATGATCTCCGTAAAACTGGCATTCACCTGGAACAAGCCTGTAATCGTGCCGTGTGGAGACAAACATTTATTATTGTGGACCACGCCATAGCTCCGGACTAACGCAAAAGAAAAAGAAGCAGTTTCATTCTGTTTCTCCAGTAAACAAAAAGACAAAACCATTTTCTTTGTTTTTTTATTTCTTTTGCTTATCACCTGAAAATGGCTGCAGAATACATGCAGCCGAAACGTTGTATTGGAAATACTAAGACGATTGAGAGTCTGAACAATTACAAAAATAATCAAAATACATCTCATACATATCGAAAAACTTTTAGATGAAGGTACAGAATAGTTAACAAAGGCCCCTCGCCCTCTTCATATTAAGAATGGGTTTCTAAAAAATAACGTTATTATTCTATACATTAAGGGGCTAGGCTTTGTTAACTATTCTGTTCCTACACCAACTTTTATTATTTGAATACTTTTTATTTTTAATTCCAGGTGATACAACTTTTTTGTTTATAACTAAGCTCTAACTGGTAGCAAAAATCGAATTGTCTAATGGACGTGTACCCAGAAGAAAGCAAACAAAATATTTGCATTCTTCGTTAAAGGTAAAAAGAATCATGATAAATGGTTGACTACTTTGTATATATGTATTTATTGGATCAAATTGAGAGTACACACTCAAACGATCTTAGAATATCATTATTTATTTTGGAATATGAATGTGTGCTAATTACATGGTTTTTTGAACAAAGCGTTTTTTTCTTGAATATTAAAACAAAAAAATATTGATAAAGTGATTATATGTATTTTTTTTTGTTTGTTATTTGTTTTGTTTTTTTTGTTGTTTTTTTTTCTTTGTTTCGTTTGGGTTTAAAAAAAAAATTTTCCAAATTGAATGTAACATTTTTTTAAGTCACAGGAAAAAAAAAAGCCACAACAAAGTCTCAATTTTGGCTAAAAAAGTTATAGAAAAATGTCACAATTAATTTATAGTGGTAAGTAATAAAATCACAGGAAAAAACTGATTGAGGAAGAAAGTTGGATAATCACAGCAAAATATTTAAGTCTGTCACAATTGATCTGTACATGGCCATTCCTATAACAGGCTGAGAGATCTAACATTTGGAGTCTGATTGGAGGCAAAATTTCCAGTCAGTCAGCAGAGATCTTTTTTAACTGCTAACATGTCACTGTCATTGCTCCGAGAAAATTTCATTCTGAAAGATGACTCTAATTCATCAAATTTATTTAAACTGAGATTCTGTATTATATCATAAATTACATTTGAATTATAAGTGTGTGAGTATATTGTAAAAAGTCAAAATTGAATTTTATTGAGACCAATTTTTTGCCATTATTAATTTTTAAAATTAAAACATTAGTTCATACTGTTTAAATTTCTTAAATCAAATTTGTTATTTAGTCATATATTATGTAAAACTTGCATATAATTATTTTAAGGTTTTCTTTTCAGCATTGTTTATTTAAGAAATATCATTTTAGCCTCTTTTTTTTTTAGATAAAAAGAAATGTGTCGAAAAATCGACTTGAAAAAAACGTGTTTGGTCTGACTTTACTTGTTTAAAATCTTAATTTCATTTTTAACTGCTATATTAATTATCTAAGGAAATTCACATTGCACGATTGACTGGCCTCTTATAGGGATGGCCATGTCTAAGTACCATAGGGTTATTGGAGACGGGAGTGATTCTACAAAATTACCATCTTGATCACAATAAAAAGGTAATAAAGACATAAATATTTCAGTTAGTCATTTTGGATTATGTTTTTTTGTTCATACGTAATATTAACTTTAAAAAATGAGAATTGGATTGTTAACGTTTCTATTAACGATGTAGAAACATTATTCGGTAAATGTGTCGTTTCCCACCTAAAATGGAGACAATTCTGACGCCAATGAAGCGTCTGTATTTTCCGACCTCACAAATGAGTAAATAAATCCAAATAAATTGTTTTGGACTAATTTCAAATTTACCTTAAATTATTTTAAAGGAAATACAGTTGGGAAATTAGTCCAAAACAATTTATTTGGATTTACTTACTCATTTGTGAGGTCGGAAATTAGCAGAAACTTCATTGACGTCAGAGTCGTCTGCCATTTTAGGTGGGAAACGACAAATTTACCCATTATTCTGTTTCTTTTTTTTTCCTGTGATTTATTTTATTTTTTAAAACTTTCTTTCTCGATTTCCATTTTTTATGCGTAATCTTTAAAATGCCAAAGGGTAGAATTACGGTGAATCGCTTTACTATAATCATGTAATATAATATTAGCAATCAAGGACTTTTAGAAAATTGAGTTGGTCCCACAATATTCTTGTAATAAACACTAGACACTCAGGAGTTCTTTTTCAATGGAGATAATCTCCAACAAGGGAGGTAACTTATAATATTACTTATTACAATTCTATTTAAATTTAATTAAAAATAACCCACCTGTTATAATAATACACATTATTTGAAGCGTTCTTTCGCCTTGGTGGGCAATCATCTAGAGATGGTGTTTCGATAAAAACACTGATCCCCCATCACCTCACTGGGTTAGCGTCAGGAAGGGCATCCGGCCTATAAAAATCTTGCCTCAATTAAAGAAAATGACTTCCAAAGAAAATTGGCCACATTTCAGGCTGCACAGTTTAAATGTTGGAAGGTTTGATGAGAAAGCTTCTTGAAAGACCTGACCAAGGATAGGTCAGTTTTGGAAGTCAATTTCTAAAAGCCGTCCAACACATGCCAGCATGTAAAACGAACGTTAAATCGAATATGATGATGATGATGTGTATACCTTCATAACTGGTCCATTTTACATAATGGTTAGAGTGTTCGCTAATGGGCTGGGAGATCAGCGTTCACTCTTCGATCAAGTCATACCAAAGATTCAGAAAATGGTACTCGATGCCCCCCTTGCTAAACACTCAGCATTATAAGGTGAAGGATCATTGATAAGTGGAGTAATCCTGGGAAAGGAATGATGCCCTCCCCTATACTTCGATGTAGTAGTTAATAAAAAGGGAGCCTTCAGGTCAGCCACTTTATTTTTTTTATACCTTCATATATACACTAGTATTCCTATACTTTGCAAACTCTATCACCATGTTTAAAATCCATCAGATCATCAAGCTTTGGTATATTGAGTCTTGCCGACAGGGTATCAAAGCTCATATGCCAGGTCTGATCAACCTGTGGATATATACTACCGATTTCCAGTTCAAGGTTTCCTACATAAAGTAAAAAGTAAAGAGGGCGACCTGAAGGCTCCTTTTTCATTAGCTACTACATCGAAGTGTAGAGGAGGGCGCCAATTTGGCAACCAAGTTTTCTTGGGGTGTCCCACTTTCCTCTGGCCTTGCATCTCAAGATCTCTGCATTTTCTTATCCAAGAATCGCTTCTCTCAAGGTGGCCAACTCAACATAGCCGACCGATCAGCAGGAGCTCATCAAGCTTTGGTATATCCAGCCTCGCCGATAGAGCATCAGAGCTGATATGCCGGGTCTGATCCAATTTTCGAAATACACTACCTATTTCCATTTAAAATTCTCCTTCTACATAAGCATTTAAAAATAATCTGAAAAGATACTTGCAGGAAATGTTGAATTTAATTAAGATTATTTGATATTTTAAATACCATTAAATATGGAGGGAAATGATCTCTTTTTGTTAGAGAGCTCCTAATCTGTTAATCATAAATGCAGTACTTATGTATTTACTATTCTTCTTTTTCACTTCTTACATCGTTGAAGAATGTAAAATCCAATTAACATATGTATGACTTGTTAGTCAAGTGGTCCAAGACCACATCCATGTTAGGCGGCCTCTTTTCTGAGACACTTGTTCGAATCCTGTACGAGTCTCATTCTTTGTTTATATCCAGCCCTGTGGACTAAATGAATCGCTTGTTTAGTAATATTACTCATTCGAACAATAGTATCAACAGACAAAAAAAACAGCATAATACACAACATACTGTATACTCCGCTTAATAAAAGGAAAATTTATTGAATTTGTTTCCAATGTTTTAACACATTTTCTCTACAAAATTTAGTACCTACAACTATTGTAATTAAACTAACTCGGGAAAACCCCACACTTGTCTTGCTTACAAACACTGCTAATATAATCTAATAGAGTGTGAACTTTGGTATTTTAAAAATAAAACGATCATGCTAAATTTTCTTTTAAAATCGAAACATAATTCTTAAAAATCAGTATTTATTATTTTATTATTATTATTATTTTATTATTGTTATTATTATTTTTATTATTATTAATATGTTGATTATCATTATTATTTTATTATGTTATTATTATTTTTATTATTATTAATATCATGTTGATTATCATTATTATTTTATTATGTTATTATTATTTTTATTATTATTATGTTGATTATCATTATTATTTATGATTTCAAAATAAATGTAATTCATGTTGTCCTTTCTGTAAAAAAAAAATCATTTACAGTGATAGAAAAATCAACAATCGGAATTTTAATGATTTTTTTTGTGTTCGTCTGTTTTTAAAAACGTTTTCAAACTGAATAATTTTAAATTAAATGTGAACTATTTTTTTTTAGACTAAGTTTTTTCATCCACTGTACATGAATAAGTAATGAGCCAAGTGTAAATTCAACAGCCTGCTTCGGCCAGTCTCTGAAAGGAGCAGATTTTGGCATGGCACCATATTTGATGTCCCTCAATCAGTTCTACTTAAGTTGGAAAGGCATGTCACATTAGAGTGACATCAGGTATGGCGTTATTCTAAACCCATTAATTTTACCTGCCGCCAGCATTGCGGTGATGAATTTAAACTTGGTCCGAAGTAATGTTATTGAAACTTGTTGCATCTTTTTTTAAAGTTTGTATTTGTGACATTGCCATGTGTAGTTTTAATGCTATTTCTTTACCACTACGAACATTTTGGAATCATAAAACTATATTATTACTATAATGGGGATTCTGTGTTGATACATTTATAACCAAAACTTAGAATTTTATTTAAAAGGAATCCGATTTTAAATAACACTGGACATTATAGTTACATACCGATGTAGTTAAATATGTTTTTATGTGTATATGAAAGAAATCTGGAAGTCAAATCTTCCTACCAAGATGAAACATAACTTCTTTGAAGCCATTGTTACACCAGTTTTCGTATATGGAAATAGCACTTAGACTTTTACCAAAAGATTGGCGAAGAAACTTGACGGTGTATACACTAGAATGTTAAGAATTGCTCATAACAACTTCTGGGAGCAGCACGCCACAAGGAAGCAACTCTACGGACACCTTTCCCAGATCTCAGCCTTGATCAGAGAGAGAAGAACCAGATTGCTGAGATGGGGAGGAGGGGGGGGGATACTCAGCGATGTTCTTTTGTGGATGCAAAACAGGGATGTAGCTCAGTGGGGAGGCCGCACAGAACTTATATCAAGTAACTAACAGTGGACATACAATGCACCTATGAAGACCTACCAGGTGTGATGGATGATAAAGTGAGATGGCATGAGAGAGTCGAGATAATCAGTGACATTAACACGATTCGATAATCATCATCATTATCATCATCATCATCCGGTTTATTTGTTGAATCAGGCTACAATTAATCCTCTGATGAGAGTGGGGCCTGATTGTCTAGTCTCATTTCGACTAGACAGTTTTTAAGGCAGTTTTACGGCTGGATGCCCATCCTTCACCAATTTGAACACTTTTGGCAGTCTAAGACCTCCACCATTCTCATCTAACTAGGGCTGATGTGGTTTCCACTTCAGCATGCACTAATGTCACATATTACCTGTTAGTTGCCGCATACACTACTGTCACCCAGGTTGTGACAGGCCATCCAAAAATAGTATTCGCCACATGCCCTGTGGCCGGGGAAAGGATTGATGAGTGTCAGGATGTGTCCACATACCAGTGGGCCCATCTACTCCGAGATCCCTAGCCAATTAGCCTGGGGAGGCAAGAAGCCCAGTATCGGTGGAGAGGTTATATACCAGCAGGGAAAACTTATGCACTCGGCTACCCTTATCATCCGAGGACTAGCTGGTGGCTGAGGCTGAAAGCATAGGCAACCACATCTACACACAGCAACACCACTTTACACATCACACAAACCTGTGGCATATACCACCACGCCACTAATGATGTAGTTAAATATAATGACCATCTTCTTTTTAAATAATATTCTGTCGACTTTTGATTACAAATGATAATCACAAAATCTCCTTTATAGTAAGGTAAAGAAAAAGTATATCTTTTTTTAATGCTTCTAGAAGGTCATCAAGAGGATTTCTGTAATAAACGTTACCTCAATTTTGCAATTTTGACTCATTTTTTTATGAAATATAAATTTTGTTTGGTTGAGATTTTATAGGAGAGCTTATCTTCTCATTGACGGTAAGAACTTCTATATCCTATAATATTTTGTAATAAAAGAATCGTCAAATTAAAGGAAAACAAAGCACTTCTATAAATAACAAATAATATATTTATTTGAGTGACCTACACTGTTGGGTTGTAGGTTGCCGAAAGTTTGCTTGATTGAGATCTAACCCGAAATGCCGTTGTAGTATCCATTTTGTATGAAAATGAAGAAGAATCGTGGGTACTTAACATTCTTAACATTCACGATTCGGTAGTTATGCAGATTAGGACCCAAGTTAAAATCGACTTAGCGTCGGTAGTTTCCGGATGTTTACATAGACGGCCGGAAAAAGCCGAATGAAAAGTCGGTTGCCTGCGTCCAAAAAATCCAAAACTAGGTTGGATGATTAACTGGAAAAAAATGATTAAATGATTTTTTTCACATGTAATTTTTTTTTTTTAAAGAAAAATATCACTGAACAAGTGTTAAAACAGTTTTAGTGCTAGGGTTATAAAATGTTTTTTTTTCTGGATACGTGCTTCGCCATTTTCCGGACGTCTACGTAAACATCTGGAAACTACCGATGCCAAGTCAGTTTTAGCTTGGGTCCTAATCTGCATAAGTACCGAATCGTGAATGTTATGAGGAAAGGGTCGTTGCATAGATACCCAGCCAGGTCAGAAGGTGGATACAAAGAAAAACAGGTTACCATAGTTTGATTATAAGGACAAACTTCTAGAATTTAAATCCATTTTATTCATACGGTTTCATCAACGCAACACAAATGGTCACGAAAGAGTTATGTAGACAAGAATAGAAAAATATGCTGAGTCAGTAGATACGCATGAATTAGTTGAGTCTGGGTCTTTGATCTAGCCTCGCCCAAGTCATGGCTTGGGGGTAGGGGGCAGGAATATACCGTCTTGCCATCTTGATGCTTAAACACTGACTGTTCAAAAGGTGTAGGGAAAAGTTTGGTGGAAATGCCTCCCACACAAAAGTGTTCTTACCGGACAATATATAAATCACTCTGTGAGTGAGAACAAGCTAGTGCAAAAGAAAATAGATTGTAATCATAAACCTGCTACAAAGTGTTGCCAGAAAATACAGGGCGGTCCAAAAAGATTTATCCATTTTATTATCGCTATCATTTCTATGAAAATTAATCAAAGACGTGGATTTTATGATTTTTCGGCAGGATGGAGCGACACCGCATTGCTTCAATGCTTCATTCGAATACCTCCATCATTACTTCCCAGAAGACAGGCTTATCTCTCGCTGTACGGACTCCCTTTAGCTTGCACATTCTCCAGACCTATTCTCTTTGGATTATTTTCTGTGAGGATACCTAAAAGACAGGGTTTACGCTAACAACCCCCAAACTATTGCTGCGCTCAAGAATAACATTTTTTTCTCTTTTAATTTTTTATGGAAATCGCTTCAGACAAGGCATGAAGCCACTTGATGTAAGGAGCTAACAAGAATGAAAGATGATTATCGCAAAGACAGGAGATGCCTATTGGCCTTAGTTTTGAAAAGACCAAGGCTATAGGTAGGAGGAAAACAGTTAGCAGGAAGAGAGTTCCACAAGCCTGCAGTTCTGGGAAAGAAGCTACTTGAATAGGAAGCTGTATTACAATGAGGTATCAAAACAACGAATTGATGGAGACCACTAGACCAACGAGTCAAACGAGCTGGAACAAAAGAAGTGAGGGAATAGATTACACAATTCTGAAGAACACGTGCCATAATAGTATTTATAGAAAAGACTGAGACAAGCAACATCACGTCTGTGAGAGAGAGAGTGTAGAGAAGAAGAAAGGGTAGGGGCAATCAAATTACAGATACGTTTCTGCACCTTATCAAGAACCCTCAAATGGGACAGAGATTCACCAGTCCAAATATGGCAACAGTACTCCATACATGGTCTGATAGTAAATTTGTAGAGATAGAGAATAGCTTCAGGTGTGAGAAAGTGTTTGGAGCGATAGAGAGAACTGACTTTACGAGAAGCAGAAAGAGCAATGGATCTAATATATGAACTCCAAGAAAGACACTAAGAAAATCTCCCATGACATGTTGGACAGGGTCATTACAAACTTCAATGTGTGAGTAACCACAGTGATTCAGTATCAAGGAGCTTGAATGGAGCACATTATAAGCTATTCAGCTGTGCTTGAGAAAAGTTGGTATACGGGGAAAAAAACTTATGCCACACAAAACTCATATGTCTGTAAGATGTGAGACGGGAAGTTACCAGCCGAGTAGAGATCACAAAGGCTATCAGTGATGAACGCCATCTCCTTCATGGACGTGAACCAACGGTCCAGTCAAGGAGTAGCTTCCTCAACCATGTCAAACCCCCAACAACATCTCAGGAATAGACCAGACTACAGCTGTGGACCAGACGGCTAGAGAATGGCCCTCCTCCTAAAGTGTGAAACTGTCGTATGACCACATGCTTCAAAGACACGCATGTAAAAATGCAGTAAGCTGCATTTTTTAGTGATGCACATGAATGGCAGACGTTACAAGTGTTAGATGCTCGGCCAGAGGAAAGAGGGGGGCACAAAAGATAGTGAAAATATCTTTGGTTTTATTTTGGGGCACCCAGAATTTATTTCTCTTTGGTTGAAGTAAAGTAGGTACCTCGTAAAGGGCGGGGACTCATGCTGGGATGTTCATGGATTGTTGCCATGATAATCCTCTGTCTGACAGTTATCTCAAGTGATCAGTGCTTGAGTGGTCCATGACCAGTGAGAAAGGCCCGGGCAGGAAGAAAGAGATGGGAAGGGGAGACCTGGCCCACTGGCCATGACTAGAAGTTTGTTTTCCGGAGAGCTACCAATCAAGTTGAAGCTGGGGTGCCCGCCTGGCAGGATGGGTACATTGGGGCTCTTAGCCAAAGGACAGTGTGGGACTTATGTTTTATTTTGCCGGAATAGAGAAATCTCATTTACAAGTCTGCCATTCAACTTGGGAACACGAGTATCTTTTATAACATCCAACAAATAAATTTGTTACTTGTTGATAAACTGGACTCATGGTTTTTGCTTGGCATGAGGTTTTTGTTGCAGCACTGAGTGAGATCGAACAACAACTTTGGACCGGCACAACATGTGAAGACGATTATGACCAGTGTAGTGAACGCACTCATGCATACATACATACATACATGTAAAGAAGAAGAAGAAGAATGTCTGTAAGACTGGTCTATAGAAAAATAATTGAAGTTTTTCTTTCAGTAATAAATGCTACTTTATCACAAATAGTCACATCTTTTGGGATCACACTGTATTTGAGGAAATAATAATCATCATTGTGCTAAAGTATCCGGGGCCCCATGGGGATCGGGTACCCTGGTGATGCGCTAGTATGCATCTTGGTGGTAATGCTACGCCAACTGAGGGCCCTGCGACGAGACAAAGTGGAGATATAAAACTAGTATATATTTGAACTTAGAAATGAACTTATTCGGATGACAGAACAAGGCGCCAGCTAGTCTCGCGGAATCGTGTAAGGTATTCAAAACCAATTACCACTAAAGGAGAGGAGACAGTTACCAGCTGGAAGGTAAAGATTAGAGAATTCAATGTCGAAATTTTAATTCTGAAATATCAATAAAACGATATTATTGTTTGGGTAAATGGCGTGTTTTTAGAGCCACAATTCTTTTACGGTTGTTTTAAAGATCTCACGACCAGGAAGACACAAAACACTCTTGACAGAGATTTATGTGAGCCTGTCATCGTTTGTTCATGATGACGGTGGGTTAAGGGGAAATCTCATTTATTGTGAGAAAAAAGGAGTGAGACGCCCATCCCCACTCTCCTTGAGAGAGGAAGACAGACAGGGAGAAGGGCAGAGAGTAAGATGGAGGAGAAGGGGTGTATACGACTGCAGAGGATGAGAGAGAGATAAAAACGATACTGCCGGTTCAATAAAAGGTGTTTTTTTTCACACACGAGCAGAGTTGAACTGACGCTCGAGGGAGACTGAAGTGGCATGCGCTGAAGAACCAGATCGGACGAAATTCTAGCCACCACCTTCGCCTGTTAAGCTTGTGACTTAGACAACCACTTGTGTAAAGAATTTGCACACACAGAGAACTAGCGAAATAACTTAGCGAAAAACAACCCTTGCTAAAGACATTTGCGAGCACGGTAGACATTAATCCTACCATTGACTAATGTAAAATCAATTCTTTTATTTTTATTAATAATTACTCTTCTATACAAGAAAAAGGCCCAGACCGAGTTGTTGAAAATTGTCCCTTTCCTTTTGTTCTGCTTGAATGATCCTTCGTCCCACAGAGCCAACCGGTTGCTGTTCACCCAGTGATCGCTCGCTGCTATAAACAGTTTCAACGTGGGAGTGTGTTTGTAGCTGGACGAGACAACCAGATCGGCGACGTCATCATCATCATCATCGTTGCCATCCGGCCTAGAGGGACTTGGATCTATATTTTTTTTATTGCCATAACGATCTGCATGGCTGGGGTTCACAATCCGGCGCCGCGACCAGGATATCACACCTTTGTGGTTGACCACCGTATGCAGTGGGATTCACATCATCATCATAATCTTCTTCTTAACGTCCGGTTTACATGCTGGCATGCATTGGACAGCTTTAAGAAATTGAGTTCCAAACTAACCTATCTCTGGTCAGGTCTTTATTTATCCCTCTTTCTCTCAAGTTCATTGCCCTGTTGGCAGAGCCACGAATTTGCCGATTGCCACCTCCCCGTGAAAACGAAGCCGGCTGTAGGTCGTGAGTGGCAATACTTTAGGACGGGATCCTTGTGACTGAGCCATTCTTCCACTTAGGTCCTTACTTCGGCTAGATGAGAAACTGGAGAGGTCCAATTTGATCAATCGGCTGGTCACGTCCATTCCCAACCGTATCATTCAATCTGATTCTTCAAAAAATGAAAATTTTATTTCTCCTTTTTATTTTTCTCTTAAATAGATACTAGAAAGTAGTGACTGAGGGTCAATCATGTTGAGAAGAAAGAAGATTACCAATGCCAAGGAGTAATGCATCCTGAGAGTAATGTGTTCTGGGAGTAATTCAATGTATTCCGAAAACAATGTATTCTAAGGGCAATATATTCTAGGAATATAAAATAATCATCCTTCCTATAGAACTATATTTGACAACTTTATTCAGCATTAAATAACCCATAGATGGTTGATATGCCGTAAAATAAACCAAACCAAACCAATCTCTCAAGTTCATTTTTATCACTTCCTCCCATGTTTTCCTTTGTCTTCTCCTGTAACCCTCGAAGTCTCCTATTCTGCACACATCTCCCTATACTGTCCAGATTTAATCTTCCTTTAAGGTCATCAGAACTAAGCCTGTCTATGCATTTCTCTTTTTATTGCATTTCTTTGCTCATATGCTTAATTTATCAGTAGCTTTGGATCGATCTGGGATAGGAAGTAACTGTTAGACGTTCAATTAGGTTAGAAAATCGACAAATAATATACATTTCTTTGCTCATACGTTTAATTCATAAGTATTGTATATTAAGTGGCTTTTGATCGATCTAGGATAGGAAGTAACTGTTAACGATTAAATTTGAAATATGTGGTGTAACGATAGAGCTAAATCTCTATTATATTTGTTTATCATAAGGGAAGAGGAGAGCATAGGCAGATAGACAATGACTATGGCGGTTAGATATTGAGCGGGTAGATCCCTTAGTATATAATTTAATTAGTTGAAAATAACAGGAAATGAAACTGCTGAGGAGGTAGTAGAAGTCAGCTCGATGTTCCCTAGTTGACACTTGCTTAGGCTGTGGGAATGTACTAAAAACGGATATGTCATCACATGGCTCAAAGGGATAGGTTGATAGCGAAAGAGAGTCCATTTGAAAGGATGTCAAACGTATAATGACACGGGCTGACAAGGTATAACTAATTAGTGATTTCGATATCTCTCTCTGTCTGTCTCACCCTCTCCATTGAATGAATGATCGCCGTCTTCCGTCAGTTTTGTGTCGAGTTAGTCTTTAATTACACAGCAGAAGCGCGTACAGGAAGAACGACTGATAACCAAGGTATTTATTTAACTCAAGTGTCAGGTGTGGGTTTTGATGAAAATGTTTCTGTGGAACAGACTGGTCCTCAGTCCGCGTTGTTAACCACTTAGCCACCATGCCATCCCACCGATAACCAAGGTATAAATAACTATTGTGAACTTTAATGTTTCTGTAATGCTTATGACAAGTTGGTTTTTGCGTGTATGCCACAGGATTAAGAACACAACATGGCGTGCTTCTTTCTCTCCTTCTCCCTTTGTTTCTTTTTCCTTTCTTGCCTTTCTACCTCAATCGAAGGCTGTCTGAATGAATATCGTAAGACAATAAGACAGAAGTATATTAGAAGCCGATGCTTAAATAATACAAATTCCAGGCCGGGACATGAGGCGCATTTTAAAAAGATTTAAACAAAGCAGCAGTTGACGATTAAGTATTGAAACTTGTATTCTCGTGAGACCCACTTTGCGGAAACCAGAATCTGCTTGCTAGCCAAATCAGAGGCCAACAAAGCCATCTTTTGTTGTTTATTATTTTATTTACCTTCTCTTCAAGAAGGTTAGACACAAGGTCAGGTGTGGTTTTGAAAAAGTCAGTGCACAAGAATAAGCACACTCTGTCCTACGAAAAATGCCTGAGCAGTCCTGTCGGCATTCCCTGGTAGGGGCGCCTCAGGCAATTAGCAATAAATTATCCCCTTTTCAGAGAGAAAGTAAAGCCTGGGAAGGTGGCCCTCCTAGAACTGAACAGAACTACACCTCATCCCAACAGCAACAATGCCACTGTCGGACTGATTGTCAAGTACTTATCCCCGACTGGTATGAACAACTACTCAAGCTGTGCCTGGTAAGTATTTCTTTGTTTATTATCAGCGGATATTTAAACTTATACCGGCAATTAGATTGACATTATTCAACGAATTACACAAAGATAAGTAAAGAGTCTCTCTGCCAACTCTCTCTTAACACATTGATAAAAGAACTGTTTTGCCATGCTACGCGCCCATCTCCTTATCTCCTCTCTCCTTCTTCCTCGTGCATTCTACTGTGAAAATAAAATTTTTGTTAGTTTACATCCTTGTCCATGTTGCATTCATTGGACACCTTGGTGCTATCACTTCTCGTGTTTTGGTAAATCCTCTTTCCCCTTTCATCTCTACATATTTCACTTACCAAATGTAATGTTAGTAAGGAGGCCTTCACAGCACTGCCAAAAGTATGGTTTTCTCATTCATCCCTACATATTTGGTAAATCCGCTTTTTCCATCCAAATTTTGGTAAATCCGCTTTTTCCATTCATCTCTACATATTTGCTAAATCTGCTTTTTCTATTCATCTAATCAATCAATAACCTTTCATTGACTAGATTGACAAAAAAACTTTTTCAGTCACCACCCATCTGACAAACTCATCAACCTTTATTCCAAACTAACCTATCTCTGTCCATGTCTTTGTTTATCCCTTTTTCCCTCAGGAAGAAGTGATAAAAATGGACCTATGTTTTCCTTGACCTTTTCCTGTGAACTTGACATGCTACCTCAATTGTTCTACATCTACTAACCAAAGAACTCTCATCCATTGTTTTAACATGGCCATACCATCGAAGTCTTCTCTTCTGCACACATTTCCCTATACTGTCCAGATTTAATCAGGTTATCAGAACTAAGCCTTTCTTTAAAACTCACATTACACATCCATTGTATCAATCTCATATCATTTCTCTCCATGCAATGCATGACCTCAACCTTCCCTGGCCAGGTTTCACTTTCATACATCATCACACTGCGTACACATGCCTGACAGACTCTTCCCTTGGTCAACAGTGGCAACGTTCTGCTGGTTAGTAATGGTAGAAGTTCCCTGAACTTACTCCATCCACTCCTAACTTTTGCAATCACACTAGCACCTGCTCCACCCTGTGCTCCAATGCTATCACCAGGGTAACAAAACTTCTCGACAACATTAATAACTTCACCATCCTGATATAGTTTATCCACATATAAGTTCTCATCCATCTCTATTGTCTTACACTTCTTGCACACAAATTGATTATCTTCTCTCAACCTACCAGTTATTCCACTGTACTTCTGGTGTACCCAATGTTTACAGATACCACAAAAAAATTGAAGCGCACCTGACTCCACAAACTGAACATGGGAACCTTCCTCTTTCTGGGAGCTTTCCAACACTACAACCACTGATCATCACTTTGATTTTGGACAACCTGTAGAAGTGGAAGTTGAAAAAAAAAGATGCACACACAAAAAAAAAATCAAAAGTTCGACTTTATTAACAATTCTCCAAAACACGACTCTCATCAATCCTGACACAAAACGCTAATTCAATTTCTTTCTCCTTTTCTCTCGCTGAGCACTTAACGTGGTCCCAACTCGTCACTTTAATTTTATCGTCATGCTGGGAGGAAAATTTTTTTATTTCAATGAGAATTTGCCTATGCAAAACAATGCTCATTTGCATAAGTGGACTCTTGTCCTGGCCCAGAAATAACAAAATTCTATCTTGTAATCGGACCACTCTGGGTTCAATTCCTGATGAATGACATGCGGCGTGACCCTCACTCTTTTACCCCGTGAACCCACATGATGGCTGCTACACAACTCGTACGGAACTCTTTGGACAATGTTTCTACGTAGAAATTTTTTTAATACTAAAGAATCACAACTTACCATGACAAAAAGCCACTCGAAGATAAGAGTTAATGAGATTCTATATTGGATGATGAACAATACCATGAGAGGATTGGAAACGATGGGTGGAACGGACAGAATTTGATTACTTAAGATGACAGCTCGACAAGTATTTGTTGACATTGGACTTGAAGACGAGCATGTTGTAGTCAGCAGGGAAGCTGTTCGGTGGTATTGTGTTCCACAGAGGGGAAGTTTTTGAAAAGAAACTCTGAAAAGAAGTTCCGTTTGGTAAAGAATACGGACACAGTTAGAAAATCTCACTTATTTTATTTGGTTTTCAACAAAAGTTTAGATAAAATTGATTGTTGTTCTTAAATTATATTCAGTGCTTCTCTATGGTTATATCTAGATTGAATATGGATGTCATAAAAAGTAGCAAGAAACCTTTACGTTTTACTTGTCAATGAAAATAAAAACCGTTCAATCAAAATTTACGTAAATTCATCTAGTAGTTTTGTTTTTAAGTTCAAGTGTTAGCCCTACGAGCAAATTCGTTGCCATTATCATCATAATTTTGAAAGTCAAGGGAGATAATTCAAACTTTTGTGAGAGATAGCAATTTGAAATGGGGTCAAACGCAAAAAAAGGGAGTTATTTTCCTTGAATATCACGATAATGACGGCGATTTTGTAAGTATAACATAAAGGTTTCTTGCTATTTTTTATGACATCCATATTCGATCTAGGTGTAACCATGAAGAAGCACCTTATATTGTTATCCTAAAATAAAAATGTACTTTGGTTTTTAACAAAAAACAATTGTCCATTTGTATTTTATGTGACAAAGAATTTAACCAAATTCAATTAATAGCAATTATAGACATGAAGATTTCTTTCTTCTTGCAGAAAATAGCCCCTGCGAGGTGATTTGGTCACATGAGGACTTATCAGACTCCAGGGTGTATTAATTTCAACTGGACCTTTGAGGAACTACTTTTATACCCTTTCGGATTTGCAGGTCAGCCAGAGAGCTTACCGACACCAATGAAGAAAGACGTCCTCTCTCCTGCCTCTGTCCACTGGACAGTCAAGCAAGGCTATTCTCTACGGGAAGAAATACAGCTTGAAGAGAAGCGGCAGCTAAACTTTCTTACTTTATTATTACTTCCTTCACGGTTACACTGTCTTAACTTTCAGCAAACTACGCAAAACGGTGACATAAATAAATACATATCGTTGTTGTTTATAGAAGGTTTTCCTTTTGTTTGACGACCCTTATAATCAAAAGTCTGGCAGCTGACAATGAAGAAGAATACTTAAATTTGTCTTACAAAAGACAACTTGATTCACGCGTCACAAACAGACATTATTGTTACATGACTGCGACCAAAAACTGCACATTTAGTTTCTAATGTAACAAGGGTGTGTAAAAATAATGTTAAAAACGATATTTTCTACGTAAGGTACTGATATCAAATATGGACCAATTTCCGGGAACTTCGCGTCGGCTGCGTTCGAGCATGTTATGTAGCGAGGCGAATGTTGACAGACGATAACTTTGATACGTTGCTGCGTCGTATTTTTTCAGTTTTATTTTCAAGAAAGATAGCAAATAACAAAAATACGAACAAAACATAGCGAAATCATTGTTAATAAATATTTTTTTGTAACAAAACATTATTTTTTTGCTTTTCTTTTTTGTATTCAGTCAGCTAGTTAAAAAGTAGGTTTTTTTTTGTGTTTCTTAAAACTGAAAAAGAATTTTCTTTGTATGGTTTTAGGGGTCTTTTTTGACATTGTCTTTTTTAATCAGTCGAGTTAGGGTTAGGGTTGGGTTAGGGTTAAACAGAGACTCGTCTATCTCAACCGTGTCTGACGAGGATTTCGTAACAAATGGTCTTCGCAGACCTCTCCCAAAACATTCTTCCAATCGGTCTGCATGTTCGGTGATCCAACGCCGCATTTCTTCCATGTTGTCTAATAGCTGACAGCTGATTGGCTAATCGCCTCGGCATCTCTCGGGTGTTTACGTAACATGCCCGAACGCTGCCGACGTGACGTTCCGGGAAACTGGTTCATATTCAACATCAGTACCGGTAAGAGTAAGGTGAATTCCTAAGAATTTTAACCTGTTATTTGTATTATTGTAAAAAATGGTATTTCCTCACATAAGGTAAGCAAAAAAGTGGAAAATTCCATTAGAAGTTAAAAGATAAGAATTCGATCTACACATCAGGATATGATGTCATAGACAAACAAATTGAATGATACATAGTGGATAAGCTGATAAAATCTTTCTCTTTTTTCTTAATCTCGAAGGAGAGTGGTCGTGTTTGGGGAAAACGGTTCTTTCTTCTTATAGCAGAGATGATAGGAAAGACTCACAAGGTATTATTTACCATTAAGGTATACATGTATATTCTAAAGAAAAAGAAAATCTCCAAATGATTTGTTAAACCCTAACTGATCGTGTGCTGCGATTATTAAAAAGATGGCCGCAACAAAAACAAAGAAAGAAATCAACATCACTGTAAATATTATAGGAGTTGGTCATATAGTTTATGCGAAGATTATCTTTTAGACACACACACCTCGTCGGACAAGCTAAAGCCTTATTAGTGAGGATGCCGCTAGGCTTACTAGTAAGTAACACCTGACATCATAGATAAACAAACTTTCTTACTGGTGATACCAGATCAGGCTGCCCTGTGGCTCCCTGAGACGAAATTCACCTACATTGACGTTTTTTTTTTTTTTTTTTTTTTTTTCTTGGTAAAACTTAATTATGTTCTACAAAACCAAAAACAAAAACAACAGCCCCTCTCCCTTTCTCCCTCCCCTTTTTTATTTTTATTTTTCCTACCCTACTCCCGGTCCTGGATATGACCTTAAACTCCATCCGATGGTGAGATCCGGCTTACGGACTTTGGGGAATGTGGAGCCTCCTCTTAATTACCATTGCTCCCAGGTCCACCCTGACCCGGAGTGGTAGTACCTGTTAGGGTCCCAACTATGGGTTAAATAGAAACAGATATTAAAAGGGGAAAGAAACAAAAAAGAGAAGAAAACAAGACCAGATTCGGCATTAAATAACCCAAAAAGGGTTGATATGCCGTAAAACAAAACTACCAAACTTTCTTACTTTATTATTACTTTCTTCACGATGACACTGTCTTAACATATCATTGTTATTATTATTTCACGATGACACGGTGGTAACTTTCGGCAACCTACACCCAACGGTGTAGTCATGTAAATAAATACATATCGTTGTTATTTATAAAAGGGCTTTGTTTTCCTTTCGTTTGACGACCTGTTTTCCTTTATTATTACTTCCTTCATGATGACACTGTCTTAACATATCATTGTTATTATTATTATTATTTCACAATGACACTGTGTTAACTTTCGGCAACCTACACCCAACGGTGTAGTCATGTAAATAAATACATAGACTTTGTTTTTCTTTCATTTGACGACCTGTTTTGCTACAAAATATTATAGGAGTTGGGGGGGGTCTTACATTAAATTCAAAGATTAGCTCCTATAGTAGCTGCTAACAAAGCTGTAGTTGCTATGATGATGATGACAGTCATCGTTGACGTGGCTGGAGAGAGCTGGGGAAAGAAGGGTCGGAGCTGCTGCTGCTGACTGTCATCGTTGTGGTACTGAAATTGCCGTTCAGTCCAGCAGGGTTCTGCTGCTAGATAGCCTGACGACAACCCAAGGAGCAAGGCACTGTTTGTGAGGCTAAGTGAAGAGACGCACACTTTTTATACTACTTTGCTAGCTGCTGCTAATACAATGCTTTGATGAGACCTGATTGGTCAGCTGAAATGAAGATATGTGCAGAAAGAATGAAACTGTGTTGATTTCTGCCATACGGGCCAAGGTGTTCAAAGCTCAATCCTCTGGTTTTGTTAGGAGTACCGAGTTGTAAACAGGTGGTGGTGGTGAGGGGGTGGGGGCACAACATAAAAAATTAAAAAGATATATTTAACTAAAATCCATTGTTCATTTGTATTTTTATGTGAGGAAGTTGTCTACAGAAAGTCAATTGTACATTTGTATTTATATATGCATACGCTAATTATTTGAGAGACAGTTGTAATTTTCATTCATAAATCTTACTGCATATGCTAACAGCTTGAGAGAAGACAGTTGTAAGTTACCTTCATAAATTTGTCTGCAGTTTGAAAGAAGACAGTTATAATTTTCATTCATAAATTTAACTGCATATGCTAACAGCTTGAGAGAAAACAGTTGTAAGTTACATTCTTAAATGTATCTGCAATTTGAAAAAAAGACAGTTGTAATTAGGTTGATAAAAAAGATAAACTTATATTAAAAATTGGAGATTTGTGTTGTTTTTAGAATATCTCTGATGTCTGGCGTATTCATTATTTTTTCAGCGTGTACTTGACTAATGATTGAGAAAGTATCATTTGGCATCATGTTTACTCTCATATTTGTCTTCTTCTGTCTATTACTGACTACTGACTGTGCAATTTTGGTGTCACCGTTTCTTTGTATTGTAAATCGACGGTTCCAAAATTAGTGTTTTTTTTCAGATGGGAAAGAATGAATAATTCTGAAACTGTTGTAATGGAATATCCTACAGCCCCCTTTTTCCTATATGGTCTTACTATATATATATATAGTAAGCACCGATTGACAAAAGTCTTGCTTCGGACATTACTCATATCTTACTAATGTCTGTTTATTCATTATTTTACTCTTTATTGCAATAAACCTTTGTTATTATGTTGGTTGTTCTTTCCACTCTGTCACTTGTTTTGTCTTGTCTTAAATGGTGAAACAGTTTGTTTTTTAAAGCTGTTTTATGACACGCCAATCCTGCATATAGTCCATGGTACTCCACTAACTAAAACAGTTATGCCTTCCCATTATTAAATATATATGAGACTGTGGGACTTATCCAAGAACTGTAATCAGTTTTACTTAAACTTAATTTTTTTCTAAATGGTGCAATTATTTTTCAATTATTTCTTGAGATGAAAATCATACTTGTATTTTTGTTTTAAAAATCGGTCGTTTCTTATTTTTTTTATTCGAATGTCACTTTTGCTTTTAAATACATTCCTAAACATTCAGAAAATATGTTGGAAAAACTTGATTTTAGTTCCCTTTTTTAATTTTCTGTATTTGATGTTGCCTTTGTACTATTGCAAAACGTACTTATTGGCAGGTTCCATAAATCAAATTACTCCATCCAGCCCGTTCTGAATAGGTTTTGAGATCGATCCATGAAGAATGGTATCAGTTTTAATTTTCTATTAATAAATGCGTGGAGGTTGAATGAAGAACATGTGAACCGTGAGTTTAGAGACCAAGGGATGGAGATCCACTTCAGGAAGTGTGGATGAACAGCAGAAGAAGCTGAAGGTAACAGAACAGACTTGTGGGTGCATGGAAGGAAGGACCCCCAAGGCATAGAGTGATATGGTTGTGGAATAAGGAAGTTGAGAAGTGTATCAAAGAAAAACGGAAATGAAAGAGTCAGTGGAGGAAAAGTTTAGTGAATAAGGAGGTGTATTTGGTGGCAAAGAGGGAAGCAAGGAGATAAATATACAAAGTCAAGAAGGAGGCTGAGCAAGCCAGGTTTTCAGGTATAATAAGAAGGGATGACCAAAAGAATGACGTATTCAGGATAGCAAAATAAATATAGATATTGTTAGAGAGAAGTGCATTCAAAATAACAATGGAGTGTTAGTGAAAAATGAACAGGACAAGAGGGATGCATGGAAATGCTATTATGAGAGATTGTTGATTAATGAGTTTTCATGGAATTGAGAAAATTTAGAAGTTGCAGAAGCAGTATATGGTCAAGCTATAAAACTTGAGAAAGAAATAGTACAGGAAGCTGTGAGTAAGATGAAGAAAGATAAGGCTGCAGGAGCCTCAGGTTTTCTTGTAGAAATGTTGAAGGCTGTGGATGAAACAGACATTGAGATGATCACCGACTTGACCAATCAGATGATAAACGAAGAGGTTACTCCAAAAGACTGGGAACTTAGTACAATTCTGAATTGTTACAAGAGTAATGAGTAAGCTTTAGATAGAGGTAATTACATAAAACTCATCATTTGCATCTTCACTCAAGCCACTGTGGTGCATAAACGATATAGCTGTGAAAATTTTCTCACCAACCATCAACTTAAGATTCGCTTGACTTCAACCACTTTTTCTACCCATCTCCCTACAATAAAAATACAAATACCACGTGTTCCGTTTTCATTTTCAATCTAATACAGCATATATCTTGCATTCTTTCCCACAATAATTCTAGCAGATTTACCTCTCCAATGAGTTTCTTGGACATGATGCAGGTCAATACATTTTCTACCAAGAAACTCAACAATCTCACCACACCTTCCATGCAAGCTTCCAACATTTAAACTACATAGTCTGAAATATAACTGATTTTCTTTGGAAGTCATTTCTGCTTCCCGTAAAGTCAGTTCTCTCTATCGCTCCAAACACTTTCTTACACCTGAGGCTATTCTCTATCTCTACAAATCTACTATCAGACCATGTATGGTGTACTGTTGTCATATTTGGGCTGGTGAATCTCTATCCCATTTGAGGGTTCTTGATAAGGTGCAGAAACGTATCTGTAATTTGATTGGCCCACCCTTTCTTCTTCTCTGCACCCTCTCTCTCACAGACGTTATATTGCTAGTCTCAGTCTTTTCTATAAATACTATTATGGCATGTGTTCTTCAGAGTTATGTGATCTATTTCCCCGCTTCTTTTGTTCCAGCTCGTTTGACTCGTTGGTCTAGTGGTCTCCATCAATTTGCTGTTTTGATACCTCATTGTAATACAGCTTCCTATTCCAGTAGCTTCTTTCCCAGAACTGCAGGCTTGTGGAACTCTCTTCCTGCTGACTGTTTTCCTCCTATTGGCCTTAGTTTTGAAAAGCCAAGATTATAATCTTGGCTTTTCAAAACTAAGGCCAATAGGCATCTCCTGACTTTGTGATAATTATATTTGTTCTTGTTAACTCCTTACACCAAGTGGGTGTCATGCCTTGTCTTAAGCGATTTCCATGAAAAAAAATGTCCTTATTTGAGCCAATATTTTTATAAGCTTTATACCTTTCCTGATGCCTACTCAGTGAGGTGATGGGGACCAGCGCTTTTACCAAGACATTATCTCTAGGTGATTGCCTACCAAAGCCCTTTTCTTTTTTGTTTTATTTGTTTTTCCATAAAAAAAAGTAGAATTATTCACTGGTTCTGTGCTCCACTACCCACCACGGAGTCCAACTTCTGTTGAAAATATACCAAGGGGGAATTCCAATCTACTTGGTTGAGACGGGGATACACATCCAGTATATTCACACCAAGTACAGTTTTGAGTCGCTGCTAGTTTCAGAAACTAATATTTAATAACATGAAACAGTGATCAAGCCTTTCATTTCCTTGATACAAGCGGCTAAAAAGTTACGAGGTGGGGGTGGGGCTCTGATCAAAGAAAGATCAGGTTTAATAGTACAATCAGGATTTTCTTTTTTTTTTCTTTTTTTACTACCTTTATTATCATGTTGTAGACATGAGTTCATTTTCCCTCCCTTTCATTGTCACATTTATCTCACATTTCATTCATTTATTTAATTTTATTGTTAGCAGGAGTTGTGGTACACTGGACGACTGGCCATCATCCACCTGTGCTGCTACACCGGCTACAAACTAATCCCATATATCATAACAGATGACGTCATCTCTTATGGTGTTGTGGAACCCCTGTTCTAGCAGTAGTAGCTGTAGCAGTAGTAGTCACTACAGCAACAACAGCAGCAGCAGCCGTCATTAACAATGTTTGAAATATCTGCTTGACTTGTAAGCTGGGCGCTTATTGGAAAAAATACGTAATTTCGATTGGGATTTAACCAATCAGGAACGATCTCTTATGCGAGCAGAGTACTGGTTCCCGAAAGTTATTTAAGAGAATGCACCGGCATCATTTGTTCTCTTCAGCCGCAAGAAGGCACAGTTGCCTAACTCACCCACATTGCTCAGTTCGATCATCAAGCTTTTCTCTTGGCACAAAAAACAAACCCGCCTTTAGCCATGAGCTATTGGCATCGACAAGGAGACTTCATTATCCAAGATAGCGACCTGTCAGCACGTGGACCTACTCTCAATATCATTTTGACACACAGGCTTACTTCCAAGAAATAACAATATAAACTCTGCCTTACAAACTGCCTCTCTATTTCTACCTAAGTACGATGGGACGATTCCAATATTTTTCCCGATTCCTATAAATATATTGATTCGGTTCTAAATTTCTGATTCCAATACAATTACCGTTTCCGATTCCTTTTAAATCTCTAAATATTTAGCTATAGAGTCATTGTTGTTTTTTGGGTGGGGATTAATTAAAAAACCCATGTAATATGTGCATATATTTTCGCATATGTAAAAATACACTTGGGGAGGAGGGTGATCTATAGATATTAGTTTTACAGGCAGTTTTAAATCAATAAATATTTACCATTTTATCATTAGTACTAACAATGGAAAATTTTGTTTTAAACAAAAATAAAGAAGAAGAAAAAAACAATTAAAAGAATCGTTTTGGGGTAGGAAAATAGGCATAAATTTTTCCTATTCCTTAAAAAGTTCTGATTTTTCCGATTCGGATTAATCGTCCCAACACTATTGCATACAGACTTTTAATAACATTCTTCTATTATGGACTTATAATAATGTTCTTCTATTATGGACTTTTAATAACATTCTTCTATTATGGACTTTTAATAACATTCTTCTATTATGGACTTTTAATAACATTCTTCTATTATGGACTTTTAATAATGTTTTTCTATTATAGACTTTTAATAATGTTCTTCTATTATGGACTTTTAATAACATTCTTCTATTATGGACTTTTAATAACATTCTTCTATTATGGACTTTTAATAATGTTTTTCTATTATAGACTTTTAATAATGTTCTTCTATTATGGACTTTTAATAACATTCTTCTATTATGGACTTTTAATAATGTTTTTCTATTATAGACTTTTAATAATGTTCTTCTATTATGGACTTTTAATAACATTCTTCTATTATGGACTTTTAATAATGTTCTTCTATTATGGACTTTTAATAACATTCTTCTATTATGGACTTTTAATAATGTTTTTCTATTATAGACTTTTAATAATGTTCTTCTATTATGGACTTTTAATAACATTCTTCTATTATGGACTTTTAATAATGTTCTTCTATTATGGACTTTTAATAACATTCTTCTATTATGGACTTTTAATAATGTTTTTCTATTATGGACTTTTAATAATGTTCTTCTATTATGGACTTTTAATAACATTCTTCTATTATGGACTTTTAATAATGTTTTTCTATTATGGACTTTTAATAACATTCTTCTATTATGGACTTTTAATAATGTTCTTCTATTATGGACTTTTAATAATGTTCTTCTATTATGGACTTTTAATAATGTTTTTCTATTATGGACTTTTAATAACATTCTTCTATTATGGACTTTTAATAATGTTCTTCTATTATGGACTTTTAATAATGTTCTTCTATTATGGACTTTTAATAATGTTTTTCTATTATGGACTTTTAATAACATTCTTCTATTATGGACTTTTAATAATGTTCTTCTATTATGGACTTTTAATAATGTTCTTCTATTATGGACTTTTAATAATGTTTTTCTATTATGGACTTTTAATAACATTCTTCTATTATGGACTTTTAATAATGTTCTTCTATTATGGACTTTTAATAATGTTCTTCTATTATGGACTCTCAAACCTTTTTCCTCATCCAGACTCATAGAATTATCCTCTATTACAAACACCTTCTCTATTATTACATGTTTGACGAAGATGATCAAATAAAATATAATATAAAATGTTCTAATGGGACATTGTCTTTAATTTGGCATTTGGTGACCCTGACATGATCTGAACAGGCAACAACAACAACAACAACAATAACAAGCAGCAGAGATCACTGTAAAATATTCAATCGGTTTGAATACTTAATACTGATTGATCAATTCTATCAAAATGTTCAATTTCGATTGGTTGTTGATAAAAGAAAGAGTCGTCCCAGGATCAAGGCACCTACTGGACTTAGTTACATAAGTGACAACAACCTCAAAACAGCCACCAGTGAGAGACTCAACTTTCCACACAAACTTGTCAGTCAAAACATGGTGTTATTAACTGTTACACAGACTCATTGCAGACCAACTAAATCTAGTTGTGGCCACTTGGCTATTGGCATATCGACAAACAACACAATTCACACTCATGAACTACTAAATATAGCGACAGCTCTCACAAACTCACTCATATACAAGTTCACACACATACAAACAAAATTAACACTTTCTTCATCTAGACCCTTTGAACTCTTTCTAACTCTTTTCTTCTTAACCCTTTACTTTTGGTTGTTTCATCAAAGCGTAAATAAAGTTGCCATTATTTTTGATAAATGCCTTATCCACTACAGTATCATCTCTTTGTGACGTCATCCAGTGTGCACTGGAGACAAACAAAGAAGATGACAAACAAGATCCACAGAGTTTTAGTAGTATATAGATAGATCGATGTAGCAGTCATAAACACTTACATTTATTTCATTGCAGAAAGCAACTCCTGTGAGGTGATTTGGTCATACGAGGATCAATCAACTTCTAGGGTGCATTAATTTCAACCGACCCTTTAAGGACTACTTCCAGACCCTGTGGGATAGAGACAGCAGCCCCAAAGATTTTCCTGGAACCAACGAAGAAGGACGTCCCCTCTCCTCTCTCTTGCCTTTGTCAACGATGCCGAACAAAACTATCTTCACCTGAAGATAGATTGCTCCCAGAAAAGGGGCAGCCAATGAACTTTCTTACTCTCTTACTTCACTGAGACTGTCCTAACTTTCGCCAACCTACACCCAACGGTGTAGGTAACTTAAATAAATACCTTTAGTTGTTGTTTATAAAGGGGTTTTGTTTTTCTTTAGTTTGACGACCATTTTTGTTACAAAATATTATTGGAGTTTGTTTTACAGTCCATGCTAAGATAGGGAGATAGATAGATAATTGTGATGTGATGGTTAAAAGTTACTAAACTATTTTTTTTGTTCTGATACTATTCCCCAGACATTACCTCCTCCTGTTTTGAGGTTAGTAGCTGTTATCATGATACCATCCTTCCCGGCATTATCTTCTTTTCTGGGGGCAGTGTAGTGTCTGTCTGTTGTCATAAGACTATCTTCCTAGGCGTTTCCTACTCATTTGAGAGAAGTATCTGTTCGTTCATCATATATACTAGCAAATATGCTACCGGAGGGAGCATATTATTGCTAGTGATACATGGTAATAATGGTGCCGCTAAAGTGGCATGCTTAAAATGGCACAGATAAAAATTACATATTTTTTTTAATGAATTGTTTTCTTTATTTTTCAAGTTAAAAGTACAAAACAATTACATCTTTAAACTATGCTCGGAAAAAAAAACCCATTCAGTTTCGTTTTTAAAAAGAAACTAGTTCTGAAAATAAAAAAAATTTGCAAGCTAATCCAATAACCAAACATATAACCAATAAAATATCACCAAACACCTTCTCTATTATTACATGTTTAACGAAGATGATCAAATAAAATATAATATAAAATGTTCAAACGGGACATTGTCTTTAATTTTGCATTTCACAACACGAAATGGTAATTAAAATCTTTGGTGCCAGACCTTGTCAAAGAATTTGGATATATCAAGGGCTACCGCACTAGCTTCACTTGCCTTGTCCAGTGTATGGTATATGCATTCAGAGATGACCGTTAGGATATCCGCAGTAGACCGTGCTTGCCTAAATCCATATTGATGGTCAGAAAGAAGTTTAGCATTAATAAGGTAACAGACTATCGCTAGATTGATTAAGGATTCAAAGATTTTAGTAAAGAGCGGGAGTAGACTGATAATTTAGAGGGTCAGTTCTATCTCTAGAATTCTTGAAGACTGGTACCACAGAGGCAATTTTCCAGCTATCAGCAAAGCAAAATTAGGCAAGGCATTTGTTGTAGAATTTGGAGAGGACAGAGGCTAGTTCAGCACAGTATTTCTTTATTACTATTGCTGGTATAAAATCCAGCCCACATGCTTTGAAGGTGCCAAGGATTTTTATGATGTCCCTGACATCAGATGGAGTGATGACCAGGTCATCAAGTGTGGCTTCAGTCCGCAAAAGGAATTTTGGGAGGGAGTGGTTTGAGGAGTCTAGGAGTCAAAAGTAGAGTTTACGGCGACATGCTGAGCAAGTAGTTCAGCCTTATCAGTTGCCGTACAAACAACATCATTGTGGTTTTATAGCGGGGGAATTGTTGATACTTCATTGTTCATCACACTATTGAAGATTTTCCAGAAATCAAGAGTTCCTAGTTTCTGTGACTGAATGCGTTTTCTAGTCATCTCTGTATACCTTCTCTTTGCTTCATCTATCACAGCTATACAATTTTTTCTTAACACTATAAATTTCTGTATATTCGTAGTTGACTTATGGCGGTCGAATTGACAAAATGTTTGCTGCCTCTGAGCAATAGCAGCTGCATATTTCGAGGTGAATCATTGTGGAGAGTGGGGTTTGCTGTAGAATTTTCGCATGGGATCATATGCTTCAATGCCGGCTTTGATCCATTCGGTTACCTTATTTGCGCACTGATCAGTAGGGAGAAAAAAGTTTCACTTCATGGGGCGTAACTGATGTGATCTCTGATGGGTTCCCAATCAGCCTGCTGGTAGTGTCTTGTCGTTTTGAGCAACGGCTCATCAGGTTTGGGATGAGATTTTAGAGTGATATCAATCATTACCACAAGGTGATCAGCGTTCCCGACCGGGCTATAAGCATTCGTCACACAGGCCTTGGACAGTGAGGTCAGGAACAGGTCGAGAAGTGAGGCTTGCTGGTCCACACGATCAGGGACACGAGTCAGGAAAGTGACAGTCTGTGAGAGGGAGTGCGCTATGGAAAAACTATATGTGGAGTTACTAGCTGCGTCTGTATAGCTGGAGAACCCAAGCCAATTATGGTGATGTTCGTTAAAATCCCCAAATACATGTATTTGGGCACTCGAGTCTAGTGAGAGTGCTGTATCTATGCTTTCAGAGAAGTTAAGCAGGGTACAGTCCTGGGTCGAAGGAGAATGGTATGAGAAATTTTATCATATTTTTCTGAATTCATGGGCCGTAGCATAGCGCCGTTAATGTTGAAGGGAGATAATTATGTGTCATTTCGGCACAGGTCACAACTTCTCACATTGATAAAATTGATTTTTACGTTTATTAAAATAATTTTTCCTAATTTTTTTAGGATACTTATTTTTTCCTGATATGTAAGTAAAACAAGAGTTTTTAGTGCTTCTTTATGACATGAAAATATTTAAATAAATGTATAAACTTTGGGTACTTCTTTAGAAACGTGGCCGAGATTTGAAAGGGGAAGATAATTCAAACGACAAAATATTAAAAGGGGCAGATAAGTCAAACTTGGGGGGGGGATGCGAAAAGGGGAGGGGTCTAACCCTAAAATTTCAATAAAAACCGGTTTATTTATTTGATGTTAGATTTATTTCAATAAATCTAATTTTAACGTATCCTCAGAAGTTTTACTTTTTGCATTTTAAATTCGATAAACCCCTCCCCACCCCAAAGTTAGATTATCTGCCCATTTTCATATTTCGTCGTTTGAATTATCTCCCACTTTCATATCTCGTCTCGGCCACGTGTCTAAAGAAGCACCAAACTTTGTTATGTACTTACGTGCAAGCTGAAAATAAGATTATACATGAAAAATTACGCAAATTTATCCAGTATTTATTTATTAAATTATAAGAAAAAGAGAAGAAAAAAAAACGATCTTAAGTATCTGCCGACAATATTAGGAAGATAACTCAATTTTGTTTTCGGGTACGCTCAAAATGGCGACCGATAGATAAAATCGTTTTTTTTCGGCACTTCTGTAGTATATATGAAGCAGCTGCTGATTAAGAAATCGAAATTGAAGAGTTCCATTTTTTTTTCTCCAAGTACCATTCATTCAGAATTCACCGGAAGTTGAATTTAGTATTTAGAAAATGGAGTTAAATGAGATTAATCTTCGAGACATTGGTAATTTAATGAACAAGCCGCAAAAAACAATAGCTTTTATTACAGGCACACCGCCTGATTTCTTAATGTTAGGTTTAGGGTTAGAGTTAGGGTTTAGGGGTTAGGGTTAGGGTTAGGGTTTTTTATTTAAATCTTTTTTTTTAATCTCTTGCTTTTTTATTATATATAAAAAAAGAAATTGTTAATTGTTACCCAAAAACAAATCAGTCTTGCATTTTTTTTTATGTTGTAAAAAATCACTTCCGGTTGAATTACCTCCCTTTATTTTCAGTAGAAGGACAGAAAATCTGCTGCTTCATATATACTACAGAAGTGCCTTTTTTCATTTTTAATTTAATAAATACTGAATGAATTTGTGTAATTGTTGGTGTACAGTCTTCTTTTCATCTACCACGTAAGTACATAAAGTGTATACATTTCTTTAGCTATTTTTTTAAAGAGAGGCCTAACGTGTCTTCGTGAAAGAAAAGAAGCACCGATTTTTTTTATTTGAAAATGCGTTTTTCATATATGCTTTTATCTATGTAAACACTGTAAAGTAAAAAATTGTTTTTGACTAATTTAGCAACAGTATTTTCTTTTAAATTATTTCATGCAGGTAATAGTAATGATTACCAAGTTTTGTGCCATAAAACAAAACCCAACTTCCTTTGAGATTAAACAAACAATCGGCCTCTCTTAAATATATTTTCAGCTTACCTCTCTTTATCACATCAACGCCTGTCACGGTGACAACAAGGCAGGCATACTACGTAGCACCGGAGCAGAAACCCAATTTATGGCCAATGTCCGGTGTATTTTCTTGGAAAAAAAATCGAAACTACAGAGTAATGGAACGCGTCATCGTAAATTCTTTGAAAATTGAAAAAAGAAAAAGAAAAGGGGGGTGCTTGTGCATTATGGCAACGAACCAAATTTCCTTCCTTATTTCTAGGAGAGTGAATCGAAAGGGGAGATAATTTGAATTTTTCGGAAGGGGAGATAATTCAAACTGTCTTAATTCTTTTCTTAATTTTCCGAAAATGGATGTCAATGCGTTATCTTCAAGACATTCTATATCTAACTAGAGATAAGGCAAAGTTAGTAAATTTTTTTTACAAATATGCACTTTATATGGGAAGTACTCTATCCCTGATAGTTGAATTGTACCCAGTGTAAAACTTATTTTGTTCCAGCTCGTTTAACTCGTTGGTCTAGTGGTCTCCATCAATTCGCTGTTTTGATACCTCATTGTAATACAGTTTCCTATTCCAATAACTTCTTTCTAAGAACCGCAGGCTTGTGGAACTCTGTATGTACTTTATATTTTTATATTTTATGTGATGTTAAAGTTTCTTAAATAAATCGGTGCTTGTACAGAGAAGCGTACATATGAAAAATGCTGAAAATCGCAGTTTCAATTAAATTAACAGGAAAACTCTTTGAAATACTTATGTATCAAGCAAAAATAGGTTTGTACACCAACAATTACTACAAACTATCGAGCAGAATTTGTAATAAAAAATAATAATCCGTTATATCGTTTAATCGGGTTCGACCATTAATTCGAGCGAAAAACACGAAATTCAGGGGGAGATAACTCAGTCTGTCATATTAACAAGTAATAAATTCACCAACATAAGATGAAACTGATTTTTATTTTTAATTAAAATTCTCGATCATTTTTCCTACTTTTCGGTGACGATACTTATTTAAATCTGCTGCGTAAGTATATGATACTGTTTTTTTTTTTTGTGTGGTAGTGATAATTTAATACGGGCGCTTCTCTGTACAAGCACCATAAATCTAATGTATTTCCATTTTAATACAGTTTCTTAATGTATTTTATTACAAATATACCTTTTCCCTCATGTATCTTCTTACAAATTCTCTTGCTTTTCCATCTGTGTTACGGTTTCCCGTAAGAAAAGAAAAATTCGAATATAATCGTTTCGTTATGAGTCCCCGTAAAAAAATCGAATTATTTCCCCTTTCGAAAGGAAATTATGTTCGTTGTCATAATGCACAAGCACCCAAACGAGATATTAGTAATGTTATTATTTAAGTAATAACTATCGGATGAATCACCCTCTTCTTGAAAACTTTTTTCGCCATATTTTTTCCAAAATATTTCTTTAGTTTGATGATTAGGCATTAAGGTACTTGTAATGAATAAGCATTACTTCCGTAGTAAGTCCCGGTTATCACCGGAGAATCACGAGTCAGCTTCGGAAGTGGTCGAAGCAGCTTACGATTTGAAAGACACGAAAAAAATAGGCAAAAAGACAGACGACAGTAAGTATGTAAACGATTAGGTTAGGTTAGGGTTAAAATGAATTTTAGCCCCCCCCCCCAAAAAAAAAAAAATAATAAAGTTAAAAATAACTTCCTTAAAAAAAGAAAAGAAAAGAAAAGAAAAGGTGGCTTTAAAATCGTAAACTCCTTCGGACATTTCCGGGACTGACTAGGGATTCTCCGTCGATATTCGGAACTGACTACATAAGTAGTGAAATTCTCTGGGTACCTATTCATTACAAGTACTGGCATTAAAGTTCACGCTTATCAAAAATAAAATTAATTTCTTTTTTAATGACTTTCATATTTTTTGGCGCTTGTTCGTAATACTCCACCGAACGTTTTTCTCAACTTTTTTACTGACCAATTTTTTTGTCTTTTTTCGGTGTACAGTTACCTATCATGTCGCTAGAGAATTAATTCCGTGTCTTTTGGAATTCTTTTCAAATATTTTAGATTTTAGGTGGAGGGATCAGTTTCCTATATAAATTTAACGTAAACTTATCACCTACTTTTTGACCATGTTGCATGTTGT
Organism: Sepiola atlantica; assembly: GCA_963556195.1. Lineage (NCBI taxonomy): Eukaryota > Metazoa > Mollusca > Cephalopoda > Sepiida > Sepiolidae > Sepiola > Sepiola atlantica. Next base: position 74,856,656 of record OY744524.1, on the reverse strand, counting down.
TGTTTTTTCACTCGTTTTTGTCATCCTTTTTACAGACCAATTTTGTAAAAAAATTTCTGTGTACAATTACCATAGAAAAATTTGTTATGGTCAAAATGTCGGGGATCAGTTTATGTTAAATTTATATAGGAAACTGCCCCCCCTCATAAAATCTAAAATATTTGAAAAATATTTGGTGCTTATCCAGATCAAGGGAGACATTCGAAAATAAATAAAACAAACTGAGGAATATCTGTTTGACGTACCTGTCACGGGCTGAATATATTCTATACCAAAAAAAAAATAATCAAGTAGTTTTTATTTTATAAAAGAAAATTAAATTTTAACGAATAACGTCGAAATACGGCCGCCATTACGCCTTATTCAAGGGAGATAATCATAACTGGTGTAATGGCGGCCGTATTTCCACGTTTTATTAATTTTCTTTTATAAAATAAAAACTACTTGATTAATTTACGTGATTTTAGGTATAGGATATATTCAGTCCGTGACAGGTACGTACATCAAACAGATATTCCTCAGTTTGTTTTATGTTCATTTTTTCGAATGTCTACCTTAATCTGGATAAGCGCCGAAATAGTTATCTCCCTTTCTTCCTGGGGGAAAAAAAGGGAGATAACTCAAACCTTTGCGATATTTGAAAAAATTCAAACTTTTGCGAACTCTTCAAAAATAGAGTTTTAGAATCTCTACGAATTACCATTAATCGCATAAAAATTATTTTCTTTTGTAAAAAAAAAAAAAAAAAGCAAAAAATCTACACTATCAATTTACGAGATTTTTGGTGTACGATACTTTCTTTCCGTCACGGGAATGTACATCATGTTTCTTATTTTTTTCTATAGCGGAGGAATTGTCCAAAGGCACCGTAAAAGGACTCATTTTAAAATGAATTATGGTTTTACGTCCTCACAGCCTGATGGCAGTAAGAGCTCGTTTTACAATGAATCAACTTGGGAATGATGGTGCTTATGCTGTTTTACAATGACATCCAAATATTTAAAGAAATGTATAAACTTTGTTATGTACTTAGGTGTTAGCTGAAAATAAGATTGCACAGAAAAAATGACATAAATTCATCCAGTATTTATTAAATTATAAGAAAAAGAAGAAGAAAAAAATCTTACATATCGCTAGACATTTCAGCTAACTAAGTAGGCAAGGGAGATAACTTTCGGAAAAAGTCAAAATATAAGAAAAATGGCGACATATAGATAAAATCGTTTTTAAAATTTTTTATTTAATAAATACTGGATTAATTTGCATAATCTTTTGGTGGACAAGTACATAACAAATTGTATACATTTCTTTAGCTATTATTTTTTTTTAAGAGAAGCCTAACATGTCATTGTGAAACAGCAAAAGCACCGAAACGATACATTTCTCAGCAATCACATCGTTTCACGACCCATGTAATTTTATCGGAAAGACGATATGCTCAAACATTGTATTTTTTAAACAGATTATGACATGCTCCTCGGCCTAACATTCACAGGTAACATGAAGTGGAACAAGTACATAGAAGATACTGCTAAAGCTGCTGCAACGAAAGTGGGCTCCCTTTACCAGGCTAGAAAACTTCTCACACCTGTCAGTATCCTATATCTCTACAAAGCCACCATTCGAGTACTGCTGCCATATCTTGGCTGGTCCACCAGCCATTAGTCTCTCCTTCTTAGACAGGGGTAAAAAAAAAAAGAAAAAATCTCTAATCTAATAGGTCCCACACTGTCTACCAAGCTCCAGTCCCTGTCCCATCGTCGCAGATTAAGTGACAGATAAGTTTTGTCGAAAGGGCGATATGCAGTAACTCAAAAATTGTATCTTTTTAAGATTATGACATGCTGAATGCATTGGAGTTCAAATCAACTTAGTATTTATGTATTAATAGAAGGAAAAATATTTTTAAATTAGTGCATCAGCTTATTTCTATGATTTCGGCATGATCGATAAAAAAAGAAGTGGAATGGAAACTAGGTCGAATGAAAAGAAGTAAAGTCTTTTAATGAGTTATAAAAATAATTTATTTAAAAAATTAAAATATAAAAATATTTTTTTCACAACATAATAGTTTAATTCCAATACGTTCAGCATGTCATAATCTTTAAGAAATATATTATTTTTGAGCTACTGCATATCGCCTTTCAAAAAAAACTTATGTCACCTAACCTACACGTTTGCCAAATCAATTTAGTCGATATAAAAATGGGAACGTAGAACAGGTCAAACGAAAAGAAGTAAAGTCTTTTCGTGGGTTATATAAAAATAATTTATGATTTATGTTGTGAAACAAATATTTTTATAAATATTTTAATTGTTTTAAATGCCATTATGAATAAAGAAAGGAAAAACTTTTAAATTTAAATCATTTTTCAGTCATTTTAGTCTACCAAACTTTGAGACTTTGAGACAACACGTGCAAATATGGAAACGGGCATTTTTTTTCCAAAGGAACAGACGAATTCAACAGTCAATTTAATTGACGAAGAGAAGAAACCACTCTTTTTTCCCCCACATTATACAAAAACGAAAAAAAAAACATTTACAATTTTTTTAAATGCCTCTGAAAAAAAAACGTGGGTACATTCTCTTACATAAACACACACAGAAAAATTCATTCACTTTTCTTATCTATTCTGTCTTCTAAATATATATATATATATATATATATATATATATATATATATATATTATTTATTATTTATTCTTTATTATTTTTTGTCTCTTAAAACATGCATATTTTCCATTTTGTTTTTTCTCTTTGGAATGTGTTTCTACAACAAGGTTTTCCCCACATTTTTGACTCTAGATTTTATTTTGGTTTGTTGTCCATATGTATATAAATGGGTGCAATTACGGTAACTACTATGTTACAGGCTGAAGCCTACCTGTCTCCTATAATGGAGGCTACACAACTGCTAATTGATACGGCTATAGTGAACGCCATAGAAAGCCTCACCAATGAGGTGAGAAAAATGAGCAGGTCAGAGCCGCAGTCGCACAGGCGCCGACTCCAGACCCCTTCCCATCCCCACGCTCCCTTCGTCGTCACTGCTGCCACCTCCACTCGAACAAACGAGCTCTGTGTTACTACCACAGGCGCTTTGGCACTCATGCACGGCGGTACAAAAACCCCTGTTCATTTATAAATCAGGGAAACTAATATCTGGAGACCTGAGCATGACACAGTCTTCACGGAAGCTATACAATCGTGCACTCTTTCTTACGGACTCTATCTCCCATACACGTTGCTTGATTGACACGGGAGCCGCCTGCAGTATTTGGCCACTGAAACTCTTCGCTGAGAAGCCACCAATGTCGCCTATTTCACTGCAAGCTGTAAACCACTCCCCTATTCCCACGTACGGTCAAATTTCTTGTTCTTTGGACTTGGAATTGCGCAGAGACTTTACGTGGGTATTTACAGTAGCCAATTTACCTTATCCCATTCTGGGCTTGGACTTTCTGCACCACTTTAACCTTCTAGTGGACATGTGCAGACATCAGCTGATAGATGCTAATATGGGACTTTCGGTCTCTGGTTTGAAATCAAACACCCCATCTATCAGCCCGGTATTTTTTATTGCCGCTACCGATGACCCATACCAGATTCTACTACACTCCTACCCGGAGTTAACTAACTTGAATTTTGTTGTGGACAAACCAACTCACTCAATAAAACACTACATTGAAACCACAGGAGCTCCTGTGTTCTCATGTCCTCGTCGCTTACCTGCAGAGAAACTAAAAGCTGCGAAGGCAGAGTTTAACCATATGCTGCAGCTGGGAATTATACGCCCCTCGTCCAGTCCATGGACTTCCCCTTTGCATATGGTCCCGAAGCGCTCCAGAGAATGGCATCCGACTGGGGACTATCGACAACTCAATGCTATGATAGTACCTGATCATTACCCAGTCCCACATATACAGGAATTTGTTTCATCTCTGCATAATTGTAAGACCTTCTCCAAACTGGACTTAGTAAAGGCTTACCATCAGATTCCACTGAATCCTGCCGACATACCCAAAACGGCGTTAACAACTCCATGTCATAATGTCATATAACATAGTGTTTTCAGGTCTTTCTCTTTCAACAAATCCTTTTTCAGTAAAAAAAGTTTGGTTTTGGAAGAAAAGGGGTTCGTTCGTCAATTTCCTAGATGCGACGAATGTTTTTATGGAGAAAGAGATCTAGTCATTTTTCGACAAGTGTTGTTTTAAAATTTAAAAAGTTTTTTTTTTTTTAATATTTTATTTTCATTGAAGAAAGTATTTCCAAGTGTTTATCTTTCAAGAACTCTTTCAGTGAAAGAGAGAAAAATACTTTATAGAAGAAAAACGTTTTTGTCATTTCTTTTTTTTACGTGGCACACGCTTTTCAAAAGAGAAAAAAAATAAAAGGAGTTTCAATATATATATATATAGATATATATATATATATATCTATATATATATATATATTCGGTGTTTAAAAGAAATGTCTTTTTTTAATTTTGTTTTCTTTAGCTTTTAAAGAGAAACAAAAAGTATTTCGGAAGTTTCCGAGTTAAAAAATGTTTTTTCTTTCTTTTTTTTTTGGCTGCCACTTTTACAAGAGTTACGAATCCTTTCGTTGCTGAAATAACTTTCGAAGGCTTTTTTTTCTTTTTTTTTAATTCCGTTTTGTGCTGTTTTTTCAGTCGGGAGTCCCCATTGTAAAGAAGGGGGACATTGTCCCTCTCTTAGGTTTCAGACACGAAATGAATTAACAAAACCTATTTATAACAACAACGAAAAGGGTTTATTCACAAAGGTTACCTATACCGTTTGGTATAAGTAGAAAGAAACTTGGACAGCGTCCGAGAGAGGAAAAGGAAATTAAGAGTTCTTAGAGCTGCCTGAGGTTTGTCAGCAACTATCTTCAGGCAAAGATAGTATTTACCGTGAGCGTCCAGTGGACAGGGGCAGGAGAGAGAGTGAAAGAAGTGTTTCCTCGTTGCTTGCTGGGGTCTCTCTCCGGACTGCCTGTAATTCCCACTGGGGCTGAAGTAGTTGTTCAGCCGACAGAAGGAATCAATGCGCCCTGCAGGCTGATTGGTCAGTATGTGACCCATTTACTCAATGGGGACATTTTTCGGAGGGAGTAAATAGGTCTGTTTATGACTGCTATAAACCCAGGTCAACATATTTCTACTGATCCGAGGAAGATGGGTGAGAAGCAATACCAGAATTGAGAGTGGTATCATCAGCATAGATATTAATTTTCTGAACAATATTCTCTCGAAGATCATTTATTTAGAGAAGAAACAGTGTTGGGCCTAGAATAGAGCCCTGAGGAACACCAGCATTAATAGGGAAAGAGAATGAAGAGACACCGTCCAAAGTTACTCGCAACCTTCGATCAGAAAGAAAAGACCTAATAATGTCAAAAACCTCACCACCAATACCATAACCCTGAAGTTTGTGTAGGAGACCAGAATGCCACACTCTGTCAAACGCCTTTGAAATGTCAAGCGCAATGGCTCTTCCCTCTCCTGAATTATTCATAAACCGACAAATCCGCTCAGTTACAAGAGTTAAAAAATCAGCAGTTGAACGAAAACCACGAAAGCCATCACTAAAGATTTGATGTGTAGTACTAAATTGATTTAATGCCAATACGTTCAGCATAATCTTAAAAAAAAAAAAATACAATTTTAGCTACTGTCTATCGTTTTTCCGTTAAAATTACATGTCGTTAAACGACGTGATCACCTATTCCTCTAAGTAAATCAAAAAGATATAAAAGTGTTGTTTCTTTTCGATAAGTATAAACATTAGTGTCTAAATCGATAATGAGTGTGGAAATGAAGAAATATTTTGAAAAAGAAAAATCGTTAACAAATATTTTAAGAGGTGTGTAGGGTCATCTGAAGTTCCGTCCAATGTCTTCACATAAGTTTATGGATTTTACAGAATATATTGAGATTGAGCTTTCAGTGTTTCTATAGGAGGGGACCCATATCGACCCGAATGTTTCCGATTGCGATTTCTGGAACAAACCGGAAATGGCCGAAGCAGTTTATGAAAAAATATAAATGGTAGACTACACTAAAGCATACGTGTGCAAAGGATTAAGTTTAGGGTTAAATTTTTTAGCCCCCCCCCCCACACCCCATAAAGTTGAAAAAAAAAAACTTCCTCAAAAAAGAGAAAGAAAAGAAATAAAGTTAATTCACTAACTGATTTGAAGAAAATTATTTAACCGGTGCTTATACACATATCAAAAAACGCAGTTACTCAGGTGAAAATCGCAGTTCCAAATAAATTAACCGAAAAACTCTTTGATATACTTATGTATCATGCAAAAATAGGAATCTGCACAAAAAATTAGCAAAATTTATCAAGTAAAATTTTAATTAAAAATAAAAATCAGTTTTATCGTATTTTATAGATCCGACTTTGATTATGAGCAAGTATGAATGGCGGTGGGCAAAATACGGTAAAACTGATTTTTATTTTTAATTAAAATTCTATTCGATAATCTTTCCTAATTTTTAGGGAGAATACTTTTTTTTGCCTGATACGTAAATGTAAACAATAGTTTTTATTTGTAAATGCGTTTTTCATATGTGCCCTCAACTGTATAAGCACCATTAAACCCATTTTTAACACGGAGGGGGAGGGTAATTGAGTTTAAAGTCAAGGAATTTTTTTTAAAGTTATTTCATTTAATGTCGGTACTAATTGGCTGTTTGGCGACGACTCGGTCATTTCTGGCCTGTTCCGTGAATCGCAAACATTCGGATCAATCTGGGTCCCTTCCTATAGAAGTACCAATCTTTCATTAAAAATTTTGCTACAAGGAGAAAATCTTTGAATGAATGAAACATAAAATCTAAATCACAAATTCGGAATTAATCAATTTAATAAGTATTTTTAAAGGGGGTGATCCTTTTGACATAACACGTAACTTTGATTTTTGGGGGCGATTTAGTCGTTTTTCAGTCAAAATGGTGGACAATGAACCGTCTGCCAATTTTCGGGCGAATGGGCATAACAGATAGGAACGCTGGCTTCCGGTGGAAAAGGGTTAAAGAAAGTGTCTACGGATGCCTGAAAGTGATAATTTTTTATTCATATTAATTTCAGACTTTTCTTTTTTTCATATTAATTTCAGACTTTCCTTTTTGTCATATTAATTTCAGACTTTTCTTTCATCATAATCTAATAATACAGACTATTTGAAAAATAATTTATTTGTTTTTATTTGATTGTTTTCAAAACATTTTTTTTGTAATAATAGTGAAAACCTTTTTTCTTGGAAATGGAGTAACTTCCGGAATCAAACTTTTTTCTTAGAAATGGAAATGCCCTAACCCTCCCCAAAAAACATTATTTTCATTAAATATTAAAAAAAAAACATTGAATAAAAAAAATCACATTCCGTTGCTCAAAAACATTATTTCTTGAAAAAAAAAAGAAGATTATTCTATTTTGTTTATTTTATTTCAATGAAAATCTTTTAAAAGTTTTGAAAACAACTAAATAAATTATTTTTCAAATAGTCTGTATTATGTTAATTATTAGAATATGATGAAAGAAAAGTCTGAAATTAATATGAAAAAAAGAAGTCTGAAATTAATATGAATAAAAAATATTGTTGTATCACTTTCAGGCATCCGTAGACACTTTCTTCAACCCTTTTCCACCGGAAGCTAGCGTTCCTACCTGTTATGCGCATTTGCCATTTTCGAATTCACAATTGAGTAAGTATACCCAAATAAATTGTTTTGGACTAATTTCGAATTTACCTTAAATTATTTTAAAGGAAATACAGTTGGGAAATTAGTCCAAAACAATTTATTCAGGTTTACTTACACATTGTTGAGGTTGGAAAAAAATCATAAATTAGCAGACGGTTCATTGTCCGCCATTTTGGCTGCGAAACGACTAAATCGACAGAACTTCAGTCATTTGGAGACTGGTTTTAAAAATGAAAATAAAATTTTTAAATCACTCGTTAGTGTGTGTTGTTAAAGAATTTTATTTTTCTAAATTAATATTAACTTTAAAAAAATAAAGATTGATATATTTCTTTCGGAAATCAAATTCAATGTTATATTAGAATAAGAAGACATTATAATTTATATTTATTATTTAAATGATAGCTTTATTTATTTTTCAATTGCTAGGAAATGATGAGCGTGCGTGCACCTGTTTACTGAGAAATTGACAATCAAAAAAAGTATAAATAAGTTTCGTATAAATTATGCTGCAAGCTATTTATAGTGAGACAAATTTAACATTACTTTTTATCTTGATTACTATTAATAGTGAGATAGATTTAACATTGCTTTTGATACGTTATTCCCTTTTTGTAATGCTGGGATGATGACAAATATAAAATACGAAACTAACAAATGTTGAAGAAGAATGTAAACCTAACTCCATATGTAAACACGAGTCACAAAGCATGCGCATAACCTACAAAGCAACTATGGAGGAAGTATCCAGAGATGAAATTTTATCCACTTTTCAGGTATTATTTTGGGGGTTTTACAGCTTTTTGTCGCGTTTTCGGATTTACAGACACGTTTCAAAATCAACACTGATCTTAGAAGAATTGATATTAAGAGCTTAGCGATCTTTATTTTGCCGCAATTCCCCCTTAAATAGATTAACAGCTGAGCCATAGGGAGTAAAAAAGGAGAAATATATTGGTGTTTTTTTTTTTACTGTTGTATGCGAGGTTTTAGCAGTAAATAATATTTTTTTTTGTTTACGGAGTTGAATCTGATTTATTTATTTTTCTTGCTTGAATGTGTTATTTAGACTTCAGGCGTTTTATATATTTGATTCTAATTTTTTATTTAAGAAAAGTTTATATTTTTTTAGAGTGTGTGGGGGGGGGGGAATACTTGTCTATTTTTCCTTTTTTTTTTTTTTTTGCGTTTCCACACTACAAATGGCTTTCTATTAGTAAAATATTTTTTTATTTCTTAAACAAAAACAATGATAGAAAAACAGAACTGTTCTGTTAGAAAATGTCTAATGTTTATTTCTTTCAGGAATGAAGATGATTCTACTTTTTTTTTTTTTTTTTAAGAAATATAAAAAATATATATACAAAATATATATTTTTGAGTGCTTCTACAGAATTTGAACCAAACTTAGGTTAAGGTTAAAAAATATATCAGTTCGATTCAAAAGTACCCATTATTTAAAGACTCAAATCTTTATATAATTTTAATTTATAGTTTTTTATATATTACTTTTTTTGTAAAATGCATTTAAGTTGTTAAATGTAATTCTCAATATCTAAAATAAATAATCGCCATCTTGGTAAAAATCACGGCTTCACTCGAGTTTCCATCATTTTTTTTTCTCGACATAAAGAAAACGTGAAATGTATTCTCTCCTTTTCCTCCCCCAGAACTAGTATATTTAATTTTGTTGTTGTTTTTTAGCAAAAAACAAACAAAACCTATTCGTCATTAAATCACGACACTAACCCTAAGTTCAAGTTGGCAATATAAAACTATACTATCTTGGGGTGAGGGGGGGGGGATTGGTATTGTTAAAAAAAATAATGCGGTTCTATTGTTTTGAGGCGATTACGTGTAAACACCCCGACAAACTTGGCGAAATAAAACCCCAAAACCATGAACGATTATTTTAGAATGGGAGATCAGTTTCACATAAATTTAACGTAAAATGATTCCCCATTTCCGAGCTATTTTAGCGTTATAGAACAGTTAATCATTTTTTTCTTGGGGGAGGGGGTACATGTGGTTTTACGACCTTGCCACTTGGACTTAGGGTTAGTGGTAAAAAAAATAGTTAACTGCCCTAAAAGGTTAGAATGGCCTGGAAATGGATCATGTAACGTTAAATTTACATACGAAACTGATCCCCCACGAACATTTTTTTTTCTTTTCGCCAAGTTTTTAAGGAAATCACACGTAATCGCCTAAAAATATAGAATTTCATTGGGGGGGGGGGGTAGCTGAGTGTTAATCTACAAATTTTTTAAAAATCATTATTTTGCCATCTCGGACTTAGGATTAGCGTTGGGGTTACTGAAGGGTAAGTTTTATTTGTTTTTTATATAATATTAAAAAAAAAATCTCTTATAGGCCTAGACATTTTCTTCCTATGGTATTCAACTCCGTATCTAGTAACACACCTATTGTGTATATATATATATTTAATTTTTAAACTGCAACTAAATACCGTAGAACCTTTCAATACATTTAAATCCAGAAGAAACTTCACTAATTTTTCATTAGTTGAGACGCACTCTTTTAACTTCATTTTTAATATGTGCACGGAGGCCGTAGTCATAGATTTTTACCACGTCAAAAATAACGTGTTTATTATAATAAGTTAATTACTCGGGAAATGTTCGTTCATCGTAAAAAAAAAGGAAGTATAACCACGAACAATCTTTCACAAAAAAATAAACTGGTTATATTTTTTTAGTTTCTGAATGTGAATTCTATAAAGAAATAATTGTAAAAAATAATTTTTTAGAAGTTTTTACATTTACGCAATTTCTATTAAATTTTTAAGTCGTTCAGATTCTTATTTTAAATGTTTTTTTTTTAACGTAAAGCCAAAGTAAATTTCAATTCCTAAACTTCCACACAAGAAAAAAACAAGATTACAATCCAGTTTTTACTTTCGTCTAGAATTTTCTCTGACCAAATTAAACACTTAAAACCTATTTGTTTAATTTTTTATTTTTATATATCTAAAAGAAATATAAACAACTGATTATATATCTCCTTTTCTTTCTCAATCTGATTTTATTAAGAACGTAATACACATTGTTGGCTTGTATCGTTTCTATTTTACAACTCTGACAAAAAAAAAATCGGTAATTTTATCGAATAACTTCCGTCTCCAAAACCTAACCCTAAGTCCAGGTGCCCCCCCCCTCTCAAAGGCCGAAAGAATAAATTTGAATAAAAACAATGCTAAAATTGTTCCCAGGGCACCCTAAATACCTATAAAACCACCCTATGGAGTGGTTTTATAAAATCACCAATAAATCCTCAATATTTTATAAAAGCATTATTATAATAATAAAACAATCTGTTACCTGAAGAGCCCTCATTCGTGAAAGAATGCCAACGAGATTATTATATAGCTTACATTTCATTCTAGTCCATAGTGTCCCTTTTTTGGGGAGGGCGACTCTGTCTGACATGTTCTCGTGGGGAGGCAAGTAAAACTATCTGACGACATAACCATTATTATTTTATTGAGAACTAGACAAAGGGAAAGATTTGGGGAATGTCCAGTATTCCCAAAAAGGGACAAAATAAAATAAAAATTCCCCAGTCCAGAAGGTTTTCCCCCCTCCTGAGGGCCCAAAAAGTGTATTTTAGTTCGAATTTCACACCAAAGGTCGGTGGAAAAAATCGTTCTAAATGTGCCCCCCCCCCCGGCTAATTTTGTTCATGGATGCGGTAATGCTGAAAAAGATTATATCAGCTTTGTGGGTGTCTTGTGTAGTTTCTGACTTTTAAGTGGACACAGACAACTACCCTTTGTATAATAGATAATAAATTCATAATGTAAGGTTTTGTTTTTAATGCACTTCTTCTCTGCCCCTTTCCATTAAAATTAACTACTTAAATGTTTTTTATTTTTTATATAGAAATGACTAGTCTAGCACCTGCAGAGATGAGTATTTTTAATGTTATTAGATTCAGCTCCCCAAGCACTCTTTCTTGCCTTGACAGAGTACAAAACTGACTTCGCAATCTTGTAGGGGATAATCTCTTCTCTACAGTTCCTTTCTCATAGAAGAGACGTTGTTAGTCTCTCTCTGCTCTATTATTTTCATCGTAAAGCTTTCACAGCAAGTACTTGTCTAGTTATCACCACTAAAAAAAACTCTCCTTTCTTCCTCTGTGTACCTAAAATCCAAACGGAACTTCCATGAACAGTTTCTTTCTAAAAACTTTCCATCTGTGGAGCACAATACCACGGGACTGCTTCCCTGCTGATTACAACATAGTTGTCTTCAAGACCAATGTCAACAAATACTTGTCGAACTGTCCTCTTGAATAATCAAATCCTTCCTTTAATCAACCAATGTTTCTAATCCTCTCATCCAATCGACAATCTCATTAACTTTTATCCTTGAGTGGTCTTTGGGCCTTGGTAAGTGGTGACTCATCGGGATGAATTTTTTTCTTTTTTTTAAATACCAAATTTCTATGGAGCCGATAATTCATATTTTAATTTTGATCCTTTATGACACACACACAGATTTTCATGTTAAATTTTGCTCATTTCTGTCCAATACCTTTTTGAGGCAGTATTTATTAGTGGTGGTGGTGGTAGTAGTAGTAGTAGTATATGAAATAGTATAAGTTTGTCACGCGTTTTGTACCGAAGTTGTTGGAATTCTGATCAATAGTTTTCTTGGGGGCTACATTAGTTTTTTTTAGTATACGTAGTATTAAAATTTTACCCCTCTCCCTATGACACAATGCCATAGTTGGTGCAATTCTGTCAAGTAGCTTTGGAGCCTATACATGACAAACAAACAAACCATTCTCAACTGTCTGAAGGAAGATATACTTTAAACTGCCTTCAAAATTGGTTCATGCAAATGTACTTATTTTAGTAAGTCACATAAATAACTCTGGTTTGGTCAGATTGTTTTTATTATTTAAATAAAATTAGGTATCACAAACAAACCTAGTTTAGAGTGAAAACAGGTAAATATAGTGAAATTCCCTTCAATTTGTGACGTCTTGTTTAATTTTTGGGTTATTTTGATAAAATTTGGATGTAAACAAAATTTAACCTTTTCTCTTTATAAGTCTAGGATTCTTTCTTTTGTGTCATTAATAGTTTTTTTTTTTTTTTCGGCTACTTCAATTTAGGTTACTATTTTCGGTGATGAGCAATTTATTTTTTTATATGAACAAAACCCACCAAAAAACATCTTCATCTCCGCCTTTGAGGCTAGCATTTCAAATATCCGAGGGCTTAGAACCAACATCAATGATGTAGAAACCTTTCTCCTAGTAAACTCCCCGGATATCTTAGCACTAAGTGAAACAAACCTACAATCCTTAATCTCCTCACACCATTTTGACATGACTGAATACCTCAGGCTAGAATCAGATGATCAAGCCTACATGTGCTTTAGATAAACCTTACAGTAGAGCGTTAGTTAATTATATTCCTCATACCGTTCTCCTTCGACCCAGGACTGTACCCTGCTTAACTTTGTCTTTGAAAGCATTGATACATCACTCTCACTTGAGTGCTCAAATACATGTATTTAGGGATAGTAATGTACATCACCGTGACTGGCTTGAATTCTCCAGCTAAGCAACGTTTGACCATTTAGGAACACAGGTGCTGTATATGGCCTGGAGAGGATATGGGCACTACAAGGTTCTATCATACCACAGAAAAGTTAGGACAGAGTATCTGCCTGACTCCCCGAGCACATCTCCGGACGTTGTGGGGAAAAAACAACAACAGGCGCAGCTGGTAACTCCACATATAGTTTCTCCATAGCGCACTCCTTCTCACAGACTGTCACTTTCCCAACCCATCTCCCTGATCGTGTGGACCAGCAAGCCTCACTTCTCAACCTGTTCTTGACCTCACTGCCCGAGTCTTGTGCGACAAATGCCCATAGCCTGCTCGGGAACGCTGATCACCTTGTGGTAATGATTGATATCACCCTAAAATCTCGTCCCAAAGCTGATGATCCGTTGCTCAAAATAACAAGATACTACAAGTGGGCTGATTGGGAATCCATCAAAGATGCTCCATGAAGTGAAACTTTTCTCTCCCTGCTGATCAGTGCACAAATGAGGTAACCGAATGGGTCAAAGCAAGCATTGAAGCACATGTCCCCATGCAAAAATTCTATAGCAAGCCCCACTCTCCACAATGGTTCACCTCGAACTGTGCAACTGCTATTGCGCAGAAGTAGCAAACATTCTGACAATTCAACCGCCATAAGTCAACTACAAATAGACAGAAACTTATAGCGTCAAGAAATTATTGTAAGACTGTAATAGATGAATCAAAGAGAAGGTATACAGAGATGACCAGAAAACACATTCAGTCACAGAAACTAGGTACTTGCAATTTCTGGAAAATCTTCAATAGTGTAGTGGATAATGGGCAATCAACAATTCTGTCATTATCCAATCACAATTAAGCCGTTTGCATGGCAACTGATAAGGCTGAACTACTTGCGCAGCATTTCACCTTAAACTCCATTTTGGACTCCGCGAAACTATTCTCTCCTAAATTTTCCATTGCGGACTGAAGCCACACTTGATGACATGACTATCACCCCATCTCATGTCCGGGACATAAAAAAAACCTTGACACCTCCAAAGCATGTGGGCTGGATTTTATACCAGCAATAGTAATAAAAAAAATGGTCTGCTGAACTGGCCCCTGTCCTCTCCAAACTCTACAACAAATGCCTTGCCGAATTTTGCTTTGCTGATAGCTGGAAAATTGCCTCTGTGGTACCAGTCTTCAAGAATTCTGGAGATAGAACTGACCTTCAGAATCATTGCCCTATCAGTCTACTCCCGCTCTTTGCTAAAATCTTTGAATCCTTAATCAATCTAGCGATAGTCGGCCACCTCGTTAATGCTAAACTTCTTTCTGACCATCAGTATGGATTTAGGCAAGCATGGTCTACTGCGGATATCTTAACGGTCATCTCTGAACGCATATACGATACACTGGACAAGGCAGGTTAAGCTAGGGTGGTAGCCCTTGATATATCCAAAGCCTTTGACACGGTCTGGCATAAAGGGCTTCTCATAAAAATTAATTCATATGGTATTACTAGACGAATATTTAATATAATTAGATCCTTCTTATTCAAAAGAAAGATCTAGGTTGTCCTCTATGGCCATTCATCCAAACATGACATAAATGCAGGTGTACCCCAGGGACCATTATTTTTCCTGATTTTCAAAAACGACTTTCCTGATGACATTGTGTCTGAGATGGGTATATTTGCTGATGATACCATGCTCTACTCTCGTTATGTGGGCAAAACGGACGCGCACATATCCGAGGCAATGGCTGAATCCTTAGAAAATGACCTCCAGTCTGTAGTGGAATGGGGTCATAAATGGATAGTAACATTTAATGCTGCTAAAACAAAACTCCTTTCCGTCAACAACTACAAG
Source organism: Sepiola atlantica (assembly GCA_963556195.1). NCBI lineage: Eukaryota > Metazoa > Mollusca > Cephalopoda > Sepiida > Sepiolidae > Sepiola > Sepiola atlantica. Next base: position 74,841,492 of record OY744524.1, on the reverse strand, counting down.
AAACCTCTTCAACCACCGATTGCCATGACAACACCCTACCTGAGAGTCCAACATTCAAACTCCTTGGCCTAACATTCACAGGTAACATGAATTGGAACAAATACATAGAAGACATTGCTAAGGCTGCTGCAAAAAACTTCTCACCTGACAGTATTCTATATCTCTACAAAGCCACCATCTGCCCATGCATGGAGTACTGTTGTCACATCTGGGCTGGTGCACCATCCACTAGTCTCTCCCTTTTAGACAAAGTTAAAAAAAGAGTCGCTAATCTAATAGGTCCCTCACTATCCACCCAGCCCCTGTCTCATCGCCGCAATGTTGCATCTTTGTGCTTGTTTTACAAGTGCTCCGATGAACTTGCTGCTCTGGTGCCCTCTCGACGTAAATACACTCGACCAATCCGACAATAAACTAAATCCCATCCATTCAGTGTAGAGGTCCTGAGGTGCCGGGGAGCCTTCTACTCCAATAGCTTCTTTCCTCAAGCTGCTGGCCTTTGGAACTCCCTCCCTGTTTCCCCCGACTGTACTGACATGCAGAAATTTTAAACTGTGAACAAGCATCTCGCTGCACAGCTCCCAATTTAGGATGACCCCCCTAAACTTTCACCCAAATTCTCAGTAGCCCCTTACGTCTACGGGTGAACTAAGTTAAAAAAAATTTTAAATGTCAGTGTTTTTTCAAATTTGTAGGAAAATATTTTGTCTCTAATAATTTGTTATTGTCATATTACTACACTAATAAATCAAGTCGCAAACTGAATAAAAATGAATGTACTCCCATTTTGAGAATCTACAACTAAATATATCACCTATCAACATGCGAGGCAGACGCACATAAACAAAGCGACCAAACATCAACCACTGTTTCTTCTTGGTTTAATTAAAAATTGTATAAAGTACATTATTGTTTAAAATAAAAAATGGGAGAATGTTTTAGTTAGTGCATCAATAACAAAAAAAAAAAAAAATTAATTTACAATTTAAAAAAAATGTGCATCAGTTTCTTAATTTATTTGCAAGTGTTCAAGAATCATTTTATTAAAATGATCCTGAAAATATTCCTTTTAAAGTATGAAAAATATATGAGCAAGTTTTTTTTTTTCTAAAATGGAGGGGGGTAACAAAAGCTTGTGCTTATATTATTAAGAAAACCAGCAATCGGGATCATTCTATGAGAGTTGCTATAAATAGGTATCTCAAAACAAAATGTTATCTTTATTATCTCTACAAACTTTTAATGTGGGCACATAGATCTTTGTAAAACAAATAATGGTACCAAATTTATTGTTGTATCTCAATTTAGCCAATGAATTATGATTATTCAACATTTGTTCACAATTTGCTGTCTTGTGTGCTATTGGTTCCGAAGCGAATTTTCCGTGTATAACTAAAAATGCAGGCTTTGAACAAGTGAAAAATCTTTACAAATGAAATGTCATCTTGTGATAAATGAAAATTAATCATAATGGAAGCAATAATTATTAGATCAAATTAGCCTAAACATTGCAAAATCCCATCATCCATCAAAAAAATAAAATGTGCAAAAAAGACATGGAAGCGCAATTTTGGCTGTTCATATAAAATTCATTTCAACAACTAATACATTGAGTCTCTTTAATATGATGCATATCACATTGGAGATCAAGCTAGATTTTTCTTCTAATAGTAAATCAGCAAAAAGACTCATTTAGATGGAAAAACAGACGGAAATTTTATTCACTGAAGTTTTCAACAACATGGCATAAATGCAGGTGTACCCCAAGGATCTATCCTTGGGCCTTTGTTGTTCCTGATCTATATAAACGATCTCCCTGATGACATAAAGTCGGAGATTGATTTATTTGCTGACGACACCACGCTTTACTCTTGCCATGTTGGTAAAACAGACGCGATCATATCCAAGGCAATGGCTGAATCTTTAGAAAATGACCTCCAGGCTGTAGTGGATTGGGGTCATAAATAGTTGGTAACTTTTAATGCCACTAAGACAACGCTACTTTCCTTCAACAACTACAAGAAGCCTTTCCAACCACCGATTGCCATGACAAATAACACGCTACCTGAGATTCATCATTCAAACTCCTCGGCCTAACCTTCACAAGTAACATGAATTGGAACAAATACATTGAAGACATTGCCAAGGCTGCTGCAAAGAAGGTTGGATCCCTCTACCGTGCTAGTAAACTCCACACACCTGACATTATCCTGTATCTCTACAAAGCCACCATCCGCCCATGCATGGAGTATTGTTGCCACATCTGGGCTGGTGCATCATCTACTAGTCTCTCCCTCCTTGACAAGGTCCAAAAAAGAGTCGCCAACCTAATAGGTCCCTCACTGTTAACCAAGCTCCAGCCCCTGTCCCATCGCCGCAATGTAGCATTCTTATGTTTGTTTTACAAATACTTCAATGGATTATGCTCCGATGAATTGGCTACTCTGGTGCCCCCTCGACATAAATTCTCTAGACTAACTCGACAATCAACTAAATCTCATTCATTCACTGTGGAGGTCCCAGATGTCGGAGAGCCTTCTATTCAAATAGCTTCTTTCCTCGTGCTGCTGGCCTCTGGAACTCCCTCCCTGTCCCCTGTTTCCCCGACAGTATTGACATGCAGAAATTTAAAACTAATGTAAACAGACGTCTTGCTGCACAGATCCCAATTTAAGGTGACCCCCCCCCCCCCCCCAACCCCAACCTTCTCCCCTCTTCTTTTTTCTCAGTAGCCCCTTATGTCTACAGTGGCAGCCTGCCTTGTTTGGGGTGAACCATGTTAAAAAAAAAAACAAGGAATTTTTTTTGTGAAAGACAACTTAAAACCCTATATTAAGCCAACCATATTGACAAGTGGATCTTTTTGATTAATATGGGATTATCTGTAAATGCATAAAGATATCACGCACACCAAATTTGAAAGCACCAACATTTAAAACAATAAATTGACTGTCACTGAAAATAGTAACCTAACTTGAAGTAGCCTGGAAACATAAAAACTGACACAGGAGAATGAATTGTATATTTATAAAGAGAAAAAATTAAATTTTGTTTACATGTGAATTTCATCAAAATAACCCAAGATGAATGAGATATCTAAGTTGAAATTTATTCATTTTTTTTGCTCTAAAAACTAAGTTTGTTTGTGATATCTACTATATACCATCTACTTTATTTCTGGCAGCTGCAGGTGTTTTGTTCCTCCCTCGTTTGTTTTGTTTCTCAACCATTGAGAAGGATAAAGTGTTATGAATGTGAAGAAATTAAGAACCAACATTTTATAAGACGCTCATCACTATCTACCTTGAAACTGCTATGAATAAAAGTGTGTAAAAATCAATGGGATTATTTTTTTTTTTGTCGTATTGAGATTTGAATTTCAAAACTATGATCCAGATATTAACCCTTAAATTCTTTTTGTTTCAAATATGACACATTCCAACAAAATTCCTATTTAATATAATATTCATAAAAAATGTGTCAAACTACGAGCCTGTTGGCAAGTGTGAGTAGGTATTAGTATGATGTTGCATCAGCACACTTGCTAAATAGGTAATTAGTATCTTCAATGTCAAACCAATAAAAAAAATAAAGCATTTAATGATTAAAACATGTAAATATAACTTCTAAACTCTCAACTAAACCTTGACAAGTGAAAATAGAATACATCATTCAATAAGTCCTGAGCCTAACTAATAAAACAACTTTATGCGAAATTCGACTTCATTCATCAACATAGTCTCCTTCTAGAGTAATACACTGATTCTAACACTTCTTTAACAATTCAATGCCTTTTTTGTAGAACGATTTGTCTTTGGCCTTAAAATACACCTCAGTTTCTGATATCACTTCTTCATTGGATCCAAATCTCTTTCCCTGGTGCATTATTTTGAGGTCTGTTTGAATGAGGTTCTTGTCCTTGGATACTTTGCAGAAAACTATCAATTTCTTATCTTCTTCATCCGATTTATTTTTGAACAGGCCTTTGATTAGTCCTCTATAATAGGGTGGGGTCTGCTTGTCAGTCTTGATCGAAGTCTTCCACTCCAGGCTTGGTGGTCGCGAGGATCTAAGTTTAATTCCCAGGGCTGCACGATCACGTTTACACAGCTCATCCCAAGAAAACTTTGGTCTTCCAGCCTGCCGACTTGATGCTATAGATATGTTTCTGACCCGGGAGATCCAGCTGGAGCTTCGTTCGACATGGCCAAGCCATCTCATCCTGCCCAGCTTAAGGACATCAGTTATTTCCCGTATACCAAGCCTAGAGAGAAGAGTCTCGAAGAGTGTTGTCTTCTGACATGACAGATGGCTAATCATGGCTCTTTCGTTACGCTGCAGTCTCTTGATAGTGCTCGCCGATGCAGCCCATGTTTCAGAGCCATAAAGCATAACACTCCTCACACAGCTGGTGTGCACCTGTCCTCTAATTGTGATCGCCAGATGCTTATATGTCAAGCTGAGCAGGAGTTCTCTAAAATCTCTCTAGGCAGCCTTGCATCGGACAATAGCAGCAGTCTCACAACCACTATTGATTGAAAGGGAGTCGCCCAGGTAGCTGAACTCGGCTTTCAGTTTGCTATCCGCGACCTTATACAAGATGAAATCCAAATTTTTCATTGGAGCAAGGAATATTGCACCCTGTAGTGCTTAACTATCGACAAATATTCCGATGGAACACTGAAGCATCTTTCATTGAGTTTTATTTCTGGTGACAACACCCACGACACTGCATTCGTACATTATTGCCCATGTCAACAAAATCACTTCAGTGATGGTTGTGGGGGTCAATATAAAAATTATAAATACTTTATAAATTTATGTCTGCATAAACAGGACTTTGGGATTGATGCAGAGTGGGTTTTCTTTGCTACAAGCCACCGAAAATCCCCATGCGATGGAATCGGTGGTTCAATAAAAAGGCAAACGATCGCTTCAACGTTCTCTGAATAATCAGATCCTTGATTATAAAGCCATGCTAGAAGTCTGCCTGGAGATGTCTGTAATCAAGTTCTTTGATATCAGTATGGAAGCTATGGAGGAAGTGAGAAAGTCTCTTGAACCAAGATTTGCCAGGGGAAACACAATACCAGGAAGCAGAAGCAGCCACCATTTTGTCCCGTTATCAACATCGAACATTGGTCATAGGCTGTCCAGCGAGGATGAAACAGATACCGACATGATGATTTAAATTCTTTGTTGTCTTCCCAACAATATATACAGGAAGAACATACAAGATAACTGATGAGTACAAAAAACGATTTCTGCATTTCAGTGGCATAAAGAAAATAACAGTATGTAGATAATGTTGTCGTATGCTGGTTTTTGTTGTGAAGTCTGCTTTTATTGTTAGTATCTGATTACTGTGAGACTATTTTACCTTTTACTATTTAACTTTTACTTTCTAAAACTTATTTAAAGATGAAATTTAGATGAATGGTCTCACCTACCAAAACTAGTTGGTTCTCCCAATAGTATATTTCTGAACCCTTAAAAAAAAGACCTAATTTTGAATAGACACTGGGGGTGAACAAAACGAGAACTTTTTACTATTTTGGGTCCAGAGGTACTTCATAGTGTCTAAATGAATGTCCAAAAGAAAAAAACTTGTTACCATATCAGCCACATCATTTTTTTGCCCCACGTGTAAAAAATTCCAAAATTTAAAATTTCATAGACGGCTTCATTTTTTAGCAAATCTGATGCCATCTTTTGGAGTCAAAAAACTTACCTGTGTGAATTTTCAGGCTCGCATCGTGTTCCAAACTGAAAATATTCAAGAAAATGTAATTATTAAAATGTTGCCCAGACGATGTCTCGCGCGATTTATGCGAAACGGAAAATACTCTAAATCGGAAACCGCTTGAAGTTACATGCTCACATTTTCAGGATTTCTTAGTTTTATGATGTCCATCTGTGGTGCAAGTTACAACAAAATCTGTGGATATGGGTTTCAAGCCATGGATGATTTGACATGGAATTACCCAGATTTGAAACATGCAACTTTAGTATTAGATAAGTATAATAGTTGTATTAGTTCCTCTATCTGAACCAAATTTTGAAAGGTGAAATAATACTGTTGTCACAATCTACGTACCTAAATACTTAGTGGAATTTTAGACTATCTCGGCCAAATGGTGAATGTATAAATCACACTTCCATTCAAAAGTGGTCAAACTTTGGCTTAAATCTTACAGATTATAATCTATAAGATTGAAACTAAATTCTAACCATTTACTTTTTTTATTCTTTGGTGCAGTGGTTTTTATTTTTAGAAATATTTTTATAGTTAATACGATAGAGGGAGGAGCCCAGTCACCAAAAACAGAGTAATCTATTTTGTTTGATTTAAAAGAATAAATATTTATTTAACAAATCCTATTTTAATTGCCTAAATTACTTAGAGTGAAATGGGTTCTTTCATGAGTTTTTAAAAATTTTTATTAATCCTCTAACATCCCCCGGGCAATGCTAAGACACAGGTTCTGCTAGTAATCTATAAGATTGAAACTAAATTTTAACCATTTTTTTTTTCTCATGAAGGGTGGTTTGTACATACATAATGGAAATACATGGTATAAAATGCAGCACAATTATCAATATCATTTTCACTACTTATGAGGCAGAATTAATAATTAGGTTGGATTAATTAATGGGATAATTAATTTACAACCTTTGCGATATTGAAATATCATCAAATGTTGTCTCTGTATCAATTAAAGATATCACTTCCTCTGACAAAAGCAGAGAAGAAATGCTGGGAAGCTTCACAGGACCAAATTTCGTTTGAGAAGAAAATGAAACCATTGTGAAAAATTTAACATTTCAGACTTTGTACAGTGTTAATTCTTTGTTTAATGTGCAAGTCAGTTATCTCAAAGAATAGCAAAGAAAACTTTTCTTTTTTTTTTTTTTTTTTTAAGTAAACGTATCCGCGTTCATCTCATCGTGAATTACCGTTAAGAGTCATTTACTCTGTAAAATAATTATGCATATTTAAAACTTTGACATCAGTGTGTGTTCAGTTTTCTAATCCATTTTGTTTGCATGTATATGTGGACAGGAATTTGGTGTCTATTAAAAACCATTTGATGTTATAGAGTGTATGGTCTGTTTGGCTTCTTGGGAGTATGATGTGTCTTGTCTAATAGCGAATTTGTGGTTATTAAATCTAAATCTAAAAGGTATTTTTGTCTCACCTATGTAACCACTATTTAAACATTTTGTACAAAAGATGTAATATAATTGGAGTTATTCCAGGTAAGGTGTGGAAGTTGTATTAGGATGCATGTATTTTGGGATTTTAAAGAGAAATCTGTGATTAAATATTCAAAAATTAGATATTCCGGTTTATTGCAGGTATAGTTACAATGCTGTGCAGTGGTCTGTGAGTTTTTTTTTCTATGTGTTAATAAGTTAGGTGGTTGTCTTTTAGCATTAATGAGCTTTCTCTTAAAAATGGAATTGTTTCTGGGGGTTTAAATAATTGTAAAATCTCAAGTTAGAGAATGTGTAAGTTTATGCATGTGTTGGCCTTAAGTGAAGTCAATGGAAATGCAGTCTTCTGTGTTTATTTTTTCTTATTTGCTGTTTGTCTATGGATGCTGTCTATTTTTATCACTGATTTAATAAGTTTTATAAGAAACTGGCTCTGATAGAATTGTTGTATTAATTTATGAAGAGGTCTGAACAAATACAGATGATAGCACTATGGATTTTTTTTTACGTTGAGAGGATGGTTAGATAGATAATGTTATTTTATGATTGAATTATTATATTTAGGAATTAGAGATGTGTGAATGTTCAATGGTAAGTTTTATTGTGTTGTGGTAATTATTGGCATACTGATGAAAGTTCAGTAGATTGTCTACTCCATGTGTCTATATGAAGAAAATAGCATGTATATATCTACAGTAGTGAATTGGTTTAAGGATATATATATATATATATTATTTGGTTCCTAATCGATAATAAAACACCAATAGTTAAGTGAAAAGTGTACTGGTACAGTTTGTGACCCATGCTGAAACCGACTTTTCGTCAGCCTCTTCCAGCAGTTTACATAAACAGCCGGATGATGCCGATGTGCTTAGCCAATCAAATTGTAGCAGACGACAATTTGCAATTGTGAATTCAGTAAATCGTAAAATTCATTACAGCAATAATGATTTTCAGCGTTTTTGGACAGACAATTCAGTCTCCTTAAGGACTAAAAAATATTTTTTTTAAAAACTTTTTTTTTTCACCCTAACCCTAAAAACAGTGTAAAAAAAAACTGGTTTTCTTTTTCACCCTAACCTAGTATGTCTGGTTCAAAAGCTGTACCAACACAAGACAATTTATCAAAAAAAAAAAAAATAATAATAATAAAACCAACCATAACTTGTGAAAAAAATGTTTCATTATATTTTCTTCGTCAAAAAATAAAAATAAGTATTTTTTTCATAAAATTTTTAATACAGTGACTTTTTTTTCTTGCTTTAAATGTTTCATTATTTTTTCCTGTTTGATAGTGTTGCTTGGTTTCGATTTTGAGGCCAAGGCGTTTTCATTCTGCATCTACCAGCTGTTTACGTAAACAGCTGGTAGATGCAGACGAAAAGTCGGTTTTAGCATGGGTCACAAACTGTACTAGTACCATGGAAAGTAATTAAGAAAGCTAGAACATGCAAATCTCTAAACACACTTTATCTTTGCCTTAATGAGAAATTGAAAATCATTAGATTTAGTGACAGAGGGAAACTTCTTAACAAGAAATCGGAAATCTCTATTAATTGTAAACAATAAAGTATACATAATTGATAACTTCCATATAATCCCATAACTCTAAAGAAATAGAATTTGATCAAGTTGAAGTAAGTTTTTTTGTATTAGTGTTGATAGAAAATCCTATGTCCAATTGTATGTACATGTGGGTTTGTATGTGTATATATGGGTGTGTCTATACATACATGTGTGTAGGTATATATTTGTTTATGTATATATTGTTATATGTACAGTATAAGCTTTGATTGGTTTGCATATAAATACCCTCACGAGTGTCTATATACAAGCGCATATATATTTGTATGTGGAGATATATATATATATATATATATATATATATATATATATTGTGTGTAATTAGGAAACATACTTTCATTTAGGCAAACATTAAATAAGTGTTTTTGCTTGATACCACTTTTTTTTTTCTTCAATTTTCTGAATAGTTTATCTAGTATTTCTGTCAAATTGGTGTATGTAAGTTCTGTGGGTTTCTTGTTCCATTTATCTTTCTTTTTTTCATGAGTATTTTCGATTTGATTCATCAAATCATCCTCAGGCAGGGGTCTTGATGTGTTTACAACTATGTCTTTACAAATTAAATTAATGATTAGAAACTTAGACAATACTAATAATAATCAGCTAAATAATTCCCACTATATCCTATTGTAACCATTTGGTTACAATAGAATATAGTGGGGATTATTCCGAATTATTCTGAACTTTAAATTGGATGAAAAAGCTCTAAAAAAATATAATACATTGATATATATGCCTCATCAACTGTAATAATAAAATAGCTCATTATTTATTATGAAAAATTGAAAACATCGAACTACGTAGTTAACAATAACTCTTCTCAAACCCAAAACACATTAGGAAGAACCGGTGTAATATATGGGATGCAATGCCCTGTGGGAGAATATATCTCGGACAATAAAACTAATTGTTACATCGGTTTCACTACCACAACACTTTCCAGAAGACTCACCTTACATCTCTCTGACACTGGCTTCATTTGCCAAAACCTAAAAATACATGACTGCCCCCTTCTTAATATAGACACATCCTAGTTAATAACAAAAATAATAAAGCACAATACCAACATAAAAGAATTCAAAATTCTTGAAGCCCATTACATAAAAACCAGACATCCCACAATCAATAATGTTAATTATGAAACTAGTCACATTTTACAGTGTCTAGTATGGTAATTAACATATTCTTAGCCGTTAAACAATCTTTTGAATTTTGCATGCGCTTAACACATAATCACATAGCATGCAACATCTCATCCCTACAGCTGGATTGCTAAAGTCCGACAGTTGAATGTGCCAGCAGAGAAGACCACCACTGGTAGACCCAAGTTGTCTTGGAAGGATGTGGTCAAAACGTGATAGGAAAGCCATGGGTATGAATTCCGTCAGGCCTCACCAAAGACAAGAATGGAGGGGAAGACTTAGATCGAGATTAGACAATCAGGCTCTATCCTCATCACAAGATTAATTGTAGCCTGATTCAATAAATAAACCGGTTTGTGGATGTGTATATATCGATATATTCTTGTACATATGCGTATTGATGTGTTTGTATGAACATGACTAGATTTAAGTTTTACATTTGCAAATGTATGCTCGTTTTAGCATTTGTATGGGCATATGTTTATATGTACTGTGTGTATATATGGATATACGTACGTGTGTATGTATGTGTAGATGTGATTAACGTTCTCCATTTTTACATGTGTGTATATGAGTAGCCCTCCAGGTTATTGAAATGCTATTTTTTATACAATATATTTTATTCATATTCTAGTCTTATTTTACTTGATTTAAAAAATTAGTTGTCAAGTAGCAAAATTTTTATTTTCTTGGTAAGTAGGTATGTGTATGTATTATCTAGTTTGTGTTGGCTACTGTCTGTAATTTTATATTTGTAAATGTGTGTGTATCAGTGTATATTCAAGCTGCTTAATATGCGTATGTGATCGTCCATAATTCTGTCTGCATTTGTGTGTGTATATATTTACACACTGATATGGGGTTTTAGCTGTATTAATGTGTGTATATATATCTGCATGTACCCATGTTTGTCAGTGTTTTTTCGGTTTAGACTGGCTTTGAGAATGAGGTCATGGTTTTAAGGTTTTCTTACAAAATCATAATGCTTCATGAAACACAAAATCAAACGATTTTCCCTTTGGTAACCTGACTGAAAATAAAAAAATATATATAAATTTAAAATTTCTGGATAAAAAGTGGAAATTTTAATGAAAGAAAAAAATAAGATAACAGATTCTTTTCTTGAATGATTATGCCGTTTCAATCGATCAGTTCTTGGTGAATTTTACTCATTTTGTTTCTCACACTCATTGGGAACAGTCCAGCCTGAGGTGGTCTAGTTAATTCATAGTTTAAATTGAAACTGTAAATGTGTTGTCAAATAATGTTTGTATAAATAAAGTTGTATACCGAATAGATAAGTGTGACTATGCCGAGATTCGAAAACTTAACGGCTGGTCACATCCAAATGTGATCAGCAGCCAAATACCATATCTGTTACACTAACAAACCTGCCATTAGCAGTGTTATCATCATATTCGTTTTACATGTTGACCTGCTTAGACGACTTTTAGAAATTAACTTTCAAAATGAACCCATCTCTGGCCAAATCTTTATTTATCCCTCTTTCTCTCAAGTCCATTCTTAACACTTCCTCCCATGTTTTCCTTGGCCTTCTACCTGAACTGTTCTACATCTACTAACCCAAAAACTCTCATTCATTCTTTCAACATGATCATACCATCGAAGTCTCCTGTTCTGCACACATCTCCCTATATTGTCCAGATTTTAATATTCCTCTGAACTCATCAGATCTGAACCTGTTTTTAAGACTCACATTATACATCCATCGTATCATTCTCATATCATTTCTCTCCATGCAACGCTTGTCCTAAACCCTCAATGGCCAGGTTTCAGTTCCATACATTACACTGCATACACATGCATGATAGGCTCGTCCCTTGGTCGACAGTGGTAACCTTCTGCTTGTTAGTAATGGCAGAACTACTCTGAACTCCATTTACTCCTAACTCTTGCAATTAGACTGGCACCTGATCTACCCTGTGCTCCAATGATATGACCAAGGTAACAAAACTTCTGAACAACCTCAATAGTTTTGCTATCCAAATATATTTTCTCCATATCTGAGATCTTGTCCATCTCCATTGTCTAACACTTCTTGCACACAAACTGATTATCCTCTCTCAACCTACCAGTAATTCCACTGCACTTATGTGGCCAATACTTACAAATACCATAAAAAATTGAGTTGCATCCAATTACCATTCTACAAACTGAGCAGGGAAACTTTCCCCTTCCTGGGGACTTTCAAACACTACAACCACTGATCATCACTTTGATCATAGTAACATTCACTCGCAGACTTTTACTTTCCATAACATTTTTCCAACTTAACAAGTAGACTTTCCATTGTTTCACAGGCAAGTACTAAATCATCAGCATACAGCATCTCTTCCAGACAACCCATACGGAACTCTCTGGACAATGTTTCTAAGTGCTGTTAATTCTAACACGAGTTTCACCAAACACTTGTTTTCTCCTAGTTTACACAAAGCCCACCAGACAACCTCTCTTGGCAATCTGTCAAAAGCTTTCTTCAGATCCACAAAGGCAAGATACAGGGTCTTCTTCTTACCAAGGTGCTTCTCTTGCATTTGTCCTAAGATAAATATAGCAACAGTGGTACTTTACCCAGACATAAAACCAAACTGTATTTTATCTATACTTATCTGACTTTTTATTTTCTGCTCAATTATTCTCTCAATCACGTTCAAAACCTGATCCATCAACTTTAAGTTTCTGTAATTACCTCAATCTCATGCTTGTTATAGTGAAACATTGAGATATATATATATATATATATATATATATATATATATATATATATTATTGATACATTCTCCACTCTATGATAAAAACCAATGTGTATTTGTATAGTAATAAATATAAATCTCACACGAAAGTTAGCTCCTGACAAAACTATTTCAAGTGGTGAGGGGAATCTAGAAAACAAATAGCAAATCAGACAATCCCAACCACCTGAACTCTTTATTTAAGGGGTAGATTGTTCTTGTTCCGTCGGCCATATGGAATTCTTAATGATATTGTTAGTATTGCATGTACTGAGGATTGAACCTTCAACCACCAGAAGACTGTCACTTAGAACTGATTACTACTTTGCCACGGATCCATGTGGACAATTTTAGTATGAATTTTAAGAGCCTTAAACCTATTCTTTTTAGATATGTAGTTTACTACTTATTAATCTCTCTCTCTCTATTTCTCTTTCTCTCTCATATATATATATATATATATAATTATAAATTTAATGGCGTTGTAATCTATTATTTATAATTATTGGTTCCCATAGTGTATTAAACTCTATATTAGGTCTACGTAGGAGGAGATTGTCGCACAACATACATGCTGCTTCTTTGAGGCTTCTTACTCTCTACCGTTTTTCTGTCTATAATTTTTACTTCATCCCATAAGGGTAGAAAGTTTCCCTTTTCCCTCCATATGCGATCAGCAATAGCCAACTTTTCAATATCTCCATGTATTACAGCTTTCCAATGTTCTTCTCGCCTTACTTTTAGCGTGTGGCCTGTTTCACTTTTATATATTTTTCTACACTTATACGGAATGGCATACGCAGTTCTTGGTCATGATGTCAATTAGAACACCATTAAGAAAATATATATATATATATATAACAATATTCATAAATAAATATTAAATTATTTATACCTACATATGACGTCGTTTCAAGCTTATACTCTCATCAGTATAGGGAAGCAATAATTTCAGACGGTCACAAGGCGCGAACCCAGTTCACAGTCAACCCAGACTCTGCACGCTTTTGCTTTATCCTCAAGATCACAGGAAATTATCATGTGCGTGATACAGGATCCATTAAGTCATATTCATGCCAAATACAGCGTCCCGTAAACACCAGACATTCTAAAGGGTTCAACGAACTTAACTGCAGCCTTGCATTATAGCTTAAGTGATTGTCTGTTTTTTTAATATCTCTTAACAGTGCTCAACTTTTAATCTTGAAAAGGGGCTTCATAACGATATTCATGAATAGATATATAATTATTTATACCTACATACGACGTTGTTTCAAGCTTATGCTCTCATCAGTGTAGGGAAACGATAATTTTAGGCAGTCACAAGACGCGAACGCGGTTCACAGTCAACCCAGACTCTGCAATATATATGATTGCCACTTCTTTACAAAAGGTAATTCCTACAAGATTGTAATATCCACTTGTGGGCACGTACATCGCTCAGCAGCCCCTACTTACTTTTACAAGTCTTGCTGCAGGTATGACATAGTTGCCCACTGGCTTCTGATTGTATATAGCTGTATTCTACTCTTATTTGACATTGTGGATCCTGCCATGAGATCTTATGTGGCTTAGTATACCAGCCCTTGACAGATGAACCACACACATGGTCGTGCTGAAATGTGTCTGGGACGTTCGGCACTGATCGCTTCCACAAAGCATGTTTCAAGATGGAGTATTCTATTCACTTTGCCTCAAATCTAATGTAGCTGTTATAGATACGCTTGCACCAAACCAATCGCTCCAAACCATTCTTTTCCCGTTCTCAGTATTCATGCCAAGGGTTTTAAGATTGTCCTTAACTACATCTCTTTGACTTGTGTCTCTGGCGTTTGCCATGCTGCAGTTCCCCATATAACAGTTGTTTAGGGAGCCTATTATTGTTCGTCCTAACTAAGTGCCTGGCCCAACGCATCTAATTACATATAACACGCACTTCTATGCTCAACACACCAGTTTGATGTAGAACCGTGGTGTCTTGTGTAAACGATTTCCAGTTAATATTTAGGATCCTCCGAAGGCACGTTTGGTGGAACCTCTCCAGGACCTTTGTGTTGACAGTACGTAGTCCATATCTCCGAGGAATACAGGAGAATAGACAAGATGCACGATTTGTACACACTAACTTTGTTTTGATGGTAATAGCTTTGTCTGACCATACGCACTTTTCCAGCTTACCGAAAGCTTTGTTCATTTTTCGATCCTTAGCAAGATTTCACAATTGAGGGATCCATCTCTGGAGAGTCTTACCCAGATATACAAAGGACTCAGCTACACTTAATCTGGTTCCCTTTGGTGTAGATGTTGGGTTCGACATACTGAAACCTCAGTGGAGTGGTGAGCATTACCTTAGTTTTCTCAGAAGGTAGTGCATGTTCTAGAAAAGAGGTCCATTATCACCTGCATATCCTCCTAAGTGTGGGCGATGGAGGTCCGCATCATTGGCATAGAGGAGCTCCCACACAAAAGTTTGGAAGGTCTTGAACTTTGCATTAGTGGTTCAGAAACTTATGAGAGAACCAACATTACGGTCCTGAAAAGTATAGGTCAGAATATATAAAGAACAGCACCAATGCAAGAATATCACACTGTTTAATACCGTTATCGACAGGTATTGGTTTAGAGAGTGCACCGCCGAAGTGAAAGTATACCTTCATATCCTGATGAAGTTGTCTAGGCATTGTGATGAATCCTGGTGGGCAACTAATTCTATCGTTAAGTGTCGATAGGAGTGATGAATGAAAAAAAACTTTTGCATTGATCATTTAGATATTGGAATTTATTTCTGACAGTATATTGTGTATCAGGCTGCTTTCTTGTTGACGCTCATGTTTGCATAGATAATACCATTAAAAAAACGGTTAATTTAGTCCACTCACTCAGTCTTTACAAGGCAGGAAACTTGAATTAATGATAGAATTTCAGTCACTTAATGTTTTTGTTGTTTTTCTAATGACACTAGTTTGGTCCTATTTCCTCCTCCACTTCATGCTGGGATGCTTGTTGTATATTTCTGGAAAATTGTCAAATTTTTATTCGGGAACATTATTCACACTTAAGGAATGACTCTGTGTGTGTGTGTGTGTGTGTGTGTGTGTGTTAAGCGAATGGATAAGGAAATTTTCTTTTAATGGAAATCGCTCCAGACAAGGCATGAAGCCACTTGATCTAAGGAGCTAAAAAAAAATACGTCAAGATCAAAAACTAGCCAACAATAAGTGTTTGATGGATGGATTCCAACCCAGAAAACAGCAATTCTTCTCCCTTTGTCAGAAACATCAATCATGGAATCTGAGGACTAAAGGACAAAATAAGGGGAGCAAGAGTTATGAGGCTGCCGAAAGTAAACCCAATGTCTACTTTCGACTCTCCTAGATAAATTAGATCAGAACTTCAGATTAATCACCAACCCCCTGAAATCTTTGTTAGTGGTGATCTTTTTAAAAAGTTTCTTTTCTCAGATATTTCTTCTGTTTACTAAAAATAATGATTATCGATAAGAAAAAATGCTAAAATAGTTCTAATTTTCGAAGGTAGAGAGGATGTAGGTTTCAACATTAATTCATTGTAAAATGATCCCAAACCTACAAACTTAGAAGACACGTTGACATGTTTATTTGATTTATGCTTTCTTTCTAAATAGTATGCATATTTTGATATCCTTTTGCATTTAAGAAAATAAATCAAACATTCTTTACTCATAACAATTGATTTTCTCCTCTCTTTGGGAGCAACTGCAAAATTATAAAACTTTTAATTAAATTTTTTTACATAAATCGCTCCAGACAAGACGTGGAGCCACTTGATGTAAGCTAACAAGAACGTAAGAAATAAAATTCATTAAAAAGATAAATCATCATTTATATATATATATATATATTTATATATTTATTTCTTTTGTTTCATTTTACTTCAATCGAAGTTCTCAGAAATCAATGGGCCCCTTCTTGGGGTCTAACACTTGATCTCTGTATGAGATACATAGATATTCGAATATTCCATTAAAGTTTTCCTTTATCTGTCAAACGGCGAGTGAGTAAAGAAGTTAAGAACCATTAATTTTCCTTTCCCCAATTGACCAGTTAACTATGTTATAGTATATCTTTTGTCTCTTGGTCTTACCGGATTCCAGGACAAAAATTCATCTAGTCTGATGAAGTATCCAGCTAAGTGCTGTTACTTGAGGTAACATTACTTGGAGAAGGTGCACCATTCCTCGTATGAACCAGTGTATAGCTGTGTTGAGGGGATCTTATTTTGGGCTTTGAATACTATGTTATTTTGAATATTTGGTCATGGTGCACAACTTCTTATCGCCTATAATATCATGTAGATTATATATGTATGTATATGGGGGGGGGGTGTAGATATAGTTAATATTAGAATTCATTTCTGAGAGTATATTATATATAGCACTGTTTTTTTTTGTTGAAACTCATGTTTGCATAGATAATACCATTAAATAAACTGTTTAGTCCAGAGGGTTGAGAATAAACAACATTGTTTATTGTACTTGAAACAGCATTCACCCGTCCGTCTTTGCCACTGCGTCCCTCACAAAGGCCGACCAAACCTGATGATTTGAAGTCAATGATTGGGTGATCTCTAATCACTCGTTCCAACGGCGAACTCCATAAGTTCGAGGGCCCAGGTGGGTTCCAGGATAGCTTCAACACTCATCAACCAGTTTGTTTTTTTTTGTCCACCACATGGCTTTTTTAGACTCTGTAGAGGAGCTGGGGCAATTGCTTTGTAGATGAACTCTCCTGGTTGACGGCAATGTGTATGCCTCAGCCAGCGTAGGGGAAATTACATGCCAAATCATCCAGGCCTGCAACCACCCCTTTCAGATTTTTTTTGATTTTAACACTATTTCATTTTTACCTCACAACTAAGAGAAATGTGCAATAGCAGAACCATTAGACTAGTAGAAACCTATTTTCTAGGCCAATGAAAATTAGACCAAATCTTGGTATTTGGAGCTAAACGTCACCCAAAAACTGACTACGGTAGTTTACAAAAACTGCAGTTTTGAAGCCAAAACTTAATGAATTGTTTTGAAAACTTTACCATGTAAGTTTTTTAGGGCAATGATTCCAAAAGTGATACTTAGAAAGGCTAAAAAAGAAAGGAAAATGTCACTTTTAGGCCCATGTTTTTTTTGTGCGGACGTTTTGAAAAATCCTACATAATAGAGATTTAAAAATTAAAACAAAACATACCTGTGATAGTGTGAAAGAAAAATCTTTTTTATTCAAAGAACAACATGGAACTATTCAAAACATATAAAGAAGTTCTTGAGATATTTTCCACACTTGAGAAAATTATGCTGAAAATTTGGCAAATTTTTTTTATGTTATTTTAATCAAAAGTTTGCACAAATTTTCAGAGTTAATGCAGACAACAAACAAAAACTTGATTTTTGACTATTTAAAGTGTGAAAATTAAAACAAAAGCTCACACTAAGCATCTAATTAGCTAAAAATAGTATGCAATACATACTTAATAATAATAAAAAAAATAAAGTTTCCAGTAAATGTTCACTCTAATCCATTAAGATAAAAAAGTACTCGTGTTATGTTTACAACTGTCCACATGCACTGTTTTGGTGGATACTTTTGTTATTTCATCATCATTAAATAGATGTCAGAAAACAATGACGTCATAAAAGATTATCTCTGTTGTTTTGAAGTAATATCCAAATGTCAATATCCGGACATCTGTGAACTAGGAAATTACCCATGGTTTTCGCTTCAAAATTCTTCATTCAAAAAGTTCCTTCGGGAGGGTGGATATTTTAATACCGGTCACCTGTGCCACCCTGCCCTTACCGGGAAAATGCAGACTTCTTTTCTTCATGCTTGGATCAAAGTGTAGTATCTGTTTTGTCAAAGTAGTCGAGATCTTTCTCGACTTTTTTTATTTTTATCCCATTCAGAGTGCCCCTTTTGAGGGAGCTGGATACCTTCCACGTTAAAAAGCGACTTTATGACTAATTTTCTTGGAGACAAATAAATAGGGACACACAAAAATGAATATATATTAATAGTTTGTGTATTTTTTCGTATTTTTGGAAATGAGAGATTATTTTACATTAAATTTATATATGAAACTGATCCCTCATTCTAAATTCTAAAATAATTGTTTTTTTGTCTTTCAAAAAATTGTTTAACTGCCTTTAAACACTAGAAATGTTAGCGTTTAAGGGTAGCTAAATAATTTTTTTTTATTGGGGATAAATCTTATGCGGTTTTTTTGGGGGGGGGGGGTATCTGCTTTTTCAGTGTTTGATTAGATAACAATTATGTGTGATTTTAGGGGGGGGGGGCTTGCCACTCGTACCTAGAGTTAGAGAAGTTTTTTATTTATGGGGAAGGCTTGTCTCTAACATTTAAGGTTAGTGGTACAGTCAAGGGAAGACATTTTTAGGTGGTGAGCTTGTCACTTAGGGTAAGGTGATTATAATTTTTTATACTAACTTTTCAGCTTGAAAAAATATCAAAGATTTGTAGGGCTAACTGATCTAAAAGACAAGGATGGCCTGGAGATGGGGGATCAATTTATGTTAAATTTATATGCGAAACTGATTTCCCCATCTCTAAATTAATTGTTTGTTTTTATGTTGTTTTTTTTTTCCACCATGATTTTGACGATGTTCACACGTAATCGCCTAAAAAAAAAAAAGTTTTTTTTTACATTGGCGGTTATAACGATATTTCTCTAAGACGATTTTCCCCCGTTACCTTCTTGAAGAATATGAAAATAACCGCATGCATCACAGGCTACTAAACTCACCACTATATTACGCTTATTCACTCGAGCGTTTTTTAGTGAATGTTTATTATTTTTCTCCAGCTAACACTAAATATTACTTTTGGCCCACCATCTTCGACTCTCCTCAAAACATATTTCATATAGGTGGTAGCAAAAACTTTTCCCCGCTAACACTTCAGTACTGACCCCCCCCCCCCCATTGACACCGGGAAGTAATAAATGTCTACTTTTCAAAAAATTGTCCGTTATTATTTCCTATTTGTTTGCTATTAATTTACTACATAATACAAAACATTACGCACACATTTAATGGACGCTCGCGCTAATTCCGCTGAATTTTGAGAACATCGGATTACGTTATTTCTACCTATTACATATACATTTATACTCATTCTGGTTTTTAGAGAATGCAATTAACAAACATAGTTATTTGCCGTATTTCATCTTTCAACAATTTCTTCAGCGACTCGAGTTCTGAATTAAATGAATATATGCCAAGATACTCGACAGAATCCATAAAGTGTACATTTTCTGATTCCTACACTTTTCACACGCATAATATCCAAAAATTGGAAGAAAAAAACATTGATTTCTTGGTATAGAAATGACCCAAAATGTGTGACTGGTGGACCCTATATTCGGTCGCCTTATGATAGATCGTACGATAAAACACATGCCAGCTACTGACTAGCTTTGTTTAAATGACCTATTTTTATATATTTTATACTCGCTTTCGTGGCCGAAACATTAGCAGCGTAGATCCAAGACCGAGAGATGTATGGTTCGATCCCAGTCGTCTCACACAACCATTTTTTTTTTTTTTTTTTTTTTTTTTTTTTACATTGTTAAACTTTTGCCTACGAGGGAAGGGAGGACTATGGGCAGTATTTTTTTAATTCAACGTTATTATGTAGTAATTTGAAAAGAAATCAATGTAAAATGTAGTACTTCAACTATTGTGAATATCATCATTTCTCTTCGAACACACATGGTTTATTAGTGCTCTGCAGGCCTCTTTAATTATATTTGTGTTTCAGTAGAGCTCAGAAGGCATACTTATTTTTCTTTTTTTCTTTCTTTCCTCACAAAAAAATGGAATTTCTATACAAAGATAACAGGAGGGAAGTTGGATTTAATAGAGCTCTGTAGGACTCTTGAATTTTAAAAGTGCTCATTATCATAGATGCAGCACAAGAAAAATTCTTAGAAAATATTCGTATCATGGTATGAGCAAGAAGACTTCTACAACTGCTTCTCCTTTTCTTTCTTCCACCTTTCACTCTTCAACAATTCCAAACAGACAATTATTGTCCGATATGACCTATTTGCATTCGGTCGGATGTTGACAAATTGTAATTCATTCTTTTCTATTTCTCCCGTGCAACGCCGAGAGGGCGGGTCAAGCTATATATATATATATATATAATCTTGATTTTGTTCAGCTACTTGCTACGATTTAGAACTAAATAGTTTTAGTTAATGCGCGTTGACTTTCCAAGCTTAATCATAAATAAATTTTTAACAAATATATTGAAATACCCTATATATAGGCATCTCCTACTCAAACAAATCTCGATGTTGCATATTTATTTTTTAAGTTTTTAATAAATTAGTGTAGTATATGTTCGTTCACCATAATACTAGCTGAGGAAGAACGATAACTCAAGTTTATAATAAACATGTCTTTTTTTAACTAGAAAATTATGAAAGTTATCGTTCTTTCTTAGCCAGCATATTCATCTTTGTTTATAAAGATGGCGACTATATTTTTCCAACCAATTTTCATTTAGGTGTTTCACGTGGACAATGAAACTTGCCATGGTTTTTAATATTATCTAAATAAATACAAAAGTTTTTTCTACCTATTCTAACTATATTTACATTAAAACGGTTTATGCTTATTTAATTCTCTGTAGTCTATTTTCATTCGTCATGATACATTTTTCCCAGGCATTACCTCCCTTTCGAGGGGGGGGCTGTACAGTATACATTCGTTCCTCAGGATTACCAGTTTTGTGTGTAGAGGGAGTTAGTGTACTATCTATTCTGTTATGATATCATCCTCCCAGGCATTAACCCATCTTTTTTTTTTGGTGGGGGGGGGGGGTCAGTGTATGTAGTACATTTATTATCATATCAGCCTCTCATTTGTATATTTATTTATTTTTAAGTTTCTAATGAATTAATATTTTCTAATCTGAGGATAATCAAATACATGCGTTTATTATTTTTTTGATTTGTTGCTGTTGTTGTTGCTGCTGTTCCAATTTACTTCCTCCCACGAAAGCAGTTAGGCACAATGTCAATATTTAACGTGGGGAGAATCCAGCTCCCCCAAAAAGGGCACTCTGAATTGGAACAAAAATTTCGATTGCCTCAGTCTAGAAGGATTTTTCCTTCACTGACAAAGAACATCAAAACTAAGTGCAGATTCAGTACAGATACATTTTTCTCCTAGTCAAAAGGCCAAGAAGTTAACATGTTGGTCCCCCGATTTATAAAATCGGGGGACTTGTTTTGAGGCATGTCCGTCCGTCCGGATTTTTCTCCGCAACCATCCATTGAATTTCTCTGAAATTTTGCATGAAGTTGTAACTTTGGTCAGGTTAGAAAGTGACATTCTCCGATTTTTGAAAAAAAATCTGGTTAGCCCCACAGGGGGTCAAAAGGCCCCGAAATGGCAAAAAATGACATTTTTTGCCCCATAACTTTTCATCCATCCATTCAATTTCTCTGAAACCTGGCCAAAATGTGGAGGCAATTGTTCCTAATAGAAAATAAGTATCGCTGACCTTGAAAAAAATCTTGTTTGCGCCCCCAGGGAGTTAAAGGGGGGTCAAAAATGCCCCAAATTGCTCAAATTTATTGCATTTTACATTCGCCACATCGAGTCACATACAGAGGGGGACCACGCACGCGCAGCTTGTTGGTAGTGATGATGATTTATCTAAATTACAAAAAAAAATATATTTTTCTTTATTTTTATGTATTTTTCTTTCTTTTATAATAAAGGTGAAAAGTACAAAGTACCCATTTCGAATTACTCAGTAATATAAAAGTGGAGTATTTGACCAATCGACGTTCCACCCTTGTTTATTCATTTCATTATGTAACCAGTTTTATTGGAATTCATTTTAAATTTTATTCTGAAACAAAATAAAATTTATCGACGTTGAATATCTTAAGGACCATATCAATTGACCTTTTGTTTTTTTCCTAAAAACAGTTTGACGATGTTCATGCACAGTATATTTCCCCCATATTGTAATATATCAAATAACACTACGGTAATCATCATTTTTTTAAAATTTCCTCTAAATTACTAAAATATCAAATTAAAATTACTACTTTCGTTTCTGTAAAGAAAACTACAGCGTTAGTAATTGCCACCCGGAGGGCGGGTAGTTTTTGCTCGTATATATATATATATACACACAACAGCAACAACAAAGATTAATAGGTAAATAAGTCAGCAAATGTTATTTAGTTTTAATTCAAAATTTCAAATTAATTACGACATTTCAAAGGACTCTCAACTTTGTTGGGTTGTATTTCGCTTAGCATGGGTCAGAGAAGTAAAAATAAACTTCTCTCTTGTTTCATTTTACTTCAGTTGAAGTTCTCAGAAATCAAGGGCCCCCTTCCTTGATCTCTATATGAGATACATAGATATTCGTATATTCCATTAAAGTTCTCCTTTATCTGTCAAATGTTGAGTAAGTAAAGAAGTTAAGAACATTAATTTTCCTCTCCCCAATAAACTTCCTAAGTGTAGTTTAACGTGTCTTATAAATGTTTATAAAATTTAAAGAGAATTGATAAAAATTTGCCACTTTTATTTTGCAAAACAAACTGACGTGTAACAATAAGTTTTTTTAAAAAAAATCCTATTTTGCATTTTCGACTGTTCGAAATAAAATATCGTTTTAATTTGCTGTTAAAGAATAATGCAATGGATAAAAGCACATACAAGTTATATATTTAAAAATATTATTTTCTTTTCACCCATGTAAATATTTGAAAGATTTGATCAGGAATATGAGAAAGAAATTGCACATTGAAACATGTTAACTTGTAAATGTCGCATCATAATGCCGGACTGGTTGGGATTGCCTTAGTTTCAATTTAATTATATATTATAATAACAGTAGCTCTAACTAAACATTTTCTATATTCATATTTCCAATTTTTTTTATTTATTTTTTTATTTAATTCATTCTGGAATAAAAGTAAACAAAAATCGCCTCTGTTTACAGCTATGTCACTATTGTCACTGCTACAACCAGTTTTCAAAAGTAAATAAATGGAAACCATTTTTTTTTTTTTTTTCGGATACGTTAATTAAAAATTGCTACTACGAAAAGAGAAAACAACATACAATTATTTTAATGCATAAAGAGTAAAAAGATTAATTTACTTACTAGTTGGAGTAAGAAAATTTTTTAAAAAAATGTTTGATACTTGTCATGTTGAAGTTTTTTGAACAAAAAAAGGGAACAGGCCATTTTATTTCTATACCCCTTATTCTTTTCAGGGGTATGTCTCTCCAAATTTCATGACGAAATTCCCCATAGAGGAGTGGTAACAAACTTTTAAAAGAACCGGGAGTTCTTAAAAAAAAAGCTACAGAAATGGCCGTTTATTGGCGTTAACATTTTTATCACTTTATTTGCTTAAAGATCTTCAAATATATCATGTACATTATTATTTATTAATCCATGTGAAAGTATATTTATTTCCGAACAAAATGGTGATATTTTGAAGACTTTGAGTGCATTAGTTTTTAAAATATTACTATTTTAATAGAACCCTTTAGAAATATCCAAAATGCTTTATGGTCGGTGGATATTGCTATTTAAAACGTATTTTTTAATCAATTTTTGTTTTAGAATCAATGTTTTTGTGTTTGTTCGAAAATCGTTTTAAATAGTTTTTATTGAAAGTATTGTTTTAATAACGTATCCAATGCAGAAGTTTACTGATGAAATTAATTTTATTCTGCCTCCCAGATTGTATACGCATGATATTAAAGAAAATAACTTTTAAAAAGAAGCGAAGAAAGCGAATTAAATTTACTTACGATGAACGAAGAAAGGGCATCAGGCTAAGACGCCATTGTAACTGACTAGATGTACTATGCGAGGTGTTTGTTAATGTATTGCAGAATGTTAATAAATGTAATTGGAATAGTCAGAAGGAACGGCGAACAGAATTTATTGTGAAAATCTGAATGAATAGTGAATGTTATTTGTTTCACAGTAAAAATTTGAGAAGGAAAATGTTTTGGAAAGCATGAATAGCGTATAGGAAAGGTCGTGCTGACTACGTGTTTAGGTTAATGTATTTGACATTCAATCCGATATTCCTGTATCCCTCGAATACAGTCAAGACTCCTGGTAGAATGTAATTGAAATTGAGGGAGCGTTTATTTATATTTGAACTGTAGTATAGTATATAGGCCATACTGAAAATATGAAAATTAAATAATTACGGTTCCTAAAGTGTATGTATCCTATTAAGAAAATTCCATGATGTATTTGAGTGACGTGGGAGTAGATAATTATTAGAAAGTGAAAGTTTCTGCCACTTTCTTTGTGGAAGATGTATTTGAGAGAAGCAGCTAAATTGGAATAAATGTAATATTTCTAAGACAAAATGTACACATATTTTCCGAAAATACGCATTAGGAAATGTTGTAGTTAGTGTAAAAGATTAGCATGTGAAGCTTTCGATTTTCAGTCTATAATAGCCAAAGTGGCAGGGGAAAAAACGATTTTATTTTATTATGGAGATAAATATTTCACAAAATATGTCATCATAGTCACTGTTTTAAGGAGTTACCTTTCTGTTAAAAGATAATAAATTTGTTTTGAAATTACCAAATTGTTAATCTTCATCTATATAAATAAATGAGGAAGATTTTGTTTCATGCTTACAACAAAATGATTAATGAAATGTTTATTATTTTAAATAATTGTTTTGAGTATTTCAAGTAGCGAACTTTTCAAAGCAGTAGTGAGCCGGCAAAGCCAGCTAGTTTAAACAAAATAACAATTGAATACTGACAATACAAACAACCTGAGGGAAGATGGTTTTATCGCTTGCCGCCTGACTGCTGACATAACAGATACTACGCTTTGATCCTCACCCAAATGTCAGGTGTAACCAACAAGTTTTGATCAATTCCATTTTTGAAATTTTTATTTATTCGATTTTGAAAGAATTCATTCTAAAATGGATAAAATCTAACATTGTCAATTTTGAAATGGGGGGAGGTAATACCTGGGACGATTGTATCATGACTAGCGAACATACACTTACTCCCCTCTTCTCCCAAGAGTAGGTAATGCCTGAGAGGATGGTCTCATGCAAACAGATACACTACCTCCTCCCTTCTCCAAAATGGAGGAGGTAATGCTTGGTAGGATGGTCTCACAACAACAGAATGTGATAGCGAAGGTACAACCATGTACAAATCATTAAACCTGTAACAATCTTAATTTACAAATCTATTACTAATGGAGATTTGGTATCTATGTAAAACTGAAACTATACTATTACTTCTATATCTGAAACTATACTATTACTATTTCTAATGCTCAATTCTGGAGGGTAGTATATATATAGTATCTATTCTATGGTCATGAGATCATCCTACCAGGCATTACATTCTCCATTTTTGGAGGGGGGATAGTGTATCTGTTCTGTTGTCATGCGATCACCCTCCCAGGCATTACCTCCTCCTATGGAGGGGGCAATGTAGTATATATTCGTTTATTATATATATATATATATACTAGCAAAAATATGTGACCGGGCTTACAGACCCCAGTAATAATAATACCATTAATATTTTAATAACATTTTAAGATTATGGACTATTTTGTTTCTATTTGATTTTAGGAAGTCATTAGAATATACAGAAAGATTTTATACACAACAATTATTGTAAGCAGGTCATTGGGGGGGGGGGGGTCATAGTCTAGCATTCACTCCCACTCCCTTGAACAACAGTGAGTCACTGCAATAAAGAGAAACCATTTTCATTTGAGTAAAATACGGAAGTGGGCATTGACATCAACTCAAATAATAATAATGATGATGATAATGATACATATTAAGTTAGACATGATGTCAGTTTATAATTGGAGGGGGGGGGTGTCAACTCCCACATTATAGACTGACCACATGTCTAACTTTGCTGCAGTGTGTGTGGGGAGAGGGTAAATATAATTAAACAAGCAAAAAAAAAAAGAAGACTACCTGCCATCCATTGGCTATTAATCTAGCTCTAAGTATTCTTTTTAAATGTGTTACTTACATTGCATATCTTTAATAAAAAATCTATTTTAATTTTTAAAAAATAAAGTTTTCAGTTGAACTACCCCCCCCCCCCCTCCCTTGAAAATTGATAAACATAATATTTTTAAAAAGGTCAGTTTGGTAATATATCCTTTTTTATTAAATCACTTAATTATTTTTAATATTGACAAAACTATTGCATATATATATATATATATATATATATATATATATATATATATATATATAGGTCAATAAAAGTAAAAATAACAAAACAGTAATTTATTATAAACTGTTTAAAAAATAATTATGTAAATTAGGCATACCAATAACTGTTTAGGTCTTTACTCTTTACTATATATACAGTATTTTCAAAAGATTGTTGTAATTTTGAATTCTTTTTGGTACTCCATGCCAGTGGAGCATGTGTCCTCAACGATCAGTCCGACAGAGGGTGGGCCGCTGTGCCATCAACTAGCCCTGCTCTTTCGAGCTGGGGTATCTGTTCTGGGTAGTCCAGGAGCTGCACCCTCTCGGGCTTTACCATTTCTCTTTGAGAAGGTGTTAGTTTATTGCTAACCACCTGAAGTGCCCCTACTGGGAAATGTCGATGGGGCTACTCAAGCTTTTTTACAGGGCCATAGTGCATCACCTCTTGTGCGCTGGCCTAGTCTTCTGGCCTTGTGCCACATCTTCCCACGGCGGGGGAGGTTAAATACCTATTGTAGTAATTAACAGTGAAATTTTTTTGTGATAAATGAAAACAACTTTCATATTAATTCATTTAGATAGTTCACTCAAAAAGGAAATAAAACTACTTGTGTTCTATCTAGCATAGAATAGATCCTCTAGCATTTATCTCCGTTTGTCGGCCCTTTTTTCTATGGGGGATTCCTTCAAACTCTTCACCGGCTAGAGTTTTCCGGTGCATTGTCTCCGATTTATTTAGCTTCTTTCTTCACGAAGCCTCATGGTGCAGTTTTCTATTTCTTTAAATATCCTGAAATTTTAAGCATCGCCGATAAGAATTATCACCTTTCTTCTCTCTAAAAATAGAATTAAATAGTGCTAGTGTTATTTCTTTTATTTAAACAAACTTTGTTTACCTTTTCACCACATTTGAAACTCCATTTAACCGCTTGTAACTCACCTATCTCCTAGCATAATTTGTATTTTTTTCCTTTCTAGCATTATTTTGGCGCTAAAAATATTTTCTATTCTGTAATTTTATTAAACTTACGGCTCTTCAGATTTTAGTAAACTCCTTGTCTCCGTTTTTGTATTTACCTGTTTCTGAAACAATGTTTTTATTCCTTTTCAATTTTACCTTTGTCGATGATCAATACACCTATGTCTAAAATACACCATGCCTCAGTTTTGATTGTCGATAAGAGTTTATGCTAGCTTCCCAATGTTTGCATGTTTCTATAAAACAAACGCATCTCAAAGACAGCTGGGATCATTTTGATGTTGTATTTATATTTTGACCCTTTATCCAAAAATAATAGGAAATGGATGTGTAAAAAGTAGTGAATTTTTTATTTTTTTAATTTTTTTTTTAGGTTTGTATTATTTTGATTATTCGGACTACTGTTCTCATTTTGAATGTTATTCTCTGACCTTCAAGTGCGTCTTGGCAAACTCTGGAATCTGTATGCAATTTTGAACATTTTATTTAATCCACTGGACTAAATTGTTCTTGTTCCATCAGCCATGACTGGGTAGAAGTTTTAAGTAATTCTTAATTATATTCTTAGTATCTTGTTAGAGAAGTCTGCGTTTCCCAACCTCATCTGTCAGACTGAGAAATCAATCACGGTTCTTATGGGTTGATATGCCATAAAACAAAACAATTAAATTAAACAAACATCAGACCTACATTCAATCACCAATGGTTGTGGAGCTTCCACACATGAATTGCTGAGAGGACCATTCCATTTTTGTCTCTTATCACTCCGTTCCTCTCAAACTGCCTTTTTTTTTTTTTTTTTTTTTTTTTTTTTAAGAGGAAGGCAAGCAAAGAAATGCTTAGCACGATTCTGATTAAAAATACCAGTTTTCAAAATGATGAACCAGATATTCGTTTCACATAGCCAACTATGCCACAAGGACACATTCTTTGAGTGCTTACTGAAAGGTTGCATGGCAAGACTTGCGCCACTACTCTTACTACTACTACTACACGGTTAACAGGTGCTTAAAATAATTATTCCTGCAAATTGTCTGTAGAAGCTGGTATTAGTGCCAATAATTGTTTCTGTCATGTAACCGCTTGATTATAGCATCAAAGTGATTTGTACACTGGTGACGTTGAAACTTGAATTACTTTTCGTTGGTTGACCTTTTTTTTTTTTTACATATAAACACATTTTTTCATTTTTTTTTACTGGAGAAGTTATTTAATACCAACTACTCTGACTACAAACACAGTAACCAATGTAAAGATTCTTTGTAGATGAATTTTTGCTGCTACTTCATCCATAATCGAAAAGAAGTATGTCTTGAGTAGTCCTAGGAGGTCCGTTCTCCCAGGCCTTGCCTTCCCTCTTTGGGAAGGAGTTAATAGCTAGCTGCCTAAGGCACCTCTACCAGACGGGGCTATTTTTAGAGGCCAGCCTGACTCTCCTTCAGGGTGGTGGCTTTCTTTCCAGCCTTGTGCCACATAATACTTTGTGGGAAGTATTTAAATACGGTGAAGGGGGGGGGGGGGCAATTTTCCTCCAATTTGTTTCCACTTTTGGTAAATTCAGTTTTTACTTTTGAGAAATCTCTATTTATGCAAAGTATAGTATCGTTTCTGGTACTACACTTCATCTTTTCCGTCCTCAATCAGTGAAAGAGAAATCCTTCTAGATCGAGGTAATTTAAATTTTTGTCCAATCCAGAGTTCCCTTCCCACTTTTTTTTTTTTTTTTGGGAAAAGCTAGATTTTTCTCACATTAAAAACTGACCTTGGGTCTAACTGTCCTCATGAGGAGGCAAATAAATATGGACTCACTTTTCTTGAACTTGTATTGAACCGTTATATAGAGGCAAAGGATCTTAAATAGTTAAGATTGATAGAAGAATACGTGTCTACCAAAAACACAGACTTCAGCTAGCAAAGTCGTCACTCAATTAATGGTGAACGGAATGAAATTTGTACAGATAGCTCAAATTTCTTTCTGGACAATCTATTCGTATAAAGTTAGGTATGCATATATATTTATATGTATAGGATTCACTCCTAAACTAATTAACCTATCATAAATTTTAGAACGCAGCTGCTAGGTGTAAGGGTGAGTAATATGGATTATATTGAGTTTAATTTAGATTTATGCAAAGAGGGGGTGGAAGCCCTTCATTAATATTCAGATACCTCCGACTTTTGTGAAATTTTAACAATAAGTTATGAATGTGCGTATTTTTTTTTTATGATTCAACTGGAATTATAAGTTTAAAAAATCAGTTACGACAAAATGTGTCTTTTTGGTTGTTCATTCTGGAGTGCCTCAAATCCATTTGATCCAAAATTTGTTTGATATTACTAATATATATATATATATATGTGTGTGTGAAAAAGACAAAAGAAAAAACAAATTAAATACAGGAATAAATCATTAAAAAATCATATTAAAACTCTTTAAAATATTCCAAAGAAACTGAAATTTGGGGAACATTTATAAATTGATGCGTAATATCTATTGTTAAAAATTTTTTAAAAATCGGAAGTATCTGAATTTTTACGAATGGCTTCCCCCTTCTTTGCATTAAACTAAATATAGCCCTCATTACCTCAAGATATTGATTATAAGCCTCCCTTGTATCCCGCAAATGACATTGTGCCACATTCAACTTGATGAGAGAGGGAGTCCATTAAGATCGAAAAATTGTTTGTTTTTTGGGTTTTTATTAATTCATTCCAAACAAGGGGCATTGCGACTGAGGCATAAGGGGCTACTGTGGATTAGGGGCCACATTTATAGGGGGCATCCTAAGTGAAGAGTTGTGCAGCAAGATGTTTGTTCACATTACATTTAAATTTCTGCATGTCAGGGAAACGGAGGAAGCAGGGAATTCCAAATGCTAGCAGTTTGAGGAAAGAAGCTATACTAGTAGAAAGCCCTGGGGACCTTTACAGTGAATGGATGGGGTTTAGGAGAAAAACGTGTTTATTTTGCTTAATGCTGCTAGCATTAGTCTGCCAATATTTTATTTATTTAATTTTTATTAATTCCACTCCTATTCTTTGTAAAATCGTTAACTGTCAACTTCCAACCTCTGGGTTTATATATCAAAAACATGACATTAAGATTTACATTTGAAAAAAATAATATCTGAACTGTTGCAACATTTTTATTGAATATTTTCCTTTTATTTTTTGTAGGAAATCACAAGAATAGAAAATTTTAATTTGTGTATTGAAATACTTGAACAACATAATTGGAACCTTCCGGTATGTATACTTTGAAATAAACCCAAATATTATTTTACAAAAAACATACAAATTACTTGAATGAACATACCATAACAAGTTCTCTCTCTCTCTTTCTCTTTCTTCTTTCTCTTTCTCTTTCTTCTCTCTCTTTTCTCTTTTAAAGCTTTTAAAGGACAAGTATCATGGGAGAAAGCATTAGTTAATATTTTTTTTAAACAATCATTTGCACCATCATCATCCATCATTCGGTTTTGGCATTTAAGATGCTGTGAGTGTCCCGGATTCAGAGGTAGGCAACATCAGGCAATGTCCCACGCCTTCTCTTCATGCAGTCCGATCCAAAGGGTTGACACCAGTCATGTTGCAAGCAGTCGAATCATTTTGTATGCATTCAAGGCTGGTCTTCCATGCACTCTAGTACCTGGGGTATCCATGCATGTTATTGAGTTGTTGATGCAGGAGGTGGCGTGCTGTACATAGTCAAACCACCTGAAACGCCGAGAATGTAAAGCATCCAAAATCCCACCAATATCAAGCTTTTTCACCCCAGAAGCTTGATATTGATGGGTTTTTTAATGCTTACGCACTCAGCGTCTCAGGTGGTTTGGCCATGTTTAACCACATAGTCAAATAATAACAGCAGTAACAGCACCAAAAGGAAAGCACCAAACAATTTTTTTATAGTGAAACCTTAAGTTAATGACTTAAAGGAATTCTATAGAAAGTAAAGGTCTGAGAGTTAATGTTACCAAAACTGAAGTGATGCTTAGAGGTTTCAGTGTTGGAAAGCCCTCAGAAAGAGGAAATTTCCCCTACACAATTTGTGGGAAGGGGGTTGAGAGCAAGTCAATATTTTGTAGTACTTGTAAGCATTGGGTAAGCATAAGAAGTGCAGTGGAATTATAGCTAGATTGAGAGATGATAGCCAGTTTGTATGCAAGAAGTGCAAGACAATGGAGTCAGATGAGAACAGATGTGGAAACAGTATATTTGGATGGCAAGGTTATTAAGGTTGTTCATAAGTTTTGTTATCTGGGTGATGATAGCATTGGAACACAAGGTGGTGGTGATGTGATTGCAAGAGTTATGGATGGAATAAATTCAGGGAACTTCTGCCATTACTAACCAACAGAGGGTTACCACTGTTAATCAAGGGAAAAGTGAGTAACGGTTGAGTATACATGTTGCATGGGGAGAAATAATGAGAATGATACAATGAATGTGGGATATGAGTCTTAAAGACAAGCTTAGATTTGATACCCTTAGAGGAAGATGTGTGTGGTGATGTGTGCAGAACAGGAGACATAATTGGTATAGTCAGGTTAAAAGAATGAATGAATGGTTCTTGGGTTAGTAGATGTAGAACAGTTGAGATAGCAGGGTCAGTTGGTAGGGAAAAGCCAAGAAAAACGTGGAAGAAAATGATAAGGGAAAGTGGGCTAAATAAAGACCTGGCTAGAGATAGGTTAGTTTGGAAGTCAATTTCTAAATACCATTCAACACATGCCGGCATGTAAAACGGACGTGAATATGATCCAACTTTACAACCTTACCTAAATGGAAACATTTTAGAAAACTAAACCTAAACTTCTCAAAAGGGGTAATAAAAACCCCACACCTCTCGCATTATGCTCTTCAGAAGAAATAAAATGTTATTCTCAAACAAGCCATAACATATATATTCTGTTTTAGATAATTACATCATTTGAGCAAAGTTTTTTAGTTTTCAGAATATTATTAATATTTATTTAAAAAGGAAAAGAGAAAGAGTGAGAGAAAGCGAACACAGCGATATTAAAACCTCACCATTGCTTGCTGCTGTTACTACTATACGGCTTGTTTACATTTAGTATTTCAGTTCGGTGCATTCAATTTTTTATTCAGAATTCAACAGAACATAACGTTTTAAAGAAAATTGCGCACAATTAAAAATTATTAAATATTTTCATATACATAAAAGTAATCCTGAAACTTTATGATATACGTCGATATACCTTATCAATTTCGAAATATTCTTTGTTAATTTTGCTCGGCCATAACTTTGTTTCTAGTAGTCATAGAAATACAAATCAAATTCCAGTAGAACTCTTCATCTAAGTTTAAATAGGCTGTGAAATCTTGGCAATATGCAACCAAATTTGACCCTGAGCATTTTAATCGAAATGTAGCGTATAAAATTTAAAAATTCAAAAAGCGGTTTCCTTTTCTTTGATTAGCATTCTGAGTCGGTTTCATTTTAAAATGGTTCATTTTGAGCTGTTTACATCTCAAGAAATGGACTATCATAGAAACGGTTTGCAAAATCGTAGTGGACCAACTCTTTTCTCCACCCACCCTCTCTCTCTCTCTCTCTCCTATCTATCTCTCGTGCGCTCGACCTACCAATAATTCCACTAACTTCTTGTGTACCCAATGTCTACAAGTACCACAAACAATTTAGTTGCACCCAACTATCTTTCCACAAACTGAGCAGGGGAACTTCCCTCTTTCTTTCATTTAACCAAACCAGAGCAAAAGTTTGCTACATAACAACAAATGCCAAAAAATACTTGTAAAAATTATATCGCTACACCAGGGATGTGAGACCTCTGCGTTTTTTTTTTAAATTTAAAAAAAAGCAAATTCTGATTTCTGTTGAATCACTAGATGTCCTATTTTTTCGTCATTTGGCTGATTGTATTTCTCATTCTGTTTCTTCCTCTCTCTCACTTTAACTTTCTTTCTCTCTTCCTGTTTTTTTCTCTCTTCCTCTTCTTTCAGTCTCGGCTTCATTTGTTTTGTTTGCCCTATACTTCGAAATGATTCACGATATGGGTAGGAGGAGGTAGAAGACTTTCTTTTATCAAAGAATGACTCACCTCCCTCTACACACATGGATCCCCAAGTTTGGAAATTCATCTCAATTTCAGCTTTTTTGTCATTGGCCACTCACATCCCTGCTCCAAACTAAACAACAAAACTCTAATAAAACTTGCGAAATAATTGTAAAAATAAATCACAAACTATTATAGGCCATTTAACCAAACGAAATGGTGGGAAAATTATAAATAATTTTTAAAAAAAAGCACAATTGAGTCAAAACTCCTAAACTAATTCTTACTGGCTCAAATTTTAAGAATATAAAAATATTGCGGAGAAAGAAAAACTTAAATTCATATCAAACAATGAAGATTACAACACTCCTTTCACTCTCACTGAAGTAAAAAGCTTAATAATAGTTTTAATAAAACCAGGAAAAAATGCGTAATATATTAAAAATTAACCAAGTCACAAACAACTTACAAAAATACCAACAAACTCAAGCAAAATCTTGCTACATAAAAAAGACCAAAAAAGAAACTTGAAAAAATGACATCTAATAAATAAAAACCTGTGTAATAACTGTAAAAATAAATAAACAATCACAAACTGTTGTCCATTTTTAACCAAACCAAATGGAGGAAAAGCCCTATTCACTCAAATTTTAAGAATATAAAAATATTGCGGAGAAAGAAAAACTTAAATTCATATCAAACAATGAAGATTACAACACTCCTTTCACTCTCACTGAAGTAAAAAGCTTAATAATAGTTTTAATAAAACCAGGAAAAAATGCGTAATATATTAAAAATTAACCAAGTCACAAACAACTTACAAAAATACCAACAAACTCAAGCAAAATCTTGCTACATAAAAAAGACCAAAAAAGAAACTTGAAAAAATGACATCTAATAAATAAAAACCTGTGTAATAACTGTAAAAATAAATAAACAATCACAAACTGTTGTCCATTTTTAACCAAACCAAATGGAGGAAAAGCCCTATTCACTCAAATATTAAGAATATAAAAATATTGCAGAGAAAGAAAATCTTAAATTCATATCTAACAATGAAGATTACAACACCTTCTAAACTTTCACTGAACTAAAAAGCTCAATAAATAGAAGCAAAAGCACAGCTACTGTCCCAGTTCCTGAAATACCTACCAGAAACATCCCTCAAAGTACTTTTACAGACATTCAGTGACCTATAGTGCACAAGCAAATTTCCAAAATCATGGTTCGAATCTATTATCATCCCAGTTTGAGGGCAGATGAAGCGGTCTTTCGCCTTGGTAGGCAATCACCTAGAAATGGTGTCTCGAGAAAAAGCACTAGTCTCCATCAACTCACTGGGTTGGCGTCAGGAAGGGTATCTGCTCTATAAAAATATTCTCCTTAAGAAAATGACTTCCAAAGAAAATCGGTCACATTACAGGTTATGTAGTTTAAATAATGACCTGGACAGAGATAGGTTAGTTTTTAAGTCAATTTCTAAAAGCTGTTTAACACATGCCAGCATGTAAAACGAACATTAAACCGATGATGATTCTCAAACTTGGCAAAAGATCATTCTAACCCAACAAACTATCACCCTATTGCTGCACACAAGCTGCATCTGCAAAACCATGGAAAGAATGGCTCATGCGCGACTGGTGTAGTATTTGGAAAAACATTTCTTATCTAGACATCAAAGTGGATTTCGGCAAAACCAAGATACAAATGATCAATTGGAGCATGTTCAACGGTTGGCAACCAGGATGGTGACAGGATTCTCCACGCTTACCTACAAAGAACGGTTTCAAAGACTAAATCTGTCCTCACTTGAGCGGCGAAGGGACCTAATTCTGGCATACAGCATCATCAACGGGAATGACCCTCTATCTTCAGAGGATTCTTTCACCCCAACACCTAGTCAATGTCTCTGTGGACACCCGCAGAAGATGTACCATCGTCATTTTTGTCTACACAAAAGAAAGACTGCATTCTCTGTCCGTGTTTCTGCATCCTGGAACAGCTTGCCAGAGGAGGTCGAGATGATGCCTACCATACCCAGATTTAAAGTCACCTTAGACAAACATTCAGACGGTATATAGATGTACACGTCTTTTTACATGATTTGCTGCACTTCGCTATTTTTTTTATTCCAAAAACATTGATTGATATAACTTGAATCCTATCTATGCGATTCTCAATCTTTTTTGACCTTGAAAATGCATTTGACTTGCATTAAAAGCTGATAACGTCTTTTCGTTAGACATCATCAAATCGTCCATCTAATGTGCTTAAACAAGTCGTATCTTTTTAATTTGAGGGCCAATTATATGTATGGAAAGAGAATAAAATTAGCATTCCAATGATGTTAATTGCATGTGCCTTTATACGTTTAATATTATACTCCAAGTTACAAAATGAAAAAACGCTCAACTGACGAACCAAAAAAGGAGACTGATTATTTATTTATTTTTTATATTTCATACTTTACATTCTAATTAAAATCTACAAGGTTAGATTTGATTAGATATTCTTGAGATCTCACAGGCTATTTTAACCCAGATGACCAGTTCTAGTTTCATGTGATTCGTGTTTTTATGACCCAAGATACGACTGATCAAAGAATATTTCAATAATTTGATAAGGTCTATCGACGTACATCATTAAGTTTCATATAGATAATAGTTTCAGAATTATTTTTATGTAAAACTAGCAAATATATGCTTCCTCCGGTCGCATATAATTGTGAAAGAACTACATACAATATGTAGTTAAAGCAAAATTGTTTTGGACTATTAAAATAATTTCCAACGCTATTGATAATGTTCATTCATTTATTTATTTTTTATTATCGCTTATATTTTCATTTATGCTTTTAAACATGACATAAATCATAAAATCTGACGTCACGCCACTGCTATAATTATTTTGTTATGGTAATGTTTTAAGCTCTATTTATAAGAAAGTCCAAATATATCACTTGGTAGAACTTCAGACTGAAGATCTCATGGTTTCGGTTTCTGGTCATGGCATCCACTTTATTTATTGCAAATTTATTATTTACTATTAATGCAATGTTTTCCATTTCTAAAAGTAGTTAAGATCTATGATATTTCAAAATGAGACAAATTCCGCAATGTATTTATTGCATTTAAAAAGATTGTTACGGGCAGACAGACAGACAGACAAAATCTCTATTTATATATGCAAATATTTGATAATTTTTAATGGTGCAGTAATTTCTTTAAAACCTTATGTTTTGTTGAATTCAACAAGTCGCTAGTGGAATAGTGAACGTTAACTTAATTTTGCTATAGCCGCTTAGCATTTCCTTCCTAAAAATAGAAAACGCTTTCATATTAATAACTATATATTTTGCTGTCAGTGGTTCAATTATTGAACAGAGCCCAGAACTAGAAATATGTCTTATTATAGTTTATATATTACTAGCTGTTGGCTGTAT
The DNA here is from genome assembly GCA_963556195.1 of Sepiola atlantica. Taxonomy (NCBI): domain Eukaryota; kingdom Metazoa; phylum Mollusca; class Cephalopoda; order Sepiida; family Sepiolidae; genus Sepiola; species Sepiola atlantica. Next base: position 74,804,047 of record OY744524.1, on the reverse strand, counting down.
AAGAGACAAGCATAATCCTGTGTGGAAGATGATCACTCACTTTCCGACCAGATAGCATTTGAATGATGTGTAACAGTTTTAGTTAACTATTAGATGTAACCATGTTCTTGGTTTTTTTTTGGGGGGGGGGGGACTGTTGCCACCCGGACTCAGAGTCTGGGTGGTAGTGCTAGGGTTACAAATTTTATCCAATCTTTTTTTCCAGTATATTATGGAGGAAATACATACAGGGCCTTATTGTGAAGAACTGAAAGTAACCTGTAGCAACTTTGTTGAAAAAAAAATTATAGTGCAGTATAATGCTTTAAAAAATGGTTTTGTTCTTGAGTTACACAATTTCTTTAAAACAGATATTAATAGTTTGGTTACTGTTATACAGAGTCTATGTTGTGGCTTAAAAGAAATTAAAGCTATATTGAAATACCTCACAATCTGTATGATACAATGTGCCAGTTTTTAAAACTTTGAAATTTACACATTTAATTTATAATTCATGGCTTAATGTAAATAGATACATAAAATCTGACTGCGTAATAAGAGCGAGCACATAATTTTACATAAGAGTACCAAGTTTCATAAGGATAGCTTAAAAAATAAATAAATGGTGGAGAAATTACTGAATTTCTTGAAATAATAAATTCCTTATTCTGGCCCACTTTTTTAAAAGGATTATTAAATAAAAATGTCCAATGTAAAACACAAATTTTGGCACTTTAAATTCTTATAACTTTTGAACCACTGATGGTATTTGCATAATTTAAAGGAGTTTCAGCTTCTTTTACACATCTCTATTCACCCAAATTGATAAAATAGCAATTAGTTTTTTGTTTTTTTTTAAATCGACTTATAATGCTGATTTGACACTAGAATGAAATGTGAAATTCTAAATGAACTCACAAAATAGGAAACGGGCTATATACATAAAACACATCACATCAAAAGTATAACATGGAAACATAAGATCAGACCCACATGGACAGGAGGCAGGATTACCTCAAGGCAGTGCTTTGTCCGTCACTCTATTCATCTTCAAGATTAACAGCATTACAAAAACTATCAGCACAGAAATCAAAAAAATCTAGTTTGTAGATAACCAAAAATCACCAAACATACCATCACTCAGAGTCTAGACCTTTGTTGAGGTCGCTTGTTCTCTGTCAGGGTGAGGTATGGTCCTGTGCAGTTCTAGGGGGTCCACCCTCCCAGGCTTTACCTTCTCGTCCTTTGAGAAGGGGTTAGTTTATTGCTAATACTGGGGAATGCCAACGGGACTTCCCAGGCATTTTTTAGTAGGCCACACTGCTCTTCCTCTAGGATGCTGGCTTTTTAATCTCACTTTCCCGACCTTGTGTCACATCTTCTGCTGTGGGAGGAAGATCACCATCACTCGAAAGACACGCACAAAAACTGCCTGAATAAAATGGAGATGGACAAATGAAAATGGCTTCCAATTTTCAAAAATAAAAACTCCCTGTAAACCTTTCTTTCTGTAAAAAAGAACAAAACGTGCATATTACCTTAGCTCACAATTAAAAAATAAACGGACACATAATACCAATAGCCCAACAAACAAAATACTTAGAAATAATGTTCGACATCAAATTGAACTTTAACACATATTGACAAACTAAAAGAAAATTGCCAAAAAGCTTTAAGAATTAGTAGTATAAAAAATCAACTCAAGAGCTTTGTTGGTTGACATCCATCCTTCTCAGGACTGGTGATACCAGATCAGGCTGCCCTGTGGCTCCCTGAGACGAAATTCACCTACATTGACGTTTTTTTTTTTTTTTTTTTTTTTTTGTAAAACTTAATTATGTTCTACAAAACCAAAAACAAAAACAACAGCCCCTCTCCCTTTCTCCCTCCCCTTTTTTATTTTATTTTTAGAACTTGAAGCATAAATCTTTTACTATAATGACCAGATTCGGCATTAAATAACCCAAAAAGGGTTGATATGCCGTAAAACAAAACTACCAAACCAAAAACGATGATTAAACATTTGAAGATATAAAGAACTTGAAGCATAAAAACTTTTACTATAATGACCAGATTCGGCATTAAATAACCCAAAAAGGGTTGATATGCCGTAAAACAAAACTACCAAACCATACCATACCTTCTCAGGAGATAATGGAGTTCTGTGCCTTTGATTAGGCCGTTGCTGAATTGCAGCATCTACTGTGACTGTGGGCCTATCTCTGGATCGACGGGCTCTGTTGCAGTTGCCACAGATGTAGGTGGCATCTAGTTCTGAGAGCTCTGTTGCGGCCCTCTGCCGTTGTGCTCTCTCCTCTCCGTCTTTGGAGCATGCCTTCACAGCACTTCTACAGTGGCTGTAGTTTTCAGCCACGGACTCCCAGCCTACTTGGTCGATGCCACCTGCACTCATGTCTCGCTTGCAAACATCCTAGTAGCGTAGGACAGGTTTGGAGCCGGTTGTGAACTAGCCAGATAGAATATCATTTGGGATCCTCCCATCATCTATTGGCATGGCCAAGTCACCGGAGTTGACGTTGAGTGAACAGAGCGAACATGCTTGAGTGAACAGAGCGAACATGCTTTGGATGTCTGCCTGATCAAGGATGCTTTTGTTTGAAACATGCTCCTGCCAGGTGATTCCCAGGATTCTCCTGGGGTTGCGCAGGTGGAGGGCGTTGAGCCTGTTCTAGAGAGCAGATCGCAAGCTAATGCTCAGAATATACAGGTTGCACATACATACAAATATCTAAATATATACACATACCAAACTTTATATAAGTAGAGATAATTTTTTTCTTTTTAAGTTATAATTGTTGATCTATCAACTTCTAAAGGTGAATGCGAAGCTCTTCCCTGTTCTTCACAGAAAAAAGGTTTTGTCAAGTATCGTACATTATTAAAGTTTAATCTGCAAGTAGAGTATTGATTTATTTTAATTTTTGTCTTTAGGAGGCTGTCCAGAATGCAATCCCACCTGAAGTGTGTTCCCCATCTGCTGATAGCCTTCCGGATGGCGCTACAACACTGAACAGTAATGAAGCCAGTCCACTTCTACCGCCATCATCACCATTTGAAAATGCTAGCCTGGCATTAGATTGTCCTGTTGAAACAAAAAACTTGCCGCGGATGTTGACGTTCAATATTGAATACGAGAACAAAACAATCAGTATATCTTTACCAGATACAGACACAGTCGGTAAGTACATCTATTTTTTTTTTTTTTTTTTAAGTAACAACTAAAATGACACTCAGGAGAATGCATACTTCCAACAAAGCACGTCAGTTTTTTTTTTTAATTCAGTCAACCCGTATCCAAAATGAAAGTGTTCCTATGGATTCCATTAAACTGCATCGACTGTAACCTGGGGTACTACTTCCTGTCGGGGTCTCATCTCTGGGTCATACCCAGGAGAGATTGTCCCGCATATGATATGAAACTGCAGCACATAAATTTACAAAACAAACACTACCTTATCTTTATTTGGTGCTCATTAAATTATTAGGGGAAAGTACAGAATAGTTAATAAAGCCCTTCCCCATGTTAAGAATGGCTTTCTAAATAACTTTATTTCAGCTCAGTCTGTAAACTGCATAAGTACCCTTTACTTATATAAAGTTACAAATGTTTATATATTTGTATGTACAGTTCTATAGTTAATATTCAAATTTATTTCCAATGCCCACATTAGGTGGCACCTCTTTTGGAGGTAGAGGTTGGGGGGGGGGGTGTGTAAAAACAAAAAAAAACTCTAAATCTTGACATTTAGAGCGTTTTTGTTTCTCCCCACTCTTTGCCATACTACAACTAATGTTTTGGCATTAAATGACCCATAAGAGGTTGATATGCTGTAAAACAAAATAAACCAAACCAATTTTCTCTTGTGGTATTTTTTATTGCTGTATTACTTGTTCCTTTATTGCTCCTCTTTGTTGTTACTTTTTGTTGGGGGTGACAAGCAAGACTTTCAAACCACCCTGTACATATAACAAAAGCAGTTGATTTTCTTTTTTGATAACTGATTGACACTTTTTATACTCATGCTATTCCTTCTAATCTCATTTTTGTGTTTTCTCTCGAGTGGATCTAAGAGTACTTTTATTTTCTACACTGATTCTTTCATTGTTTCAGTCATTCACACAGAAGACCAAAGAATCGATTACCGTTTGAATTAATGGTTTTCCTCTCGTCTCAGTTTGAAACAATTTGGCAATCATCCTATTTTGTTGTCCTTTTCAAAACAAAATTACAATGGTCACTTTAATAGAAGACAGGTATTTGTCTTCCCCCCCCCCCCCTCCACAAGGTTTTTCATTTGTTTCTTAAAGTAATTGTTCAGGTGTTCTTCTCTTCACTTTTTCTTGTATTATTTTTAATGTGGCATTAAAAAAAAACAGCTTGAAATATTGAAAGTAATAAAGACAAATTAAAAAATAATAAATAAATTGTGCCGGTTATTTTTTTACACCTAATTTCTTTCATGTTTTTCAGCAGTTACCCCCCACCCACCTCCCAAAAAAACTTTTATATGCACATCGACTTGCTATTCTTTTTTGCCCCCCTTTTTTTAACTCTCCACTCTTTTCAGTGCCATTATTTTAACTCTCAGCTATTTTTTCTGTGCCCATTTTTTAATCCTGCTCTTCTTTTCTGTGCCCATTTTTTAGTCCCGCTCTTTTTTTTTCTTTTCTTTTATGTGCCCGTTTTTTTTTTTTTTTTTTTTTTGCAAATAGACATCGAAACATAAACATATTCTAACATGAAAATTATGATTCTTGGGTGATTCTCGGTGGTACTCAAGACCAAAACAGGTCTGTCCAATTCCTTGACAAAGATAACCAATTTGCTTTCAAGCATATCTCTATCTTGATGAGATATTAAAAATGTTTTTGTAGCTTACATCTTCGATACAACTATTAAAGTTACTGTTTCAGACAAAGTAAAATTTTGACTAGATTTTTTTTTACATTCACCCCCCCCCCCCCCCCCCCCAACATTTGGCCAATAAATAGTTTGATCTCTTCGAAATATTTACAGTAATATAATGACCATCTGTATTTATTTTTTTTTTTTTTTTCTATGCGGCAGATTTTTCTTTCTTTCATTCGTTTACAACTAATGCCATTCGTTTTTGTTTTTTTTTCATATTGATTAATAGTTTTGAAATTTATTTTTAAAAGAATGGATAGAAAATTATTTCCTTTTCCATTCTTTTCTGTTCATTCTTTTCTGTTCATTCTTTTCTGTTCATTCTTTTCTGTTTGTTTATTCTTTTCTGTTTGTTTATTCTTTTCTGTTTGTTTATTCTTTTCTGTTTGTTTATTCTTTTCTGTTTGTTTATTTTGTTTGTTTATTCTTTTCTGTTTGTTTATTTTGTTTGTTTATTCTTTTGTTTGTTTATTTTGTTTATTCTTTTCTGTTTGTTTATTTTGTTTATTCTTTTCTGTTTGTTTATTTTGTTTGTTTATTCTTTTCTGTTTGTTTATTTTGTTTGTTTATTCTTTTCTGTTTCTTTATTTTGTTTGTTTATTCTTTTCTGTTTATTTTGTTTGTTTATTCTTTTCTGTTTATTTTGTTTGTTTATTCTTTTCTGTTTGTTTATTTTGTTTGTTTATTCTTTTCTGATCATTTTATTCCTTTTTTTTCCATATTTCTAACATTTGACCAATAAATAGTTTGATCTCTTCAAAATATTTACAGTAATATTATGACCTTTTACCACATTGATCTGTAATTTTTTATTATCTCTACGGCAGATTTCATAGATTTTTTTGTTTGTTTGAATGTTATTCCATATAAAAAATCATTCCAATATCAAAGTTAGCTTTGCCATGCAGTATTTCTTTTTCTTTTTTTTTCTTTTTTTTCTTTCATTCGTTTTTCTTTTTTCATTTTACTCAAGTTTTGAAAAAAAAAAAAATTTTTTTAAATGGATGAAAAATCATTTTCGTTTTCTGTTCATGCGTTGCGTTCATTTTATTCCTTGTTTTTTTCCTTATGGTTTGTTCCTTATGGTTTGTTCCTTATGGTTTGTTCCTTATGGTTTTTTCAAATATTTTTTCTATATTTTGTTTTTTTCCCCAATATTTTTTCCTCATTCTTTAAAAAAAATTTTTTTTTTTTTTTTTTTTTTTTTACAAAACTATTAGGTATAGATTCAGAAATTTTTTTTTTCATGACATCATGTACTTCTTATCACATGCAAACCTGGTCTTTAAAAAAAACTTGATGCGACTTGATGGAAAAAGCCATGTTAGTATTTTTATGTACTTTTTAAAAGTATTTTTAAACGTATTCAACTCTTAATGAAATTAATACTTTCAGGTTCTATTAAAGAAGAATTGCGCCGACGCTTGAGTATACCTGTTGCTGACCAAGAACTGAAAGGCTGGAGTTCAAGCAGAGTAACTGACAAGGTTCTTTTTTTTTTTTTCTTCTTTAATTAACCCCCTAATATACAGAGTGAGCTTAAAATGTTTTGACTACCCGGTTACTTCACTCACACTGTCTGTTTGTGCATATATATATATATATATATATATTAATAATGGAGTTTATGTATCTGTCTGTCTGAAGCCGAAACTCCATCAGAGTAGCATGGTCATTTACTAAGTCCGCCAGCTTCCTTATATACTGCTAGAAAAACCACCGGAAACACTATGCGCGTTTCTCAGTTTACATAATCAATTGCTTATCAACTTCTAATAAATTACTATTCACAAATATAAACTCATGATTGTTCTCTTAAGATTTCCATATATATATATACGCTATTTTGCACGCTAATAATCTTACTTATAAATTATAATTTAGACAGACAGATACATAAACTACATCATTAATCGATTTCTTTTATTTACATATATACATACATATACTGCGTTACATAGTTAACAACGCTGGCTGTTTAATCAGTGGTTTCCTCCCTCCCTCCGGTAATTAAATATGGCGATCTGATTAAACAGCCAGCGTCAATACGGCGCGTTAAATAAAATGTAAACAACAATGCTGGCATTCACCGTGCTTATTTTTTCATTTTTAAAACCGTTCTAACTTTGTTTATTTTCTTAATCTTATTAGTCATTATGTTTTAAAACACAAATTCACTATATCAAATTGTTTAATTAAAATAATAATTGATTTAAAAATTACTATTAAAAAAACACACACACACATTATAACGAAATTAGTTTGACCCCACCCTGCATTAGCTAGACGTTTTTCAATCGTTAAGAATTAAATTATTTTTCCCAACTGTGAATTTTCTAAACTAAAAATATTTCTATTTATGAGGAAGATTAATACAAACATCGGGGTGGGGTCGAATTTTTTTTTCTTTATTTTCATCTAAAAATATTCTTGGTCATAAACAAAGAATATCAACGTCTAACCACCAGGGAAATATTACTGAGGCTCCATCGGTTTACACATCAGCGTTCATTTTTGACGCGGCAGCCTAGCAAAAATATGCGACCGGAGGGAGCATATATTTGCTAGTATATATAAAAACCACAAATTATTTATATATTCATCAACGTTTCGTCTTTATTTCAAGACTTCATCAGGATGATTGGTTTGAAGGAATAATACACAAGTACAGATATTTGAAAAACTTTGGTCCATTTGTCTTTTTCAAATATTTGTACTTGTTGTTTCTTAAAACCAGTCATTCCGAGGAAGTCTTGAAATAAAGACGAAACGTTGATGAATACATAAATAATATTTTTAGTTTTCCTTTTTTCATTTTCTATTATGTTGGAATATTAGTTCCATTTTTTATCATGTGTGTGTGTGTGTATATATATATATATATATATATATATATACACACACACACATATATATACACACATAATATGTATACTAGTGGTATTCACCCGGCATTGCCTATGGAGATATATTTCTGGTCAGAAGGTTTCTGAGGAAAAAATAATTTAAAATATCGTCATGTTTACAATTTTTCTCTTGAAAGAGAAGTTAAAAAATAACATTTCTAATATGAGGGCAAGTAATAAAAAGTTGATGCTGCATTTCTTAAAGTTTCTGTAACGAATCAAAACTTATTCCTTTTTTCTTTAATTATTTTAAATCTTAAAAATAATTATCCAAACTTTTTTAACTACATTCTTCACTGATATATTTATTGTTCAATTTTATTTTTGTTTTATGAAATTAAGAAAATCTATTTTGAAAATATGAGTTTCGTTTATTTACGTTCTAATATATTTCAGTTATTTTATGAACTTAACTGATAACAAGGTTTAGTACTCTGACTTAGAGTTAATAATAAGTTACGGGAAGATTTTTTAGCAGAGGGCTTACCACTCTGACCTAGGGTTAGCGGTAGGGGGAGTAATTTTTTTTTTTTTTTAAATAACTTTTCAGCATGCCCATTTCTCCCCACCCTCCAAAGAAACACAGAATTTATCTCCCATAGCTAAATTTCTTCTTTTTTTTTTTTTTTTTTTTGGTTAATGCCCTAAAAGGCTAGAATGGCCCAGAAATGGATCTTTTTATGTTAAATTTTGTGCTGAGCAGGGGTGTGGTATTTTTTAAAGTCAAACCTTTTTTAACTTTCCCTCGTTGGAGTCTAGTACTTGTGCTATCGACTCCACATTGTAGTACTATCACTTGCCGGGGGTGTCTTGACCGGATCTTGTGTGGAACTGCATCCAAATGTTCTTGTTATCACCAGTGAGCAATCATCGTTTGGACTATAGTCACGACCGGGGAGTGTGACTTAGTGTGTCTGCACTGTGGAGATGTCTTTGGAAGGGTGATTAGTGTCCTGGCACGGTACCAAGCATCCCGAGTGGCAACGATCGGTACATCCTTTTAATGAAAGGGTTCATACTCGGCTGGGTACTTGGACGGGTTCTTTGTCATTCTGGCTGGGACCATGGGTATCATTAATTGGGTCTGACTCAAGGCAATCCATAATACAGGCCTGACAAACATGCGACTGAGGTCCACAACTGGGGGCGGACTTGTGAAGACCAAAATTACTACTAAATAATAATTACTGAGAAAAGTTTTAGTAAGAAATTTCTTAGTAATGTCCAGTAATTAGCAACTGTACATATTATCAAGAATCAGCTTACAATAATTGATTTATTTCCATCAAATCAAATGTAAAACGTACAAAAATATAAAAGAAGTAAATTCACAAAAAAATGACTTTATTCGCTATGATTTAGACACATTTTTGATATTTCAAAAATCATGAGTCAATTTGTTTATATTAACAACTTGATTACAGAACATATGACATAATACAATTAGAAAGCAAATTCAACGTTTTACAAAATCAAATACTTTATGAACAAAATAATGTTTGGAGAAACAATTTTGATAAGTTTTACAAAATTTGTGTTTTTACATATACAATTTGTTTTTGCGGAAGATGAATTAAATGCTTATTTCTTCATGATACAGTCTTACTAATAAAATAAACTTACAACATAAAATCAATAAAATATATACATATATTTTATTATTTTATAGAGGTAAAAATTATGTATTAAAACAAAAAAATGAGGTTCTACTTATTTTAGGCGACTACGTGTGAATACCTTGAAAAACTTAGTAGAAAGAAGAAGAAAAACAATTGTTCTAGAATTTAGAGTGAGGGATCAATTTCACATAAATTTAACAAAGTTAGCAATACACATGAAAACATTTAAATTTCTTAAAATATCTCAATAATGGCATATATAGAAAGAGCTCGATGATCTAAGAAAAAATCTTTTTAATAAGGAAGCTATGACTTTTTGTGTCTTGCACGATTGGATATCTTCCCCTCTTTAAGACCAGATGTGTTTCGTCACATTTTTTACACTAATTTTTTCAGTAAAAATGTTATATCTTTGTTAAAACACAAGATTAAGCAATAAAATGTTCTATATAAGTGTATTTTTGTACAAGGAATCAGAATATGCCACTGAAAATATCCAGAAATTAATGGTTTCCAAATAATCTGCAGTAAATGCATATAAATATGCTGCAATACCTTAAAAATACCATGTATCCATAAAAAAGAAGTTAGAGAACTCAAAGTTGAATTGTAATACATTTTATGTACAAGAATCTGAAATTTAATACTAGGACTGTTTAAAAATGAATATATTGCAAGATTTCTTTGGCATTATTGTAGATTAACACCTTCTGCTAAATCACCCCCTTGCCTCCCCAAAATATGAGATTCTACTTTTTTTTTTTTTTAGGCAATTACCCTGAAAAACTTGGCAAAAAGGAAGAAATAAAAACAATTATTTTAGAATTTAGAATGGGGATTAGTTTCACATATAAATTTAATGTAAAATAATCCCCCATTTCAGGGCCATTCTAGCATTTTAGAGCAATTAATCATTTTTCTATGGGAGATAAATCCTGTGCGTTTTTCTTTTTTTTTGGGGGGGGGGGTCTCCTTTTTTCTTTTTTTTAGACGATTATGTGTAGTTTTAAGAGAGTTTGTGGGAGGAGAGGGGACTTACCACTCGGACTTCGAGTTCGTGGTAGGGCTAGGGCAATTACGTGTGAACATCCTGAAAACTTAGCAAAAGGAAAGAATTTAAAGTGGAGGTTTAGTTTCACATAAATTTAATGTCAAATAATTCACCATTTCCGGGACATACTAGCATTTTAGGGCAATTAATCAACTTTTTTTTCTATGGGAAATAAATCCTGTCCGTTCTTTATGTGTTTCTCCCTTTTTTTCTTTTTTTTTTAGACGATTGTGTGGTTTAATGTAGGATTGGGGGCTTGCCACTCGAACTTAGGGTTAGTGATAAGGTTAAGGAAGGGGTTTTTGTTTTGGGTGGAGGTTGCCATTTAGACTTAGTGTTAGGGTTAAGAGAGTCTTTTTAGGGGCTGGCTTGTCACTCAGATTTAAGGTTAATGGTACGACACGTTCAAGATAAGGCATTTTTAGGAGGTTGGCTTGTCACTTGAACCTAGAGTTAGTGGTAGAGTAATTATTTATTTTATATCAAGTTTTCAGCTTGAAAAAATATTTTTTAAATTGAACTAAAAGGCAATAGTGGCCGGGAAATGGGAGATCATTTTATGTTAAATTTATATGCGAAATTGATCCCCCACTCTAAATTCTAAATTATTTTTTGTTTTTTCTGCCAAGACTTTTAGGGTGTTCACACGTAAATCGCCTAAAAAAAGTAGAATTTTATTTTTTTTAATTGGCAACTAGAAAGTCATTATTATACAAGAATTAAAGTTCGAAAGTTGAGTATATTTGAAAACCAGTATTTCTTGAAGTATTTTTTTTTATTATTAAAAAACCACAAAAGTATGTCTTTTTTTTTTTTTTTTTTTTTTTTTTAAGAAGTTCGTAAATGAATTTTACAAAGCTGTTTATAGCTAGCTGCTGATGATGATTGATTGTTATATCAGCAATACTAGCAGCCATTGTTGACTTTCGCTCAAAAGGGGGGCAATATTTTTTCGGGTACAGTAATTTATAATTACAAGCCAACATACAATTATAATTTTAATGCACAAAAAAAGATAAGATTGATTTATTTACTAGTTGGGGTACGAAAAATAGTTTTTAAAAAATGTTCAATACACGTCATGTTGAAGGTTTATTTTTAAGATTACAAAAAATAATGGATCAATTAATTTTGTACCCCGACAATAATTGAAATCGATATTTTTCCTGATTGTTTTCCAAATTTCATGACGAAATTCCCCAAAGACAAATGATACAATATCTTTAAAAGAAGGTAAAAAAAAACTGACATAAATGGCCGAAAATGGCATTACCTTTTTATGACTTAATTTGTTGAAAACTCTTCAAATATATAATGTTGATTATTATTTATTAATGCATATGAAAGGATATTCATTTCTGAACAAAATGGTGGTATTTTGACGACTTAAAGTGCTTTGGATTTTAAAATATTTAGTAGAACAACCTTGAAATCTGATTATCCAAACTGTTTTATGGTCGGTGGGTATTGCTAATTCTAGCATTTTTAGCCAGTTAACTAATTTTTACTTTTTTAGACGATTATGTGTCGTTTTACGACCTTGCTACTCGAACTTATGGTTATTGGTAAAAATCTTTTAGTTAACTGCTCTAAAACAAAAAAAACTAGAATGCCTCGGAAATAGATCATGTTACGTTAATTTTATATATGAAACCAATCCCCACTGTAAATTCTTAAATAATTGTTAATTTGTTTTTTCTTTTTTCTGACAGATTTTTCAGGGTGTTCACTAAGTAGAATCTCGTTTTTTTTTTTGTTGTTTTTTTTTTTTTTCAGAACAGAGCGCGAATATCTCCCATTATTAAATAGTCAAACTAGAGTTAGTATTGCTAAAAAAACGTAACTAAAAAGAGCTTGTTAAAAAATAAATAAAAAATATTACTGGACATTACTAAAAGATTTCTTACTAAAACTGTATTATTGATCGCCCTGTTCTGACTTCATTTGGCTGAGCTAGAAACGAAAGCTTTTTGTAATGAGGGGACAACCATTACTTTAAATATAAAAATATAATTTTTATTATATTTCAAAAATAATTACCATTTTTTTTAACTCTAAAATGTGATCGTCGTGCACACACGACTGCCTCCATGCTTGTCCAAAAGTCGATTACGTTAAATCTCTTTGCCACAAAAACTAAGCGAGAGAGATAGAGGGGGTAGAAAGAGAGATAGAGGGGGTAGGAAGAGAGAGAGAGGATAGAGGGGGTATAGAGAGATAGAGGGGGTAGGAAGAGAGACAAAGAATACATCACACAAAGACACAGAGAGATAAGGTATTCTCAGCCTACAAGTGTTTATGATTTAACAACCTGTTCTGATTTTCCAACACATCTTGGATGACAGCTGGTCTGATCTCTGGACCCATCACATGCACCTGTCATTGAATTGGTTTGACACCGACCCCCAGTTTTCCAAAACACGACTAACACAGGCGTACTGACACATTTGAATTGCAGAGAATTATTGCACTTGTCTCCAAGTCTGGCACAAGGGTTGCAAACTGTAGTGGGAGAACCAGCACCCCAGAAGGGGGTCACGCGTTGTCGCACACATTACCTGGTTAAAACTGTTGTATGTGATGATTATTAATTGTTCTTGTTTTTCAGAAACTCTTAAAAGATTTACACTTGTCAACAGAAACAAAATTAAAGTTGCACAATACAAAAAGTAAATTTGGTCCACCTGTTGTCAAACCGAAATATCCACACCCACCTGCTGAAAGGTGAGTACAAACTGTAGTATTCCTATACAAACATTCTGAATAATAATTATATCATCATCATTTGTTTGGGCATCTCTATTTTTGACTATCTTCCCAATTTAACCCTACAAAAAAAAAAAAAACATTGCACAGAGCATTTACACTACAGAAGACATATCAAATTTATTACTAATGGAGATTTGGTATCTGTCTGTTTGAAGCCGAAACTATATTATTACTTACTATATTAAGTGTACTATGTTTCAATGCTCAATTCGGTGAGTAGTGTTGTATCTGTTCTGTTATGAGACCAGGCATTATCTTCTCTTTTTTTGGAGGGGGTAGTATATGTTCGTTCATCATGATACCATCCTTCCAGGCTAGCAAAAATATGCGACCGGAAGAAACATATTTTTGCTAGTTCTATTCAATATTTCATCCAGTAGTTCTAAAAAAATTACTGTAATTCATTTTTTTTTTTCATCCATTATTTCTGAAACCATCCAATTCCATTGTGAAATATTCTACGCTGTTGCTGTTCTTAATCTGATCTGGCATCTTGTTCTAAAAATTTTACTCTATTAGCAAAAAATTCAATTGGTGAACAGATCTAGATTTTGAAATCTACCTTGACAATAACCTTCCAGATCTATTAAAAATACTTAAAAAAGAAAAATGAAAAAAATCATGTTCACCATTGTTAAAAATACAGTTAATTATTTTGAAAGTCTCCATTAAATAAATCACCTTTCATTCTTCTTCTTAATTAATTAATCTTCATTTTTCCAATCTCATCTTGTCACCGTAATCATTTACTCTTTTTATTAGTTTTGTCATTCTTTGTATGCCTTCCAATCTCAATGTTACATTCTAGTTTAATTAATACTTTAAGTTACTGAAAGGGGTCATAAAATGATTGAAATTTTGTCAAATTTTCGAAGTCTCTTGTTCTATTCATTTAATGTCAGTTTTTCCTTTTTCAGGGGTCAGATGTTTTTTGTTTTTTTATATTACGCAAGCTCAATCTCCAGTTTTCACGGTTCAGTGGGTCAACTGTCTCCAAATTCCACTCTTGTCTAATCACTTGCTTCCTAGTTTATTTCTTTTTTGCCGGCCAACCTTCCTGCGATTTAAGACATCCATGCTTCTGCAACCGTTTATCCAAGAGGATTAACGTTCTACATGACCATATCAGCGTAATCGATTCATCCTTAGGATAACCTCTATGCTGGTCAAATATATCTCTTTCAGCAAATTCTCTGGCCTGATCTGTTGGGTTTGGTCTGATTTTACATTGTAGATTCATCTGATCATGAATCTGTCATTGCGCTGCAGTTGATCGAGAAAGGGTTTCCAATCTTAATTTTATATTCTAATTTAATTAATATTTTTAACTACCGAAAGGGGTCATAAAATGATTGAAATTTCGTAAAATTTTCAAAGTCTGTACAATTTTGAGATTTGTCTGTCATTTAGATTTCATTAAGATATGAAGTTAAAACATGTTTCCCATTGCAGGGATTCTCTCTCCAGTAAATCCTCCTCATTTATCATATGCCTGTTGCTCACTTTAGCTTGTGGTAGTTTCGTTTCGTGTTTTCAAAAACTGCAACCCCAAAAGTAATCAGCTTACTTGACTGACTTCTGACCTTTTACTACCTAACAATAATTGCTCTTTATTGTGGTATCTGGAGACCATGATGAATGCGCCCTTTGAGTCAACACACTCTGGCCTACAAAAAATGCCTGAGCATCCCCATCTGCATTCTCCAGTGCTCAAGTGATTGGCAATAAACCAACCCCCTTCTCAGAAAGAAGGTAAAGCCTGGGAGGCTCGACCTCCTTGGACTGAACAGAACAGCAGTTAAATAGTTTCTTCCTATCGAACTGCTGTCGGACTAATTTGTATCATAATTCACGTGTGACACAATCTTTTATGATTCATTCATTTCATATAAATCTATTGTTGGCATTGGTTTCCCCGATATCTTTCTAGCTAGAATTCTTTCTAGAAAGACATTGGGTACTTACGGTAGGGACCACGTGAAAGTGTTTCTGTGGAACAAATTGGATTCGAACATGGCACATCCAGGTTGTCAGTCCGTATTGTTAACCACTTAGGTACCGTCACCTCCCATCTCTTATGATTGTACAGTCCATTCCTATTATAATCAGTCTCTCGTCTCTTTTTTGAGAGTTGGTCTCTACTCCTGTCTGCCCTACCATGCTTCCATCTCGTCAGAACAGTATAATGCCAGGCAATGTAATTGATGTCCTTCGTCTCTCAGATCTTCAGGGAGATAGTGTAGGCCATTAGGTTCCTCTTGCAAGTGTCTTTGAATCTGAGTGAGAGATGATCAACCTTTCACTCACCCTAGACCAACTGTCCATATAATAGATCCTTATAGTGTTGGCTTGGCAGGGAGTACATGCTGGGTTATCTCGGCATTTTACAGAACAACTCTGTGTGTTACATACATTCTATGGTTGTCGAACGCGGACCTCACAATATTATTGTACCACCTTTGTTCAAACTGAATGTACTCTGGTTAATGTAGTTTCAGAATATATCTGGTTATAGGGAAAGGAGGGCTCCAGCTCCAAAACCTTTGTAGGAGTTTGTGGCATATTTCCATTCTATAGATGTGCGGTGCGAACGCAGACTCTACAATATTATTGTATCATCAAACAGAACAGATACTGCACTTTGATCCTAGCCAAGAAAGTGTATTTTAGTTGAAGTTTCACATTCAACATAATAGCGATATTAGATTAAATTTTTATAATTAATTTTTTTTTTGCTTTGCATCTTCAAAGATTGGCTGATCCCATCTTAAAAAAAAAAACATTAACATATTATTATTATTATTATTATTATTATTATTATTATATACAATTTAATTTATTAGGAGTCAGTTGTGATTTTTTTTTTCAGACTGACTCCATGTCTATGTTTCCATATAGGATGGTTGATTGGCTACATCAAAGAATTTGTCAGAATTGGTGAAGAACAAATTTTTATAAAACTGCAAAATGTCTGGCATGATCAGTTGTTTAGTTGGGCATAAATTCTTTTCTCTTGTTTTTCAGTTCCTCCTCCTCTTCTTCTTCGTCCCCCTCTTCTTCCTCCACAAAATACAGTGCATCGGGTGATACAAAATTTGCAGCAAATTCTAATTCACAAAAGGTAATTGAAAATTTTGTTATCAAATCTTCAATTTTATAATATAAATTGAACTATAGTTGTTCTAATTCCTCTTTTTTAGCATGAAAGAATGTTTGTGAAACTTTATTTTTGCCAACTGATTATAATAGAAACCTAGTGTTTATTTCTAAGGTTTTTAATATTATGCACTTTTGATTGAATCTTACATCATTGAAGTTATGGATTTAGAAGATTTTTAATTTTGTGGAGTTAACTTACCATTAAGGGTTTTAGAATGAGTAAAATCTGATCAAATATTTAGAATCTATATAATGACCAATGAGGGTGGTCAATCAGTGGAAGTTGGAAGTCTTAACAATGAATGCCTCCGCTGCATTTTATGTTGCCGGTGGGCAGATCGTGTCCCGACTGCTGTTCTCTGCCAACACCTCAACCTGAAGTTTCTGTCGTTCGTCTTATTATAACAATGTCTTCAGTGGTTCTGTCATGCAGCTTATCGCCTAAAGGGAGAATTAATTTGCGACGTAATTCTCCGTACCTTTTTGCCTGAGTGACACGAACGTATCGGTGGAGAGCTGAGGATGTGGAAAATAAGCTTCAAGGAGAACTTGACTGAGCTCTCAGGTCCACAGGTGGTCGGCCTTCGACGGTGGAATCTCAATTGGCTAATGATCTCGTGTGAACTTGCTCAGGACTGCCGTACATGTGACACCATAGTTTGGGATGTTGTGCAGGCCAGGGAAGAAGCGGACTCAACGCGACCAGGGTGAATGCCATTGCAACAAGAAGAACCTATATAATTGTCTGCTCTTCATGGCTCAAATCTCATTAAAATCAGATTTAACAAAATTAAAGCGTCCAAAATATTTGAATGCAAATAAAATAACACATCACTCAGTAAGTCTCGGGCCTAACTAATGAAACAATATTTAGGTAAAATTCAACTATATTCATCAACATAGTCGTCTCTTTCTAGAGTGATACATTGATACTAACACTTTTCTAACAATTCAATTCCTTTTTTTTCCTTTTTTTTCCTTTTTCTTTTTTTCTTTTTCTTTTTTTCCTTTTTTCCTTTTTCTTTTTTTTCCTTTTTTTCCTTTTTTTTCTTTTTTTCACCCTTTTTTTTTTCTCTTTTTTTTCTCTTTTCTTTTTTTTTCTTTTCTTTTTTTTCCCTTTTCTTTTTTTCCCTTTTCTTTTTTTTCCCTTTTTTTCCCTTTTCTTTTCTTTTCTTCCCTTTTCTTTTTTTTTCCTTTTCTTTTTTTTTCCTTTTCTTTTTTTTTCCTTTTCTTTTTTTTTCCTTTTTTTTTTTTCCTTTTTCTTCGTGTTTTTGGGTTTTTTTTTATATCACTTCTTCATTGGAGCCTAATTGGAACATTCTTTTGAAGCCTGTAAACAGCCAGTAGTCGCTGGAGAATAGGGTGGATGCAGAAGCAATTTGAAGTGAAATTCATGTTGTTTTGCCATCATTGTGATTGACTTGTTACAAAGTTCATAGTCTTGGTGAAAGTGCACTTTTTTCTTCATTTGTTGCCGGTTTTGGGAATTTCTTCCCTGAAAAGCACCAATAATGCTATTTTCAAGGAACAAAATAGCTAACGTATTCCAAAATACATAGGTCAAAACCTTGCCTGCTGATGTTTGCATCTTTGGTTGTTGTGGATGTCTTTCACCTGCTGCTGTTCACTCAGCTGACTGCCAATTTGACTCCAGAGTGAAGTGGTTGATCCCTGTTTCATCCATTATCACATATTGAGGCAAAAGCTCTCTTTTGTTGCATTGAAACAGTTTCAAACAATGCTCTGAGTTGTTGTTTTTGATAGACTGTGACACAGCTGTAAAATAGTGAATACACTGCCTTTTGATATCTTCAACTGCTATCTTATGCAAAATCAATTTACGATCGATCAAAGCAAGTTTGTGGACTTTTTTATGTTTTCCGGGGCAACTGCTGAAATTGAGTGACCTGAGTGTTCAGCATCATTTGTGTTTGTACAACCGTGTTTAAAGTTAAGCATACCATTTCTTAACTGTTGTTTCCGACAGAGTAGAGTCCAAATAACACTTATTCAGCAATTTCTTTTGTTGAACAGTATTTTTCAACACACAAAATTCAGATTTTTCCATTGTTTTGAAAATTTTCAAAGTAGCTTCACTTAAATACATGTAATTTGTAAGCTAATGATCCAATTGGATTGAATTTTGACATGTGCTATTTGAAGGTTAGTACTTTATAAAAAATCATATGGATTTTTTAAGGATTTCTATTAGTGGCACCGTCTATATGACAGGCCCGGGACTTATTGAGTAACGCAAAATGTGAAAAAGCTTACTTAACTCAGCTCAAAAGAATTTTAATTTTGTGGAGTTAAGTTGTTTAGCGAGCTATAAAATAATCAATAATTTATTTAAAAAGTTATCAGGTCAAAACAGTTATTAAAGTTGTTTTGTTTTTTTTATAACATTGAATTTGGAAAGCTTGTTTTTTTTTTTTTATATTCTTGGCTTTGAATGGATTAAAGGATTAAATCAGTCTAAGAATTAAAAAAAAAAAACCCACTGATTATTGATGGCAGAGGTATATTTTTTCGAAATTTTTTATATGAGGATTAATAATTTGTATCATTTGTACTACTGTTCCCATCTTGGATGTTATTCTCCCAACGATTTGACAGACGTAACCTTCGACCTTCTTCAAGTGCATCTTGTCAAACTCTGGAATCTTTATGTTGAATTTGAGAACCTATACAGAATTTTGACTTGGGCTCTTTATTTAATCCCAGGAAGTAGATTGTACTCGTTCCGTCAGCCATGACTGGGTAGAAATCTTAAGGAGAGTAGAAAGTGGACCTTGGGTTTAGTTTTGACAGTCTTGTAACTCTTGCTTCCTTTATTTTGTCCTTTAGTCCTCAAATTTCATGAACAATGTTTCTGACGTTTTCTGGGTTTGAATCTATCCATCTAACACTTATCGTTGGCTAGTTTTTTATCTGGAAGTATTTTTTTTAGCTCCTTACAACAAGTGGCTTCGTGCTTTGTCTGGAGTGATTTCTATAAAAGAAAAAAAAAGTAATTCTTAATTATAATCTTAGTATCGCCTGTACATGAACCCAGAGTGCAACAGATCAAGTGCTAACGGCGAATTCTATAGACAAAAATTTGGACTCCGTATGAGCAACCCTCTAAGCGGAGTATTGGCCTGTCTTTTCTTAGAATCCGGCCCTTTCAAATTTAGACTACCCCCTAATATCGAATGCTTTAGATATATTGATGATGTTCTTATTTTCCTTCCCAAAAGACATACAAATTAATAACCTCAAAGACAAACTAAACACGGTAGAACCCTCCATAAAATTTACACATGAAACTGAGATAAACAGCTCGATACCTTTTTTAGACACACTTATAAGTTCAACAAACTAGCATTCAAAATACACTGTTAAAACACTCACAAAAACGACTATATACATTTCTACTCTCACCACAACAAGATAAAAACAGGGGTGATAATAGGCTTTTTCCTACGTGCTCTTAGAATCTGTAGTCCTCAATATATAAAGAAATCAAACACGTCATTAATTCCTTAAAAACATTGCAATACCCAACACATTTCATACTAAATGCTAAGAAGAAAGCCTTTCAAATATTCTCAAAAAACAATACACAAAAACATCAAATACCAAACACCTCTCTCATAGACGGACCGCTTCTCTTACCCACACATTCCAATAACACAACCATCTACAACGCACTTAACAAACTAGGTTTTCCGACAGTACAAACCACATCACAAACATTAAACACAGCAAGACATTTCCAAAAAACATCCACACTCCAGTATGCCATATATACCGTCCCATGTAACAAATGTCACCAAATTTACTTGGGGGAAACGCAACATGAATTGAAAAAAAGACTGAGCGAACACAAAAGGGATATAAAAAACAATAACTCTCTCAGTGCACTTTTTTTCCCATGCTTTCAAGTTTGAACAAGCCAAACTCATCAAACATATTTATGACAAAGCTCAGCGAAGACTACTTGAAACAGCACTCATCACAGACTCTAACACCATCAGACAACGAAATGGTTTCTACAATCTATCCCCTATAATACGCAAAATTATCCTGGCCGAACAAAAATTAAACCTAGATCATGGCTAACCTTTCTTTTTATCATTCTCACTTGTACATATATACAACTCCCACATACACACTTATGTGCTGACTCCTTTTTTCACATATGTATTCATTCACTTACTCATGAATCGCCTACTACGAATCAAAACTATTTAACCACAAATAACAGCTTAACTAATAAACACAATTTACACATCCTTACAAATATTTAACCCCCTTTTTCTTTCAATTTACCATCAACACATCCTGAACGAAACCACATTTTACTTATTACTCCCCTAAAATTAAAATCATTTTTCTTTCCTCTCATGCCCACCTCACCCCCTCGTCTCCAGCACACTTTTACACAATCTTTCAAACACATATGCTCACACATTCCTGACATAGCCACCTGGTCAGTACCTCTCCCTCCGGCCTCAAAAAATTTCACACTTCACCACAACAAAAATCTCACCTCACCCCTTTGACCTCTCCCTCCCTTTTGACCATTTCAATCATATTCTTACCTCCCCCCCCCCATTTTCAAAGTTGTCTTCATTTCTTCAAATCTTTTTCTACAACTATACTAATCTACATGCTAAACACTGTTTTCCCCCTCCCTCCTCTTTCCCCAGCTTCTCAAAATCCATGCCACACCTCACCACGACAAAAATCTCAGCCCCCTTTCACCTCTCCCACCCTAAGGCAATTTCAATTATATTCTCACCCTTCCCCATTTCATGACTGCCTCAATCATATCTATTCAAAGCTTTCCATATTCATTTCATTCTTTATCGACCATTGACTTCTCCAGCCTTGACTCTCCTCCGGCGCTCATAGTAGCCATGGCTACTACATTCCCTCATCTCTCCACCATGTCAACCCCAAACTTCGATGTACTTGCATGACATTTTTCTTCAAATTACCATCCTGAGGAAGTCTTACAATAAAGACGAAACGTTGATGAATATATAAAAACTATCCCTTGGTTTTTCCTTTTTCATTTCCCATAAAGTGCTAAGTAATAATCAATCCTAAGTGACAATCTTCTGGAAGGTGATGGTTCAGTCCTCACTACAGATGATACTAAGAATATAATTAAGAATTACTTAAGATTTCTACTTGGTCATGGCTGACGTAACAAGAACAATCTACCCCCGTGGATTAAATAAAGAGTTCAGTTCGAAATTCCGTATAGATTCCAGAGTTCGACAAGACACACCTGAAGATGTTCGGAGAGTTCACCAGCCGAAACTTTGTGAGAATAACATCCAAGGTGAGAACAGTAGTCCGAATAATATAGAGGTATATTTTCTAGTGAAAATAATGAATTTGCTATAGGAATCCAAATTAAAAATCATTTAAAAAATGTTATTCTTTCATAGTATTCATTTTTGGGGGATTGAACTTACATTTTAAATATACAAATAGCAATTAAAAATGATTTTTTTTTTCTTTTGCTATAGTGTTAGTTATTTCCTAGCCAATATAAACTTGAATATTTTGGTGCTTATTTTTATTGACGCTCAAGTGAAATATGGCAGTTCAAAATAAAATAACAGGAAAACTTATGGATATACTTACTTATCAGTGAAAAATATTAGTGTACGCCCAAAAATTACGGAACTTAAGCGAGTAGAATTTTAATAAAAAAATAAAATTAATTTACTATTCAGAGTCCAAAAACTCTGAACGACAAGCAAGCGTGTCGTCTTCATATTAGAAGAAGGGAGATTGTCTTCTATGACAAGCTTGGCTTGACGCGAATGTCGTTTGGAGTTTGTGGACTTCGAATAGTAAATTAATTTTATTTTTTATTAAAATTCTACTCAGTTATTTTTAATAATTCAGAAGTTTTCCAGTTATTTTATTTTGAACTGTCATATATTTCACTTGGATCCTAATAAAAATAAACAAGTATTTTTTTAATAAAAAAATCAATGAAAAATATTGGTGCTTATGCTGTTCAGCAGCCGTATGAAAAAATTATTTTATAAAAACAATATTATATACTTATTCAGCGTTATATTCTTACTCACTGTACAAAAAAGTAGAAAAAATTATCCACTAGAACTTTAATTACAAGTATTTTTCCATTCTGCGTATCATAACAGCAATTCGTTCACTAAGCCTCCATCTTCTTTCTTAAGAAGATTTCAAGAGCAGATAATTTGAAATCTTAAGAAAGAAGATGGAGGCTTAGTGAACGAATTGCTGTTATGATACGCAGAATGGAAAAATACTTGTAATTAAAGTTCTAGTGGATAATTTTTTCTACTTTTTTTGTACAGTGAGTAAGAATATAACGCTGAATAAGTATATAATATTGTTTTTATAAAAATTAATTTTTTCATATGGCCGCTGAACAGCACAAGCACCAAAATATTTAATAGTTGTTCTTAACTTTTAATCTTTACTATAAAATTTTTAAAAAATTGAGAAACCTGACATAGATGGGTACTTCAGCTAGTGTTTATAAAAATAATGAATTTTCTCTGGGAAATTTAATTTAATCTAAATCCTTTAAAAATCAGATAAAAAATATTGTCAGTTGTGTATTGATTGAATTCTAATTTTGTCCATCTTATTTTCTTGTAGGACAATATGGAGATAGTTGAAGATGAAGATGATGATCTTGTGGACGATTATGACGATGATGATATGATCCCCGACAGCATGATTGATATATGGACACCCTCAAAGCCAAAATGTGGACCACTAAGTAAGGCACAAACAAAATACGAGCAAGAATTTCATTTTTGTCGCTTTAGCAATAGCAATGATATAAACATTTTACTGCTTGTTGATATCTTGTTACAATAACCTGAGGATTTTTATAGCAAAAACACTGAACCCTGATTTTAAGACTAATCAAGAGTAAGCAAGATGATAGCAAAAACAAATATTTTACTGCATGTTAATAGCTTATCATTTGTTTTATTTTCTTGTTTTTGCTGTTTTCTTTTTGTTTGTTTTTTATGCTTTCCCCGTTCAATTATGATAAACAATAACATGAGGATTTTTATAGCAAAAATAGAAATAACATACTCCCCATCGTGTCATTTATTTTCAATCTAAACACTGAAGTCCTCTTTTTTTGGTTTTGTTGTTTCCAAATATATATATTTGTTTCCAAATATTTTTTTTTGTTTCCAAATATTTTGTTTTTCCACAAATATTTTGTTTTTCCACAAATATTTTGTTTTTCCACAAATATTTTTTTTTTCTACAAATATTTTTTTTTTTTTCCACAAATATTTTTTTCTTCCCAAATATCCCCCCCCCCTCGAATTCCCCCCCCCCCCCAAAAAAAAATGATTTTATTTTACTCTTATTCACTCCAAACAAAGCCTATTGCCATGTGAATTAGAGACCATTTATCCTGAACACCCTGTACAGGGATGAACATCAAATCACTAAGATCACTTTCAATCTAGAAAAACTATGCATCATATTTATTAATAATTTGCACTCCAGATTTCCAAACACCTCGTGTATGCATTTTGGTATGTCGAGTCTCTGTCTCACCAGTTTCATGAATGAGAAAGAGAAGGAGTTGGAAATTTTAATTTCTCACTGTGGACATGAGAAAATCCACAAATGAGTTGAGGATGGAGAGGATCATCAGATGCGTATGGAGACCTTCATGAATGCTGTACACTCTTGACTGCTGAAGAAAGTTGTCAAAGTACAGCGATACTCCAGGGACGATATGTGGAAACTTTGGGTGTTGATGACAAAATATCACCTAAAAGACCTCAACATTTTTGCTCAACCGATCACCACCCGAGCTGTACAGTGTACATATACAGCTGGCTGCGAACGAGGATTCTCTGCTCAGAACCTCATTCTCATCTCTCGCTGGAACAGGCTGTCATCAGAACATCAGAAGCAGCTTCTTAGGGACAATTTGGGTCCCAAAAGGTCAATTACTTTTTGAAGAGACACTGGCCAAATGCAAAAGCGTCATGAGAAGGTGCGGAAAAAGCTGTACACTATGAATTACAATTAGTCATTGGCAAATGCTATTCACATTAATCTATTCATAATGCATACCACATCATTTGATCTTTCTCAACATACTTCCCAGCTTTCATTAAGTTGTGTAGTTGTGCAAAATATTTCATAAGGATTGTTTTTTTTTTGTTGTTTT
This sequence comes from Sepiola atlantica, assembly GCA_963556195.1. NCBI lineage: Eukaryota > Metazoa > Mollusca > Cephalopoda > Sepiida > Sepiolidae > Sepiola > Sepiola atlantica. The sequence goes on along the minus strand of OY744524.1, from coordinate 74,779,422 downwards.
TTTTTTCATTTAAAGATATTTTTTTTCATTTAGAATTTTTTTTATTTAAAAACATTTTTTTAATGATTTTCATTTACAATTTTTTTTCATTTAAAATTCTTTTCGTTTTCAGAAATGTTTATTTTAATTTTTTATAAATAATATTTTTTTCTATAGAGACAAATATTTCTAATCATTTGTTTATTGTGATTTGTTTTATTTTCCAGTGCCAGATGATTTTACTGATGAAGTTGAAGCTCAACAACAATTTACTCGTGGTTTTATTGATCGGTGAGTCATGCAATTTTTAAATTTTTTTTTTTTTATAACATGATTCACCCCAAACAAGGCAGGACGCCACTGTAAACGTAAGGGGCTACTGAGAAAAAGGAAAAAGAAGAGAAGGATTGGTGGTTCAGCTTAAATTGGGATCTGAGCAGTGAGATGTCTGTTTACATTAGTTTTAAATTTCTGCATGTCAGTACTGTCGGGGAAACAGGGGGCAGGGAGGGAGTTCCAGAGGCCAACAGCACGAGGAAAGAAGCTATTTGAGTAGAATGCTCTCCGGCATCTGGGGACCTCCACAGTGAATGAATTTGATTTAACACTTCTTTTTCTATTATATGGGTATTATTTTGTGTCCCAGAGCCTCCTTACTTATTACTCAAGTCAATTTGTCATAAATATAGTTATACTTTACTACCACATTATTTACCCAACCTATACTCAAACAATGGCAAATCTCTTGTGAAAAAAAAATACATATATACTTATATATAGGTACAACACCAATGTAAATTACATTAATTTATTTACAATCGATTTTACTGTAAATAAGTTAATTGATAGAAATAGGAATTAATCCCCAATTTTTTTTTTTTTTTTTTTTTTTGTCATTCAGAATTGTGGGTGGGAAAACCGCCGCGTTGTTTAAGTAAGAAATTAAATAGGAAGTATATAACTTCACACTCTCTCTTTCCTATCTCTGTCTCTCTTTCCTATCTCTGTCTCTCTTTCCTATCTCTGTCTCTCTTTCCTATCTCTGTCTCTCTTTCCTATCTCTGTCTCTCTTTCCTATCTCTGTCTCTCTTTCCTATCTCTGTCTCTCTTTCCTATCTCTGTCTCTCTTTCCTATCTCTGTCTCTCTTTCCTATCTCTGTCTCTCTTTCCTATCTCTGTCTCTCTTTCCTATCTCTGTCTCTCTTTCCTATCTCTGTCTCTCTTTCCTATCTCTGTCTCTCTTTCCTATCTCTGTCTCTCTTTCCTATCTCTGTCTCTCTTTCCTATCTCTGTCTCTCTTTCCTATCTCTGTCTCTCTTTCCTATCTCTGTCCGTTCCTCCCTCTCTCTGTCCGTTCCTCCCTCTCTCTGTCCGTTCCTCCCTCTCTCTGTCCGTTCCTCCCTCTCTCTTTCCGTTCCTCCCTCTCTCTTTCCGTTCCTCCCTCTCTCTTTCCGTTCCTCCCTCTCTCTTTCTGTTCCTCCCTCTCTCTCTCTTTCCGGTCCTCCCTCTCTCTCTCTTTCCGGTCCTGCCTCTCTCTCTCTTTCCGGTCCTCCCTCTCTCTCTCTTTCCGGTCCTCCTTCTCTCTCTCTTTCCGGTCCTCCCTCTCTCTCTCTTTCCGGTCCTCTCTCTCTCTCTCTCTTTCCGGTCCTCCCTCTCTCTCTCTCTCTTTCCGGTCCTCCCTCTCTCTCTCTCTCTTTCCGGTCCTCCCTCTCTCTCTCTCTCTTTCCGGTCCTCCCTCTCTCTCTCTCTCTCTCTCTTTCCGGTCCCCCCTTCTCTCTCTCTCTCTCTCTCTTTCCGGTCCCCCCTTCTCTCTCTCTCTCTCTCTCTTTCCGGTCCCCCCTTCTCTCTCTCTCTCTCTCTCTTTCCGGTCCCCCCTTCTCTCTCTCTCTCTCTCTCTTTCCGCTCCCCCCTTCTCTCTCTCTCTCTCTTTCCGGTCCCCCCCCCTCTTCTCTCTCTCTCTCTCTTTCCGGTCCCCCCCCCTTCTCTCTCTCTCTCTCTTTCCGGTCCCCCCCCCCCTTCTCTCTCTCTCTCTCTTTCCGGTCCCCCCCCCCCCTTCTCTCTCTCTCTCTCTTTCCGGTCCCCCCCCCCCTTCTCTCTCTCTCTCTCTTTCCGGTCCCCCCCCCTTCTCTCTCTCTCTCTCTTTCCGGTCCCCCCCCCCTTCTCTCTCTCTCTCTCTTTCCGGTCCCCCCCTTCTCTCTCTCTCTCTCTTTCCGGTCCCCCCCCTTCTCTCTCTCTCTCTTTCCGGTCCCCCCCCTTCTCTCTCTCTCTCTTTCCGGTTCCCCCCTTTTCCCTCTCTATTTCCGGTCCCCCCCTTCTCCCTCTCTCTTTCCGGCCCCCCCTTCTCCCTCTTTCCGGCCCCCCTCCTCTTTCCCCCCCCCCTCTCTTTCTCTTTCCGGTCCCCCTCCTCTCTTTCTCTTTCCGCTCCCCCCTTTCTTTTCTATAGCTTTCTCTTGCTCCCCCTTTTCTTTTCTATAGCTTTCTTTTTTTACCCTTTCTCTATCTCTCTGAATGCTAGTGGCTACTTAAAACTATAGACCGTTAATAATGCAACTAACTTAAGCGTAACATGCGACTGAATGATGCTCAATGCACATGCGTGTTTATATATAGATTATATATGTGCTAGCTGACTTTGACAGCTCGCTATCGCTTTACAAAATTCACTACTTGAAATACTTGAAAAAAATAATAAAAATTTCATTCATAACTTTGTTGTAAACATGAAACATTTCTCATATATTCATTTGGTAATTTTGATGCATATTTATCTTTTAAATGTGACTGTAAAGAAAGGAAAACAAAGAAGAAATCAATTTGCTTTTTAACTTCCAATTTAGAAATGGATCGCACTTGTTGAAAATCAAGTCAATCATCATAAAGAAAGGAACATTTGAACACAAATGCTAAATATTTGTCTAGGAAATTAAACAATATTGTGAAACAAAATTATATATGTTAAAATCAAAACGATCATTGAATTAAAAAAAACAGTAGCAAATAAGTTAATTATAAAATGTTTTTCAAAACTATATGCAACTTAGTTAACCTATATACATAGGCTTATACATAAGCAGTATATTTTTTAAAAAACTGTGTCTTGTGTAAAGTTGAATTAACTTGTAGTAGGGCATTTTGACTTCACTGTTTGTATGAGAAATGAGTTTAACTTTCGCGTTTATTCATTTAGATACTAAATGTAGCCGGACTTTGTTTCCTCGGTTTAACGTCTTGTTTTTACATGCTGGCATTTAGAAATTGACTTCCAAACTAACCTATCTCTGGCTACGTCTTTATTTATCCCTCTTTCTCTCAAGTCCATTTTTATCACTTCTTCCTATGTTTTCCTTGGCCTACTCGTGTAGAACTGGATTTTCTACCTTAACTGTTCTACATCTACTAACCCAAGAACTCTCATCCATTCTTTCAACATGATCATGCCATCAAAGTCTACTGTTCTACACACATCTCCCTATACTCTCCAGATTTAATCTTCCTTTGAGATCATCAGAACTGCGCTTGTCTTTAAAACTCCCATTACATATCCATTGTATCATTCTTATATCCTTTCTCTACATGCAATAAATGTTCTCAACCCTCACTGGGCAGTTTTCACTTCCATACATCAATACACATGCCTAACAGACTCTTTCCTTGGTCGATGACGATAACGTTCTGCTGGTTAATGATGGCAGAAGTTCCCTGAACTTACTCCATCCACTCCTAATATTTGCAATCACACTAGCATGTATGTAAAATCTCTTTTACAAATCCATTAAAATGTTCTTTGTTTTTCCAGATTTGGAGAATGCCATCCAGCATTTTACATCGGAACTCTGGATGATGCCGTAAAAGACTCTCTAATGTTGAAAGCAAAAGAAGTAAATGCTTTTTTTTTCTTTTGTTGATTTAACACACTCATTCATTTAGAATGAATTGGGAAACTCTTCATTTTCTAAGCAGTGTTGTATGCGAAAGAGTAAAACAATAACGTTTTATTATGCCTGGCAAAAAAACAAAAAAAAAAATGGCCACGGAGCAACTTTTACTATAATCGTTGTGGCTTCTCTTTAAGGATCATAATTAGTACTTGTTAGATGGATAACAAAGTAATGTTTAAAGGGAAATATCTCTTTTACCTTAAAGTTGTCTCTCGTGTCAAACATTTTGAGCATGAGTTATCTATCCCTGGATTTAACCAACCGGCAACAAAAAAGGAAAATTCAAATGACGAAACGCTTACCGAAATCGGCTTATCGCAGACAATTAAAATCTCATTATCATAGTAATTCTTTCAGTTGTAAAGTGTTAATAAAGCATTTATTATTGTTAATCTCCATAGAATCGTTTTCATCCATTTATTTCTTCATATTTGTGTATTACTACTCGCCCAAACCACTTCACAACAGTATTCTTACTATTATTACATCTTTGAAGCTTAAATGTTTATAATTAGTAGTAGTTTAATTTTACCCCCTATGACACACCTGGTTTTTTCTTTTTTGAAAAATTAATAATTTATCAGTATATCTTTTATTCTAATTTACTGAACCCTAAAAAGTAATTGTGTTATATACTTTCAAACAAAATTGTACATATTTTTCCTTTTTTTTCCAGAGAAAACCATTGGCCGTCTACTTACATGACGACAATAATATTGTTACCAATGTGTTCTGTTCAAAAATGTTGTGCTCTGAAGAGATAGTCAACTACCTCACTGAAAACTTTTTTGTCTGGGCATGGGATATGACCAATGATAAAAACAAAGACAGGTAATAACAGAAAGATATTTTTATTTTTGGGTTTGTTCCCCCAAAATATATCCTATTAGATAACCAAGGGCATACATATAATAGGCCGAGATCTCTAACATTTGGGGTCTCTAACTGGAGGCAAAATTTACAGTCAGTTAACAGATCTCTTTAGCTGCTTACACTTCACTGCCATTGATTAAGTACAAATTCTCTTTAAAAAAAATTCCTACATTGAAATAAACCCATTGTAATATATATGCATTTGTCTTTGTTTATTCAAAGTTATCTCTCTTCATTTATAGGAATTTGTCAATAAGAGTTCTCAGTTGCACTATCGCCTGGCCTATTATAGAGATGGCTATGCCCATGACCCATTAGATAAAAAAGAATAAAAGGTTAGAAGGTTTAACAGCATCAAGATTTTAAGTAAATGTAATAAATAGATAAAACACTTTTCAACTCGCTCTTTCTTCCTTCGCTCTTTCTCTTGCTGCCCCCTTGCTCTTTCTCTTTCTCTTGCTGCCCCCTTGCTCTTTCTCTTGCTGCCCCCTTGCTCTTTCTCTTGCTGCCCCCTTGCTCTTTCTCTTGCTGCCCCCTTGCTCTTTCTCTTGCCGCCCCCTCGCTCTTTCTCCTGCTGCCCCCTCGCTTCGTTTAGTTTTTTCTGCCCCCTCGCTTGCTTTATTTAGTTCCCCCCCCCCTCGTTTTTTTACCCCCCCCCCCCCTCACTTCTGATGGCTCTATTTGGCCTTCCCAAGGTTACCCTCATTCACACGCTCTCACCTTGCTCTCCTCAAGCTCTGTTCACCGGCGCATACTCTTCACATATCCTCATCTCTCTCCCTCAATCCCCATCACGTCTGTTTTGCCTATATGGCACATTGTCCCAACAGCAACCAAATTTACTTAGTTCGAATATAGTGATAATATTAAGAATTTGTTTTTAAATTTATATCCTATGTATTAAAATCATATAATGATGTAAAATTTAAAAAGTCACCTTATGACGGTCAACTAGCCTCAAACTAACATATTGTGGTAATGTCTAAAAATAAGTTGCCCATTCCTTAAACAGTTTTCCCCCTACCCTGTCACTACTTCTTTTAAAATAAAGTCCTTATATATGCATTACACCACTCTGCTTTTAGAGGCAAGCTGACATAGATTTTATGTATTTTTAATTAAAATCATATATTGATGTTTATTAGTAGCCTAAAATAAATATCATTTCTAATACTAGTTATCGCACATCAATTGTAACATGCTTCTACCGATAGCTGGCTTAGGGTTATTTTTATATTTTATTTATTAATCATATCTTCTTCCATGCATTCACTCTATACTCATATATCTATATTAAAAAAATGTATTACTGTCTTTATATTTTATCATTATGTATTACTGTCTTTATATGTTAGTTATAAGTTATATCTACTTCCATACATTCACTTTATACTTTTGTATATAGGTATAAAAGTCATAGATTACTGTCTTCAACCTGTGTCATTTTGAGTTCCTATTACACAACTAATACCCAGTGTCTATAAATTAGATTTAATCATGATGTTAATCGTGGGAGTCCAAATCATCTGTTATTTACTTAGTTGTATAGTTAATAGGTACCATGGCGTTAAGAAGATTAAAAAGAAAATGAATTCAAATTTTTGTCCTTTTATTTCAGATTACTGAAAATGACAACCAAGCACTTTGGTACGATTGCTTTTTCCCAAATCAAGAGTTATATACCCAACAAATTACCTTTAGTGTTGATTATAAGTCGGGCCAGATCCACCAATGAAGTTTCTACTGTGATACAAGGTCAGTTTAATGCAATTCTTTACATTTATAAAAACATTACAGGTCAACGACAATCTCTTCTGCTCGACTTTCCAGATAACTTTATTTGTTTTAATTTTTTATTTTACTAAATGGTCACAACTTATAAGGGCCAGATGTCACTCGAGGATAATGGTCAATGAGATGGAATGATTGTCAGGACAAAGTTCGACTACTTGTGGGGACAAATCTGTTGACATTGGCTTTGAAGACAACCCAGTCGTAATCTGCTGGGAAGTAGTCCTGTGGCAATGTGTTACAGACGGGAAACCCTTGCGAAGAAACTGTTTGTGGAAATTTGACCTAGGCACATTGAGGAAGAAAGGAAAGTTTTTCTTCATTATGGTAGCAAGACAAGTTCTTGATGTGAATGTCTAAGGAAGAACAAGAGATCGGAGCTCAGTCGAGCACCTTCCATAGACATAACGATAGAGTGAGAAAGGGGCTGTAACAAACAAGAAATCATCCCCCACTAGATTTCGAAGTCGATTCTGAATTCTGTCAAGGCAACAAAGAGTGTTCTGAGCAGCACCTCCCCAATTTTGAAATAAACCTAACTCTTGTACAGGTAGAGGATTGCATCAGGAGTCGGGTACTTTCTGAAACGGTAGAATGAGCCAACCATTTTTCCAGTGATCCTAGCAACAGATTGGATGTAAACCTTCCATTTTAGGTCTGGAGTGAAAGTCACTCCGAGAAGCTTATCAAATTAAGGAGCTTCCTCAAGAGGGAGCCATCCATTCCAACTGGACTAAAACAAGGATCCAGGCATTGGTGACAGAAAGAGAGGAGCTTGTATATCAGAGAATTTGACTTCCTCTAAACCAGGGGTTCTCAACCTTTTTTTACCCATGGACCCATTTTCCCTTATTTTTCTTTTGGTGGACCCTCTCAGCTATTCGACAAAAGAAAAGCTTATTCTATTTTTCACTAATAAAAAGTAAAGGGATTATATCAATAATCAAAGAAATAGTAAATGATTATGCTTCATTTGTAAGGAAAACTAATGTAAATAAATTATTTTACAATTAAATTCTATTGAGTATTTATGCACACTGCTAAACAATTCATAAACTATTTAAAAATAAGTGTATGATTAGAAACAAAAATGCAGACTTATTCAATGAGATCCCTGTGGTTGATGCTGTTCAGCAAGTTTCTTTATATCTGGTTCCATCGATGTTAATGATAGTCGAAGATCTCCTGGGTGAGTAGATAGGTCAAAAGGAAATATTAAAGAATCATTTATATATATTCTCTACTTATTTCAATATGGTGTAAATTACAGTAGAAATTTTATTTTTAGTAATAACCGTTCTGAAGAGGAATTGCTCTGTGGACCCCCAATTTGTTATTTTTGCCTGTGGACCCTAAGGAATATTACGTGGACCCCCAGGGTCCATGTGGATCCCGGTTGAGAAACCCTGCTCTAAACTATTACTTAGATTTGCAAATGTCAAAGGTTTTATCTGGTTTTGTTGGCTTTACAATTCAACGCTGTTGTCCAATAGTTAATCAAAACACTGTTGCGACTGACATCCTTTCAGAGTTAAGATGATTCTTAAAGATTTTTTATTTTTACTATATTTTGTCAGGATTATTAGATTTGCCTTCCCAAAATGAAAAATATTTTCCCATACCAATAAAAATATGACATCAAGTTTACAACTCCTTGGCCTTTTTGGCTAGGAGCAAAGTGTAGTATTTGTTCTGATACTACACTTCATCTTTACCAAGTCAGTGAAGGAGAAATCTTTCTAGATTAAGCCAATTTTTATTTTTCTCCCAATCCAGAGTGCCCCTTTTTGGAGAGCTGGAATATCCCCACATTAAAAACTGACCTTGTGTCTAACTCTGCTCTTGTGGGGAGGCAAGTAAATAAGGACGACATGTTTACAAGAAAGATAATTTTACAATGTCAAAAGAGTCAAACTTTGCTTTCGTAAGGATTTTTGGTGATAATCATTATTATTACCGACTTAGATTATTTTTAAAGAAATACTGTTGGGAAATTATTTTGCTTTACATACTCAAATGTGACCTATTTGCGTTAAAAAAAAAATTCATATTTAGAAAAAGCAATTTACTTTACCGTAAATACTGATTGAGTAAAATAATCTGCGTTCAGCTATTTTTATGATTGTATTATTTTACTCGATCACTATTTACGATAAAATAAATTGTTTTAAACTTCTTTGAAATATAAAAAATTTTTAACACAAATAGGTCACAAATAAGTAGGTAAAACAAAATAAACGTTTTGCCTAATTTCCCAATGGTATTTCCTTTTTAAATAAAATCAGATTTTTTTCCCCTGAAAGTAAAATATTTCTCATACCAGTAAAAGAATTTACTGTCTGAAGATATTAGCGTCTTGGCCAAAAATGCGCCAAACATTGATGTTATTGTTTTTTTTCCATTCGTTTTGCAAAACTCAATCATGTTCTGCAAAAACAAAAACCATGAATAAATACTTCAACATATAATGAACTTGAAGCATTAAAACTTTTACCAAAATAATCGGATTTGGCATTAAATAACCCGAGAAGGGTTGATATGCAACAAAACAACCTAACCAAACACCAAAAATGATATTAAAATACATAAACATTAAAAATAAATAATATTAAAATACATAAACATTAAAAATAAATAATATTAAAATACATAAACATTAAAAATAAATAATATTAAAATACATAAACATTAAAAATAAATAATATTAAAATATATAAACATTAAAAACTAATGTTTCGGCATTAAATGACCCATAAGAGGTTGATATGCCGTTAAACAAAACAAACAAAAGAATTTACAATATGAAGTCATGTATGAAAGGGATGTAATAAATACAATTTCAATTTCTTAAATATAATAGAAATGTGATTTAATCATTTATTTTTCTTTTTTATTTTTTTGGTTTTTGTAAAATGTAACTACATTTTATTTTGCATTTATGTACTTGATTTATTTTATAAAAATAGAAATGTTCTTTTTAACTATTTGACGCTACATTCAAATGCTTAAGGATTGAAACAAAACCAGAAGCGCATGTTAAGATGTCATGATGAACAACAGCAACAACAAAAAATGCTACCGAAAATGAAATTATATCTCTGAAGAAATACATTTTTCCTAAAAATTTGAATTTATATATCGTAACTATTATATAAAGGAAAGTTGTGTGTGTGTGTGTGTCCAGCTAAATATTAAAAAAAACTACAAAACAAACAGTGCTTCGTTCGTTTTACGACATGTAAGGCCTCTCTAAAAAAATAAAATAGCTAAAGAAATGTATAAAGTTTATGTACTTACGTGATAGCTGAAAAGAAGACTGTACACCAAAAATGATCCAAATTCATCCAGTATTTATTAAATTAAAAATAAAAACGATTTTATCGGTCGGCCGCCATACTATATCTATCAGTCGGCAGATTTATTAAAAAAAAATTGAGTTATCTCCCTTGCCTAATCAGTAAGCTGAACTGTTTACAAAATGTCTACAAATACATAAGATCGTTGTTTTTTTTCTTTTTCTTATAATTTAATAAATATTGGATGAATTTGCGTAATCTTTTCTGTACAATCTTATTTTCAGCTCACAGCTAAGTACATAACAAAGTTTATACATTTCTTTAAATATTTTCATGTCGTTGCGAAACGAAAGAAGCACCAAACAAACTCTCACAAAGTTGGTAAATTCTTGATCGGCGTTACCCCGGTAAATAATATCTAAAATTTGAAAAAAAGTATTAATTAGAGGGTGTGGGGTCAACTGACGCAGGTTTCGTAATTGGACGTTTTTTCAGCCATTTCCCATGTTATCTTCTATTATATAAAGGAGAGGTGAATGATATACATTATTATTTTCAATAGATTACAACAAGAGAGAGTAGAGGGCTGGGTGAAAGGAGTGGTGGAGAGGGATGTGGTAAAAGGGGAAAGAGAGAAAGACGGATTGAAAGAGATAGAAGTTTTAATATAAAGATGTTTCACACACTTTTTAACCTCTTCTATTTTGTTTTTTATGGCTCCAGGCAACGCCGGGTAGCCCTGCTAGTATCTATATATATATATATGTATATATATATATATATATATATTTTTTTTTTTTTTTTTTGTCTAAAACTGCATTGTTAACTGCTTTTATTGCTTAAAATAATTTTTTATATTTTTAAAAAGTACTTCTTGACATTACAATCTTTCCGAAAATTTGGTAATAAAATTCTAATTAGCTCCACCATGAAGGTTATGTTTTCGGTAGAGTGTGTGTGTACAGCCAAGCGTCCACATCGCTTCAATTGTCACTAAAATTGCTGAAAATATCGGTCATGGTCTAACTTAGAACTGATTTATTTTGGGGATATTTAGTCATGGAAAAGATGAAATTCACACTTTTGATGATAATTTTGGTTCTGTTCCTTGTAGAGACTCACTACTTGGCCCATATTGTAGCCAATGAAGTCCCACATCTTATTTGACTTTGAAACTTTGACATAATTTCAACTTTATTTTTCCAAATTTGATGTATGGACCTGATACCCTTTGATAACAGTAACCACCATACAAAATTTCAGCCTGATCAGATAAATAGTTTCAGTTATCAGCGTTTCCATGGCATAACTTTGAGAATATTTCATACAATATGGAGAAATAAGGCCTAGATAAGACTTTAGCCCATCCTTACATTGTCAAGCGGGGGTATGACTTAGGTTTTTGTTTTGTTATGCAAGTAGTTTGTTTGTTATTTAAAAATTTTCTGCACATTAAAAACCGACCTTGTGTCTAATTCTGCCCTCGTGTGGAGGCAAGTAAATAAGGACTTGTTCTATTTTATCATGCTTTATGGCAGAATTCCCAGAAAGAGACTTGAGGAGTTATCAGGATTGTTGGTTTATATATATATATATATATACAGGGTGGGCCAAAATAAGGGTCCTATCTTTAAATTTGAATAACTTCCACAAAATAAAAGTTAATCTCACCAAACTTTGTGTGTGTAGACTGACCCTTCCGAGATTTTTTGAAATAAACAAAACAAATTTTAGCCGAAAAACACTTCTTAAAACTTACAAAAACTAAAGTATTGTTTTTTACACTGTTTTGAGTTTTTTAAGCAAAAATAATGTTTTCTAAATGAGGGTACGTTCCTTAGGGCTAATACGGCTCATGCTTGCTTCGGAAGGGGTCCTTTACTTATTCTAAAAAAAAAATAAAAAAAAAAAAATCAATAAATAAAATGTTATGAATTTTAAAAAATAGGACCCTTATTTTTGCCCACCCTGTATATAAAATTCTTTTATTTTTCAGGTTGTATAAATTTGGATGAACTCATGTCTAGTTTAATAACTGCTTATGAATTATTCCAAGAACAGCAAAGGCAAGATATTACAGAGGAAGTAAGTTTGTTTTCTTATTCTATTATATTTTGATTTTATTGTTGACTCATAGAAAATGCAAAATCTTCAATCATTCTCAGGTGCTTCAGCATAAAATCATTATTTACTCACACGAGCCATTATTAGTAGGTATCTCAAACGAAAATGTTATTTTCATCATATTTAAAAACTTTTAATGTTGCTACATAGAGCTGTGCAAAACAAATAATGATACCAAAGTTACTTTAGTAGCTCAATTAGCCACAAATTAATGAGTGTTCAAAGTTTGTTTGAAATGAGAAAATATGTAGTCTTTTATTTTTATATACTAAATAGTCACCACTTATCAAAGCCCAAAGTCTACTCGATAATAAGGTTAATGAGATTGTCAGTTGGCGATGAACAACACAACGAGAGGGTTGGAAAAAATGGGTTAAGTGGTCGACTCAACAAGAATTTAACGTTGGACTTAAAAACGACCATGTTGTAGTCAGCTGGGAAGCAGCCCCATGGTATTATTCCACAGATGGGAAAGAAACTCTGTTCATGGAAATTTTGTTTGATGTTAAGCACACAAATTCTTTACAGTGGTTGATACTAGATGAGTTTTTGCTGTGAATGTTATGAAGAGGGAACCAGAGGTTGGAGCTTGTGCTATTGGTCCGGATGCCAATTTTCACAGTGTATAACTAAAAATGTAGGCTTTGGACAAGTGAAAAATCACTACAAATGTAATGTCATCTTGTGGTAAATAAAAATTAATCACAATGGTAGCAATAATCATTTGATCAAACCAGCTTAAATATTTGACAAAATTCCATTCTCTCCACACATCCCGAAAAATGTGCACAAATGACACGCAAATGCAACTTTGACTGTTTATATAAGGTTCATGTCAACAGCTAACACAGTGAATCTTCTTAATATGATTCATAGCACATTAGAGATCAGGATAGATTTTTCTTTTAATAGTAAATCAATAAAAAAAAAACTGGAATTTGTTAAGAACAGATGGAAACAGAATTTGATAATAGGACAATATAACCCGGACCCCACACTCTTACTCTTCTACCCGTCTCCGTGACGGCATCATCAAATGTAATGAGACCCGTCCCAGTGCAGGAATCCTTCCTGACTGTGAACACCTTTTCCTTGGCTCGTGATTTCGTCTGTAGTGGCTGTAAAAAGAAAGATGGCTCGAATCTCCCTCGGGTCTGATGAATGACGACTTCGTGATTCTGTGAAGGCAAGATTACTTAGCAGCACAATTCACGATAGAATAACTCGACAAACGGCTAGGTCTTTTCACAACAATAATTATTTAATAAAAATGAACAAAGTCTATTCTTCGATAATGGCTTCCTTATTAGCTATTGTATCTCTCCGTGTGCGTGTATGAATCTCTATTTACGATTTCCCAGTTGTTAAATAAGTTGTAACTTAATCTATGTTTGGAGAACCGTGTGTGTGTGAAACTCCCTTTACGAGTGTTAATCCTTAATTAAGTTGTGACTTGTCTATTGAAAACGGTGGGGGGGGGACACTATTGTTAACACCTCCCAGACAAGAAGCTGTTCGCGCAACATCTCGTCTGGTGATCCCCTAGCCCGACGGAGACGTCCGTTCTCGACCAATTCCTAGATCTGACTGACTTGCGATCGCATTTTCGCGTCAAATAACAAAGACGAAAAGCGTATAACTCATACTCTCTCTCTCTCTCTCTCTCCCTCTTCTCGTCGTGTGGCACGCGCGATGCTGACCCACTCTCTTTTTCCCCATCCCTTCTTCTGTGTCCCCACCCCTCCCCCGAGGTGGGGTGGTACGGGCAATTGTAATTCGTCGTTTTGGTTTCTCTTTAGATCTTATCTACACTAAAGAAAGCCATTAGCCTCTCTTTCTCTATTGGACCACCCATCGAGCTGACATCCATCGTACCTCAAAAGCCCCATGACCAAATTGTTCAGCTGGTCAAACTCATCCATTGTATCTGGTTAACTGCCACTGACAGCCTACACGCTCTATCCCGCCAGGCTGGCGCCAACGGCGATTAAGGTCTGGTCAGTCAAAAATATGTACTAGCTCCCAGACTTCCACTTGTCTCTACGCGGGGCCTGATCTCCCCGATGCATTCCAGTGCACCCCGGGGTGCAGACTCCGTCGCTGAAACCACTGTTTCACATCCGCCCAATCCTTATTTCGTGTCAATTGGTCGAAATTGACACCTCCCAGACCGTCACCTTTCTCTACGTGGGGGCAGATACGTCGGATGAAATCACTGTTTCACATCCGTCCACCCTTATTTCGTGTCACTTGGTTGCAATTGACATCTCCCAGACCGTTACCCTTCCCCACACACAGAGAGAACAACGGATAATACAATCAAAACAATAATAATCAAAAATTAAGAAAAAACTGTAGCTAAACAATGGAACAAAAAGTTTTCTTTTTCTGTTCTGTTTTCTTTTGGTCTGTCCTTCTTTTTCTCTTTCCAGTCTATTAAAACATCAGGACTACGTATGTATGTGTGTATGTGCGTATGCATTTTGTGGTTTCTGTGTTGGGAGGTGGGTAGGTGACAAAATGAATTATTATGCATGCAATTAAAAGTTTGTTAATACAGATTGGAGCTCGCAACGCCCCTTACAAATTACGTCACCATCACCCTCTCCTCGGAATCAATCTCTACTTCTTCACTGGTCATCCACCTGGATTTCCGACAGGGCAGGGATTCCTGCTCCCGCTCGCGATCTGGGTGAAGTGTACTCAAGGGTAACCCTCCCTCGCTCATGCACTCGGCCGTCGGTGTGCTCGCGCCGTCCAATTTCTCCCTATGTCTTTCTCGCGCCCTTTGTCTTTTCTGCAAAAGCTAACCCTATTATTTATGTGCACAATTCTCACTAACATCGACCAAGCCCTATCGTGCCCGTGTCTAGTTCTACCTTTTAACGTGAATTTTCCCTTCCTGACGGGGTTAATCGAACCCTCAATCTCTCTAAAGCTAACAGCTTGTTACCTTCTGGTTATGCAACGCATTTTAACACATTATAATACTTTCATAACTGTTCGATGGGGTCGACCGGTAATCGCAAACGATTTGGTAATTCGGCTTTAATCTGCCGAGATGATTATATTCGGCGACAAGTGTCTTAGCGATTGCATATCCAACTGTGCACCTGTGCACTCACTCGTCAGTATCAACAACTGAAATTCTCTTGGTACGGACCTGTCTGGTTCGCATACCGTCACTATCATTGCGTCGGCCACCTCGGCCGGATTCTCTTCGTTCCCTTCTCTGGGAAAAACAATTCTCTCAGACTAACACCTTCTTGGCTCACTTCGGCCCGGTGACATTCGATATCGATGCGCCTTCTCTGGCTGCATGCGACAGTAACCCTTTTGGTTCTTCCCTATAACTTCCAATTTCTTCATAATCATTCTCTCATCGCTTCCCGACACTGTCCCTAATTACTCATCGAGTGCCTCTCCCAGCAACGGGGGGCCACTGATTTCTTCTGCTTCGTCTGTATCAACACTATCTATCTTAGATAGGATCTCATATCCTTCTCTTCGCTTATCATTACTTCTGTGCCCTTTCGTAAGGCGCACCACAATCTGTCATATTCACGGTGGTTCGAACATCTGTCGATTACTTCAACCTTCTTTTGCTTTTACAACTCACTATATATCTGCCTGGTCGTTCGGCAACAGCCCATCCAGCTGCAGGTATATTACTACTTGTGATCGATCATTTGGATCTAACCACGACGACCCTCCATCGGTCCCAGTTATGCATCTCTTTCTATCCTTATATGTCCGTTTTATCTCGGGGGGGAGGGCATCCAGGACAACTGTCCGCGCCACAACCACCAGCACCGCACGCGCATGGGGGCCCTCCCTGCGCGCGGTGGGGCCAACGAATGCGACACAGCACAACCTCGGCCTCTCCCCCAGGTCCTTGACTATCTTTGGCTTGGCTTTCCTACTATTCTGTGGTGGGGCGTCTGCTCCCCTCTACCGTAACTTCATAGGTAATTCCTCTACCTTTTTGGCTAACCGATTTTCTCTCAGTCCCTTCTGGAGCTGGGCAGGGGGGTATTTTGCCGCTCTCCTCCCACTCGCTGGACTCGTCAACCGACCTAGCAGTCGCGTTTAATTCGATCTCTCTCTACGGGGGGGTTCATTGCTTCTTGCGGTTTCTCATAAACCGGCGAACAAAACCCAAGCCCGTCTTCTTCCCATTCTACCGTAACTTCATAGGTAATTCCTCTGCCTTTTTGGCTAACCGATTTTCTCTCAGTCTCTTCTGGAGCTGGGCAGGGGGGTATTTTGCCGCTCTCCTCCCACTCGCTGGACTCGTCGACCGACCTAGCAGTCGCGTTTAATTCGATCTCTCTCTACGGGGGGGTTCATTGCTTCTTGCGGTTTCTCATAAACCGGCGAACAAAACCCAAGCCCGTCTTCTTCCCATTTAATTTCGCTATCTTTCACTAAACTTATCATTCTGGGGGCCACCCTACTTTTTATACTCTGTGGGGTGGCCTCTGGGCGCTTCCCTGGTTCTTTACCCTAGCGTCAGGTGGCGCACTAAGGTTCGGAATCCTAATTCCTCACCTCCGATCTATGCTGCTGTGCACCACCGACTCTCATGTCCGAACCGACCACACCTAGTGCAGTTCGGTCTAACCGAGCCGCGTGGGCGCCCATAATTTGTGGGACGCTCTGCTGCTCCATGCCCCTCACCCCTGCAGGTCCAGCGGACTGATACCTGCCTTGCCGGTGCGGGCCTATCGTGCTCATTTCGAAGGTCCCATGCCTTCCTTCTAGGATCGGAGTTTGCCTCCCAATCCTCTCCGCCCCCTCTCTCCATTCGGGGCCCCGGACTCGCCCTGCTCCCCACCGTTTTCCTTCTCCCAGGCCTTTCCTCGCCATTGCTTAACCTTAGCCGGGTCAACTCGCGTACGGCCTCAATCGCGGTTCGCTCGCTGGCGTATTGCCTCACTAGCTGCTCGCGGAGCTCCGTCCAAGTGATCCCCGGGTTCTCTACATACCTCCCCTCAATGAATCTCGACACTGGGCCCCTCGCTCCCTCTAGAGCGAGCAGCACCATCTCTAAATCTTCTAGTCCATAAATCACCCTCTTCTTCTGAATTACTGCTAACCACTCCATTAAACCGACGGGATCCCCTCTGTGGGGGGGTATTCGTATCCCTCCTATCGGACTTTCTATCTTTCTAGTCTCTTCTCTCCCCATACCTGTTACACTATTTACTAGGTCCTCCTCCGAACCCATTCCCCTTGCGTTCTAGCTTACCACCCCTAACAACAGAACTACCCAAACTGTGTGCAAAGTTTGGACAACAATCGATACACCGACAAAACCGAGCAAGCGAACAAGAGAAATCAACGAGTCACTTACCCCTCTCCTCTGCTGCTCCTGTGGTCCCTCGTCTCTGGGTTGGTTGCTTGTTATTTTTCGAGTCCGTCTGGGCCTTTCAATCAATTGACTAAAAGTTCGCGGCCCCAGACCGATCTCAAAGTCTAATAACGTTTTTTCTTTCAGTCTATCTCTTTTTCTATCTTTCTCTTTTTTTTTTCAAACACGGGTGTACATGCCCGTTAAACTGTTTCTCTCTTTTCTTTTCCTATTCTCTTTTTCTATCTTTTTTTTTTCAAACACGGGTGTCGATGTCCGTCAAACTCTTTCTCTCTTTTCTTTTCCTTCCTCCTTTTTTTTTTATTCTCTTTTTCAACCACGGGTGTACATGCCCGTTAAACTGTTTCTCTCTTTTCTTTTTCTTTTTCTATCTTTCTTTTTTTCAAACACGGGTGTCGATGTCCGTCAAGCTTTTCTCTCTGCCGGTAAAAAAAAATCGTCCGTTGTGCCCGTGGGTTTTTTTTAAAATTTGTCTGTCTATTTTTTCTTTTTCCAAGGTGTTTTGCCGGAAAAAAAAAATTGTTTTCTTTGTGGCCGTGGTTGGCTTTGTTCTTTTCTTCTCCCGAGGTTGCCAGGCACCTTCAAGTACCCTGATCCTAGGTCGCGGCACCATTTATAACGTGGACCCCACACTCTTACTCTTCTACCCGTCTCCGTGACGGCATCATCAAATGTAATGAGACCCGTCCCAGTGCAGGAATCCTTCCTGACTGTGAACACCTTTTCCTTGGCTCGTGATTTCGTCTGTAGTGGCTGTAAAAAGAAAGATGGCTCGAATCTCCCTCGGGTCTGATGAATGACGACTTCGTGATTCTGTGAAGGCAAGATTACTTAGCAGCACAATTCACGATAGAATAACTCGACAAACGGCTAGGTCTTTTCACAACAATAATTATTTAATAAAAATGAACAAAGTCTATTCTTCGATAATGGCTTCCTTATTAGCTATTGTATCTCTCCGTGTGCGTGTATGAATCTCTATTTACGATTTCCCAGTTGTTAAATAAGTTGTAACTTAATCTATGTTTGGAGAACCGTGTGTGTGTGAAACTCCCTTTACGAGTGTTAATCCTTAATTAAGTTGTGACTTGTCTATTGAAAACGGTGGGGGGGGGACACTATTGTTAACACCTCCCAGACAAGAAGCTGTTCGCGCAACATCTCGTCTGGTGATCCCCTAGCCCGACGGAGACGTCCGTTCTCGACCAATTCCTAGATCTGACTGACTTGCGATCGCATTTTCGCGTCAAATAACAAAGACGAAAAGCGTATAACTCATACTCTCTCTCTCTCTCTCTCTCTCTCTCTCTCTCCCTCTTCTCGTCGTGTGGCACGCGCGATGCTGACCCACTCTCTTTTTCCCCATCCCTTCTTCTGTGTCCCCACCCCTCCCCCGAGGTGGGGTGGTACGGGCAATTGTAATTCGTCGTTTTGGTTTCTCTTTAGATCTTATCTACACTAAAGAAAGCCATTAGCCTCTCTTTCTCTATTGGACCACCCATCGAGCTGACATCCATCGTACCTCAAAAGCCCCATGACCAAATTGTTCAGCTGGTCAAACTCATCCATTGTATCTGGTTAACTGCCACTGACAGCCTACACGCTCTATCCCGCCAGGCTGGCGCCAACGGCGATTAAGGTCTGGTCAGTCAAAAATATGTACTAGCTCCCAGACTTCCACTTGTCTCTACGCGGGGCCTGATCTCCCCGATGCATTCCAGTGCACCCCGGGGTGCAGACTCCGTCGCTGAAACCACTGTTTCACAACAAAAATGGATTTTAAAATATAAGTGAATAGTATTTTTCTGAAATTGCTATAAAAGAGTATCTATTGGAGGTACAAGCTTGAAACTTTACCACTTTAATTAATTTTTAGACGAAAATTTCCAAAAAATGTTTCTCTTTGTATTATTGTGAATATGTGTCTGTGTCCGTCCATTGCACAGGCCGTGATCGTTCACTTGTTGTCTTCGCCTGAATTCGGTGCTCGATTCTGACACCAGTCACAGTGTCAATTGTGTGGTCTCTGTCACTGTTGTAACAAAAAGATTCTCTCTCCAAATAAAACCACAACTCGTGTTTAAAACAAACGATGTTTTATTTTGAGAAACATTACAATGATACTTCACCATTGAACGACAGACTTGCAATGAGAACTCTGATCCCGACCGAATCAAAGCATAAGTCCAACCGAACACAAACAGTTAATCAGCTTAGGGCTCAAAAGGCCCATCTGTCTCTGAGACCCACAGAAACGCAACTGACCTCCCTTGTCCATCCTGCTGGAATATATAGAGATATTGGTGTCATTTGTGATAGACCACCCAGCCACCTACTTGAAAATCATGAGCCAGTTAATCTATGAACATAAAAAAACTTA
>OY744524.1:74749667-74754667 GCA_963556195.1 Sepiola atlantica | reverse complement strand
AAATGACGAAAGGTGCTGTCCAAATACGACTTCACTTGCCTACTGGAAATATTGTTACCCGAAGATTTTATGGTCAAGAACCCTTGCAATATCTTCTTCAGTTTCTCACCTCAAAAGGCTACCCAACAGATGAATATAAAATTTTGTCAAGGTATCCACAACAAGATGTAAGTATACATTGGTTTAGAATGTAGAGTGTTTAGATGTGGGTGTGTGAAAATAGTGAGAGCTACGTGTCCTCGTAATTACATTAGAGACAGGACGACGTTAATCTTTTAAACATGTGCAAGGCGACATGTTTAGTGCGGTGCATAGATGCAGGCCTGCAAGTGAAAAATATTTAGCTAAAGGAGGAGAGATCACCCAAGAAATGGGAA
The DNA here is from genome assembly GCA_963556195.1 of Sepiola atlantica. Taxonomy (NCBI): domain Eukaryota; kingdom Metazoa; phylum Mollusca; class Cephalopoda; order Sepiida; family Sepiolidae; genus Sepiola; species Sepiola atlantica. Next base: position 74,754,290 of record OY744524.1, on the reverse strand, counting down.
CTATATCTGGCTTGGGGTTTGACCATCCAAAATTTGATTTCCCCACTTAGAAAAGTTATTGCCTCTTTTGAGAAATCAAACCACTTTGGGTTCTTGAAAAAAGTGATGTTCTTTCATGCTGTGGTTATGACCCACTTGAGGTTTTCCAAAATTAATGTTCATACCAGATGGTGGACTTTCCATGTCAGTCAGATTTTTTTATATCCATAGATTGGCAGCTGATTATCTCAAGTGGTCTCTCTGGGGTGGTCCAAGTGATATTTAGTCCAAGTGATATTTATATATATTCCAGCAGAGGTGGTCAGTTGTTTCACAAATAGATGGCCCTTTGAAGGACTGTGTTCGGTTGAACTTGTGCTTTGATTCGTTTGGCTAAGAATTTTGATTTGAAGGCCTGTTCAGTAGAAGAAAAGAAATATTGTAATCTCAAAGAATAAAAGTTTGTTACTACTTTTAAACTGGAGTTGTGATTTCGTTTGGAAGGAGTCTTTCTGTTGCAGCACTGAGACCACACAATTGATACTGCGACTGGTGTCGAAATCGAGCACCGACTTCAGACAAAGACAAGTGGACAGTCACGGCCTGTGCAGCGGACGCCTACATACGCACGTTCATAATCTGATGTAGCAGATGAGGAGAGAAGATATTTTTCTTTTTCCTGAATCAGTAGAAAGCGGATGGGTTTTTGGATAACTGCTCCCACTTCCCCATGGGTTGGAGGTTTGATATGTCTATAGTGTCAAGAACAGATAAGATTGTTCCAACCCAAGGAATTTGTGCTATTTTTTTTTTATATATACAGTAAAACTCCTACACTATTAACCCCATAGGCTATGAAAGAAGATTAGCAATTAAAAAAAGCAAATTATAAAGTTAATTGATTTATTTCTATAAATTAATATTTTTAAAGATATTTTTGTCGATATACTGACGAACGTACATCCTTTTTAAAGAAAGAAATACAGAATCACTTCTAACATTCTTGGAAGAAAAGAGTTGCTTTAATAACTACGATATACAGATGGTTCGTGCTCTACAAAGAAAAATGTTCATTAAGAAAATAGAACTAAACAAAGTATACAAATTTCGACAAAACATAAAAGACTCAATGAAATCATTGAACGGGAATGGTTTTGAAAATAATGAGGATATTCAATAATTTTAGTGCAATGATATACATGTATCTATCAACAGTTTTCTTTTTAATATTTAGTCATATAATGTCTATTTGCGTTGATCAATAGTCATTTTCTTAATAAATCCATTTTGTTTACATATAGTTTATTTAATTATCCTAATAAAATATTACTATAGTTGGCCAAACCTATACTTATGTTCTATATCTTTTAACGAAGAAAAAATTTTCACGGTCATCTGATTTATCCTACACTATGGCCAGATCAAAAATTCATAGCGTACGAGTTTTACTGTAATGTTTACAAAAGCTGTTATTTAAGAGAAGAAAACTTCCTATGATGACAAAGAGAGAAAGATGGAAACTTGGGTTGCTACATCAACACTGCCACTATAGAGATACAGTCAACGCGTTCCGTTGTGAACGTGCATCTGTGTGCGTTCACTCATTGTGCTGGTCTGAAGACGGTGCCCAATTCCGACATCGGTCGCAGTGTCAATTGTGTGGTCTCAGTCAGTACTGCAATAGATTCTCTCTCCAAGCAAAATTACAAATCCAGTTTAAAACAAGTAACAAAATTTTATTTTAATCGATCGTAACGATGATACGCGTTTTCTTCTACTTAATGAGCAGACTTGCAAATCCAGACAAATATATCTTCCAACTGAACACAATCCATCTTGCCCTGAGGCACACAAACCCAACTGACCATAAGATGCCCAGAAAAACAAACCTCTGCTGCTCTGCTGGAATTTATATAGATATTCGGGTTTTTGTGGTAGACCACCATTTCATCCACGTGAAAAGGTTAATGTGCTGGCAATCTAAGAACATAAAAAACCTACAGCCTAGGAGATCCTGTATCTGGGTAGACATTAATTTTTTCAAGTACTTTACTCTCGGTATGAACACCTGTTTAAAGAGACACTAACTTTTCCAAGGAGAAATCAAATTCTGGGTGGTCAAAACTTCAAGCCAGATGTATTTCCCCACTTCTTGGGTGGTCCCTCTTCTCTTGGTTAAATATCTCTCCCACGGCGAGCCTGTTATTCGTATGCATTGTAACTGTGCAATCCACTAAACATGTCACAAGACGCATGTTTACACAGTCAATGAAGTGGACACAACTACATTTCAAGGATTTGTTTCTGTTTTTTAATATTTCTGCAACTAACTAAAAAATCTATTTTAAAATAAAACATTTTTAGAAATCCTATTTAAAAATAAAATTTATTTATGAATTTAAATCCACCACAATAAATTTAGGTTGTACAGATTAAGGCATTGTTCGATGACCTACGAGATCGGCTATAAAAATTCCAATCAAAATTTACTTTCTAATAGACAGTTTAACAGATTTTAAATCATTTTTAAATTATTCACGTCCACAGATAAAAATCATTGTAGAAATAATTTAATTTTAAAAAAAAAAATGTTTTCATTGTACACTTGACATTCAAAAGTGATTTTGAAACCATTTAATTGTCAATTTGAAAGTAATTTCTGGCTAAAATTAAAGTTTATAAGCAAACAATCTGAGTATTATGGTTCATTCGTGCTCCAAAAATAAAAGAAAACAACTGCGCCACTCAACCAAATTTAAATAAAGTTAAGAAGTTAAAACATGTAAAAGAATTAAAATTTTTATTTTAAGGTAGGCCGACCAATGAATGTTATTCATCCAAATAAAACCATTTAAAGTAAACTAAATACTCCTAAAAAATAAATAATGATAAATTTATTTCCTTTATTTAAATATGTAGATTTTTTTTAAACTTCAAATTATTTATAAATCTAAAAGTTTGAAAGTATTTATGGGATTTAAATGTCAACAATTTGTAAGATTTCCAATCGATTTTATTGTTTTAAATAAGATTATTTCATTTAATTATCTTTCCAAAAATGTAAATATTTTCTTACATGAAATTAATTGAAAGAAAAAGCAGGGGAGGAGGGAGGTCCATGAGCAAAATGAAAGTTGTACAGCACCGGGTAAGGAGAGCAAGTTTTTAATACAATGGATGATCCTGTATGGGAACATAAGTTAGTCGTGAGACTGAATACCTCTCTCTGACAATGTAAGGATGGGCTATAGTCTTATCTGGGCATTACTTCTCCATATTGTATGAAGTATTCCCAAAGTTATGCCATGGAAACTTTGATAACTCAAAACCTGATCAGGCTGAAATTTTGCATGGTGGTTTCTGTTATCAAAGAGCAGCAGATCCATACATCAAATTTGGAAAAATCAGAAGTTGAAATTACGTCAAACTTTCAACTATGACCAAACAGATCATATAAGATGCAGGATTTCATTGATTACAATATGGACTAAGTAGTGAGTCTCTCATGCTTTTTCCTTCTCTCTTTCCCCAAATCATTGATTTAGTCAGATCAAACTATCTCCCTTGACAGATAGACATATGGCTCATTCAATTTGAAAATTACGAGAGAAAAATCTAAAATTTGAAATATTACTTTTCTGCACAATAACAAGTTTGCATAACATCAAATTTACTGTAGTTTCTAAGGATTGTTATCTCTAATTTGCTAATCAAAGGTGTTTTCTTTCTCTCTTTTCTTGCAGGTTACTCAATTGAATCCCCTGAAATCATTTGAGCATCACAAGTTGTTTCCTCAAGTGACTTTATTTGTAGCTGAACGATAATAGACCGACTGACATCCACATTTACGAAGAAGAAACATTTTTCTTTCTTTTTAACCAATGATGTTAAATCAGAATTAAAAAAAAAAAAAAAAAAAAAAAAAGCGAGAGAGAAATTGATGTCGATTCTACATATTTTTTTTTTTTAATTATTATCATTATTATTATTATTCTTTCTTGTCTGAACTTTAAAAAAAAAACTGAACAAAAAAGAAGTCTCTTGTTTCACTACAGACGAATAGCAAGCAACCAATAAATGTTAAGTTTAAAAAAAAACAAACAAACAAACAAACAAAAAAAAAAATTTTCCTGAGGAAAAAAAATTGAAAAAGATCTGGTTGAAAAAAAAACAACAAAAAAAAACAATTCCGAAGAATTTTGAAGCATTGGGAGTCACCTTTTTAAAGACTTGATTTATGAAAAGAAAAATAAAGTTACAAAAAAAAAAAATTATTCCATGTTTAATATAAAAAAAGAAATGGGGTTTGGGTGTTACATGCAAACAACAAAGAAATCTTTAAAACCTTTAAAAAAAATTTTTTTAATTTATTTTTTTAATTTCTTTTAAAGTTTAAATTATGACAATGTATTCAATACATCAGTCTTATGAACTGGTGTGTCTGTGAAATATTATTTTTAATTCACAATGAAAATAGAAAGATTGTTTCAAAACAATAAAATGGTATTTATTTAAAGTGCTCAAAGTTATAAATTAAAGAAAATATATAACAGAGCTAATGTGGAGCAAGTTGTAACTTTAAGAGTTAGATTTTATATATGTATATATATATCAGGTTGTCTGGAAAGTTTATGAAAAGTATAA
>OY744524.1:74617167-74744667 GCA_963556195.1 Sepiola atlantica | reverse complement strand
ATTTGAATCAAAAGTAAATGATGTCTATTGCCAAAATTTAAGCAAATTTTGATAATATTAAGAGGGTCTCCGGGGGCAAACCCCTCGACTGAAAACTGTTTTCTCTTTGATTCAAATGATATATATATTATATATATCAAGGAGAACACCTCTCTGTCTGTTTCTAAAAACGAAGACATACTAGGAAGTGTACTTTCAATATAATTGTATTCACATATATAAACATAATGGAAGTATTTTTGCATCTTTGGCTTCCCCTTAAAGAAGCTAATGACAATTTTCAAACATGTTACACAATGAAATTAATCTATTTATTAGAATTAGTTTAAGAGTATTAACATATATCGGAATTGCTCGGTGAATAAGATATCTAGCTAACAGCATCAAGGTTGCTGTTAAAGTAAACTCTCTCTACCATGATGTTGTATATGATACTATCCCACACTCTAACCTGGGCAACACCGGGTAGCTCTGCTAGTTTTCTTATATATACGCAATAGTTTTGTTGATATTAATATTATAATTAGTAGTAATATTAATTAAAGCAATTTAATAATAAAAAAAAAAGAATAACATTACAAATGAAAACTTCTAGTTAGATTATTTTGAAATTCAAATGAAAATTTTCAGTGACGTTTATGCACGGATACATACTTCAGGGCATATTTACACACACCTATTACTTAGATTTAAAAAAATAAACTTATTTTGTTTAATGTAGAGTTTTTCTTTTATTAAATAGTTTGTAGAATTTGATATATTCGGACTACTGTTCTCATCTTGGGTATGTTTATCACAACGTTTCAGCCGATGTAACCTCCGACTTTCTTCAGGTGTACCTTGTCAAACTCGGAATCTTTCTGTTGAACTAGGGAATCTGGATGGAATTTCGAACGGACCCCTTTATTAAATCCACGGGGGTAGCATGCTCTCGTTCCATCTACCATGACTGGGAAAAATGACTCACTTAGAACTGAATTTTACTTAGTACTATATCCATTGCGCCATTCTAGTATGAATTTTGGGAGCCTTAAATCTATTCTTGTTTTTGATCTACTTATCTATTATTTATAATTATAGATTCCCATATTGTATTGAATTCTATACTAGGTCTACTTAGTAAGTCAGTGCGGGCGATACATTTCCGTCAAGATTCCCGAGTTACACTTGAAGAAGGTTGGAGGTTACATCGGCCGAAGGGTTGTGATAAAAACACCCAAGATGAGAACAGTAGTTCGAATATACCAAATTCTACAAATTATCAACCCTCATCTAAAAAATTGCGAAACATAATTAAATAGTTGTTTATTTTTATAAATTTGTTTTGTTGTGTGATGATGATAACCATTGGAGTCGTCATGAAAAAGAACTCTCTCCTCTCTACAGCTAAATTAATTGCTGCCCATAAGGGTGGTAGTTTTTTTTTTTTTATATATGTGTGTATATATATATATATATACACGAAGCCTGTCTAAAAAGTATCTGACCATTATTTTTTCCGTGCGAAATAGACGATACACAGGGAAGGAAGACACCTCCATGCGCATGTTTGAATTTTATCATCGCCTTCCTGCGCGTTAGTCGCTACCTGTCATGAGGTATTACATAGTGTTTGGATTACCGATTCTTTCAAGATGACAGAACGTGTTGAGTAAAGGTACTACATCAAATTTTGTCAAAAGCTTGGTGGTTATCAAAGCAAAACAATTCTGTAAGATTCAGCAGGTATTAGAAGATGCGATGGGTGTGCTGCAGTATACAACAATAATATAAATAAGAAACGTCTCCCAAATGACACTTCCATATTTAATGCAGAAGCATATGCTGTCGATGTGGCGCTCAATTTCATTCTGAAATCCAAGAAAAATAGATTCATTATCTTTTCACTCTTTGTCTGTACTGATATCCCTTAAAAATAGGTCTGCATTAGGCATGGCGGAGGAGACCAATTTTAAGATTCCATTTACAGATTTTAAAATGAAAATCAACAAATATATCCAACAACAACGTTGGAGTAACAATACACACAACAAACTCCTAGCGATCAAAGCTACAATAGGAGAATGGAGAAAAAGCCGAAAGGAAGAAGTAGTGTTATCCAGACTTCGCATAGGTCACACAAGGATTACACATTCCTACTTGAAGACAAAGAGCAACCAATATGCTTTGCATGCCAGACTACCTACACCATCAAGCATATTCTTATTGAATGTATTGATCTGGCCCCTAAAAGAGAAACTTTCTACAGAGCAGGTAAAATGAAGGAACTGTTTAAGAAAAATAAAGTAGAGACAATACTGAACTTTTTAAAAGTTGTTGATCTATATAAAAAGATATAATTACCTAGAGACATATAAATCCAGCTTGATTTGGCATTAAATGAACTGAGAAAGGATGATATGCTGTTAAAGAAGGAAAAACGTTTATCATCCTTTCTCAGTTCATTTAATGCCAAATCAAGCTGGATTTTGTTTACTTTGCAAAGTATTTTTAAAAAATACTACTTTATTCGGCATTACATGACCTGGAAAAGGTTGATATGCCACAAAACAAACAATCAAAAATGGGCGCACATCAGCCAGCGTTCTGGCAGGCACCATACTGCTCGGAGTGCAGCTGTTGTTGAGAGGATGCAAAATTTGGTGATGGAAGGTGCAATTTTGCGTGATAATTTAAACATGCACAGACAGATGCTGCGAAATTTGTGCCCAAGTTGTTGTCGCAGGAACAAAAGGACCTCCGTTTTCAAATTGCACAGGCCCTTCTGGAAACTGCCAACACTGATCCTGGGTTTCTGAACACTGTGATAACTGGAGATGAGTCATAGGTGTACGAGTATGACCCAGAAACAAAAAAGACAATTGTCGCAATAGAAGCATCCCAAGTCTCCAAGGCCAAAAAAAAAGTGCAACAGATGCGAAGCAAAATCTAGGTGATGCTGACTGTCTTTGATATGCCTGGAATTGTGCATCATGAATACGCACCTGAAGGAGAAACAGTGACAAAGGAGTACTATCAAGATGTTCTCCGGCACAAGAAACCAGATATGTGGCAACTGCATCACAACGCCCTCACACATTCATCCAACATTTCTTGGCCAAACATGGAATTCCAATCGTTCGCCAACCTCTCTACTCTACAGACATGGCTTCTTGCGACTTCTGGTTGTTTCGAAAATTGAAGATGCCACTGAAAGGTTCCCGTTTTGAGACTAGAGAAGAGATAATGCGGAACGCGACGGCAGAGATGAATACCACTCCAAAAGAAAACTATATATATATATATATATATATATTAGTTTTTTTTTCATAGGATGCAAGCATTCCCTGAGAAGCTATACATGGAGACAATAAAGTATTGGAGATTGTTGCAGAGGCTTCGGAAGATATGTTGTGAGACTGCCAATAAAGCTCTTAATGCCACCAGTAGAACAATTCATTTCGCTAAAGAAAATAGTTCAATCTTTGTGTAAAAGTAGGCAGAGATTCTCATTGTTTGATGGCTGCACTGACTGGCACATTTTATTTGACTTAGAACGCCAGCTCATATTTTCATATGGTTTAATTAAAAAAAAAAAAGTGCCCACATTACATACCCTGTTGCCTAGAATACATATTCCATAATAAATTCAATAGTTTAGGATCTTACCAAACATGCACATTATTGATACACTTTTAAAAGGATTAGTGAGTATTACTTATTTTAAGTGCGGTTCAAGTTTGGGTGGGCACACACTCTAAATGGTAAAGTTTAAAATGTGCGTGTATTTTCATTCAGGTAAATGTTATTAGGGTTGTTTTTTTTTAATTTTAAGAAGCTTTTTTTAATATTTTCATTTTTCTGAATAATCCATTTAGTATTTCGGTCAAATTGGTGTATATCAGTTCTGTGAGGTTCTTTTATTTTTTCATTCGGCGATTTAGTCGTGTCACAGACAAAATTGCAGACAATAATTCGGCCCCCTCCCCGAACTCACAAATGAGTAAGTGAACCCAAATAAATTGTTTATGACTAATTCCCCAACTGTATTTCCTTTAAAATAATTTAAGTACATTTGAAATTAGTCCCAAACAACTTATTTGGGTTCACTTACTCATTTGTGAGTGCGGAAAAAATGCAGCCGATTCATTGTTTGCCATCTTGGCTGTGAAACGACTAAATCGCCAAATATTATATATACAGGGTGGGCAAAAATAAGGGTCCTATTTTAAAAAATTCATAACTTTTTTTTTTTTTTTTTTTTTTTTTTAGAATAAGTAAAGGACCCCTTCCGAAGCAAGCATGAGCCGTATTAGCCCTAAGGAACGTACCCTCATTTAGAAAACATTATTTTTGATAAAAAACTCAAAACAGTGTAAAAAGCAATACTTTAGTTTTTGTAAGTTTTAAGAAGTGTTTTTCGGCTAAAATTTGTTTTGTTTATTTCAAAAAATCTCGGAAGGGTCAGTCTACACACACATAAAGTTTGGTGAGTTTAACTTTTATTTTGTGGAAGTTATTCAAATTCAAGTTATTCAAATTTAAAGATAGGACCCTTATTTTGGCCCACCCTGTATAAAATTTTAAAAATGGAACAAGACAGAACACGAATTTGACTAAATGGACTATTTGGTAAAATGAAAATATTTTTAAGAAACCCTCATAAAACAAAAAACGTTATTTAATAACATTTGCCAGAATGTGAATGTGTGGGTGTTAAAAAAAATTCATTAATCTAAACATATTGTGACAAATAAGCAAATGTTTTGGCTAGGCCAAGTCTTCTCAGGAAGCATCCACAATAAATTTAAAATGGTACAAAACAAAGTGAAACTTGTGAAATCTCATGTAGCGTACATCTTGTCATTTATTTAGATATATTATTAAAATATTCATATAATTTAATTTTTCATATATAAATAAGAAAAAAGAAACCATACATTGTAGGATTTTTTCCCAAATTCATTCCAGGCAATGGGGTAAGCCTGAGGTGGTTCAAGTTTGGGTGGGCGCACCTCTAAATGGTAAAGTTTACACACCCACACATACATAACAGTAGTGTAAAGAATTTCAGATAGGTAACAATTTTACTTACATTAGTAGTTACTGAATTAAAAAAATATTGATTGTTGTAAAATGTTCAACATTTTGGCCATACCATCCAATTGATGCACATGGAACAATAAAAATCCATGAATTGCAAATTTTTACATTACTTCTAATAGCAAAATTCTTTCAAAAATAATTTGAATTCCTGTTGTACTATTTTCTCAATGTGAGCCATTTTACTTTGTCTCTGGGGGTTCAGTGCCATTTGGAACATCTGTTGGCTATCATTGCTGTAACTTGTCATATCACAACCCTTGAGGGTCTTCAATCTCTCAGGAAATCCCAACAGGAAGTAAATCCTGATCGAATATTTTTTTTAAATAACAGTATTTGAAGCCGTGGTCCATTGTGGAGAAGAAAATTCTTCACTGCTTTGAAAGACATCAGTACCCCTTAAGGTTTAAAAGAAAAAGAGGCATGACATATCACTTCGGTCTCTGTACAGGGGTTTGTCAAGATTCTGACATGAAGATACTTCACCGTAGAAGTAAAACATAACCAAAATATTTTAATAAAAACAGTATTCAGCCAAAATCCTACTACAGTGCCCGGTATTCCAAACGGTCAACTATCTGCTACTGAGATCTTCATAAGTATTGATTCATTAGTGTAGTCTTGCCCGCACTGACAATTGAACCTATAAACCTCCAGAAGAGTCCCTTAGAAATGATTACTTAAGACATCGGCCAGCTTTGTAACAATATTTATCATTCAATTGTAAAACTCATTAAGCCTTGTCCTCAAGTGGCTTTTAACCTTTGTAAGTGGTGAGTGAATAGCAGAGCATGAAATGAAGACGGAAAGTTATTCGTTTGTATTTTGTGACGTTTGTTTGCAAAGAAAAAAAGTTCACATGTATTTTAGTGAAAATGGTAATGACAGTCTATCCATACATATCAACTTTGTCTTGTAGTTTAGTTGTTAATTGAGTTATCCCCCCCATCGCAGACTAAAACAGATGCCTCTGATAGCCAATGGGTTGATTAGTATATAACCTTTAGAATGAAGTTCAGAAAGAGATGGAAGTCGGTTGAACATTGGATTGCCAGTAAAACTTTCTTACAGATAGACAACACCTTGACTTTTACATAATGGTAGGTGTTCAGCAGAAATCCTGAAAAACGGATTTCTTTCCTAGAAACTCCAATCTGTAAAAAAAAAAAAAGCTTCCCATTGGAGTCTACATCTATTGTAAACAAATATGGGGGGGGTTCTTGAATAATCGATAATTTGCTGTCCATTTCATCCCAATCCTCTTGTATCATTCAAACTGAAAATCTAACCCTTATTATAGACCACTACTCTACCATCCTTGATAAGTGGTAAACCATAGTATAAAATTAAAAAAAAAAAAAAACAAAAAAAACCCTCATTTACAGTGCTAAGTACAATTCTTATTTCAGTAAAATCGTCAGTTCAGTTACCAGAACACTTACACTAGTGTTCGAAATAAATTAGCTTTTAAGATCTTCAAGGTTTTAAATTCTGGCAGGAAGTTTGCATAGTCATCACAAAACAACAATTTATCAGTAATTTAAAAGCAATCTTTCAGTGATATTCCTAACAGTTCCAGCATTTGACTAGTTTAGCAAGGTGCGATAACTTCATTTTTACCCTTTTAATACTGAAAATTTATTTTTAATAAAATTAATTTAAGTCCACCAGAATGGATTTACACAATATATTTTAGAAATCAACAACTTTTATTTTTTCATAGTGTTCTGAAATTATTTTTTTTTTTAAATCTATGAACTAGAATGCAATATCAGTTGGTTGAAACTAATAGCAAAAGGCATCTTTTTCTATTTAAACTTGAGACATATATACAAGTTGACATTTTATACAATCTTGCCCTTGTGAAACCGGCAAATCCCCTATTTAAATGTCTTTCAAGCTATTTTTTTTAGTTTGATTTTATAGATACAATGGATATTCAGTAATAAAAGATTTGAGTTTACTGGAATAATTAACTCACAAAATTCTATGAAGAATTAATATGGGTTGCCTTAACTAAATAAAACTACATTCTAACTTAGAATATTTCAAGGGAATAAGTTTATTACATACAAGAATCTTTATTATAAGTAGGTATCACAAACTAGCCAGTTTAATGTGCAAAAAATAGTTAAATCAGGATGACTGGCCAAGAGAGAAGAAAAAAAAAAAAAAAATCCCCCAACCAGTTTTGGACGGGAGGATTCTAGGTCGACTTTTCAAGGAAACTAAATGAAAAACTGAAAATAGTATAAGTTTAGAATAAGTCTTACAATGATTCTAATGTGTAATCTAGTATTTTCCAATAAAATAGTTCTAGAGATCTTAATTTCTCCGCAGCGAGCTGGTAATCATGCTTTGTTACAGGAATTTTATGTAAAAAATGTGAAATTAACGTAATAAAGAGAAAATTAGTATTAGTGACTATTAATTAAAACTGCTTCCGAATAGAAATCAGAATGCCCGACTTAAAGGCAGCAGCCATTATTTAGGTTGAGAATATATTTCTTTGTAATCTATAGAGTGAAAAGTGAACTATCCCATGAACAGCCTCTAGTGATTCTTGGAGTGAAAAACCTGATATTGGCATGAGAGTGAAAATGCCTACTACAGCCTCTGTAAATGGACGCTAATGCCCACAGCGTTGCAAATTGGGGGGGGGGGGGGGGGGGGGGGATACCTAGCGTTGACTAAGAAAATAAGCATAAAATGAACATGAAATAATCGAACGATGTTATTTATGATTAAAAGAAAAAACAAATTTAATATTTTTAAATTTAGGTTTTTGGGTCTCATACCGAAAGACATGAAAAATGTTGGGCCAGAAAGGAAATATCCCACCTTCATCTAGTTTCTTTTTCGCCAAAGAGAAAAGGGAGAAGTATTCCAATGTATACTTCTTGCAATCGGAGCGATATGTGATCATTTCATTGTTAATTAGCAAGTTATTTAATTTTTGTATACGTTTTTTTTTTTTTTGTTTTTTACTTAACAGCGTTTCATTTTTTGATTATCACTTAATTCCTAATTTGAAATTGTGTCCTTCGAAAATTATGTTTTTAATGATTAAAGATACAAATATATAGTGGTTCCAGGTTGTAAAAGCAGGTAATTGCCTGAAAAAGTAGACACCCCACCCATAATAATTTTACAGTTTTTACATAACATCGGTCAATTAATTATTTCAGCATCCTAAATTCTCTTTTCATTTTATGCTTTGTTTAAAAAAAAAAAAAAAAGGCCAAACCTAGCATATTTATGAGCAAACATTTTTTTACCATGTGATACAAATCAAAGTCTGATGGCATTATTTGGTTGAGCGACAAGAGAAGGGAGAGGAAGAAAAAAAAAAAAAAAAAAAAAAAAAAAAAAAGGCAAGAAAACGAGGTTTAGTTTTATAAGATTTTTTATTTTATTTTTTAATTTTTATAATAAATTTCCACTTGGTTCTTAATCAAACAGACCTGGAAAAAAAGAAAAGAAAAGAAAGCATTAAGACATTTGTAATATTAAATTTATCTAATTTTAAAAAAGTTTCCAAATTACTATAATTGTTTTGCATCGTAAAAACTGAACACTTCATATTAACATGTTAAAATTCTTATTTTTTCAGTATGGAAAGGTACTAGTATAAAAAGAAAATAGGGGTAGGCAGGCAATAAATGTGCTCATAGTCAAAACGTTAAAAGACCACAATAAAAAGAAAGCGTTAAGACAATGAGTGAATGGCTCTGGAAGACAGTGATTCGAGTCCATAATGATATGGATTTAAAGGAATTTACCTTTTGGGGTGGACAAAAAAAAAAAAAAAAAGAAAAAGCTTAGCAGTATGCTAGTAAAGTCTACAAATGTATAGAGTGAACACGCAGTAGTAAAATAAAAAAGTGGAATTACTTTTTTTTTATGGTTTCCAAAGAAAATATATAAATTTGCGAACAGTGAAACAAAAACTCAATTTATCTCGCTTTCTTTTAATATGTATTAATAGAAAATTACCTCCCTTAATGTGACAGGCGCAAATAATGCGATTTAAACATTGAAAGGAAATACAAAAGTGTATATATATATAAACATACGTTTCTAGCAATATACACACGTCATGTTTCCAAAAATTAAGCTAGGAAAATAAAATTTATTTAAACTTACCAAATCCCATATCATCATCTGATTCATCGGATTCTTCTTTCTTTTTCTCCTCCACTTTTTCTAGAAAAACAAAAGCATAATGGTAAATGGTCTGAAATGTAAAAAGCAGCCAACCGGCTTAAAAATTAACACACTATAAATTTATGTATTAAATCATAAAATTAAAATGTCCAAGTTACCAGTAGCAGCAGCAGCTGCTGGTGCAGCAGCGGCGGCAGCAGGTGCAGCTGCAGAGGGCGATGCAGCCATACTGCCAACCTGTGTCAGGAGGGATTTGATGTCAACACCTTCTAAGGCACGAGCAAACAAAGCTGCAAAGATACACAAAAAACGAACGTTTCAACGATAGCAGTAAAACAAAGTACAGTACTTAGCAAAACTTTGGAAAAGAAAATTTTTTAACGCTTTAATGAATCTTAAATGATTTTTAAATCCTTGTCCAAACTAAAGATATTTAAATTCTTTTTTTTAAACTGCATTTGAGTTTTCCAAAACTATACTTGAACGATTCATTAAGAAACTCAAACTGTTGGGATCCGTGTCCAGCCGTTGTTGGGCAAATTTGAGGAAATCAAGAATATTAACTTCCTAATAGTAAATTGACAGGAAAGAACGGATTTACGAATGAACCAAAATGCATTATGGCAGAATTAAATTAATGTTTGGCTGCTGCGTGTGTTGGCTTACAATCTAAGACTAGATCGTAACTCACAATTGATAGGAAGACCCTTTTAATAAAAGTTGTGAATGGAAGTATGTTATTATTGTAAAACAAAACAATCTATTTGACCATTCAGAGTGCATTTGTTAGCGAGATAAATGAGCCTAATTCATAAACGTCAGTAATAAATAATGTGTTAAAATGCAACTTTAATAAACCATTTGACAGATTCTTTGGTGAAATCGGTAGATCACTTGTCCTCCAACAGTTTTATCAATATTAAAGTATAAAAATTATTTAAAGACAAATGTCGAAATAACTATTTAGATTTTTTAAAATGCCTATAATAGCAACAATACATAATTATAATGAAGATTCTATGGATAGAGCTAATACCAACAAGAGATTCATTATATTTGTCGTGCAAAACCTACAGATTACTTGCTATAAAAAAGCAGTAACCTTCGAACGCAGCACATTTATTTAGCAGCAAAAAGAAATGCAAGAAGAAAATATTTCAACCGACATTAAAATTATTTGCTGCAAATGGAATTTTTTTAATATATTTTTTTATTATTTTTAAATGGTGTGTTGAGTGCCACTGATTATAGCCGTTGTGTCTGGTCATCTTTTTCTGTTCAGAAGTATGTGGGAGTGGGCTACTATGACAATTTTTCTTTTTAAATTCATTCAGGGAATAAGCTTTTTTCACAAGTGTGATAAACTATCAGTAGCTCTGGTTGATGGAACTTTTTAGTAAAAGTGAAAATATTTGAAAACCGTAATACAATAAGTTTGGTGAATGCTCGTATAAAACATGTCGTGCAAAACCTACAGATTACTTGCTATAAAAAAGCAGTAAACTTCGAACGCAGCACATTATTTTAGCAGCAAGAGAAATCCAGAAAAAAATCATTTCAACTGGTATAAAAATACGTTGCTGCAAAATGAAGACAAACAGAAAATTGAAATTTGATTTAAAATGAGACATTTGGAATATTTTATTAATGCAAAAGATAAAAACTAAAAATATTTCAAAGCCTCCCCCCCCCCCCCCGGGTGGTATATTCCAAATGAAGCATAAGGGGGAAACCTGGGTGGGGAGTTGAGCATAAAGATGTTTGTTCCTGTTACATTTAAATTTCTGCATGTTGGTACGATCAGGGAATCGGAGGGAATTTTAAAGAAAAAAGTGGTCGAAGAAATAAACTTTTATGGTAGAAAGTTTTCCAGTATCTAGGGATCTCTAGAGTGATGGGGTGGGATTTTACTGCTAGTAGGCCGAGTCGGTGGTATCTACATAAGAGTGTACAAGCGCAGAAAGTTCAAAGTACATTACGTGCAAGTACTTGTAAAACAAGCGCAGGGATGAAGCTTGGTAGACAGTGCGGGATCTATTTGGTTAGACTTTTTGCACCGTAAGACGTGCACCAGACCAGAATATGACAATACAACATGAAGGAGCAAAAAACTGCATGATAGAGATTAGGTTTTTTAATAGAAACTGAAAGGTTTATTTAAAGCCAGATATGTTTTATAAAAAAAGTGAAAAGACACAATTAGTATATTAAAAATGGATATTTATCTAGCATTGGTAAGAGAAAATATTTTATTTTTTTCTTAAATCGTTTGTATGACAAAGATGGCAGTTCTCCCACAAAAGAAGAAGCACCGCAGAAATATCATTGTCATTTTATGTTGCAAGCCTCAGGAGGAAATAAGGTACAATTACCAAACACCGCTAAAACCTGCAGATAATTAAGGAAAGTGGATATAAAATATTTTTAGGGTTTAAGATACTTCTGTGTTAAAATCTTCCGAGATTACCTAAACCACAGGAAGATGCCGAAACGCTTAGCCAGTCAGATGGAAGCAGACGACAATTGTCAATCGTGAATTAAATATAGCATAAAATTCAACAAAATTGATGAAAGCGATCATAAATTTGATCTAGTTAGGACAGGCGCTTCAGTCTCCGGAAGAAATTAGTTCATTTTGTCAGAAAAGAAAATATACCAAAAGTTGCAGAACCTTCAACATATATGCCAGCTATGAATGGGAAGTTTTTTTTTGTCAGGCCAAGATCGGACTTAACTCAAATACTAATATCTGTGGTCTCACGACATGTCCAACAAAATTGAGGAAATAAAGAATCGTAACTTCCTAAAAGTAAATTGACAGGAAAGAACTGATTTTCGAATAAACCAAAATGCATTATGGCAGATCTTAGATTAGTAAACTAATGTGAATTTGTTAACAGTAATAAATAAGTATTGAAATTCAACTTTGATAAACCATTTGACAGATTCTTTGGTGCAGTTGTATCAATTTTAAAGTATAGACATTATTTAAAGACAAATGTCGAAATAACTATTTAGATTTTTTTTTAATGCCTATAATAGCAACAATACATAATTATAATGAAGATTCTATGGATAGAGCTAATACCAACAAGAGATTCATTTTATTTGTTGTGCAAAACCTACAGATTACTTGCTATGAAAAAGCAGTAACCTTCGAACGCAGCACATTTATTTAGCAGCAAAAAGAAATGCAAGAAGAAAATATTTCAACCGACAGTAAAAGAATTATTTGCTGCAAATGGAAAAGTTTTTAATCTTTGTTATTAAAAACTAACTTTAGAGTCTAATTTAAGATTAAAACTGAAAATCAAATACATAAAGAAAAAAAAAGTACCTGGGGCTACTCTATATATATTTTTGCTTTAAACTAATCAATCTAGAATTGTTTCACCCTATGTTTCCAGACAACGCAAGAAATTCTTGGAAATGCATTGCCAGTATGCTGGAAGATTTAATTTGCCAAAGGAGAAAACAAAAGATAACTCGACATAATATTGCTGATTCGCATCCATCTGGGGTGCTGGTGTATTTGATTAGTACAATTTCTGCCCATGAAAATCTTTTCCGAAACTGTCAAACAACTTTTCAAACCGATATAAGTGATTGCACACTAAAATCAAAATAATTTTTCGAATTATTTGGTTTTCAGTAACAATTTGTTTTTACTTGGTATTTTACTTTCATAAAAAAAGAAAAAAGTTCCAAATAAATTTTAATTATAAAACTTTTCAATTGAACCTTACATGCAATCATTACTAAAAAACTTATGTCAAAATTCAAATTTGTTAAAAAAAAAAAGGGCGCTTATGGAGCCAGGGTTGTTAATGTAGGAGTTGTTGAACTATGACCTATGACTTAGAAAATAAGACAATTTGGGACGCTGAAATAATCAATCGAACAATGTTAGGAAAAAAAAAACAAAAAAAACTTGTTCATTAAAAATATTTTTAATATAAATACGGGTACTTCTGCAGTTTACAGACTGTGGTATTTTTCATGAAAAAATTATCACATTGATCCATGTATCCAATTTTTAATGATTAGAGATAGAGAGACTTTTTGAAGTCAAATTATAATTTTTTTGTACCTCTTTTTTTTTTTTTTAAAGTAGGTAAACATCTTTCATTTGCTAATTGGAAAACATTTGAAATTCGAAAGATTTTATTTTTAGTTCATTAAAAATCCTAATTTGAAATTGTACGTTTTCAGAGTTCTAAATTCTCTTCATTCACTGATTATTTTCTTAGCAAAACCTAGTTATACCCTGCATTAACAAGCCCATGTACATAAAGAGGTGACCTTTTTTTTTTTGAGGAAGTCTATTGATAGATACGAATTCGGAATAGGGGCATGTTAGCACTCAAATACACCAGCACCGCTCTGGTTGATTGAACTTCTAGTAAAAGTGAAAATATTTGAAAACCGTAATACAATAAGTTTGGTGAATGCTCGTATAAAACATGTCGTGCAAAACCTACAGATTACTTGCTATAAAAAAGCAGTAAACTTCGAACGCAGCACATTATTTTAGCAGCAGGAGAAATCCAGAAAAAAAATTATTTCAACTGGTATAAAAATACGTTGCTGCAAAATGAAGACAAACAGAAAATTGAAATTCAGTTAAAAATGAGACATTTGGAATATTTTATTAATGCAAAAGATAAAAATATTTTAAATGTTACCAAAGGCAAGATAATTACAATTTTACAAAAAAATAGGTTCGAAGACATCTTGTTAGAATAAAAAGAAATGGTACACATTGGAAATTAAAAAATACAGTTCGGTTAAACAAATTTGTTGCCCTAATTGATTAGCTGTATTTGTTTAATTTCAAGGTGATTATCCAGGCATCACGTGGTCACCCAGTCGTAATTTTTATTTTGTCATTCTAATAGGGTCTTCGAAACTTTCTGGAAGTAAAAAAAAAACACACAAACATCCAGATTGGTAGAAGAGTAACTTATCTTAACTTTGGTAACATTTACTTGTCTATTTCTTTATACCCCCTTTTCCTGTCGATTTCAGTAAATCATACCCCAATCTGTTATTAAAAATGGATATTTATTTAGCATTGGTAAGAGAGAGAAAAAATTTTTTTAAAAATCGTTTGTATGACAAAGATGGCAGAGTCCTCCTCCCACAAAAGAAGAAGCACCACAGAAATATCATTGTCAATTTATGTCGCAAGCCTCAGGAGGAGATAAGGTACAATTACCAAACACCGCTAAAACCTGCAGATAATTAAGGAAAGTGGATATAAAATATTTTAGTCATAACTATTAATAGCAATAACCATCGACCATAAAACAGTTTGGATAATCATGGATTTAAGGTAGTTCTACTAAAATAGTCATTTTAAAAACTAGAGCACTTTAAGTCGTCAAAATACCACCATTTCTGTTCGTAAATGAATATTCTTTCATATGCATTAATAAATAATATTCTACATTATATATTTTGAGTTTTCAGCAAATAAAGTCATAAAAATGTTAACGTCCTTTTTGGCCATTTACAAGTTTTTTTTGTTTTTGTTTTTTTTTAAAGGTATCGTACCATTCGTCTTTGGGAAATGGTCATGAAATTTGGAAAACAATCAGGAAAAATATCAATTTCAATTATTGTCCGGGTACGAAATTAATTGATCCATTATTTTTTTTTGTAATTCTAAAAAATAAACCTCCAACATGACGTGTATCGAACATAAAAAAAAAAAAAAAAAAATTATTTTTCGTACCCAACTAGTAAATAAATCAATCTTATCTTTTTTTATGCATTAAAATTATAATTGTATGTTTTGTCTTTCGGTAGTAGTAATTGTAAATTACCTTATCCGAAAAAATATTGTCTCTTTTTGAGCGAAAGTCAACAATGCCTGCTTGTATTTAACAATCAATCAGCAGCAGTAACTTATAAACTAACTTTGTAAAGCTTTGTACAATTCGTTTACGAACTTTTGAAAAAAAAAAAAATACTTATGCTTAAAAAAGTTAATGCTGTTTGTGGTTCTTTTATAAAAAAAAATACTGGTTTTTACTTTCGAACTTCTAGTAGTAATGACTTTCTAGTCACCAATTAAAAATATATAAAGATTCTACTTTTTTTAGGCGATTACGTGTGAACACCCTAAAAGTCTTGGCAGAAAAAGAAAATAATTTAGAGGGGGGGGGGGGAGAACATCAGTTTCGCATAAAAATTTAACGTAAAATGATCTCCCATTTCTCGGCCATCCTTGCCTTTTAGTGCAAATGCAATTTTAAAAATATTTTTTCAAGCCGAAAACTTGATAAAAAAAATTACCCTACCACTCTAGGTTCGAGTGACAAGCACACATCACCTAAAAATGCCTTCTCTTGCAGGCGTCGTACCATTAACCTTAAATCTGAATGGCAACCTCCATCCAAAACAAAACCCCCTCCTTGATCTTATCACTAACCCTAAGTCCGAGTGGCAAGCCCCCCAATCCTACAATAAACCCACACTAGCGTGTATATATATATATATAAAAAAAAAATTCAGAATTTATTTCCAATAGAAAGAAAAAAAGATTAACTGGCCTAAAACGGTGAATTATTCTACATGAAATTTATGTGAAACCCACCCCCCCCCACCCTAAAATATTGGGGGTTTTTTTCTGCCAAGTTTTCAGGGTGTTCACACGTAATTGCCCCTACCACTAACCCGAAGTCCAAGTGGTAATATATTCATTTTTAAACAGTTTTAATATTAGATTTTAGTTTCTTGTACATAAAATATATTACAATTAAACTTTGAGTTGTAACTTTATGGATACATGGTATTTTTAAGGTATTGCAGCATATTTATGTGCATTTACTGCAGATTAATTGGAAACCATTAATTTCTGGAGATTTTCAGTGGCATATTCTGATTCCTTGTACAAAAATACACTTATGGTAAATTTAATTGCTTAATCTTATTTTATAAAGATAACATTTTTACTGAAAAAAATTGTTAAAAAAATGGGACGAAACGCATATGGTCTAAAAAGAGGGGAAAATATCCAATCGTGTGAGGTACAAAAAGTCATAATTCCTTATTTTTAGTCAGATTTAAAGATTTTTGGATCCAGCTCTTTCTATATATGCCATTGAGATATTTTAAGCAATTTCAATTTTTTCATGTGTATTGCTACTATCAAGAAATTAATCATTTAAAAAGTATTTTCATGTACATTTTTTCGTCCTCAAACAGTATTAGTGTAGAAAAAATATTGGAACTTTTGTAGTTTAGATGAGTCACAATTTATTTGCTTTCCTTTTCTGCTGAACGTAACAAAGTCAGTGAACTTTACAAAAGCATTTTTTGTGTGTGACCAATCTCGCAGATTAAGGTCATTCAGATCCATTTTGGGATTAAAAAAAATCCAGCCACTACCGGTTGATTGGGTTGAGTGAATGGAACCCTTGAATTGATTCAGTGACTCACATCTAACTACAGAAGTGCCAAAATATTTTCCAGTGTGCATTTAAAATACTTACTTGGCCAATAAGGTTCAACATTGCAATTTGCAGCCTTCAAGATGGTTTGAAGTTTATCAGCCTGAAAGAAAAGGATTTAGAGAAAATCAATTTTTAGACTATGTTAAGACAAAGAAAGAACTTATCAGATCTTATTAAATGGTTGATGAAATTTGAAAGAACCGTAGTAGGAGAGGGACCTCCAAAACTAACCATAGAATTTATTTAGCTCCCTCCCCATACATGTAACTTTAATGTTTATTTTGGTATTTTATAGAATAATCGGCACTTCTGCATTCTTTATGAACCCGCAGATTTTCTGTCCTTCTACTGAAAAATAAAGGGAAGTAATTCAACCGGAAGTGACTTATTTACAACCTAAAAAAAATGCAAGACTGATTTGTTTTTGGGTAACAAGAAACAATTAATAATTGTTTTGGTGCAATTTTACTTATAGGCCAATCAAGTTAATTGTTTTCATGTAAAAGCATTATTTTGTACTTACTCAGTCATATTTTATCTCTCACGCCCCGAAAAAGAATTTAAAAATATCAAGCAGAACTTTAATTAGAACGATTTTTCCATTTTCATAAACAACCTGTATTTGTGAGAGGGCCGACATTTTGGGCTGTGAGCGGTTGGTAGAATAGACAAGGGCATTAACTCCGTTTTTATTTTTAGAATTATAAAAAGAAAGAAACACATAAATATATATTTTATTACTAT
Organism: Sepiola atlantica; assembly: GCA_963556195.1. NCBI lineage: Eukaryota > Metazoa > Mollusca > Cephalopoda > Sepiida > Sepiolidae > Sepiola > Sepiola atlantica. Next base: position 74,727,214 of record OY744524.1, on the reverse strand, counting down.
TGCTTATTAAATAAAAAAATAGAAAATTAAATAATTATTTTTACTTTGTTCACCGGGATACTTGCCACGATATAATTTTCTTGTTTTTTTTTTTTTTTTTTTTTTTTCATATTTACATGGTAACAGCGACCAAATATGGATAATAAAATATATATGTATTAAATAAAAAAAATAGAAAATTAAATAATTATTTTTAATTTATTCAACGGGATACTTTCCACGACGTGCCTACCTAGGGGACCCAATTTCGCGACACTTATCTGCCCTTAGTTCGCTAACCGGCCACTAGCCGGCCACTCCGAAAATGTCAGATTCTACATTTCATCTCGCCCTTATGAAAATGGAAAAATCGTTCTAATTAAAGTTCTGCTTGATATTTTTAAATTCTTTTTCGGGGCGTGAGAGATAAAATATGACTGAGTAAGTACAAAATAATGCTTTTACATGAAAACAATTAACTTGATTGGCCTATAAGTAAAATTGCACCATTGTTTTTTTTTATTATATGAATTAAAAATTTTATAAATAAAAATGTAAAGTTTTGATTGGGGTGGGGGTGGGGGGGGGGGGGGGGAATGAATTTTTTGGTCAACATTGATTTTGCTTTTATTTTTTTTAAAAATATATTGTAGTTGAAAAGTTTTGTTTCGTGAGATTTTTTTTATCTAAATGAAAAGTTTTCATTGGGGGGGGGGGGGGGGGGGGACTGTATTTTTTTGTCCTTTTTCTTTTATTGAACAGGATAAAGTTCTGCAATTTGATTTATAATGGCTTCCATGGGGTTAGCAGAAAACTTCTGCCGCCACATAAATTCCATTAAGTAAGACTCCACCATTTACGTGTGGGTGCCACATTCTATTTTCTAACGCATTTTGGCCTTTTGCCACATGTTTTCCACATGATTTGTTGTGGCACCTGTGGATGGCGATGTGCCTGTAAAAAATCGATTGTTTTTTGCGTCTGGTTCATTAAATTACCAATGTCGCGAAGATTCAACTCATTTAACTCCATTTTCTAAAAACTAAATTCTACTTCAACTCCCGGTAAATTCAACTTCCGGTGAATTCTGAATGAATGGTACTTGGAGAAAAAAAAACGGAACTCTTCAATTTCGATTTCTTAATCGGCTGCGGGTTCATAAAGAATGCAGAAGTGCCGAATAATCAGTACGCTGAAAATGCTCAAAAAACCAAATATACAACAAATAAAAGTAACTGTAGTCGATAAAAGTTGATTTAAAACTGACCTGTGATATTTGTTTGTATTTATAACCCGTGTCAATTGCTATTTATTAGGAATCAATATTTTCGTCATAGAATCATTAGCCACGAGGAAAATGGCGACAGTCTTCCTGAGATTTGTAAGCCTCACTTTGAATTCATTTCCAGGGTTTTTTTTTTTTTTTTTTACTGGGACTCATAATCTATTTTTTTACGTATTCCAAATCAAAGAACGAAACGAAAATACATTGAAACAAAAGGAATAATATTATTAATATATATTTTTTTATTGGTAAATTTATAGAAGTTCACCTTTCGTATTTCGACCCCTAAAAAAAAAAAAAAAATTTCTACTTTTTGGGGCAAATTACATGTAAACAGCCTCAACAAATATCCGCGTAAAAAACCGTAACATTTATTAATTGTTTATAAAATTTGTGACATGTAAATAACGCTCAAGTTATCTTTAATGAGACTTTATTAAAACTGGCATTAACAAAAACATTCGCATTTCCTTCCATTAAGCATCTTATGTAAAGTACGCAAATAATGATGACGCCATCGCTTTTGGAAGTCCCTATAGTAACAAATAAATCGAAATAACCGGTGTTTTTTTCCTCAATTTAAAACTTATGATTGATAAAATAGCATGGTAATTTCAGAAGTTTTGACTATTCAATTCACGATCTATAAGATCATGTGATCAAAATTTTCCGAGCTACGAATTTGGACTACACACGAGGGAGACCAGTGCAGTTTAACATGACGAGCAAATTTAATTTTCTTCATTTTAGAAGGGAAGACAATCACTAAAGTTATTCAAGTTTGTGAAACTTCGGTAAATCAAACGTGAAACAATACGATCAAAGAAAAAAAAAAAGCGCATTTATTGAATTAAATTTTTTTCTACCAGGATTGTTTACTTTTACATTTTTTTTTTTAAGCGATTATCAAGGGGCCCACGTGTATTGTTTAGCGACGCCATTTTTTTCTTCGTTGTAACTGAATACTAGTGGACACTTGTTTTACAAAAAGAAAAAACGCCTTAAAATAAGTTGAAACGCAAATAAACTTATTCAGGTAGATAGAAGAGTAACTTATCTCGGCTTTTGTAACATTTATTTATTCTCCCCACTTTGTTTTGTTCGCTCTGATTATCAAAACTCAGACGAGAATATGTGAAATACTTGATTTATAATATTTAAACTTTCTCATCGTAAATTTTCATCAGTTCAGCCTGATTAGACACCACGTGCACAATGTTCTAGAGTAATTTACTCCTCTCCAGGAGTTAGGCACAAGGCCAGTTTTTATCCTACTCCCACAAGTAAGATGTGACCCAAGCTCGGGTCGGAAAGTGGGGGTTGAAAAGCCAGCGCCCGAGAGCTAGATGTTAAAACCAGCAGGGGGGGGGGGGGGGGCTGGAGTATAAGCTACAATAGTCTGTTTTGAGGTATTTCCATCCGGATTTTTCTCCGCAACCATCACTTGAATTTCTGAAATTTTGCATGAAGTTGTAACTTTGGTCAGTTTAGAAAGTGACATTCTCCGATTTTTGAAAAAAAAAACTGGTTAGCCCTCCAGAGGGTCAAAAGGCCCCGAAATGGCAAAAAAAAGAGACATTTTTTGCCCCATAACTTTTCATCCATCCATTCAATTTCCCTGAAACTTGGCCAAAATGTGAAGACAATTGTTTCTAATAGAAAATAAGTATCGCTGACCTTGGAACAAAATCTGGTTCGCGTCCCAAGGGGGTCAAAAGCCCTCAAAATTGCAAAAAAAAAAAAAAAATGACCCGTTTCTCCCATAACGTTTGATCCATCCAATTTTTCTGAAACTTGGCCAAAAGGTAGAGGCAATTGTTCTGGAAATAAAATGAGCATCCTTGACCTCAGAAAAATTCTGGTTCGCGCCCCCAGGGGGTCAAAAATGCCCCAAAATTGCCCAAATTTATTGCCACATCGAGTCATATACAGAGGGGGACCACGCATGCGCGGCTTGTTTACCTTGGAGAGGGTAGTAAAAAGAAATTCATATTCTTAATCTGATGTGGATTTTTTCTAATTTTGAAATACATTTAAGTTATCAACGGATCAAATGAAAAATTTTCGAAGTTAATATTTACCGCCCTCCGGAAGATGTCGAAATTGAAAAGCCCGCGCCCAAGAGGTTGAGGACTGGCCTACAAAAATGTCTGAGCAGCCCCGTCGGCATTTCCCTGTAGGGGCGCTTTGGAATAAACTAGGCTTCTCAAAGAAGCCGGGGAGTAAGGATCATAGAGGCTCCAGTTCTACTTAAAAACATTTTTTTTTAATATTCAACCTACATTCATACCACGTGTTCATTTTAAATGCTTTAACCAAAAGAAATGGCAAAAGAAACATTAGAATTCAGAATTAAAGAATAATTTTACGGAAGGTTTAAGACTAAGAATAGAATGTCATGAAAAAGATTACCATTTTTCATTTCATATGGTAGCCGAGGAGATTTTAGTGTTCGTGCGAATTAAATTAGCGAACGGAAGTAATTTGTGTCTGGAATTAAAGTTTAAAAGACGAAAGTAGAATACGATGCTTAAAAAGATATTTTATAATCCATTAAATATTTAGCTTTTATTCGTTTACCTTATATTTTTCATATGAAAAAACAAAAAAAAAAACATGGACAACGTGGAATTAGATGATTAAATAAAATATGTACTTACTGTGACAGCAACTTGGTCATCGGCGAGAATAAGAGCGGCATAAACGCAAGCAAGCTCGTTTCCTGAAGACATGTTTAAATTTTTAGATGGATGGTGAAGTTAAAAGAGTGTACGTCGCCGATAAGGCCTTAGCTCAAAAGAGAACAGCACACTTTCTTAGCTGAAATGGCTGAAAGAGGAAGTTAAAAAGATCACGTGATCCAAGTTTACTTGGGAGGATTAATAATTTCATTTTGTAATGTCAGAATTTTTATATAACAAATATTTTTTCATAATAGATTTTTTATTTGATAAACAAATTTTGTAATAAAAATGAAAAATATATTAATTAAAATATTGACGTTGTCATAGCACCCATCGATTTTCTCTTTTCGCCTGTGTGCGAGGGAGAATGGGGGAAGCCTTTGCTCTGTTGTAAACAAAACAAACGAACACAGTAATTTATTATTTTCAAATTAAAACTTTGTAAGTTTTTTTTTTAATATTTTCAGGATGTCTTCTCGAGTTCAAATATACCTTGAAAAACATAAAATTAGTTCTCTTTTTGAGGTAAGCTAGTTTTTTTTTCGTGTGTTTTCAAATATTTGAAGTCAAAACATTTTAAATTTTCACTTTAGCAAAAAAAAAAACTACTGTTTAAAAACTTTTGTAAATAATTTTCTAGTTTTTTTTATAAATTAAAAAAAAAAATGATTTGTAATGCATAATGGTGATTTGTGGATATTATTGTGGATTAACACCCTCAGCTACACCCCCACCTCCCGAAAAAAAAATGAGATTCTACTTTATTAGGCGATTATATGTCAACACCCTGAACAACTTGGCGAAAAAAATATTATTTTAGAATTTGGTGTGGGGGATCAGTTTCGTATATAAATTTAGCGTAAAATGATCCTACATTTCTGGGCTATTCTAACTTTTTAGGTCATTAACTAATTTTCTTTTTTACTACTAACCCTAAGTCCGACGCTTTTCTCTACCCTTTTTTTTTTTCTTCACAGTTACATTTCAAACAAGACTCTTATGGAGACTACAACTTCATTTGTTATATAAAGGAAATTTGAATTTATGCCCGTATGTAGTTGATTAAAAGTCAGAAACGACACAAGATACACTTACAACCTTATATCATCTGATTATTCAGTATTACCCCGTTCTGGGTATGGTAAAATATACTATAATATTCATTTCGTTGAGATTATCAGGAACCAATATGATAGGTAAACTGAAACTAGGTCAAACAGTCAGCCAGCTTTCTTTTTCTTTCTTTCTATTGAACCAAAGAGGGGGGGGGGTAAGAACAGTCGAATGAAAGGTAGAAGTTTTAAAAGAAAGATGCTACATACAGTTCTTCACTCTTCTATCTTGTTATCCCTCTCCCGGGCTACGCCGGGTAGCCTTGCTAGTACTACACAAATAAATCTTGTTTTAAATGATTCCTTCATTCGAAACATTGTCCATTTTATTCACATTATTCAATCTTATTAACTTTAAAGTCGCGATTATTAGGATATTAATTTGTTTGTGAGATTTTGCGAATCATGTTAAATGTGGTACCTAAGCAGCAGATACTTTTACTAGTGATACAGGCCTGGTCGCAACAAACTCCAAAGAAAATTTTAATGCAAAATTGGAATAGGTCACGTGGTGCACTCTACTAGATATTTACATACTTCCCACATAAGCATGATGTGGCACAAGTCCAGAAAATGGGAAGAGTAAGCCAATACCCCTAAAGAAGCGACACCTGGACTCTTAAAAATTGCCTGGGCAGTCCCGTTTGCATTTTCCCAGTTGCGGCGCCTCAGGCAGTTAATGATAAACTAGCTCCTCCTTAAAAAGGGAAGGCAAGGCCTGGAAGGGTGAACCTCCTAGGACTACCAAGGACTAATACTTCAGAATGACAGATACAAGACCACCGAATTAGCCTAATCTCAGTCGAACTGATTTTCGAGAACAGATCCTCAACTGGTATATACCAGTCTTAGGTCTGGCAGCTTTAAAAGAAACACTCTACTACGTACTCACTGCTTAACCAATCATGATGAAAAATCTGGGAGCCGGTCATCCTTGATATAAACAAAATCACGAGCAAACAAAAGACTTGACATGTTAACTGCCCTGGCTATGGTCGGTTAGTCATGACAGCCATCATTAGAACAGACCATATCAGAACGACACTGACAATGCATGCACAGAGAACTTCACACATACTGTCTCACATGCATACATTCAACAGCTTGAACTTTACACACGCACAAACATACTGGCTTGTACACAGAACTTCACGCATGCAGATACGATTCAAATAACACTACGACAATCATCATTTAAAAAAATTTCCTCTAAATTACCAAACTGTCAAATGAAAATTACTTCTTTGGTTTCTGTAAAGAAGACTACAGCGTCAGTAACTGCCGCCCAGAGGGTGGATAGTTTTTGCTAGTCTTACATATATACAAATGTACAGTTGAACTATTAGTATTTTTATATTATTGTTTAAACTTAAAGTTTTAAAGCTAAATGCATTTTTTTATCATCATGTGCCCCTGAGGCCTTTTCTTAGATCTACTCCTGTAAAAACTAGGAAACTATTTGTAACAATATAGACAAAAACTTCTTTTTTTAATGGAAATCGCTCTAGACAAGGTATAAAGCCACTTGATGTAAGGAGCTAACAAGAACAAAATATGATTATCGCAAAGACAGGAGATGCCTATTGGCCTTAGTCTTAAAAAACCAAGGCTATAAGGTAGGAGTAAAACAGTCAGCAGGAAGAGAGTTCCACAAGCCTGCAGTTCTTGAAAAGAAGCTAATGGAATAGGAAACTGTATTACAATGAGGTATCGAAACAGCGAATTGAAGTAGACCAACGAGTCAAACGAACTGGAACAAAGGAAGCAGGGAATAGATCACACAATTTTGAAGAACACATGCCATAATAGTATTTATAGAACAGACTGAGACTAGCAACATCATGTCTGTGAGAGAGAGGGTGCAGAGAAGAAGAAAGGGTGAGTCCAATCAAATTACAGATACGTTTCTGCACCTTATCAAGAACCCTCAAACTTAGCCACTTCAAATCATATCAGATGTTTCATGTGTCGGGTGACTATTTTCCGGAGAGAAATGGAATTTGTGTTACAAATACATTCAACAACTTTAACTTTACACACATACTGGCTTGTACACAGAACTTCATGCATGTATCATACTGGTTTGTACATGACCAAAAAATAACGTTTCATACATAAACCCTACTTTCTTGCAAAAGTCCTATACAAACTAACTGAGGCAACATTGAACTCTTTTCTCCGCCTTTTTTACTCAGTTACGTATACAAATGAATAGTTGAACTATTAGTATGTTTATATCATTGTTTAAACTTAAAGGGTTAAAGCTGAGTGAATTTAATTATCATCACGTGCCCCTGAGGTCTCTTCTTGTGGAAACTAGGAAACTATTTGTAACAATAGAGACAAAAACTTACCAGCTTATAAAGGGTAACAAATGTTTTGCGTGTCGGGCGTCTGTTTTCCAGGGAGAAAATAATTTGTATTCATAATTGCAGATGTTTATAGTTGGAACTAATTTGCATGTGTAGAGACCAATTGACATTAAAAAGGTGGATTGAAAGCAGACAAGGAGTTGGATTTTTGATAGTTGAGAAAAAGCATTAGGGTTTGAAATTTTGTCAGTGTTGTTATGGTGTTGGATGAACAGGAGTTCCTTCTGAAGTTTGGACCGTCATTGCCACCTTATTATATGATTTACATAAATCTTTGTGGTACTTCTGTATTATTAGAACAAGAATTTTTTCATCTCTAATTTAGAAGAGCCGTCGAAAGGGGAGATAATTCAAAGTGTTTTCTTAATTCGAATTTCTCCGAAAATGGATCTAAGCGCTATGAACTTAGAAGACATTTTATTTTTAACTAGAGATAAGGGAAAATTAATAGACTTCTTACAAGCGCACAGACTAATTTCAGGTGCGGAGACCTGCATCTGTAGGCGAAGGTACAGAATAGTTAATCAACCCCCACCTCCCCATTTTAAGAATTGACTGAAATAATTTAGAAACCCAAATTATAACGTTATTATTTCAGCCTGGTCCGTAAATTGTATAAGTACCAAAATTATTATCTTTAATCAGTAAATGTATTTGATTTTAATGTATCCTCTGAAGTTTTATTTGATCATAGAAATTTGAATTGAGAAAACACTTTGAATTATCTCCCCTTTCAATGGCTCTTCTACATTAGAGATGAAAAGATTTCATCTGTCCCAATACTACAGAATCATCATCTTTGTTTCTTACACTATTCTATCCAGGAACAGCTCACCCCATTAAACCATTATCTGTGAGGGTGAAACCCTCTCTTATGCATTCAACCATTTTTTAATTAATACTGATAGTCCTCAACTGTAAATATTAGAATAATTGGGAAAGCTATATCATATGTAAAATAAATAACTTATTGATTTTTATTATTTTTGTACAGGAGCTGATGAATAAGATAATTCGAGATTCACCTGAAAATCCAATCATATACCTTATAAAACAGCTTTACAGGAAATCTGACCTCAGTATGCCTCTGGTAGGTTGATATATTGGTAACGCATGTGTATATATACTAGAATACCATAAAAAATGATGGCGAGAAATGTTATATTTTTCAAACAAATAAATCAACCATTAAAAAAATAAGCAAAAATTTTGGTGCTTATATAGATCAAGACATATGTGAAAAATGCATTTTCAAATAAAAACTATCGTTTACACTTACATATCAGACAAAAATAAGTATCCTCACCAAAAATTAGGAAAAACTATCGAGTATGATTTTAATTTAAAATAAAAATCAGTTTTATCATATTTTGCCGACTGCTATTCATTTACTACTTGCTTATATGACAGATCGAGTTATGCCCCCCTCCCTGATTCCGCTCGTATTAATGGCGGTTCGTCAGAATACGATAAACCTGATTTTTATTTTTAATTAAAATTCCACTTGCTAATTTTTGGTGTAGATACCTATTTTTGCCTGATACATAAGTATATCAAAAAGTTTTCTGGTTAATTTATTTGGAACTGCGATTTTCACCTGTGTAACTGCGTTTTTCATATGTGACCTGATCTATATAACCACCAAAATTTTATATCACAATTAAACGTATTTCACTTTAACTTCTTCTCTTTTACTTTTTTCTTAATAAACTGTCCAAAACAATGGAGGTTTTTTATTTGCGTAATTATCCCTTTTATCTTTGATTAAGTGAATTTGCATAAAATTATGAATATTTTGGAAGTTATATGGCTTTGAAATTTATACTGTTATTATTATACCGAGTATGCTCGGTATAGGTATTACACATACACACATATATATACAACTTTGTTTAAGAAATCGATTAGATGCCAAGATTTTTTTAAAAAATTTTATACAATAAATAAAATATTTCGGACATCAGTATCCGTCCATCCTCAATGAAAATAAGAATCCGACATTGTAATATAATTTTTTTTTAGTATTTGTTTACGCCAAACGTTAAGGAGCGAACTCCCCAATGACGACGCCCTCCTTTATTATAATATAGAGGCAGTATATTGTTGAGACCGTGTGATGTTAGTACACATAGCAGCAGTGAAAATAAGCATCAATATGCTGACAGTTAATAATAAATGTTTTTTCACATATTAAAATATACTTATACTGCCTCTATATTACAACAAAGGAGGGCGTCGCCGTTGGGGAGTTCGCTCCTCAACGGCTGGCGCCAAGAAATACTAAAAAAAAAAAAAATATACCACAATGTCGGACCCCTACTTTCATTGAGGATGGACGGACATCAGTGTCTGAAATACTTGACCCACCGTACAAAAAAAAAAAAAATAACAAATCCCGGCATCCCACCGATCTCCCAAACAAAGCTGCACTTCATTCCAAAGAATGCCTCCCTAATATGTGAAAAAACATTTTATTATATTTCCAACAAATTTATATATATATATATATATATATATATATATATATATATATATATATATATATATATAGTAAGTTGTGAAAATGTATTTATGGCAATTAAGCTACACAGAGGCTCCCGCGTTTCATCCCCGGGGGGGAATCTTCAGGCTAAAATGCATGGAGTTAGTTTTGCCGGGTGTTTTTATATACACAACTAGCTAGTTAACCAATCAGATTCTTTGTTGTTCTCTTAACCAATCGTTGGGCTTCTCACGAACAAAGGTCCGGTTAGTTTTACTTCCTATTTCCTATTCTATTCTGTTTTCTATAGATTTGCCTATCTCTGTTTCTTTGTTGTGTCAATATAATGGGTGACCTTATTTTAACACGTGGTTCCTTGTATTTCTATTTTAGGTTTTAGTTTAGTTTTTTTTACTTATTTGTTTGCTTATTTATTTATTTATTTATGTATTGTCAGCCTAAGGTAAATTTTATTCTGTGCAGGCAGCTGTTTGCTATCTTACTTCTACAGTTTAATAGATTTTGAGGGTTTTAAAGTTTAGGATTTCAAATTTCTCATTCAGACATAATCTACACAAGTCATCTAAATTTCTACATGTACTGGCCTGTCATATTATTTTCCATTCAATTATTGGTGAGCGTCCATTTTCTTTGAGCTCCCAATAATGGTTTGCTAGTGCTGTTTTAATTCGACGTTCTCTGTTTTTAAATGTGCTTTTGTGGTTGTAATATCTGGTTGTAAAATCTAGGGAGGTCATACCCACGTAGTACTTCTTGTTATTCGGTCATTCTTTGGCAAATATTGTGGCTTGGTAAACAATACTTTTGGTTAGGCATTTATTTTGTAATGGACAAAGTGTACGATTTATGCAGTTACATATTTTCTCTTCATTGCTAACTTTTTCATTTCTATTCAGGTGATTACTATTAGGGTTTTGGTTATTTCTATTTCTAGTGCTTATATTTTTGTTCTTCTTAGTGTTATTTTTGCTATATTTGTCACTTTTTTATGCAATTTATTTTTTTCTTCCTCTCTGCTGTTCTCTTTTAGTATTTTGTTATTGTGTGCCTTAATTATCATTTCTAGGTTTTCACAGCAGCTGTAGGATAGTTTTAGGTTATTTTTATTGAATATTTTATGCAAGGGATTGGTTACGGGGAAGTGTTTTTTCAATCTGATTTAGGAATTTCTTGCCCAGTTTCGTTTTTAGCATCTGATTATAGGGCGGTGTATACCAGATTATATTTCTTTGTCTTTTATTTTTAATTTTATTATGATTATTAGTATCCTGTTTCTTATATTTAATTTCGATATTATGGTAACCACTATTTTTTAGAGCTGTATTGTAAATGTTGTTTGATTTTTTAAAAACATTTTCGTTGCTTGAATTATTGATAAGCCTACGTTCAATAGAATTCGGAATCTGTTTTATGATTGATGGGGGGGGGGTGATTGGACTTTGGGTTTACGTATATTAGATTGGCGTTATCTTTTAAGTATGGTTCGTAAGTGTTTTATTTAAGTTTAATATGACATCTAGAAAGTAAATTATTTTTATGTTAGCCATTACTTCTACTTTTCAGCCTAGTTTTTTCAGGTACAGGGATATGTTTCTCCCCATTAGGCTAGAAATCACTAAAAAGCAGTTGTAGATCCCCACATTGTTTCTTTGCTTGGAAAGAAGCAAGGCAACCACACTGAAGCACTATTCTACCAAATATGATGTTGGAAACGGAATAAAATATATCTTCACATTATTTCCTAATATTGGATATAACTTAACGATTTTTTGTTTGTAACCCAAAATCTTTCTTAAACTTTAGCTTCAGCTCAATGTCGTCTCAGATTGAAACTAATTCGAAAAAAGTCATCTTCAAACAAAACAAAAATTACAAGTATAGATCCATTGTTAAATACCTAAATTTCAAACAATGTTATAGTTTTGTCTGGGTACAAATGAAGGGTGCTCCAGTAATGACGTTCTAAAGAAAGATATTTAAACAAATTTTGTGTTATTTTGTATAACTAAAAATAAACATATCTGGAAACAGTTGTATATGACTTTAATTCCATTGTGTGTACTCTTTATTTGGAATATGATTCGAAAATCATTTAAATCTTTAAAAATACATATACATACATATATATGAATATATGTTTTGCGATACAAAATTTATAAATGCATTTGGACAAAATGGACGGAAAAATCCTTAAGGCCCTTTCAACGATAGTCTCATGAGGAGAAAACCGATGTTTTAAATGAATGAAAATATTAGTGATAAAAAAATAAAGAGCACAAAGGGGAAATTGAGTGTGTCAGGGATTTGACAGTAGGTGATTAAAAAAAAATTAATTTAATATTAGTTTAAAAACAATTAAAAGAGTACAGCGAGGGATAAAATAGATTTGGGGGGGGGGGGGGGTCAAAGTTCCCCAAAGAGATTTAACGATCTAATGAATTCCTTCTCCTAGCATAAGGAAGGTTTACAAATGGCAAAAGAAACGGATTCCGAAATTTCAAATGGTTTTTGGAATCCGCTCTATGCAAAACCTCAAAACACTATTATTTTCATTCATTTAAAAAACTATTGTTTTTTTCCTGACGAGATGATAGTTGAAAAAGCCTTAGAGATTTTTCCGTCCATTTTGTTCAAATGCATTTATACGTATATATATATATATATATATATATATATATATATATATATATGATATATACTCCTGTGAGAGTTTTGAGGAGGAGAGGGGTTCTTGTCTTTCTGGCTTAACATTTTTTGGTTTCTTTTCATCTTGCAGGAACTAAAAAGTAATTTCAGCCTAAGCAAAACGACTCCTGATTTAAGTAAGTATTCAACAAAAAATAAGAAATATATATATATATATATATATATATATATATATATATATATATATATATATATACTAGCAGGGTTACCCGGTGTTGCCTAGGTTAGAGTGTGGGATAGCATCATATGCAACATCATATAAAGGAAAGCTTACTTTAAACAGCAAACCTTGATGTTGTCAGCTAAATATCTTACTCACTGAGCTATTCAGATATATGTTAATACTCTTAAATTAACGCTTATAAACAGATAAATTTCATTGTGTAACATGTTAGAAAAGTGTCATTAGCTCCTATAAGGGGCAGTTAGAAATGCAGAACTACTTTCACTATGTTCACATGCAAATTGTATATGTAGAATACACTTATATTTAAGGCACACTCCCTAGTATGTCTTCGTTTTTATGGACAAACATGCACACAGACAAAGGGGTGTTCTCCTTTATTATATATATATATATATATATATATATATATATATATATATATATATATATATATATATATATATAATATTTATATATATATATATTAGGGGAGGTCGATTTTGAAACTGTAAATTATCGCACTCGAAGAAAGTTGCCAAATAATGTCAAAAGTTACCACAAGAAATATTTTTCTTCAAAACTTTGTATTTATTTGAGCATTGCAACTTTAAGATCAAATAAATCGAGATTTTTTCTCACAGCCTAGATTTCACCGGCAGAAGTGTCGCCTTAAATTAAACCCGGGTTTTAACAAAAAAAAGTAATACATTACTTAATAATAAATATTTTAAAGTTTATTATTCTTTTTCTTAAGAAATTAAATGTACATATTCAAATTAAATAGGAATAAAACACTATAATATTTAATTTTATATATAAATAATTATTTATTTACATAGGCGTTTTATTTATTGGATATTTTTTATGGTATTCACCGGTTGAAAATTCAACGAGCGAATTTGAATTCACGTGTTTATTCTGTGTTTACAAATTTAATTATCACAAATATATATTGAATTGTCGAGCGCTGGCTTATCTAATCCCAATTTCCCGACCTTTTGTCACACCTTACTTTGTGGGAGTTAGATAAATAAAAACTAGTAAAGCCAGGGTTTTTTACCCCACCAAATAAACCGGTATCGTCCGGGTCTTTGGGTCTGGATTCACGCCCGTCTATTGGGGCTTGTCCGTCCTGTGCAGTTCTAGGAGGTGCACCTCCCAGGTTTTGCCTTCCCTCTTTGGGGAGGAGTAAGTTTATTGCTTACTGTCTGAGGCGGCCCTACCGGGGAATGCCGACGGAGCTGCCCAGGCAATTTTTAAATTGCCAGAGTGCTCACCTCTCGAGCACTGGCTTTCTCATCCCACTTTCCTGACCTTGTGTCAATCTTACCTTGTTGGAGATAGGTAAATAAAATCTAGTTCAGCCAGGGGTTTTTACCCCACCAAATAAATCGGTATCGTCCGGGCCTTTGGGTCTAGATTTACGCCCGTCTATTGGGGCTTGTCCGTCCTGTGCAATTCTAGGAGGTGCACCCTCCCAGGCTTTGCCTTCCCTCTTTGGGGAGGAGTAAGTTTATTGCTAACTGTCTGAGACGTCCCTACACCATTTAACTTTTACAAAAGAAACCCCATGTGAAAGTAAATATCTGACACAGAGTTCTTCCTAATAGTGGTGCAACAGGTGCTGTTCATGCAGATCAAGTGGTGGATGTTTTGCATGAATTCCACAGTGAGAACAGTATCAAGGCTATACTTGTTGATAACACTAATACCAACACAGGTTGCGAAGGTGGAATGGTTGCAATTTTAGAAAAAAAACTTTTTTTAAATCTTCACACAATTGGTTGCTCTTTGCATCATAATGAACTACCTTTCAGAGCCCTTTTTAAAAACATAGATGGTTGCGCAAAGGGCCCTACAACATTCAGTGGCCCTCTGGGGAAATTATGCTCAAATGATTGCCATGATTTACCCCAAATATCATTTTCCACTATTAGCAATCCTCTAGAGTCAATTTTAAAAATTGATGAAATACATGATCTTAGTTCTGACCAAAGACTCCTTTATGAATACACAGTAGGTATTTCTAGAGGTAAGGTTGACTCTAGATATACCTCCTGGAAAATTGGTCCTTTAAACCAAGCAAGATGGTTAACTTTGGCCATCAGGCTCATGTGTTTATGGACTCGTGGTGCATACCCACAAAGGCACACAACAAAACTACACTATGTAGTAAATTTTATTGTAAATGTGTATGCCACTTCTTGGTTTGAAATTAAAAGAAATAGTAAATTCCACAATCAGCAAGTGCACATTTTTAATATGACCCAGAGGATTAAGGAGCAGCCTCAGGAAATCCAAGATATCACATTTAGAAATATACAAGGTAATACATTTTGTTTACTGACTGAAAACTTTCTATATTCCATGGTTAAATCTGAAGAGATTGAAGTAAGAGAAGAAGCTTTAAAAAGAATTTTGGCCATTAGGTAAGTAATATTTATTCATATATTTCTGACTCAATTATTTATTCCAATTTATAGAATGATTTTTAAAGATTTTATCTAATTTCACCATAATTATTAAAGCAGTACAGATTGGAATTTTTTAATAATTCAATTAATTAATTTGTTCTTTCAGGAGTGAGGAGTCAACCAGAAAAAGATTAAAAAGAATACCACCTATTAATTTTAATGCCACACATTGGACACAATTAATAGATTTAAAATTATGCTGCATTTTTGGCATTCTCAGGGCGTGGAACGGGCAGTTAAGTTAATAACAGAAGCTTCACAAACTGTATATGGTTTTGAAGCAAGGCATCAACACATTACAGCCAAAGTTTTGAGTCAGAAATTGAGACCAGCATTTTTATCTAAGGGGTCTTATATGGAGCAATTTGACTCTCAATATTAAGCTCCATTAAAATAGTGTTAGGTTTTTCCTTATTTCTTTGCTTGTTATATTTTCACTTATAACAGAAAAAAATCATTTTTTTAGGTATTCAAATATTACTGTTTAATTCATAACGTTAAAAGGTAGTTTACAAAAGCAGATACTGAAAATGAGGGGGGGGGGGCAAATTTTCAATTTGAAGATTTCTTTAATTAATATCATTTTTATAAAATAAAAGGACATTCGCTGATTTTAAATGCACAAATTATTTGGTTTTCACACCAGTATTCAAGCAAATCTTGCAAAAACGAGGAATTTTCAGTATATTCTTGTCTACGATCTTTGATACCAAACGCTCAAAAAACCGCTGAAGTTTTTGATCTAATTTTTTGCATGAGTATTTAATAGGTCTATATACAACTTTCGGTACGTGCCTTTTTTTAATATTTAAAAAAAAGTGTAAAATCGACCTACCCTAATATATATATATATATATATATATATATAGATAGATAGATAGATAGATAGATAGATCTAGGTATATAGAAAGCAAGAAAGAGTGAGAGTGGCAGACAGATGGAGGGGCGTTACATACTAAATGTACTAAAATTCCTCACTTACATTTTATTATATAAAAAAAATTTTTTTTTTGAATATTCTTTGATGTCATATAATTTTATTTAAAAACAAAGCGGGTTAGGGTTAGAATTGAAACTGCATAATCGATGTTTTCAGTCTTATACTTTCCCACCTAAACAATTCAGACATTTAAGTCGACTTTTAAAATAACACTCATAAGAAAAATCAGATATACCTATTTGAAGTTTTAAGGGGGTTCTGTCTTTATGGGTCACTTAGACATGGGGACAGGTAGATAGTCAGCACATAAAGGTTAACGTAGAGTCTCGGTACCACTTCCATTGTCTTCCCCAGAAAATTTTATACATAGGATCTAAATTTCATAAAGATAGGATACATTTGCAGTTTTAAGGGGGTTATGCCCTCATAGACCCCTTAGTGGTGAACTTAGAGATCCAAGAACACTTCCATTGTCTTCTCCAGTAAATCTTACATAAGAATACACTTTTAGATTTTATGTAGATTCTCTAACCTTTCTTTCAATAGGAAGCACACAAACATCACACACACACAGACATGGAGTTATATATATGTAGATATATATTTTTATTTCATTTTTAACAGAGTAAGAAATTCTTCCTCAGCTTAGAACACTTGGTTTGCAAACTATATATATTTTTTGTAAGTGTCTTGATCTTCATCTTCCCTCTTTATCAATCTCCATAACTTTAACCTTTTGGCGCTAACCTTTTTACCATCATGTTGCACTCAGCACACAGTATTTATTTTTTTCCATCTCCTTGAATTTGTCCAGGAGGCACTTTATTGTGAGTCTGGTTGAAGCGTTTCTCCCTAGAAAGTCCCTCTGAAATTCTCATTAAGTTTGGACAACTGATTTTGTTGCAAAGTAGACCTCTACAATCTGTATCCTCTCTTGCATAGAATATCTTGTTTCCTGTTCCATTTCACTTTAAAAACAGAAGCCTGGGTTAATTTCTATAGAAATGAAAATGATAATAAAATGGGTATATCTTTTTGGACCAAGGATCTTGGATTTAGCACATTATAAACTATTGAGCTGAGCTTGCAAAATGATGGTATGCAGGAGAAAAACTTATGTCGCACAAAACTTACATTTCTGTAAAACAGGTCTATGAAAAAAAAAATTGTAAAGTTTTCCTTTCAATAATAAATTCAGTCAACAAAATATATTTGAATTCATTTCAGCTGTTCATGGTCAAAGATCAGAAATTGTTAGTAAATCAACTGCATTGGCTTCATGGTCAAGAAAATCAGGTAAGGAAAAATCACTGATATTTATTTAAAAGTAGGGATCTACTGAGACTGCTAAAAATAAAGATAACTGCCCCCAAATAAAATTTTATGGGCAAAATGTTTGTATCATTATTAAGAAGGAAATTTTCTCATGTCCAAATTGTTTTTTTATTTTTTGGAGAACTGGACCTGTGTTATCTCAGGAGATGGTGAGGGGGTACTTTAATGTTTCCCTGTTTGGTATTGTTTATTGGGAGATGTGTGCAGAAAAGTAAACTTCGATGGTATGGCCACAGTGAAAGAATGGATGAGAGTTCTTGGGTTAGTAGATGTAGAACAGTTGAGGTAGAAGGTTCAGTTCACAGGGGAAGGCCAAGAAAAACATGGGAGGAAGTGATAAGAATAGGCCTAATGGATAAATAAAGACCTGGCGAGAGATGTATTAGTTTGGAAAAAGATCAAAGATTTGATGGCTATGTAACATAACTACGTAGCAAAGCAAGTCAATGTGAACTTGAAGAGATTTCAATGAGACTAATCAAGGACATATTAGTCAGTGGATGAAAAGACAATGCCCTGAGGTAAAGAATACTAAAAAGCTATTCAAGCCGGTCAAAGTATTGAAGAAACTAAAAAACAATCCGAGATAATGATGAAGAAATCAGAAATAGAAAATATAGATGTAATACAGCACAATAACACATTTGGCACAAAAACTGATAACTGTCTTGCATTTTATAAAAACTGCAAAAATGTGGGGAAAAAAAACAACGTTTTTCTAAAAATGTGCAAAAGCAAACAAAGATATGCACATAACCAGAACCCATATGAAAGTGTGCTGTCTTCAGGATGCGTTTGTTTTGTAGAAAACGTGCAACCCTCGGACAGCTAGTATAAACTCTTATCGGCAATCAATGCTCTGAGGCATGCCATATTTTAGACACAAGTTTATTGATCATCGACAAAGGTAAAACCGTAAAAAGAATGAAAACATTGTTTCAGAAACACGTGAATACAAAATGAAGACAAGGCAGGAATGAGGAGTTGGCTGAAATCTAATGGAGCCGTAAGCTTAATAAATTTACAGAATAGAAAAAATTTTGAGCATAAAAGATAATCATAGAAAGGAAGAAATACAATTATGCTAGGAAATAGCTGAGTTACAAGCGGTTTAATGGAGATTTAAATGTGAAAAGTAAACAAAGTTCGTTTAGATTAAAGAAGTATAAAAAGAAAATAATACTAGCACTATTTAATTCTATTTTGAGGGAGAAGATTTCTTGCAAAAGTCCTATACAAACTACCTGAGGCAACATTGAACGCTTTTCGTTTTTTTATTTAGTTATGTATACAAATGATAATAATTTTTACAGGCAATGCCTAAAATGTCACAATATTTAAAGAGATAGAAATCTCTCGCTGTTATGGCTAGAAGGAATCCCCTAAGATAAAAAGGGTCAACAAAGGGAGATAAATGCTAGGGGATCAATTCTACACTAGACAGAACAGAAAGAAATAACCATGTGTATGCACATCATATAGACGGCATAACAAAAAGAAGTCTGCATACTGTACAACAAGATAAGTGGACAACAGATATTAACATAAATAAAACCAAAATAAAATTCAAAATTGATACTGGAGCAGAAGTAAACATAATACCGATGAAAATATACAAAAATATACGTCCAGCACCGAGAATAACAAAATCACTAATTAAACTAAGTGCCTTTAACAACACCATTATTCTAATAGTAGGAGAATGTACTGCAACACTTAAAAATAGTAAGACGAATATGACTACATAAATCAAAATAGCAAAGACTAACTCAAGTGCAATAATCAATGTGGAGACAGCGGAAAAATTGCAACTAATAAAAAGAATATTAAAAATACAGCAAACAAAAATCTAATACACTTACTAGAACATTGGTGACTTCGGCAAATTACCAGTTTACATATCACATAACAATTGATCCAAAGATAAGGAAGGTTCTGTCAACTTATTTCTCTTTGTAACAGTCCAAGATTCGTCCTTGATAATCAGTTTGATAGTGACTTTGTTGCTGTTGGGCTGAGGTATGGTCCTATTCAGTCTCAGACGGTCCACCTTCCCAGGCTTTACCTTCTCCTTGAGAAGAGGTTAATTTATCGCTAATCACCTGAGGTGCCCCTACCAGAGAATGAAGACAGGGCTGCTCAGGCATTTTTTGTAGGCCAGTGTGTGCTAATCATAGAAAACTGTTTTTTTAACTTAACATCTGACCTTGTGTCTGACCTCCTGGAGAGGTAAATAACATAAGGAAGATTCAGTAGACTGGCTCAAAAGAGGATCACTCCACTATGATCAGGAGAGGGCGATAATGGCTGTCTAAGGTCAAGGCTTAATGACCAATGCTTTTAAGAAGATGAGTGGTCTCAGCAACAACAACAAGTGCAGGTTCTGACACACAGAAGTAGAGAGTGGGAGTCACCTGATATCCAGTTGTAAGGTTCTGGTGGGGGATGGCTACTATACAGTGTGACACAATGGAGTATGTAAATATCTCCACTGGACCATCTGTAAAAAATTGAATATCCAGTGTAGCAGCAAGTCCTGAGAGCATATACCAGAAATAACTGTTGGAAATAAGTCATCATCATCCACTATGACTATGTAATCCCTTTAGCTACATACCTAGAAAATGGAGCTGTTAAACTTGACATAGTGATATTGGACAAGAAGAAGAAAGTAGCAACTTAGTTGAAGCCAGTGTTCTTAATGATGCTGGCTTAAACAGAGCTGAGAGGGAAAAGGTAACTAAATACCACGGTCTTATGTATGACATGAAAAGAAACTGGAATCTTAGGAAGATATCTATAATTCCAGTAATCATAAGAGCAACTGGGTTCATGAAAAAAAATTTCAAAAACTACCTGACAAATATACTCGATGAACAAAGTGCAAGAGAGATCCAAACAGTTGTGCTTAAAGGGACGGTTAGAATCCTTAAAGGATCTCTTGGCTGGAGTCTCTGAAATAGCGGGTGATGTCTGGCAGCCGATAGGGTGCCCCATTCTCAGCAAAAACAAAAAAGATAAGAAAATTGAAAATGTGTTAGCTGTTGTAATGAATCTTATATGAACAGTCAAATTTGCACTTCCATGTAATTTTTCCATGTTTTGTTTTCGAGAGGTAATAAGATTTTGCCCAATCTTTAGGCTGGTTAATTATTGTTTTCATTAGTATAATTATTAAACCTATTCTTAACACGGAAGGGAGGGGGAGTAATTGACCCTAACCTTAAGTTAGGGAAAAAATGAAAAAGTTGTTTCATTTAAAATGTTATTAATTACCTCAGGTTTGATATATATATATTTTTAAACAGATGATGGCATTAAGAACGTGTCGAAGTTAAAATCAATTTAGTGTTACATAGTAATAGGGGGAAAAAAGGCGTTTTTATACTTTTTTTGTCTTGAACAATACAAAAAACAACATAACGCCATAAGGTAAATGCACTACTTCCGGTTTCTTTTTGTTAAAATATCGATTTTTCTCTCGCATATTTATGCATTTCAAACATGTTTTTCTTCAGATTACATGCATTGTACTAAATAGATTTGAACTCAAAATGGTTCCTCATTTAATAATATTTAAAAAAACAACATAAAATCATTTTTATCACCTATACACAATTTTTTATCGCATTCTGTTTAGGCCGTCGATCTTAATGCTTACCAAAATAGCTTATTTAAGAAAATGTTTTTGTCTTTTCCAAAAGCAGATGAATTCCGTGCAGCAAGTGCTCCCATAAATAAGGACAGATCTCATGCGAAATTCAGTATACTTAAGGAGAAACCGAAATCTTCATTACACCCAAAACGTCCGACTGAAGCTGACTCTGTCGATTTTACTGAAACGACAAAGTTGAAGACATCTCAGGGTAAGTGTTTTAAAAAACAAACAAGCAAATGAAGACAAAACTTTTGGATCCTTATCCTCGAGTGGCCTTGGGCCTTGATAAGCGGTGACCTTTAATGTAAAAAAAAAATCTTAATCTCTTCACCTTCATCACAAGTGATGTCTTTTGCTGTGCAGTGTAATAAAAACCGTCGTCACTACCTGATTTTTAATGTGAGGAAGAATCCAGATCTCCAAAAAGAGGTACTCTGGATTGGAACAAAAATAAAAATTACCTCAATCTAGAAGGATTTCTTCTTCAATGACCGAGGACATTCTACCATTGTCTGCAGGGGTGAAATTATTGCTGGAATAAAAATTGGACACAACAACACAAAGAAAAGAAGAGACAAAACCTTTTATTGGGCTGTTATCATTGCCTTCTCTTCTGCCAGCAGCAGGGGGTGCGTTCCGGCCACAGATCTTTGGGGCTGTTTACCCCCTAATTAATCGTTGATGTTAAGACTTTCTCTACTCGTGGTTTTTGCCTCAAAAACTTCCAACCGACTACTTACTTCTCTCATTCCCTCCCTCTTTAAGCTTTTGACGTCACATCTTGCTACCAGGTTCAGGTGACATTTGAGTAGATACTCGCTGATAACCCTGGTATCCTGTGTACATGTCAACGCTGCCCTGGGAACCCAAATCATTAGGTATATACTAGCAACATACACATTACGGCATAATCACGTTGATACACTGGTTCCCGTTAGATCATGAAAGTTAAGCGACGTTGATCCTGGTCAGTACTAAAATGGGTGACCATTTGGAAATACTAGATGCTGTATGTGCTCTCTGCTTATCTCGGCATTGTTTGCAGTCGTCCTAGATTTCTCTTTGCCACTGGAATCAAAAATGTAAAAAGGTAGATGATACTGAAGTATATGAATGCAAAGCCAAAATGAATTTAACCGAGGTGACAGAGAGTGATGTTAGGGTGTGGTTAGGGTTAGAGTTTAAAAAAATATTTTAACCTCTCCCCTGCCCCAATAAATAAAGTTGAAAAACTTCTTCAAAATAAAAAAAAAAGAAATGAAAAGAAATAAAGTTGATTCACTTACTGATTTGAAGAAAATTATTAAACCTATTCTTAACACGGAAGGGGAGGGGGAGTAATTGACCCTAACCTTAAGTTAGGGAAAAAATGAAAAAGTTGTTTCATTTAATGTTGGTACTAATTGACTGTTCGGCGATGGCTTGCCCATTTCCGATCTGTTCCATAAATCATAATTGAAAACATTCAAGTGGATATGGATCTTTTCCTATAGAAGTACAAAAAATTTTTAAATAAAATTCTTTAATTGATTTTTTACTCAAATTCTCAAGGAAACTTTTATGATGCAACATTTCTTTTTGGCTCTTTTTGTTAAAAATTCAGAGATTTTTGTTAAGAATTCAGTGATTTTTGTTAACCAACAAATTTGTTTTTTCTTATGTAACATTTTTATATGTTTCAATTAAATTGTTTTGTTTCATTCTAAAATAAATAAATAAAATCTTTAGTCACCCAAATCATTTTATATCATCTAATATGACGAATATAAAAAAGAAATTCATCTTAACAGAGGGAAGGAGTGATAGTTGTAGTAAAAACACAGAAGGGTTATATAACTTATTAAGCTTAGAATAGTTTCATGCAAACATAGATGGCTATTTATAGTTATTTATAGATGGGAAAGGATGATAATCTTCAATAAGAGAGATACTTATAATGTTACTGTATTAAAAACAATAGGTTCATACTATGTCCATCCCTATAACAGGCTGAGAGAGCTAACATTTTGAGTTTTTGACTGGAGGCAAGATTTACAAATAGTCTGCAGAAATCTTTTTAGCTGCAAATACTTCATTGTCATTGTTTGAAGAAAATTTCATTCTGAAAGAGGATTTTAACCCATCAAATTTATTTTAGCTGAGATTCTGTATTATATCATAAATTACTTTTGGATTATGAGTTTGTGAGGATACTGCAAAAAGTAAAAATTGAACTTTATTGAAAACTATTGAAACCATTATTATTTTTAAAAAATACAGTTTTAATTTCTTAAGCCAACTTTGCTAGTTAGTTTTAAATATTTTATAAAAGTTACATGTCATAATTTTTTTAACGTTTCTTTTCAGCATTGTTTATTTAAGAAATACCATTCTTTCCCTTTTTTTCTTAACAAAAAAAAAGTGTTGTAAAAATCGACTTGAAGAAAACATGTTTCGTCTGACTTGTTTAAAATCTTAATTTTCATTAATTGTCAAATTTATCAATTAGCTCATTGTGGTTCTTATTATTTGGTATGTAAAACACATAAAACATACAACTAATCTCACAGGAGAACTTTTTATCTATTTTTAACTGCAATATCAATTATCTGAGAAAATTCACTTTGCCTCCAGTAAAAGACGCCAATTGCATGATCGCCCGGCCTGTTATAGGGATGGCCATGATTTATACCTTTTCATTCAAGTGAAATCAATAGAATAGCTTTCATCGACTAATAATAAGGGCTTGACAAAATATTAAATGTTCTGTAAGTAATAAAAACATGGGAGAGCAAAGTAGTTTATGAAGTTTGATTCAACTTTAATACAAAAATAAATAACTATTTATAGTTATCTAGAGACTGAAGAGTTTGGGTGGGAGAGTTCTTAATCAAGGGAGATAATCACCAACAAGGGAGGTTACCTTATTACACTTTCACTTAGTAGTACAATAGGTATCACAAACCAGCCTATTTTACAGTGCAGAAATAGATAAATATAATGAAATTCCCTTCGATTTAAACTTGTGATATCTTGTTTAGTTTTTTAATTATTTTGATAAAATTTAGATGTAAACAAAATTTAATCTTTTCTCTTTATAAATGTACAATTCTTTTGTGTCATGAATATTTTTTTTTTCCCAGGCTACTTCAATTAGGTTATTATTTTCGGTGATGGGCGATTTATGTTTTAATGTTAGTGTTTTTCAACTTTATCTGCAAAAAATTGTGTATTTCTATGCTTATAAAGATAAACCCTGTCTTTAAAAATGGCTACTCGTCAATATGATGGGCTTAATATAGGGTTTTAAGTTGTTTTTCACAAAAAAAGTTCAATTTGAAAACTTTAGTGAATGAAATTTTTGCCGTATTATCAAATTGTATTTCCATCTGTCTTTATATGGTCCAAATCTGGGGTTAATTTACTATTAAAAGAATAAACTCTAGCTTGATCTCTAATATGCTATGATTCATATTAAGAAGGTTCAATGTGTTAGCTGTTGTAATGAATCTTATATGAACAGTCAAATTTGCACTTCAATGTAATTTTTCCACGTTTTGTTTTCGAGAGGTAATAAGATTTTCCCTAATCTTTAGGCTGGTTAATTATTGCTTTCATTAGTGTTAATTTTTATTTATCACAAGATGACATTACATAAGTATTTTTCACTTGTTCAAAGCCTACATTTGTAGCTATACACTAAAAAAAATTGGCTTCTGGATCAATAAGCACACAAGATGGCAAATTTTCTAATTTTCAACAACCTTTGAATGGTCATAAATAAATTTGGTACCATTATTTATGATTTGCAAAACCCTTCGGGGTTAGTTTATACCAAAATCCGACCGGCATAGTCTAGGCCATTTTTGATGATGGCTTGTTCTCTGTTGGTCTGAGGTATGGTCCTGGTCAGTTCTAGGAGGTTCAGCTTCCCTTTGAGAAGGGGTTACTTTATTGCTAATCTCCTGAGACACCCACTTTCTCTGACCTTGTGTCACATCTGTTGGCACATAAATAAAATCTATGTGCCCACATTAAAAGTTTTTAGATATAATGAAAATAAAATCTTGATTTGAGATACCTATAAACAGGCTTACGATGTTTCAATTCATTATATTGTCAACTTCTATAGCACGAAACATAATGATGACTTGCTAGATTTGATTTTAACCATACTTCTGCCGCCTCTACCAAAACAGAAATAAAAAAGATTCTTCAATGCTTTACAATTATGATGGTCGGCCTGATTGGTCGGATTCAGAAAATGATCATTATTTTTTCAGTTTCCCCAATCCCCTGTTCTAAGAAAAAGACTTCAGCACGAAAATCAACCCTCGTCATCTATCCGCGTCATGCTTCATTAGATGATTTCATGCAAACGACAAAAACAGCAGCAGGTTCTTTTTTTTTTAATTTCAGTTTTTTTTAAACACCCAATAATAATTACTCTCATATTCACATAACGTTTTATGATAAAAGTTGTTAGATGCTTTCCCGCTCACCGAAAGCGTGTCTAACTTATCCGGCTCTCGGTAAGTTTTGAAGTGGTTGTTCACACTCAGTTACTTACTCCGGGATTTTTCACAATCACGCTATTAAAACTGTAGACATTTTTACTCAGACAATTTTCATGAATTATCACAGTGAAAATTTACAAGATTTATTGTTTTTTTTTAAATAACTTATCTAAATGAATAAATGTGAAAAGTCAAAACGGCCGATTTCAAATTAATTCAACTTTACATAAAATATGCATCATCTTTTTATCATCTTTGTATAAAAACATGATTTATTTGCTGCTTCATATTTTCAGTCTTGATTATGATTGGCTAAGAGATCGGAACAACAAATGCCATGCAAATTAGTTGAAAGTATAAACTTCAATCCTCATTCACTCGCTACAAACGCTCAATTAATTAAGGGAGATAACTCTCATTCACTAATTTTAAATGATTTAAAAGTTAACAATTGTGGTCATTTTATCAATGTCTATTGTCTGTTATTATCTCTATTTCTATACTTAAAAAATGTGTACACGTGTATTATCTACTATCTGTATTTACCTGGCGTTACCTGGGATTTGTTTTACTTTCATTTTTTTTTCTTTTTAAATCGCATAAACACTTTCATTTTTTTTTCTTTTTAAATCGCATAAATACTTTGTTTTTTTTTTAACTCTTAAATTTATAAATAGCTAGAAGAATGCGTGTCCCAGGATGGATAAAATTAACAGAACAGTTTTGCACCACTTTTATCTGATTTTAATCTTCATAAGATTAAAATCAATGCTACTAAATCTTATGTCTAGAATCCTTTTTCCAATTTTGATGAAAATCCATTACATGATTTTAGGTCTAGAAAATGTTTAACATTTAAGGCTTAAGCTTAATGGATCTTAAGAAGAAATTAAAATTCACCTGTGTGTGTTTTTCTCATGTCAACATAGTATTTAACTAATAATATTCTCACCCATTTTATGTTCGTACGTACGTTATCACCTTTCACATGCATTTAAAAAAAATGAGATCGTCCAATTAGCAAAGGTGGTGATTAATCTGTAAAAAATTCCGACTTTATTAATTTTAAAATGAATTATTCCAAAATCAAATTATGTCGTCCTGTCAACTAAAACAGTACAATTTTAAATAAATACATTTCAAAAAGTGACATTCGTTTTATTGATTTGAAGAATATTCAGCTGACAATTATTTTTCGGGTAAGAAGACAGAATATTTATTGTTTTAAAAAGAATTAGATAAATAAAGAATGGACATGTTCGTTTCTTTTATTTAAAGAATATTTAGCTGACAATGATAATTCTTTTTAAGGAAGATGAGAGTCATATTTTTCTTAATAGTATTGACCCTAACAGACATTTATTATTTCACAATGAATATTATTATTAACAGTAAGGTATACAGATTGATGTACAAAGTATTGTGGAATTTCCACGGGTCCCACTAATAAATATAAATATTTATAAAAATCTGTAAGTATAGAAGCCGTTACAAGGCATTGTTTTTTAAAATTTTAATCTAAATTTTCAAGAGGAAAATCCCATCTTCAGTCTTATTCAAACCAGTAACTGTACAACATGTCACGGCCCACAGCGATAACATCATAAAAAAGACTGCAGAAAAAAGAATATCTCTGAAGATAGGATTTTATTCCTGAAAATTTAAAAAAAAACAATGCATTGTAATGACTTTTATCCTTCCATATTTTTCAATTTAAGCAATGCTTCTAAAATGAACAAAATCTTCTACATTATAAATATTTATGTTGATGAGGACAATAGTCCAAAGATAAACAATGTAAATCTTTCTTTTATTTAACTGTTAAAACAATTTGAAGACCGAGGAAATCTTGGTCAATTCATTTGTGATTAAGTCTTTTGTGTTTTGGTTTTGTAATTGTTAACGATTTCTGTAGACCACAAAGAAAAGCCGAGTTGGAATGGAGACACAAAGTTAAAATCTGAAACCTTTGATCGTTTGGATGCAGATGCGAAGACAAGCGGCTCAAAATCCTCAAAGTCTTGCAAATCAGAACCAACTTCTCAGATAAAAGACTCGAGAAAATCCTGGGCAATGATAGGTGTGAACGTAAGTGGAAAAGCTTTTTTATATTTTATCATATTCTAAACAAGAACAAATCAATTCATAAGATGCGTCTAGTCTAAGAGAGTAAAAAATGGACCGTGGCTTTACTTTCGGCAGCCTCCTAACTCTCGCTTCTCTTATTTTGTCCTTTAGTCCTCACATTCCATGAGCGATGTTTTTGACAAAGAAGGAAGAATTGTTGTTTTCTGGGTCGGAATCTATCCATCTAACACTTATCATTGGCTAGTTTTTGACCTTGAAGTAGTATTTTTTTGTTTTTTTAGCTCCTTACATCAAGTGGCTTCATGCCTTGTCTGGAGTGATTTCCATAAAAAAAAATTCAATCTGTGCATTTAGCGATGAAAATGCTATTTCAAACTTAAACATAGAGTATTGTTGCCACATCTGAGCTGGTGCATCAACCACTAGCCTCTTCCTCTTAGAAAGGGAGCAAAAAATCATTTCTAACCTAATAGGTGTCGCATTGTCTGCCAATCTCCAGCCCCTGTCACATCACTGCAATGTTACATCCCTGTACTCCCTGTGCTCCAATGAAGTTACTGCACTTGTATTCCCTTAACGAAAATACCCCAAACAGACCTGACTAGCAGCAAAATTTCACTCCTTTACTATAGAGGTCCTTAGATACCAGAAGATTTTCTTCTCTGATAGCTTCTTTCCTCTGACCACTTGCATTCGGAATTCCATTCCTGCTTTCTGTTTCCTTGACCATAGCAACATGCATAAATTTAAATGTAATGTGAACAAACATCTTGCTGCTCAAATCCACCCCTCAGGTCTCCCTTATAAATCTGACCTCTATCACAGTAGCCCCATATGTATCAGTGATAATATGTCTTGTTTGAGTCGAATAAAAAAAATGTGACAGACCAACAGAGCCTGTTATAGAGATATGTGGACGTACCTAAAAATGAAGTACAAAGTTGACTTTGAAATATAGTTGGTGGGTGAGAGTGATCTCTTCTCTTTCTTACAGCGCCTTTATCACAGAAGAGATGTTGTTAGTCTCTCTCTACTCTATCGTTATTTCCGTAGATGTTGTTTGACCGAGTTCCAATCGTGGTTTCACACTTGTAAGACATTCACAGCAAGAACTCATTTTCTACCACAATCAAAAATGACTTTCCTTTCTTTCTCCATGTGCCACGTTACTGCGGAACTGCTTCCCTGCTGATTACAACTTGGTTATCTTCAAATTCATGTTGACAAATTCTTGTCACAGACCGCCCCATAAGTAATCAAACGCAGTTTATACCATTGATCAATGTTAGTCTCTCATAGTGTACCTCATCTCTCGACTGGCAATCATTTCTGTCTCATTTAACCCTTATCCTCAAGTGGCTCTTGGCCTTGATAAGTGATGACCTCAGTAGTAAAAAAAGGCCATTTATAAGCTCTCTTTTCACACAGTTTTCACAAAAGTTATACATTTTTTTTATTGTTTTGAAGTTCTTTGATGTTTGACCTCCCTGTACTTATCAAAAGATCTATGATTCTGTAGGTATTAGTAACCAATCCTTAGACGTGAACTCCTATTGGTATGATATTAGAAAATTAAAAAAATAGAAATTGTTCAACATTATTCTTTTCTACAGGATGCTGATGGTGACGTATTTCAAGATGGCTGCTATACAGGTCCGAAGGTGTCTCAGCGATTAAAACTTGAAGAAGATGATATTTTGTCAGAAGAATCAGTTGTGTCTAATCGGCAGAAATATTACAAAGAAGAGTCTGTAACAAAGAAAACTCCACTGTATACAGGGTAATTTATATTTAAATTTTTAAACATAAAAACAAAATAGTACCCCCCCCCTCTCCTTCACACACATTTCTCAAATCTGCTGCTTTGTTTATTTGTTTGTCAAGTGAGTCAAACTTTTGCATACGGCTCACAAAGATCGTGCCTCAGGGTTGTCTGGTCTGCATGAAGTCGTCCTCATCGGCTACAGCTATTCACTAACCAGCAAGATTGCAGGTTTTTACCCTCGACACAGAACGCAGCAAGACTCGAAGAGTGCATGCGAAGTCTGGGAAGGTTTGGTCCAGAACACACAAATG
Source organism: Sepiola atlantica (assembly GCA_963556195.1). Lineage (NCBI taxonomy): Eukaryota > Metazoa > Mollusca > Cephalopoda > Sepiida > Sepiolidae > Sepiola > Sepiola atlantica. Next base: position 74,697,340 of record OY744524.1, on the reverse strand, counting down.
AATGGTGCAAAAGCAACGCTACCACCTACACTCCATTAATTTGTAGTTTTGCGCCTGACACGTTTTTGTTTGCCACATGCAGAGGCAGAGACAACCAGAGGACGACGAATTCTGATGCTGACTCCTCCTGGATTTTCACCAGGTTGTTGCTCTAATACTGCCTGGTGTCAGCCCTGTCTGCAATGGATAGCCCTGCCAGGAATCAGAGTTCAAGACATCCTAGCTCTGACACTACTATATTGCCACCGCTCCTACCATAATGATAGAGGGTTGAACTTTAGAGAGGTATGCTGCTGCTGCTGCTGCTTTCGTTATCTTTACTACGGACGTTATGTTTTACCTTACATTTGTTTTGCTAATTCAATTATTTGTCTGTTTGCTTGTTAATATATATTTGAATAATGACGTAGGAAGTTATAAAGACCACATCAACTCAACTCGTGTTTGTGCGACTTAATGACAATCATGCCGAAGAGATTTGAAGTGCTATGTAAATTGTTTTGCACTAAGATTAAAGGGAAGAGAGTGCACAGATATCAGCCTGTATCTAGAGTCGCCGCTCATATCTGTGGTGCCTGTGAAGGGTGGTGCGAATTGAGAATCATTCTTTTTCAATCACAAGAGGACTAGACTAGCAAAATATGCTCCCTCCATTCGCATATCTTTGTTAATAATTAGAATTACAGATGAGAACTACATGAAATGTATACTCGTGTACATTAAATTTTGGAAGGGTTCTTTTGGAAGAGTTCTTCAACATTATAAGATATAAAAAAAATTTGCTACGTTAGAGATCAGAAGTACAGTTTCTATTTCTACTAATAGTGCTATGATTTGAATAAATTGTAACTGATTTGCATCTAAAATTGTTTATCAAGTAACGGTCAATACGTTTTGCATTTATGTATAATGGTTCTTGAATCCTTCTGAACAAATAATCTCATGATTAATGAAGACATTTTTGTCTTATTTTCAGGCGTATCAGTAACAAACAGGCCATTGCTGAAAAACACAAGGAAAATCTAGAGAAATTGTTGAAAGAAAAGAAAAATATTACCCTTGTTTCGTCCAAGAGGGCAACAGATACTGGTTATGAAGATACAGATAGTGCAGTGGAACTATTAGGTCTGTTCATGTTTCCTGTTTTTGTTTTGTTTTATTTGTTAATTACAAATTAGAAGGATACCCGTCCTAGGATGGGTAAAATTAATTCCCTTATTTTGTCCTTTAGTCCTCACATTCCACGGGTGATGTTTCTGACAAAGGAGGGAGAATTGCTGTTTTCTGGGTCGGAATCTATCCATCTAACACTTATCGTTGGCTAGTTTTTGACCTTGAAGTAGTATTTTTTTTTTAGCTCCTAACATCAAGTGGCTTCATGCCTTGTCTGGAGCGACTTCCATAAAAAAAAAATTTTGAATGCCCTGAACAGAACAGTTTCACACCACTTTTATATCCCCTTACTAAACCGTATGTCTAGAATCCTTATTCCAATTTTGATCAAAATCCATTACATGATTTTGATTCGAGAAAAGGTCTAAAATTGAAAGGATCTTAAGAAGAATTTGAAATTCAGGGAATCTTGCTTAATTGGTTTCTAATGCCTATGGACAAATTCAGTGCAAATTTGATATATTTGAATTTTGTTTTCTTTAACTGTGTCATTTCTTTTTACCAAATATTAAACAAAAATAGGATTTTAAAAGTTAAACTTAATTATTATAGGATCGTTTAACTTTTAAATTATTAATTGAATTAAATTGTTATAAAACCTTAACTAAATTTAAGGTAATGTTGTTTTAATCTCTATAAAATTATCAGATTTAAATTGCTTCCAATATTTTCTATTTTTTAATACTTGAGGATTTGCTAAGAATTTTAGAGTCAGAAATGACTTTCTATTTGATAGCTTTAATACTTCCAAATTCTTTTCAAATTTTGAAAGGTCACAAAGTAATTCATTCTTTTTTGTTCAACTATTAACAAAAGATTAAAATGGCTGATTTGTTTGTGAGTAACCAGAAATGCAAAATCGTGGATTTAATTTTTTTTAAATAAAGTTTTTTTTTAAATTTTGTTTTATTTTAAACTATTTTTTATTTCAATAAATATTCGATTAATATTTTAAAAAATAATGATTCAATGTGTACTTATCAAAATTACATTGACACGAGAAAAACATGCACATGAAGTTGTTGAATAATTTTGTTAAAATGCATATGTAAATGATTCCTTGAACACAAGTTGCTATTATATCTGGATTTGGTTTGTCTATTCTACAGCATATTAACACTTTTTGGGTCATTTAGTTTGGCTTGTCTGTAGTATAGTATAAACGTGTAATTAAATACAGAGATTAGAAGTGCAGTTGCTATTTATAGTTCATCGAATAGAGAAAATCGCTGATTTCACTATAAAGACCTCCACGAGAAACTAACCAGCAGAAGCTAATACCAGCTTTCCAATAGGTTATTCATGATTGGTCAGTCTACTAGCATAGCTCTAAAATAGTATGATCTAGGTTGACTCGTCACTTTCTCCAAACATGCATTCATTCAGGGGGGGGGGGGGGCATTCATTAATTAAGAATTAATTACTGCAAACCTGCATGGCAACAAACTAATGGTAATGACGAAAATGTTTGTTTTTTTAAATCTATGTAATATTAAAACTCTGAGGACCTTGTATGTTTGTTTGACAGACGGAATGGGTGATAACTTATTTGAGAGTTATCACTTTTGATAGTGCGTAATCTCAAAACCAAGGAACAAATTATGGGAGATAACTCATTTAAGAGTTCCTATTTACTTACTGCCCCATAAGGGCAAAGTGTAGGTTTTTAATGTGGGGAAAATCCAGCTTCCCCAAACGGGGAGCTCTGGATTGGAACGAAAATAAAAATTGCATTTCACTGACCGAGGACAAAATAGTGTAGCATCAGAACAGATACTACACTTTGTAACTCATTTGAGAGTTATTCAACTTGATAATGTATATAATCTATCTATATATCCAAAAAGAATATATAGCTGAGAAAAAAATGTTAATGTAAGTAATTCATTGTTTGAATATGAATAAAAGTTCTCCAAAGTGTGTTCTACATTGATGTCAATGGCTCAAGGCTGCTTAACGCATGGAGGGGATAAGTTAATGATGATGTGCTCCTCGCGCGCAGCACAAGTGTAATGGCAACAGACAGGAGAAGTTGGAAGTCATATCTCAGCATGAGATATCAAGACAAAAAATGCAAGTAATAATATAATAATAATAATAATAATACATGGAATTTGAACTCCGCTTTCCGATTTCATAGTCTGCGTCGTATCCATTTTGATTTCTTACTCATCCTCCCATATCCTCTTGAGATAGAATTTTTAGTTTATAAAACGGGAAAATACTTCTAGTGATAATAACAAGGTTCTTCTTTCTTTCTTCATCAGTTCTTTTTTATTAACGTGCAGGTTGAGAAGCATCATCCACACTGGTGACCCCCCACCCCCCTCCATCCAGGTAGCTGTCTAGCTGCATGCATGGAAATATCCATGGAGGTTCATTTGAAGCAAAAGTTTTACAAAGGATACTGTTCCTTGTCCAACGGTTTTTCGTGTTCGACGTTTAGTGCGTCACCAACCAAGGTCAACAGCCCGCACTCGACCAAGTCAGTCAGTCAGATTCTATGGCGGTCGACACCCACCAAGTTTAAACTTTATATCTGGCTTCTATATGCATTTCATGAAGATATACCGAACTAAACAGGACTAGATCATATCAAACACACACCCTCTGAGTAGACTGCCAGTTGGTCTGACCTGCTTATTGGGTATTCACAGCTAACCTCTGTATCTGAAGGACGTTCCCTTATCTGCCACCTGAGGACCCGGTAGATGAGAGATAGTCACTCCATGCCACAAAAGTTGTATTAATGTATTTTTGATTCTGATTTTACTTTATGTGTTAATGTTAATTAAGGACTTTTGTTATTTCTGTTTATTATAGACAATGTATTGTTAGTATCTAATAAAATAACTTCTTTTTTCTATTTTTCTTTATATTTCATTTTAATTGACAGAGAATCCTGCTGACTTGATATCTGAAGGTGTTTACAACTTGCCTTCAGTTGGCTATAAACTAAGTAAGGTAAATATCAATCTATGTATTAATAGCAGTAACTGCAACTGTCCCCCCCTCTCTCTCTCTCTCTATATATATATATATATATATATATATATATATATATATATATATATATATTTCAGAGGAAACCTTTTTTTTTTTAATCAATGAAACGGGCGGGTGGAAAACTGCTAAAATTTTCCTTAAGGCCTTATCGTCTGACCCTCTAAGAGGAAACGTCAGAATGATAAATTAAAAACTAAGAAAATCGAATGAGATATGAGGGGAAAAAATTTGTTGCAGTTGGAGAAAACGATTGAGAGAAAAAAAATAAAAAAAATTAAATCTCTAAACGTTATGGTGGATTTGAATCATTAAAGATCTCCAACTGATGCTTCAAAATCTTTTGTCTTCACAGGCTAGGTCGAGAATTGTTAATAATTAACGCCTCAATAATATTGAGATGGTAGTTCGACCTGGCACTGTGTAAAACAGAAAACCACCCATCGGAATACTTGTCAGAACAACTATTTGTACTAACCAGGTGATTATCGTTGGCTGATTCCTGTGCCCGGAAGTTCCTGGATGATCTCGAAACCTTGTGTAAACGAATATCATGTGGTATGTGTTGGGATATTTTAATTTCTAATCTTTGGGATGTCTTGCCAACGTAGTCAGCTCCACACTGACACAGGAATTTATAAACAACAGAATTCTTTTGAATGGCTGGCAAAACATCCTTACGAAAAGAAGAGAAAAAGGTTTGAGTCGTGTAAACTACTCTCAGCATGGTTGCTGGAAAACAGCATTGAGTAGAAGAAGAAATCCTTTTGACAATGTCAAAGCCGTCAGAACCTAACCAAGGATGTTTCAAATAAATAGGGCAACGTGACGGACCAATAAATTTACCACCATTAAATATAGCAACTGTGCATGCAATGGTGTTTTTATGATATTGATGGGATATCCATTAGCAAGAAAAATATTAGTAATCTCACCAAGTTCTGCATCGAGTCGTGTTGGTGAACAAATCATAAGTGCTCGATGAGTGAGAGTACTAATAAAATTTATTTTTCTTGATCTTGGGGCGAAGGAAAACCAATTTAGATAAAGGCCTGTAAACGTTGGTTTTTCTATACACAGAGGTTTCAAACGATGAACCAGCTTTAGACACTAAAACATCGAGGAATGGCAGAGAACCACAATCCTTGACCTCCATAGTGAATTGCAACGATGGATGCAAGTCACAAAGAAGACGAAGAAACTGTTCAGCATCACTCCGTGAGGGAAAATAAGCAAAAGTGTCATCAACGTAACGTGTGTAAAAGGCCGGCTTGGTCACTTTGGAAAATAATTGGTTTTCCAAAAATCCAACGAAAATGTTGGCTAACGATGGACCAAGAGGGCTGCCCATGGATATACCATCAATTTACGATACATTATATTATTGAAACTGAAGGAAACTGATTTAGTAGCAAGTTCCATCAGTTCAACAAAAATCTGTTCAGGAAATTGTGGAGATTTTAAGGGGCCACGGTAAAGATAATCTGCACATATATCAATGGTTTCATCTAATGGTACATTGGTAAACAGACTACTAATGTCAAAGGAAGCCAAGAACTCGGTATCCTTTGAGAGAGATAATTTGTGTATATGAGACACAAATTGAAAGGAATCAGAGATACAATAGGCCGAATAAAAAGTAAGTACAGGATTAAGAATATCAACTAACCATTCACCAAGTGCATGTTGTGCAGAACCCAACATTGATAGAATAGGCCGTAAAAGAATGTTGAGTTTATGAACCTTGGCTTCCTTTGACATTAGTAGTCTGTTTACCAATCTTGTTTTCCAAAGTTAAGCAGTTCGAGGAAAGAAGCTATTAGAGTAGAAAGATCTGGAGACCTTTACAGTGAAGGGAGTGGGACTTTGCTGCTTGTCAGGGGTATTTATGTTCAGGGTGTACAAATACAGTAAGTTTGTCAGTGCACCTTCCGTTGAAGTACTAGTAAAATAAACACAGGGATGCAACACTACAGCGATGTGACAGGGAGTGGAGCTTGGTAGACAGTGTGGGACCTATTAGGTTAGAGACTCTTTTTTGCACCCTGTTCAAGAGGGAGAGACTAATGGATTGTGCACCAGCCCAGATATGGTAACAATACTCCATTCATAGGTGAATGGTGACTTTATAGAGATATAGGATACTGGCAGGTGTGAAAAGTTTCCGAGCCCGGTAGAGGGGGGTCACCTTCTTTGCAGCAGACTTGGCAGTATCTTCTATGTATTTATTCCAATTAATGTTACATGTGAATGTTAGGCCGAGGAGTATGAACGTTGAAATCTCGGGCAGGGTGCTATCGGTGGTTGAAAAGGTTTCTTATAATTGTTAAAGGAAAAAAGTTTTGTCTTAATAATTGTGTCGTAATGATATGATGCAGACTATAGACAGCTTAGGTTAGAAACACTGACAAAGTCATCTCAACTCGAAGTCACGTAATGATATAAATAATAAAACCCTGATATGATTATTTTAAAAGCAATAAGAAGATGGGTGGCCTCAGCAACGACAACAAGGGCAGATTTTACCAAACAGTAGTAGAGAGTTTGAGCCACCTGCTGGAGGAACGGATATTATAGAATGCGACACAACAGAGTGTGTAAATATTTTACTGGACCATCTGCAAAAACAATGAATATCTAGTGTAGCAGCAAGTCCTGGGAACATATACCAGAAAGAACTGTTGGAAATAAGTCATACGTCATCGTCATCCACTATGATTATGTAATTCCTTTAGCTACATACCTAGAAAATGAAGCTGTTAAATTTGACATAGTGATATGGGACAAGAGGGAGAGAATAGCAACCCTAGTTGAAGTCAGTGCTCTTAATGATGCTGGCTTAAACAGAGCTGAGAGGAGGAATAGAACTAAATACCAAGATCCTATGTGCGACATGAAAAGAAACTGGAATCTTAGGAAGATCTTGATCATTCCAGTAATTTAAAAAAACTACCTGGTGAATATACTCGGTGAACCAAGTGCAAGAGAGATCCAAACAATTGCACTTAAAGGGACGATTTGAATACTAAAAAGTTGGAGTCTCTGAAATAGTAGGTAAATGCCTGGCAACGAGTAGGATGTCCCATGCCCATCAAAAACAAAAAGAAAATTGAAAAACAGATTGTTGTCAAAAGATTTTGTATCAAATGTGAAATAAACAAAAGAGGATATTTGCTTTTTACAATTTACCAAGCCTGTCATTTATTATTCAACAGCCGACAACCAAATTGATGAAAGTGGAGAAACTTAGTAACAAACAAGTAAAAGTACAAATCAGCTTGTCTCTTTACATCCTAATTGATTTTATAATTCAGGACAATTAAAACCCCATTCCATATTGGTACAGATATATTTCATTGTAAGTGTAATTAAAAAGTTTTCTTTTTAATTCATGTCTCTTTTTTATTTACAGACTTTGCACGAGAGAGAAGAAGCTGCCCAAGTCAAACTCAATATCAAGTGAGACACTTTCTGTGTGTGTATGTGTGTAGTACTTTCTGTGTATAAGTGTGTGTGTATGTATATAGTATTGTATAAGTGTATGTGTGTAGTATTGTATAAGTGTGTATGTATGTGTGTAATACTTTCTGTGTATAAGTGTGTGTGTATGTATATAGTACTGTATAAGTGTATGTGTGTAGTATTGTATAAGTGTGTATGTATGTGTGTAGTACTTTCTGTGTATAAGTGTGTAGTACTTTCTGTGTATAAGTGTGTGTATGTATGTATATGTGTGTAGTATTTTTTGTGTATAAGTATTTATGCATAAGTGTATATGTATGTTAGTCGTATTGTATATGTGTGTGTATGTGTGTAGTACACAGTCTTAACTTTATAAGCATCTTTACTTGCCTTTGCCTGATATCAGATAATTAGTTGCAATTTTTACCAGTATTATTAATGAGTTAAGAATATCTATCTTGCTCAAAATGTAGAGTGAAGGAACGGTTGCGCAATTTTCCTGACTTAGCATTGCTTACGTCTAATGATAGGGAGAAATCCAAGACAACTGGAAGCAAAATAGAGTTTAAATCACATAAAGGAGAGTAGAAAGTGGACCTAGAGTTTACTTTCGGCAGCCTCGTAACTCTCGCTTCCCTTATTTTGTGTTTTAGTCCATGAGCGATGTGTCTGACAAAGGGGGAAGAATTGCTATTTTCTAAGTTGGAATCTATTCATCTAACTCTAATCCTTGGCTATTTTTTTTACCTTGAAGTAGTTTTTTTTAGCTCCTTACATCAAGTGGCTTCATGCCTTGTCTGAAGCGATTTCCATAAAAAGTAAAAATAAAAAGAATTTGAGTATGTGTTGGGGGATTGCCCCTTTGAACATACCTTTATAAGAAAATAGAAAAATATGTTTCCCTTACGATCATCTGCATAGGTAGAGGATCATTTGTACAAAATTTCATGTTCCCAGGTCTAATAGCCTAAAAGTAATTAGCAGACACACAGACAGACACATGTATTTCATATTAGTATAGATATATATTTATGTGTTTAATTTTATTTGTTGAAGTGGGAATATTGATTGACTTAAGAGATGCACAAAAATGCATAACAAAAAAAAATTTGATGTACAAGAACATAAGTCTGTCGTGAGACTGCATACCTCCGCCTGACAACGTACAGTCTTATTTGCGCCATACTTCTCCATATTGTATGAAGTATTCTCAAAGTTATGCCATCGAAATACGTTGATGACTCAAAACTTATCCATCTGATCAGGCTGAAATTTTGCATGTTATTAAAGTGCATCAGATCCATACATCAAATTTGGACAAAAATCAAAAGTTGAAATTCCGTCAAAATTTTGACCTTGACCTTGACCGAACTGCCATTGTCATGGTCAAGATCATACAAGATGTGGGACTTTATTGGCTACAATATGGGCCAGGTAGCAAGTCTCTACGATGAATAGAACCAAAGTTATCATGAAAAGTATGACTTTCACCTTTCCTTTGACCTTGATTTTTGACCTAGACATCCCAAAATCAAATGTTCTAAGTTAGACCATAACCAATATTCTGACCAAGTTTGGTGACAATTGGTCAAGCAATGTGACGGCTAGACTGTATACAAACAAACTCAATGAAAACATAACAGTGGACATAGTGTATACTAGACTACTCTTTGTAAATAAATTAATCATTTTTTTATCACCAAAAATCATCATTCATCATCATCATCATCATCAGTTTAATGTCTAGCATGTGTTGGACGGCTTCTGGAAATTGACTTCCTAAGTAACCTATCTCTGGCCAGATCTTCATTTGTTCCTCTTTCCCTCAAATACATCCTCATCATTTTATCATGTTTTCTTTGGCCTTCCCCTGCCAACTGACCCTACTACCTTAACTGTTCTACACTTACTAACTCAAGCACTCTGATCCATTCTTTCAACAAGCACTCTTCACTTCTTTCCATCACCATTGGAACTCATTTGGTGTTCTTGCACAAACTGTTTACCGTTGTGTTCCCATTGATAGTGACTGGTGTTTTTTCTGTGTTATTTGAGTGACAGTAAGCCTCCTCAGCATTCCAGTACTCTCCGTATTCTTCTCGTCAAGATCTGAATAGTGCTATCTCTCCATAACCTTTCCATTCTCTCAGAACCGTCAGAGCCACCATCTGTGGTACCAACCGATGTTTGTGCTACTGCACTTTTTATAGCAATCTTGTTATATTTCTGTTGTGCATAAAAGAATGACGATGCCTTGATATACGAAAATATAATGACATATCTTTATTGTCGGTGGCGGTGAAGAAGTGTGATGTAGTGAAGAAGGAAAATGCATGCACAGGAATTTGATGGGTGGTTATTCTTGGGCCCAAATCGTCAACCCAACTGATGATATTAATTTTGGTTGTTATTATATAACAATTTGTGATTTCCTGCAAATACTCACCGTGGGACTGTCAGTGCGTTTTATTCGATGACAAAGTGTTTCCTTCTGCCGCTAACTTTTTGCAGGTGGTTACAATCAACAATTATTTTATTTTTGACAATCCACAGTATTTGTTTTTTCCCAGCCACGTGTCCGACTTCAACCAAAAATTATTTTAATTTTTGACAGTCAATCATGCTATGTTCTGTTAAATCACCTTTTCGGTTCCCCTGGCCTGGATATTTAGCAGTTTCAGTTACCCGGGATTCATCTTAGCATGTTCGATCTATATTTCGAGTTGTGTTTACAAAGTGGTATTTTATTTCAACTTACCAATGGTTGGTCAGTGTTACCCATTTTTTTTTTTTTTTTTTTTTTTTTTTACTAATGAATCACTTATCAAGACCAAAATCCACTTGAGGATAAGGGGTAATGAGATAGAATTATCAGTTGAGAGATGAAGAATTTTATGAGAAGATTGAGAATGTTTTATGGAGTTCATGATAGGAATCTGTTGACATTGGATTTGAAGACGACCATGTTGCAATCTGCAGGGAAGCAGGAAGTCCTTGTGAAGCAGCTCTGTTCATGAAAGTTCTACCTGATGCTAGACACATGGAGAAAGAAAGGAAATTTTTTTTTCTTGTAGTAGAAGAAAATGCTTGTGTGACTGCAAGAGTTAGGAGTAAATGGAGTAAGTTCAGAGAACTTCTGCCATTACTAACCAGCAGAGCGTTACCACTGTCGACCAAAGGAAGAGTTTATCAGGCATGTGTACGCAGTGTGATGATGTATGGAAGTAAAACCATGCCAGTGAAGGTTGAAGATATGTGTTGCATGGAGAGAAATGATATGAGAATGATATGGTGGATATGTAGTGTGAGTTTTAAGACAGACTTAGATCTTATGACCTCAGAGGAAGATTAAATCTGGACAGTATCAGGGATGTGAGTTCTCTTTTTGTAATTAAGAAAAAGTGGAATTCCATTTTTTTTTAAATTTAGAAAGAGCGGGATTTCTGCTTCTTTTTTTTTTTCTTTTTTAAAATAAGAAAAATCTTATTTCTGCCTTGACTTCATTTTCTTTCTCTTTTTCTTTCTCTCTCTCACTTTCTCTTTCCTGTTTTTTCTTTTTTCCTCTTCCTCTCTCTGTCTGGTCTTGTCTTATTTCTTTATCCTCTCTCTCTGGAAATGTTAATTTTGCCATACTTCAAAGATTCCTGATGGAGAGGGTAGGGGAGGTTAAAGACTTTTGTTAACATACGCACTTGACAGCTTTCTCTAAATTTTTTTCTTAACATTAAGAAAAAAATTTAGAGAAAACTTTTTGACACAGCAAATAAACTTTGAACATTCTTTTTACATAAAAAGCTAATTTTAACGGAATTTAATGAATTTAAAAGTAAAAATAAAGTTAAAACATATCAGTCAATACTTTCAGTATGAAAAAAGGTATTGTAGATTAACACCCTTTGCTAAGTCACCTCTCTTCTCCTCCCAAAATGAGATTCTGCCTTTTTTTAGGCGGTTATGTGTGAACACCCTGAAAAACAAACAATTATTTTAGGATTTAGAGTGGAGATCAGTTTTGCATATCAATTTAATATAAAACCATTCCCCATTTCTGAGGCATTCTCGCGTTTTAGGGCAGTTAACTAATTTTTTTTTTTTTGCCATGGAGATAAAGTTGGTTGTGAATTTTATTTTGGGGCAGGGATGAGGGTTACATTTTTAGACGACTAGGTGTGGTTTTACGAACGTCTGGTCTTAGACTTAGTGGTAGGGTTAAGGAAGTTTGTTTTTTAGGAGGGGAGCTTACCACTCGGACCTAGATTTAGTGGTAGGGTAAGTAATTATTTTTCTTTTACTAACTTTTTAGCATCCCCCCCCCCCCCCCCCCCCAAAAAAAAAAACAAGACACAGAATTTATCTTCCATGGCAAAAATCTTTTTTTTTTCTGTAGGACAGGTCAAGAAATTAGGGGGGGGGGGGTCACACACGGTCGGGAAATTCATCACAATTTCAGATTTTTTTGACATTTGCCACTTACAACCCTGCAGTATAGAATTATATATACAGAACAAGAGACTTTAATGGTACGGTCACATTCAAAGAATGGATGAAAGTTCTTGGGTTAGTAGATGTAGAACAGTTGAGGTAGCAGGGTCAGTTTGCAGGGGAAGACAAAGGAAAACATGGGAGGAAATGATTAGGATGGATTTGAGAGAAAAAGGGATAAATGAAGACCTGGCCAGAGATAGGTTAACTTGGAAGTCAATTTCTAAAGGCTGTCCAACACATGCCAACATGTAAAACAGACGTTAAACTGAATATAATGATGATTATACATGGAGTGAAGCAATACACAGCTATCACAGCTGGTATTTTCCATGGCATGAACTGCTTCGATCATATGTTATATGCGTTACAAAGTATATAGATGTTGCAAAACTTTTGACTCATTCTCGTATTATAGATATTTGTGATTTGTTTTGTACGAATGCTTAATCAGCATTGTTTATGTTTTTCTTCTTTTTTTTCAGTTTGTACTCAGGGGCTGCTCCAAGCGAGATTGGATCTGGCAAGTGGAAATAATTTTAATTTTTAAATACTATCAGATATGTGCTCTCAGGGTGCACACATTTGATATTCTTTTTCAAGCTTTGAATGCTATCTCGATTTATATAAAGTTGGGTATATGTTTATATATTTGTATGTAAAGTATTCACTCCTAAACTATTTAACCAATCATTGAATTTTGGAACACAGCTGTTAGGCGTATGAGTTTGTAACGTAGGTTTAATCTAGTTTTATATAAAGGGAGCAAAAAGGGTGTGGAAGCCCTTCATGAAAATTCAGATTACTTCTGGTGTTTGTGAAATTTTAACATTAGGTATTAAACATCAATTAATATTCCCCAAATTTCATTTTCTTGAGAGTATTTTAAAGGGTTTTTAGGGAGCATTATATGGGAACAACCTCACATTTGAAAATTAAAATATTTAAGATTTGCCTTAAATTTGATGTATAGTCATTAGACACAAATTAAGAAAGATTCCCTGAATTTCATAAGACCCTTATTTTAATTTTAGACATTTTCTAGAATCAAAATCATGTAATGGATTTTGATCAAAATTGAAATAAGCATTCTAGGCATGAGGTTTAGTAGCAATATATCTTGATTTTAATTTCCGTAAGAGGATATAAAAGTGGTGCAAAACTGTTCTGTTCATGGAATTAATTTTACCCATCTTGGAATAGGTATTCTTCTAGTTACTATATATTACTAACGAAAAAGCTGTCCAAAGGGTGACTTCTAGTCTAACTCTGCCGGAGTGTTGTGCAGGATATTTTTAATTATCATAATGAGTATTCTTAATTTTATTATATCCGGCAATGGTGCAATTCTAATCAATAGATTTTGGAGGATATAAGTGTTTATAAATACTATTAGTAGTAATAATATTTTTATTCACCCCCCTCCCCCAACATATGACAACACGGTACCCCAAGGTCTCTTCATGCTAAATTTAGTGCAATTCTGACCAATATTGAAGTAGTAAAGTGAAGTTTACCTGTTCAGGTAAAGGAAATAATACGGTCCTCACTCCATAGACAAATGGATTCACTAGTCATCTCTCTAGTTCCTCCTCAGAAATGAAAGATGCAATTTTTTATAAGTTAAATGTATTTTTCTAAGAATAGAGCACATAATAAATTCAACATGTGTGGATGTACATTCAGCTATTTGAAACAGGTATGTTGGTATGTTATTTAAAAGCTTTTTGTTGTCTTTAGCATTCTGCTGCATCAGATGTGGTTTGAAAACTCAGAGTTTTCTTTAGCTTTCAGTTGTGTCAACGCTCTTGTGTCAACTAGGAAAACTCTCCTCTTAATCGGCAATCTCTTCCTTTCTAAATCCTCGGACTCCCAGATTTGTTTCCATAAATCACGTGGGAGATGTTATGTTTGGTTTATCAATATTATTTTACTTTTTTAATTGGGATCTGATCATGTGATCTGGTTTGAGAACGTAGTTGTAAACAATGGTTCTAAGTACATCCCACTTCCCTTTTCCTGCGACTGTTGCTTTTTAGAAGGGAAAGAAAGGAAGGAAAGAAAAGAAAAGGAAAGAGTAAAACTAGACGAGTAGAGAAAGAAAGGCAGAGGATTAACATGCCCGTACATATCTTACTCTTCCTCACCTTGCCAAGCATTTTACGGAATACAAATGAACTTAGAAAAGATAGTTTTTTGTTTTAAGTTTTGGAACAAGATTTTTATATTCATTAATCTTTGAAGGACGTATTTATTTTTTTTATATAAAAAATAAAAAAATTTAATCAATTTGTTACAGACAAGAAATGAACATGCTGACAATTTAATGTTAACTATACACGGTTATTCGCCGATTTCATTACACAATAAAAAATAGTATAATTACTATTATTTATGTAAAATTGATGAAAACAAAAATCCTTCCAAAAACTAAAACAAAATAATTCTAAAAAAAAGTAAATAAATAAAAACAATTAAATGATTAAAATAAAATATTTTATTAATCTTGGAGATTTAAAAAAAAAAGAAATGATGGTAGACAGACAATAACTATCTGCTTTGTCATTTTAATGAATGAAATTAATTTTCTCACTTGAAATTCTTATATTATAAGAGAGTGGTGTAGTTTGCTTGAAGCATTGTGTGTAATATATATTTATAGTTTATGAGAAAGTTATAACAATGCGGGAATATACCGGGTTGTAAGAAAGAAAGCTTAATGAAAAAAAATAATAAAAAAAAAGCATACATTAATTAAAAGTACTTATTATATTTGCATATTACAGATATGTTATTACACAACATTTGGACTTGGACTTTCTGCAATCCTTAAAAACAGCAATCTCTCTCTCTCTCTCTCTCTCTCTCTCTCTCTCTATATATATATATATATATATATATATATATATATATATATATATATATGTGTGTGTGTATATATATAGAGTGGTGGGCACATCCGACTACTAAGACAAATATGACTTTCGTATCGGGGTTCAAACCGTGTGACCGGCAGGGATTGTTTTCTCCCATACTGATGATTGCAGGTTTGGCAAGAAACACATGTGTATATGGGTTAATTTGAAAATATTATTTTTAAATAATTATACATATATATATTAGAAGGTTCTAACAATGCAGGAATATACCGGGGTTCGTAAGAAAGAAAACTTAATAACAAGCAATTTAAAATAAAAATTATATTCTACTTGCGTCTAGCTTGCTTCTCTCCTCAATCACTAGAGTCTTATGTGACACCGGAATTTCATGATATTTCAAAGATATGACCCCTTTGTCAAGTGTTTTTATTTATTTGCCCCAGGGGACTCTGCCATGTGCATATATTCGTTGTTAGAACCTTCTAATAAACTACCTATATTCTTATATTATATTTTTATCTATTTTTTTCCAGCAATGTCTCATATTGATGAATTTTCTGAGTATGACCATGAAAGTATTGGACAAAGGACATCAGGTAAAAACTAAAAGATGTAAAAAGTACGAAATCACAAATATGCGAAAAACAAAAATAGAAGTCTCTCATCATCATCTTCTGGTTTTGGTATTTACGGTGCTGCAAGTGTCCTGAACTCCGGAGTAGACAACACAAGCAACGTCCCACACCTGCTCTCTATGCTGTCCTATCCAAAGGATTGATACCAGTCATGCTACAAGCAGTCGAGTCACTTTGTACGCACTCAAGCCAGGTCTTCTATGCATCCTTGTGCCTGAGCTATCCATGCATGTTATTGAGTTGATGCAGGAAGTGGCACACTGTACATAGCAAAACCACCTGAAATGCCGAGAATGTCTGGCATCCAAAATCCCACCATAGATAGAGCACGGCTGAAGGGATTTTTTCCTCTAGTTTTCTGCCGCACATCGATCTGATCATGACACCGATGCAAATTAGAAGCATTTGGGGCCCATGTCTCACTGCCCTGAATGGCAATATAAAATATATTTGAAGGACATATTTATTTTTTTATATAAAAATTAAAACATTTTAATCAATTTGTTACTAAAGATACATGCACTAATTATTTTGGGAAGATTATGAGTTTGCAATTTTCACCCATTTTTGCAGTAAAATAGCAAAAATTTTGTTCAGTTAATTGCTTTGCATAGGTGGATTTTTCATTTTTTTTTTCATTTTACTTTAGTCAAAATTCTCAGAAATCAAGGGGCTCCCCTCCTCCTTGATCTCTATATGAGATACATAGATATTCGAATATTCCATTAAAGTTCTCCTTTACCTGTCAAACGTTTAGTTAGTAACAAAGTTAAGAACATTAATTTTCCTCTCCCCAATTGACCAGTTAACTATGGTCCTCATCTTTCTTGTGGTCTCTTGGTCTTACCGGATTCCAGGACAAAAATTCTTGTCTGGTGGAGTATCCAGCTAAGTGCTGTTACTTGAGGTATCATGACTTGGAGAAGGTGCACCATTCCTCGTATGAACCAGTGTATAGCCGTGTTGAGGGGATCTTATTTGTGCTTTGAATACTATGTTATTTTGAATATTTGGTCAGGGTTTACTTGTAGAGGGAAGTATCCTCATGTCAGGTTGTCCTTACAAACCCTTGTTCATAGAGACCGAAGACACTTGAGGATGGTGTCTAGTAGGTAATTCAAACCCTCCAGTAGGTAATTCAAACTTTTGCATGGTCTGAGGCTGACAGTGTAGTCTCAGACCAGAAGTAAAGATGCTGACAATTTGATCTTAACTATACACAATTATTCAATGATTTCATTATATATAAAATAATAGTATAGTTACTATATTTTTTAATGTAAGATTGATGGAGAAAAAAAATCCTTTGAAAAACTAAAACAAAATAACTCTTATTAAACAAATTAAAACAAGTGATTAAAATAAAATATTTTATTAATCTTGGAGATTTAAGAATATTTTTTTTACAGACTGCATTTTTGTTAAAAAAAATGATGGAAGACAGACACTAACTATCTGCTTTATCATTATTAAAATTCATTATCAGCAAAATCCCACCTCTTCGCTGTAGAGGGCTCTAGATGCTGGAAGATTTTCTACTCTAATAGTTTCTTTCCTCGACCTGCTTGCCTTTGGAATACCCTCCCAGCTCCCTCGAATGTACCAACATGCAGAAATTTAGCTGCAATGTAAACAAACATCTTACTGCTCAATTCCCCTCCCCCAGGTTGCCCCCACCCCCACTATAAATATGGACCTCATCACAGTGCTTCAGTGGCAGTTTACTCTTCACTATACACAGTTATTCACCGATTTCATTATGCAATATTTTAATAAAGAAAACTCTAGCCAAGTCACAAGTATTCTATTCACAATCGACTGTTATTTCATGTCTTATAAGTGTTCAATGTGGCCACCACCTGCAACACAAACAATCTTCAATGCGATAAGAGAATTACTCAGCACATCATGATCCACTGAGTTGATCGCTGTTGTTATTAAATGATTAAGGTTATCAAGTCCGTGGATTACGGTGGAGCATAAACACAATCTTCTACATATCCCTACAAGAAAAAAAATCACGCAGTGATGTCTGGGGATTTGACAGGCCAAGCACAAAGAGTATTGAATTGTAAAATTCCATCTGCTTCCTCTTGTTGTTATTGGTAAGTGCCTAAATGAGGCGTAGTCTGTAAGGTTTCAAATGTAGACGTTTTCTTAGCACATGCCAGTTAGTGGATTGAAGGATCACAAGCTGACGATGAGCTTGATTCGTGGACTTCTATGAATGTGGACTCCATTCAAACACAGCATGGATTTTCTTCACTCGTTCCTCCGAAACTTGCGGTCATCCTAGACTTTTTCCTTTACACAGATACCTACTCCCTTGAAAAGCTGTTTAAACTACTGTCAAATGTTTTTAGGGCAGAGTGGATTAATGCGAAATTGCCTTCAAAAAGCATGCTGCACTGTGACAACCAAATTTGTTTTCACAAACTCGAGAGTGCAGAACGTTTTTTTGCTGAGGACTCACCATTCTGAAGGTATGACACGATAGTACCCTATTTAAAACTTAGAAAACACCTTTTTCAAAAGGTTACTGACTCATTCCATGACGACGCTTGAGAACTGAAGCAATGAGTCACGAGAAATAGGTACTTTCTTTTTGAATAACGCTGTATATTTATTTAACTTTTGATCCCTCTTCCTTTACTAAGTGTTGTTTCTCATTAATATCTTCACAAGAATCTATGTGCTCCTGATTTAAACTGACACATTATCATGTTCTCGCTAATATCTAGGCTGTAACTAACTGTATTTCTATGCCTGATATCTATCTGTCTAGTCACCTGACTATATCAACCAATCAACTATCCGCTTTTTACACATGGGGCAATCTGGCCCTGCATTCAAGATTTGTCTATCAAACTAAATACTCTATAATCATATATAATAAATCGTTTACAATAGGTATTGTGTTCTAGCAATAAATAACCAAAAGAGTTGATATGCCATAAAACAGGCAAAACTATAGGAGCTCATCTTAGTATATAATATTTTGTAACAAAAAGAATTGTCAATGTCCTTTTTATAAACAACAATGATAAGTTATTTATTGATGTGACCCAGACCGTTCTGCATAGGATGCCGAAGGTTAAGACAGTTTCACAGTGAAGGAAGTAATAATGTAAGAAAGTTTGTTGTCTGCTGCTTTTCTTTGAGTTGTATTTCTTCCAGTGGAAAATAGTGTTGTTTGGCTGTCCAGTGAACAGAGGCAGAAGAGAACACATCTTGCTTCGAAGGTGTCGCAAAGATCTCTGGGGTTTTTATCAATATTCCAAGGGGTTGGAAGTAGTTCTTCAAAGTTCTGGTTAAAATAAATATGCTATGGAATTTGATTGGTCCTCGTGTGACCAAATCACCTCACAGGGGCTGCTCTAAATGTTAATGTTTATGACTGCTACAAAACAAACTAAAGTTTTTAAATGTGTCATTATTCTTCCAACGTTTGTTTGGGCTGTTGACTTGGCCTGGTGCGGCACGTACCCCGGGCAGATTGAGCTGGCTTTGTTCAAAAGAGTAAGTTTCTAGGGAATATAAAATTCACAAGCGCTTCCCGGTTGCATGTGTATCCTGCTCAGATGAAATGTCTTTAGCGTTGTTAGTTTTTGCAGGGAGGTATCACCATCCTTCCACATACAGCGGTGACCCATCTCGTACTGACCAGGCTCAATGTCACTTAACTTCGGTGATCTAATGAGAACCGATGTGCCAACGCGATTATGCCGTATACGGTTGTTGGCTTTGCTGATTTATTAATACTCTAAAATGAATCAATTAAAAATTCTGCCTTTTTTGCTAATTGAGGAATTGGAGTGAATCGATAATTGTTTTAGGTAAAACTTTTGAGCTGATTTATTACCCAATTATAATTAATAGTGTACATGAACAGAGTTTCTTTTCAAGAACTTCCTATCTGTGGAACACATTACCATGGGATTGCTTCTCTGCATGCTACAACATGGTAGTTTTCAAATCCAATATCAAGTACTTGTCCTCCTAAGTAATCAAATTTTGTTCATTCCATTCATCATTTTCAATCCTCTCATTATATTTTTTATCATTCAACTGACAATACATCATTATCATTAACCCTTATCCTTGAGTGGCTTGTAATCTTGATAAGTGGTGACTCATTAGTAAAAAATAAAATAATGTATATAAGCCATCATCATCATCATCATCATCATCATCATCATCATCTGCAGTGATGAGTGCTTCATGAAAGCCACAAAGCCATAATCATACTTTTTCACATGATTCTGTCTTTCATGTCATCTTGCCAATCCTGATTGGTGAGTTTGTCCTGCCAGACGACATTAATAATCTCTCTGGGATGATGGACTCTCTTTATGCACATCACTCTGGTGGTAACATGTCAGTTTTCCATAGTCCCTCTTGTGCTTTTATGATACTATGGACTGTCTCCCCTTCAGAGCCAAGAAAGTGGTTCGCCGGGTCGCCCAACAATGATCGGAGGGTGTGATGGGTGGTCGGCCTAGTAGACAAAGGACCGAACATAGTATTTCCAGGTATGACTAAAGATATTTAGGAGTGAGACTTGTTTGCGACAGCTTTTGCGACAGTCTGAGTTTTATGACGAGTTTCCGTTAGTTTTACGGAGTTGACAGTTTATATCAGTTTTGAGTTTAAGACAGTTGACGTCCCGGAGAGGAGACGATTAGATGAGATTAGATTGGGCAGAGCCTTAGCAGACTTGAGATGAGCTGACGACTTCGGGTACCAACAATGGGGGGGCGTCGACAGTGTCACACGCACTCAGAATTTCAACTGACTTATACACAATGTATTTGAGTTTGTGTTTTTCTTGTGAGTTTGCATTGTTTTGTTTTTTTCGGGTTGTAAACCAGTGCTTATTCACTCAGTGACATAGATGACATGGCCAGAATGAGGACGAAAGATGAAGACGAGAAGAAAACCACGGCACACACAACATTAGGGTCGGTGGTTGTTGAGGGGATGCACATGGTTCGACACTTATCCTAGGCAGGATTTCTTTGTCGAAGTACTAAAATAAAACTTATAGGATTAAAAATTAATGGACACTAAATTTAGCAGAAGAACAAAGGAATCAAAAATTATACTATTTTCATGAAGGTCATCAGGCCATGATCATGTTTCTCCACTATTGTTCGCATGATCTAGCTGCTGGTGTTGATATTCCTCCATTTCCAAGTTACTTTTTATCGTATCTTTGAATCTTGGTCTTGACCTTCATGCAGTTGGGAATACAACAGTTGCCTTGGTAGGTGTTCAGATTCGATTCTCTTCAGGTGTCCTACTCATCTGAGTTTCTTCTGTATTAGTAGATCTGCCATAGATGGTAGGCTTGCATTCAATGGCGTGCAAAGGGAGGGGGCGATAGGACAGTGGCTTTGGTCATCCAAACTGAGGGGGAGGGAGCATCCAATCATATTCAAACTATCTCCCTTTCTTATAACATTTCTCAGTACTAGGACTTATACATGAGTCTTTGGGGCATACAATCAAGGATTTGGCTCTGGGCATCACCAGACCTCTTCACACTACTGCTTGCATTCCAGTATTTTCTGATTGATGATTTTGTTCTGCCAAACTACATTCATAATCTCTCTGATATGACACATCATCTAACCATGGAACTGTTTAATTTCACTATGCTATATATTCCATAATTCATGGTCGGGTCCCTAGGCTTCCAGCTTTTTGGTATCCATTTACCCCCCCCCCCTGAATCTCACACTCTGTGTTCATATAATTTATTGCGATAATATTTAACTTACCCTTAGCGTCTGTCATATACAAAAGTGATTCGTATAAATTAATTTTAGTGATACTCACAGTGCATTTACCCTATCCATGGTGTTAACATCTAAAACACAAAGAAAATAAATGGTTGTGTGAGTCCTTGCTTTTAGTGAACCCCCTCGGCTACATCCTAGTCAGCCTCATGAATAATACTGCACTGTATGCATGCTGGGAAATGTGATTTGATGTTATAGAGTTAACACAAAGAAGGGAAGTATTGGTTCAAGCCTTTGCCAAATGTGCATGGATCCAACAGAATTTGAATTTGGTCTATTGATTCCATAGTTCACATAAACCAATCTACGTTGTTAATTATTTAAAAATTCATTATACGTAAAACCTGACTCCTGATGCAATCCTCTACCTATATAAGAGTCGGGTACGTCCTAAGATGGAGTACTGCTGCCACATCTAGGGAGGCGCCACTCAAAGCACTTTCTGTTGCCTAGACAAATTTCAAAGTCAACTTCGAAATCTAGTGGTGGATGATCTCTTTTGTTTCTTTACAGCCCGTTTTCTCACAGAAGAGATATTGTTAGTCTCTCTCTACCCTATCGCTATTTCCATGGAAGATGCTCGACTGAGCTCCATCTGTTGTTCTTCCTTGTAAGATATTCACACCAAGAACTTGTCTTTCTACCACAACTAAAAACTCCTTTTTTCCTCTGTATGCCTAGCATCAGGCGGAATTTACATAGAACAAAGCTTCTTTGCAAGGGCTTCCTGTTTGTGGAGATTACAACATGGTCGTCTTCAAATTCAGTGTTAACAGATTCATGTCATGAACTCCATCAACCATTCTCAATCCTTTCATAAGGTTCTTCATCTCTCAACTGACAATCATTCCATCTCATTAACACTTATCCTCGAGTGGCCTTTGACCTTGATGAATGTTGATACATTAGTAAAAACAAAAAGTTTTCATACAATGAATATTTATAAGATGTTTTGAAAAATATAAACTTTTCAAAATATGTAAGATTAATTTTTATTTTTGTTTACATTGTAATTTACCACTTTCTTTTTTCTCAGCAACAAATCAAACTGCAATGTTTGATGACAGTGATGAAGATTTTGATAGTGCTTCTCAAGTGGCATCGAGCACTCAGGTAAGAATCAATTCAAGGTTTTTATCTATTCAAAAAAAACCTTTTCTCTTTATTTGTTTCTTCTCTCAATTTGTTATATAAAGAAGGGGTGGTGGAATATATCAGAGGCTCTAATTGGTTGAGCATGATCTCATAGTTGGAGTGAGAGCATATTCTAAGTGGAATTAAGTAGTCATTGGTGTGTGACATGATGAGGAGTTTGCTGGTGCAATATTAATTGATTAATTAAGTTAAATTGATTGTGGAATAATTAATTAAAAGAAATTGGAGCTTAATACACTTTTGAGGTGATGAAAATTGCCCAAATCTTATTAAATGGACGATTTAATTAAACAGGTCATATACTTTGTGTCTGAGTGACAACCAAAAACATCACTTTTGATTATGAAGAACGAAAATTGAAAAGGTCATGTTTAAATCTGAAGTCTAAAGCTGATAGAAAATACACAAACTAAATGTTGTCATAATTCAAATCACAGATTGAAACGTGGTGTTTCTCATGTTGAGAATGATGGCTGAAAAAAGTCGCTTTTTGTTTTGACTTAACAGCTGAATTTTCAAGAAATCATTTTCAGGTCAGATTGATTTATGTTGGAAAATTAAAAAGGTCCAAGGGTGCACTTATCATATCTGATATCAACAAATACTAAGGTGTACTATTTGTAAATAAGACCCAGCTTACATACTGTGACTTGGATTTAAGGTACACCTTTTTGGGTGAAACAAAGGTTCTCATTGCTCAACCAATTGTAAGAAAGCAGAAAATTGGTTAGCGAATCACAAAACTCGTCTCAAGTGAAAGATCTCAATAAAATAACTAAAGCTTGAAAAGGTCAGCAGAAGACACTCTGAGAGACCCTTAAGGGACAAGAGCATGAAGTAAATATTCAAAGTGAGCTAACCAGGATTTAACACCAGTCAAATTCTTCAACTTGTCTTTTCTCCCAGCAAGAGCAACATAACTTTTCTTTTTTAGTATTGTTACACACCTGTGTTCCAATAAATATTTCTTATTGTCCATGGTGAGTTTTTCTCGTTTTTGTGTTGCCGACAAAACTGACCGCTTATTCAATTTCTCAACTAAGTTGTGTCAGCACCAAATTATACGGATCTTTTAAACACAGCATGGACATAGAAAGATTGAAAGAGCAACTAGTCGGAACGCATGCACCACATTTGGTGCTATGACCAGGATACAACCCTGAGTGACTTTTACGACAGAGTTGGACCACATATGCTGTCTCAAGACATGGGATTCGACCATGAAATATCTCCATTGCCATACATGCCAAATAAGGAGCAACCCCACGAGATCCCCATGGTTTATCTGCAACAAAGAAAAGAATGACCTTGAGAAATTCCCACAGTCATGCACACCAAATTCTTATGAAAGCCTCTGTTTCGTCTCCAAAAGATGGATTTTAAATCTGAGCCATAAATATGTGGGTTAGGTCTTCTTTAAAAAATAGCACACATTGCTGTTTGTAACCTTTTTAATTTTACCAA
Organism: Sepiola atlantica; assembly: GCA_963556195.1. Taxonomy (NCBI): domain Eukaryota; kingdom Metazoa; phylum Mollusca; class Cephalopoda; order Sepiida; family Sepiolidae; genus Sepiola; species Sepiola atlantica. Next base: position 74,673,283 of record OY744524.1, on the reverse strand, counting down.
TATAAATTATTTTTTTTATTAATCAATTTCATTAGGAGACTCAGTTATAACAAAATATTGCCATATGTTTGTATTTTTTTATGCATAGAAATACAAAGTTGCAATCAGAAAGTTTTAAAAGATATGAAAATTTTTAAAGAAAATAAACTTCTTGTTTTAAGGAACAATTATTTTCGCAAAATAATCGTGTCATCTGCATCTGGATACATTTTAAATATCTTTCATGAATTCGATGAATTGAATATCTTTTGATAAATGATACGCTGGATGTGTAATGTAAGTCTTAAAGACAGGCTTAGTTTTGATGACCTCAGAGGAAGATTAAATCTGGACAGTATAGGAAGATGTGTGCAGAAGAGTAGAGATAGGTTAGTTTGGAAGTCAATTTCTTTAAGTCGTCCAACACATGCCAGCATGTAAAACAGACATTAAACTGAATATTATGATTATTATGATCAAAAACATCATCATCAGCAGCAGCAGCAAAAGATATTGTCTCGATACATTTTGAATATCTTTCGTATTTTGTAGAAACTGAAGATTTAATTAATTTTTCAATTCTTCCTTTTTTAAACAACTTTTGGAGATTTGTGTTGCTAGATATGAGAATTTACACTTTGGATAATTTTTTTTGTTGTTGTTATTAATTACAATTCTTCCATTGCAGAAAATGCCGTACTGGGATTCTAAATATTTCGATGGTAAGTTTTTAGTTTGTATTGCTATATACCATAAGTTTGAGAGTGAGGTGTATCTGCAATATACAAGCGTATTAGTAGATGTAGAACAGTTAAGGTAGCAGGTCCAGTTCACTAAGGAAAACATGGGAGGAAGTGAAAATAAAATAAATGATATTCTTATGTTTCGAAATTTGTTAGATGAGGATTGATAATTTGTATCATTTGGATTATTCGAACTACTGTTCTCATCTTGGATGTTATTCTCACAATGTTTATGCCGATTTAATCTCTGACTTCCTGCAGGTACGGCTTGCCAAACTCGGGGAATCTGTATGGAATTTTGATCTGAACCCTTTATTTAATCCATGCTCTCGTTTTTTTTCTGTAAATGAAACCAGGCTTCCTTGTGAACCCCTGGTTTCATTAATACACCAGACCTGTATAATTATAAATAAATAAATATTATGCTCTTACTACCATAAACGAGCACTCGCTTAACTTTTTCTCTGCACATTTCAGAAGTACTACATATATATATTAATTTACATAAAGTTAGGTATGTGTATATGTTTATATATTTTTATGTACAGAGTACACTCCTAAACTAATTAACAGATTATGAATTTTGGAACACAGCTGGGTGCTTCTTGACATGACCCTCCCCTGTAAATATGCTAAATAAAATTCTAATTTTAAGAAATATGTACTTATTATGGTGATTAAAAACCGGTAACCAAATTTTACAGAAACTACCAATAGTTATTTTATTATTTAAGATATTTACATTTTTTTCATTGATTGATTAAATGACTAGAAAGCCGCCATTTTAAAAATTTATCATGAGAAATAACTCATTTCTGTCACTTCTGGTGCAAATGGTGAATTCCTATTTAGCAGAATGTATGTGACGACAGAAAACTAATTAACTGATCATAGAATTTTGGGACACAGCTGTTAGTCCTAAGGGTTTGTAATGTGGACTATATTTAGTTTTAGTTTTATGCAAAAGGGGGAAAAAATGGCGGAAGTCTTTCGTGGAATTTCAGATACCTTAAGTGTTTGTGAAATTTAAAAAATAGGTATTAGACATCAATTAATAAATATTCACCAAATTTCAGTTTCTTTGGAATATTTTAAAGGGTTATCGGGGTTATAATAGTGGCACAACCTTGCAGTTGAAAATTTTAATATTTCAGATTAGCTTTAAATTTGGTCCATAGTCATTAGACACCAATTAAGCAAGATTCCCTTAATTTCAATTTTTTATTAAGACCCCTTAAGATTAAGCTTTAAATTTTAGAGGTTTTCTAGAATCAAAATCATATAATGGATTTTAATCAACATTTGAATAAGGATTCTAGACATAAGGTTTAGTATCATTATATCATTTTATTCTTCTGTACAGGGAACATAAAAATGGTGCAAAACTGTACTGTTCGGAAATTAATTTTACCTATCTTGACAGTGTTAATATCTCTTTTAAACATGAACTTAGAATCGTGCATGGTCGCAAATAGGTATAAATTTCCGAAAGTTCATTTTTTTTAAGCATCTTTAAAATTTAAAACTTAAAGAAAGATGCAAAAAATTATTTTGATTTTAATAAAAATATTTGCATCAAACACATGGTTCCTGAAGGCATTTTGCCGCTTTCTTTAAGTTATATATATATATATATATATATATATATAGTAAGTTATAAAAAAATGTATGACAATTAAGCTACACAGAGGCATCCGCGTTTCATCCCCATAGGGAATCGTCAGGCATTGATTCGGGGATGAAATGCGGATGCCTCTGTGTAGCTTAATTGTTATAAATATATTTTCATAACTTACTACCTAACTCTAATCACCTATTGAGCACTGTTGAAGTAAATACTGAAAATCGATACATAATATACTATATCTCCTTATAATATTATGTGTGGATACATGAAATAATAATATATATATATAATAATCAAGGTTGAAATTTCTTAAACCAATTCACTTTTTCTTACATCTTCACAGATAGTGCAGAGATGTTAGGGCAAAGGAACATCGAACTTTCTTTTCAGTCATGATCATTTCCTATTTTTCTGTACTTTCTGTGACAATTTCTTTTATACATTTTCTCAGACAATGGCGTTGAACTTTGTGGCAGGGTGGTTGTAATTTTTCAAACCATAATGACAATTGAAATTACAAACTAAATGATAGGTATAGTATTTGCAATCACAGTTCTCCGTAATAAACTGATAGCTTTATTATTATTATTATTATTATTACTTATTATTATTACTTATTATTATTATTATATTAAAATAAAAAAAAAATAAAGAAATAATAATAATAATAATACAATAATAATAATGATGATGTGAAAAATAAAGAATAGTTGTTATAATATTCTGTTCTTCTTCCGGGTGCCTAGTGTCAGGCGGAATTTCCATGAACAAAGCTTCTTCGCAAGGGTTTCCCATCTGTGGAACATATTAACATGGGACTGCCTCCCTGCAGATTACAACATGGTCATTTCAAATCTAATATCAACAGATTCCTCCCATGAACCGTCCCCACAGGTATTCATTCTTAATCCCCTCATCTCTTGACAGTCATTTCATCTCATTAACTCTTGTCCTCGAGTGACTTTTGGCCTTGATAAGAGAGAGATTTTTAGAGCATTTCATTTTTTGGCTAATGTTTATTATTTACTTTTAGGTGAAACCTATTCTATTGGGAGGACTCCAAGTCCACAGCCCTTACCACATCAGAGTCGCACATTTCTCAACAAATCTGTCACAATGTAAGTTTTTTTTTAACTTTCCATCTTATCTTATATATAAAATAAAGTCGTTTTTTCCCCTTTACCTTTGGCAATTATAGACTTCATACCAAAATCTTAATATGCTACACATTTCTGCAAACCACCTACAACACTTCTTAATGCATGTTTCACAAACTTATGCCTACATTTCTTCTACATACTACATATTATTACATTTAATCCGACTTACCTGGTTCTCTAAAATACATTTTCCATAAAGAAGGTAACAAACACTTTCACTCCCTATTCATTTTCTCCTCACACGTAACTCTTTGACACTGGGTCCTTTCTTAATATGAAGGATATTCTTTTAACACACCCACATTATTTCATTTCAACCTCCTTATTCTTTTCTACATAATATACAGACATCCAAAACAAAATAATAATCGTTTTTTAAATTAACAAATTTATTTGCAAAATTATGTTGTTTACTTTTGAGTATGTATATTTACATCCTGCAAGAAGATCCATATGTAAAAAAAATATTAACCTAAGCCTAAGTCCGTGTGCCAAATAAACAACCTCTGCATGAATAAAATTTTATCCACAAATTTCAGAAAAAAAATTAGTATTACCGACATACATTGTTTTGAAGCAAATACACTTGGGATAATGTCGAATTTGTGACCTATTTGCATTAACACAATTTGCAATCAATTATTTATGGATAAATCCTATTTTAATCATTTACAATGAAACTGCGACTTTGTAATACTAATTTGTTCTATGAAATTTGTGGATGCAATTGTATTCATGCGCAGGTTGTTTTTCTGCAACACGGACTTAGGCTTATGTTGTGTATAAAAGTTAAATCATTCTTTTCTATTTCACCCGGGCAACGCCGGGACCCGAGTCCTGCTAGTACTGAATATAAATTTTTATCAATTTCTTTTTATTTAAAAAAAATATCTTTTTTTTTTCGTTTTCTGTTTTGCTTAGTCAAGAGCCTATTAGAACTAATTCACCAATCACAGGTCGCCTACGATTATCAGCTTCGTCCCTGTCTGCCTCAATTCCATCCACAACCGGTACAAATCTATCCACCAACAACAGCTTATCATTCAGAGAAAAACAGGTAAAACGGACATTTTTCCATTCTTTAATACAGGGTCCGCCATAAGTAACTGTATAATTTTATTTCAACATAATAAACATAACATGGAAGAAATATACAACTGCAATATAGAAAACGAACAAATGGTACACTAAAGTTTTGTGCAATGTAAAATATGATGTTTATTAAAACATTTGGTGCTTCTGTGTTATTAGGGACAGATGAAATTTCATCTTTAATTTAGAAGAGTCAGTTGAAAGGGGAGATAATTCAAACGGTTTTTTTATTGTAACCATAACCCATAAGGAAAATCCAGAGAATTAGTAAAAAAAAAAAAATTTAAAAAAAGGGTACTTATGCAGTTTACGGACCGGGCTGAAATAATGTTATAATTTAGAAAGCCATTCTTAACATGGGGAGGTGGGGGGTTGATTAACTATTCTGTTTATTAAATTTTTGGGTGAAAGTACAGAATAGTTTATCAAACCCCCACCTCCTCATGTTAAGAGTGGCTTTCTAAATTATAACGTTATCATTTCAGTCCAGTCTATAAACTGCATAAGTACCCTTTTAAAAAATTTATTTTCTTATTAATTCTCTGAATTTTCCTTATGGGTTATGGTTACAACAAAAAAAATAGTTTAAATTATCTCCCCTTTCAACTGACTCTTCTAAAATAAAAATGAAAATTTCATCTGTCCCCAATAATACAGAAGCACCAAACATTTATTAAAGCTCTGTGTGCCCTCCATGGCTCAATGTAATGTACTAATATTTCAGCATACTTTGGTGCACAGCTCCAATGGCATTTGAGCAATGTCAGCTCGGATCTGTTTCTTAAGTTCAACGATGCTATAAAATTATACAAATTTCGTTTTCGAATGACACATGAAATAGATGAAATAATTATGTATCAACAAAGTTACAAACAAAAGAAAATATGTAGTTACTGATGGCGGACCCTATATATACATACAAGATCACTGATATTTAATTACATGCACATTTTGTAAGAACAAAAAACTAAAATAAAAAAGTGATTTAATTTATGAAAAGAGTTATCAAATTCTGATCTGCTGGCTCATCATTGTTTTCTTCTGTATAATTATTTATAATTAGTTATATATTTTGCACATACTGCTATCTCGTTCCAATTGTTATAGTCAAGTTAAAAAATTATATATTTAAAAAGTTCAAAACATTAATTATGATTTCAAATATTTGAACTTTACTCCAGAAATAAATATTCAACCATGTCATTTTTCATATGTTCATATACGCGCATTTCTACTAAAAAAAACATTTTTATTAGTAAAATTACATTTAAGTAAAGATACAGAATGCAAATGATTTTCTTCATCAGTATATAAAAAATTTATAAATTTCAATCATATATATATGTACATACCAGAGCTCGTCAATGAACACATTCCATCATCAAAAACAACTTGCCCCCCCCCCTTGTAGTTCTATCATATATCAATTTTCATGTCAGTGTGAGGCTGACTATATAGGCAGAACTAGTCAGTGGCTACATGATCGTATTATTACCATAAAATATGCAGTGAAAGACTGGATAATTTGCATAAGTCATTCTCCACATCTAGAAATGCAATAAAACACCTTTTAAATAGCCTGGAATGTGTCTCGAATCTTAATGTGGATTCTTTCTGTTTTGATCAGGTCCCACTCAACTTATCATTTAAAAGTATTGGATATGATATACATTAAGACCCACATACCTTCCTTATGAGGAGGGCCTGTGGACGAGTGGTTATAGCACTTGTCTTTGGGCTGGACGACCCGGGTTCGATCCCACTCACGGCATGCGAATTTTCGGGTCTGAAAACTCCCTCTGTCCACCCAGCAGTAAATGGGTACCTGACTAAAACTCAGGGAAGGTTCAAGGCAGCGGAAGGAGAGGGATGAGCTCCGCCTTCCATATGCTGTGCCCTAGACACGGTTATTCTTAACAAATCCCCGCCGCTACGGCCATGGGCAGTGTGCAATGTCGGCAACGACACTCGTGCGCGACCAGGCTATGCGACCTTTACCTTTTACCTTCCTTATGTAGAAAGAAGGAAAATCTTTTCGGCTTAAGTGTTATTTCCTATATATATATATATATATATATATATATATATAATATATTGTCATATTACGTGTCAAATCATCTCAACTGGAGTCCATGGCAGATTGCCTCACCATAATCAATGCTCCCTAGTTCCAACCAGCACATACTCAATTGGGAAACTTTTTAAGAAAACAACATTATCAGGTTTGCTGTCTCATAACGGTTGGGTCTCTATTTATGTCTTCTACATTGATGCTACTGTGGCCAAACTGTTGACGAGTTTGCCCTGCACCCCCTCTCTTACACATTCAGCAACGAGGATCTGCCTAATCACTCCGCACTGAATGACATACTGAAATGAGGTCACAATTCCGCTGGATTTGCATCACTTCGCAAACCAGTTAGTCTAAACAGGTGACCGTCGCTGATCCGGCGACATGATACTCTTTACTTTTCGAACCGGAAAGCCACTTTCTCTGAACCTTTCATGCCGGCAAGAATTGAGGAATCTGCTATTAATCCTGGCACAGGAGCTCCATTCAACAAAACTAGAAAAACAACGAGTACATCTCCCTAACCGACCGTTTCATTTTCCAATCTATCTCGGTCGAAGCATCAGGTGTCCTCGCTTCTGATACTTCACGATTCATTGGACGGATGATAGCCAATTGTATGAAGAACATTTTTAAAAGAAAAAACAAATTTATCTTTCTCTGACATGTAAAATGTCATAATAGAATGTGCCCGTTAACAGAAATTACTGACAACAGCGTTGGATATATAAATAAATATAGATACAAAACTGCTATTATTATAGACATTTAATAAATTTAAAAAATGGGCATTTTGTCTCCATTTTCAAATAAATGCATCTGATTTGTCAATAGGAGAAACATCCACTCAAATTATTTTATATTTTAATAAAAATATAATTTATCAAAAATTGATAATTTTAAAAGAACATCTTTTATGTTTATTAACTTAGATTAATCCTGAGATTTTCAATATGGTAAAGAACCAAATCAATATGAGATTTTGAAAATTTTTTTGTTTTCTTTTGCCAGGGTGTCAGCAACAGTCACAATCTAATTGACTTAAAGACGTCAAGTCACGGTTGGGAGTTTTCAGATGATTCTGATGGAAGCATTCTATCCACACATTCCACACGTAAGCTCAATTATCATTTAAAATATTATGAATAATTGAGATGGCTCACTTTTTAAAAAAAAAAGATGATTGGCAAAGAAAATAAATTATTCAGAGTTGGAAAAGCAAATTGATTGTTTGAAAATATTTAAAATGTCAATTAAACATGAAAGCCTATTTCAGGCTTTCATGTTTAATTGACATTTTAAATGCTTACAACCAATTTTTTTTTATCATATTTGGTTCAACGCCCATTTTACATGTGTTGGATGGCATTTAGAAATTGACTTCCAAACTAACCTATCTCTGACCAGGCCTTTATTTATCCCTTTTTCTGTCAAGTCCATCCTTATCACTTCCTTGGCCAACTGACCCTGCTACCGCAATAGTTCTACATCTACTGACCCAAGAACTCTCATCCATTCTTTCAATGTGACCATACCATCAAAGTCTCCTGTTCTGCACACATCCTCCTATAGTGTCCAGATTTAATCTTCCTTTGAGCTCATTAGATCTAAACCTGTCTTTCAGACTCACGTTACACATCCATCATATCATTTCTCTCCATGCAACACATATCCTCAACCCTCCCCGACCAGGTTTCACACTGTTAATGTAGAAGAAAAATTGTAACACTGCCAGTTGAGATTTGGAAAAATCAAATTTCAACTTGATAACTACTAAAACACTTTTGATCTTGCTTATATTTCATATCATTTCTCTCGATGTAATTCCAGTCGGAAGATAGGAGCACATTTTCTAGCATGAAAATAACTTTGATGCCTACAGGAGTTACTCCCACATCATGAAAACAATCATCATATTCAGTTTAGCAATCGTTTTACATGCTGACATGTGTTGGATGAATTTTAGAAACTGACTTCCAAACTACCTGTTCTACATTTACTAACCTAAGAACTCTCATTCTTTCTTGTGACCATACTAATGAAGTCTCCTGTTCTGCACACACTAGTTGGGGAAGCAAAATGGAAGGCGAACGCTGCTGAAAAGTATGCAAGGAGGAAAGAAAGGGCAAAAGCAAGTGGGCTTCCTCCTTCGTCTGTAGCAGACTACAAAGCCTGCCCAGGTTTAGTCAGTATAAAGTATGAAGCTTGTAATAAAAGAAACACTTATGCCATTTTTTCCAATTTTATATAAAAAAAAACTAAAAAGATTGTTTTATTTTAAATGCCAAAACTATTAAATTTATATCAAATTTTAAAATGAAAAGATTTCTACAAAAGACATTAAGTTGAATTGAAAAGAAAAAGTTTTTATGAAAAAACATTAAAATTGCCTAATAACGTTCCATTGATTAAGTAAATCATTTTAAAATCAGATTTAATATATAAAAGAAAATTTCTAGGCAAACAAGAATTTATTTTTTAAATATAATTTAACATTTAATTATATACAAAGAAAAACTAGTAATCGAATTGCCCTTTTCACTGATTATTTTCAATCAAATTGACAATCTCATTAACCCGTACCCAGAGTGGTCTTTGGGCCTTGTTAAATGGTGACTCAGTATTAAAAAAATGTTTTTGATATAGAAATGGCATGAATTCTTCAAGGTCTCAATTATATTCTAATCTCTTGTAGGTTTACCCTAAGGATTCTAAACTATTTCTATAATTAAGATTTTTTCTTTAGTTTAGCTATTTTTCTTTGTATAACTACCGATTCATATATTCTAACAATAACATTTCTGTAGAAATTGGTATATTCTGACTAGTTCTCATCTTGTTTTTATCACGTTTCGGCCGATGTAATCTCAGACCTCCTTCAGGTGTACCTTGCCGAACTCAGGAATCTGGACGGAATTTCAAACGAAAACCTTTATTAAATCCACGGGGGTAGCATGCTCTCGTTCTATCTGCCATGATTGCGAAGAAGTATTCAGTAATTTGCAATTCTGAGGAACATTCAGGACCTGTGGATATAGTATTAAGAAAAATTGCGAATTACTGAAGACTTCTTCCCAGTCATGGCAGATGGAACAAGAGCATGCTACCACTGTGGACTTAATAAAGGGTTCCGTTCGAAATTCTGTCCAGAGTTCTACAAAGTACACCTGAAGAAGGTTGGGGGTTACATCGGCCGAAACGCGATACAAACACCCAAAATGAGAACAGTAGTCCGAATATACCAAATTCTGTCATCTTTTGTTTTGAATGTTTTATTTTCAGAATTAGTTTTGACAAATTATATAAAATTAGTCTATAAAAAACTTAAATTGCACAAATATTTGTTATCAAAACTGCATCTTATATTAACAGATCGGAGAGCAAAGAAATTCCCAAAAGGTATGTACCTCTTTAAAATAAAAATTATTTATTTGCACCCCTACAAAGCCAGGTTTTATACAAAGTTTCTTTAATTATGGAGGGGGGAGAAGCAGCAGCTATTTAAGCTGAGCTGGTTCTTCAAGTCTGACAAATTTATTCTAAAAAAAGAAAAAAAAAAAAAAAAAAAACCTTTTCTATTATATATAAAGGAGTTTGTCCAGCGAAAAGAAAAAAAAAAAATGCAGACACCCACAAAGGATATATTTTTTTTAATGTTATGTAGTAATTTGGCAACAATTTTTTTTAATTGAGAACACTTGACTAATTCATGAAGTAAAACGTCTTCAAGTTGATACCAAGATTTGTTACCATTGCACTAATTTCAAATTTAGAAAATAAATTTTTATGTGAGTATGTAAAAACTTTCTAAGCCTTACACAGAAAGAAAAGCCATACATTTTTGTTGTGGCAGCGCTGAAGTAGAAAAACTAATTTAAGTTACTGTGCAGGTGAGAAGTGTGCAACTGAAGTAAGATTGAGAAAAAAAACCAAAAAAAACGAGCGAAGCAAACACGAATGCCAGAACACAAGACTTGAACCCACTTACACTGATTAGAGCCCATTTCAAAAACTTGTTCTTCAGCCAGAAATGCTGGCAGTGTCAATTACATCTTCAATGTAATGGAACTATCTTTGCATGTCTATTGTCCAATAAAATCTGAACAAGTCACCAAACTATTGCTCTGTTTATACAGCCACACTATTTTTAATACCACTGAACATATTTAGAGAAAGTAATCCTATAGTCGTTATCAAATTGACATCTGTTCATATAAAGTCTTTACTTCTATATAAGAAGTAATAAAAGTAAAGAGATTTATTAGTTTTAGTTATGGAAGAATTTTTTAAAGAAATCAAAAGTAACAGTATGCTGGAGAGTGGACTTTAGTAATTTACTAAGATTTCAAATAAATATAAGAAAAAAATCTTAATTCTGCCTTATTAGCTCTTCGTGCAAAACTTATTACCCATCCTGGGATGGAGGTTTTAATTTAGTATAAATATCAGAACATTTGATAAATTGTAATTTAAGAAATGACATTAGATCAGGTCTTTATTTTTCAAAAACAATTCGTTCTTTGCAGGTGGATACTAATAAAATGCAAGAATCAATGCTTCTTGTCTACATGATGTATGGATGGAGGAAGAAGAAAAAAATATATTAAACGACCAATTTTCTCAGCTCAGTCCTATTTTTATCATAAAGGAAATCCATCCAGAGGGAAACAATTGCTTGTGGCATCAAAAAACATTCCAGAAAATGTAAAATTTCAGATTAAAAAATATTATCAATATTTTTGGAGTCGTTTTTCTTTTTTCTTTCAATGCACTGTTTAGGATAAAAATTTTTTTAAAAATCAGTCACTAAAGATATAGCTAACAATTGTAAAACATTTCTAAAGTTTAGGTTCAGAATTAAAATATTGTTAATTAAAAGTTACTGAACCTAACAAACATCCTTCAAAATAGTATAAAAAAGAAAAGAAAAAAGTAGTTAGCTGCATGACCCCCCCCCATGTTTCATAACTCATATCAGATTGGAAGCGCACCTTAGATGAAAATTATTTACAATGTTTATCACAAGGATAGGAAAACCAAGACTAGCCTCACAATAAGCATCATAGAACAAAATCTAAATAGCACTGTTGTACAAATTTATAAGAGAAAAAAAATGCTAAAAGTAAAAAAATTTCATATTGGAAAGCTGATATTTTTCCGATGATGCAGCTCCAGAATACACAAATCAAAAACTTGTACAACAACAATTTAAATTTATGCAGAATGACACAGGTAACACTAAAAATCAATTCAAAGTAACAAATCACATCTGTTTTATTACGCAAAATATTTCGACTGAAGTCAGATCTGCGCTGCTATAGTCTATGGACATGTTGAACAAAGCTGATTGGATAGACAGATGTACGTAGATCTCAATTGAGGATAAGTGACGAAAAGACAAACCGAGAAAGACTTGGAATTACAAAGAAAAAATGATCTCGAGTAATGACACATCAAAACTAACGTACATCGATAGTTTCAGGAAAAAGATAATTTTGTGCTGTCATGGGCCAACCAACATGTGATGTGGAAGAGACATATTAAACAAAGTTAAAATGTCTTTGATAAATAATCAAGTGTTTGTTACAACCAAGAGCTGCATTTATACATCCAGATATTTTAAATACTCTGATCAGTTTGAATTAATCTAGTAAGTGACACCGCGAGAATTATACAAACCTTATATTAACTTTTATTTACCATAAAATGTATTCTAATTAAAAACTTAATTTTTGCAAATATGGAATTCAATGTTAAATGCATGTTATGAAACCATGATGACCCACTTAAAAGGCTTTTAAGTGGGTCATAACAATTCTATGTACACAAAAAAGAACAAAGATGTTATTCAATTTTTTTTATTTATTTCTCTTTAATAATATTCCATTAGTTAAGAGGCCATCTGTTCTGTAGGCATGCTGCGGATGATGTCAGAATCACCTAAAAAAAAATTAAAATAAAATAATTAAAAGTTAGCAATTTAGAATCGAACATAAAATCCATACGGACAACTAATTAACAGGATTCAACTTGAGTCAATTACGATGAACAAAAGGAAAATTGTAATTAAAATTTAAAAAAATAAAATCTTCAGAGTAGTATCTGTTCTGATTTAGTCTTTTCTGTCCTCAGTAAGTGAAGAAGTCCTAGACAGAGGCAAGGAAATAGATTTTTCAGAAAAATACAATTTAATAGGTTAGTCATCAAAAATTTCATTTTCCTTTGGTAAAATATACTGCATGTAAGATGCAATTAAAGACCCTTTAATATTATATCACGCTATACACATGATTAATGAATCCATTCTTTGATTAGATGCCACCTATTCTTCCCATTGAAATTAATCGTTTCCCCACAGAAAAAAAGTATTTCATTAATTACTTCTTACAAAACTTTTGCACCACTAACCCTTTAGTCACATAAGCTGCCTTTTGCACATCTTTATGAAAATGGTACAGACCATTGATTTCACCAGGTCATACGGCTGAATGAGATCAGTAAGACCACTTTTATGTTGATTAGCATATTGCAAGAGCTAAGAATGTTCTCAGCACACAAATCTGAGTATAACTGATGCTCTGTGAGGAGATAACATGGCACAATAGACTGCAACTGTGCACTAATGCATTGTTCTTAGAATGTTGTCAGTGAACCGGGGTACCACTATGTATATCATTTAAATCTGATCCCACAATTTTTTTTCTTTTCTTTTTTACTTGTGTATTGATTCGAATTAGAAATAAGATGTCACAATATATGTACATCTAAATAGATTAAGAGAAACTACAAAAAACATTTCTATTAATGTATATATAAGAACAGACTGCGTTGGTTGGGTCACATTGAGCGTAGCGATGGCTGGATGGCTAAAGTCCAACAGTTGAATGTGCCAGCAGAGAATATCACCACTGGCAGACCCAAGTTGACTTGGGAGGACGTAGTCAAACATGATAGGAAGGCCATGGGTATGGATTCCATCAAGCCTTGCCAAAGACAGGAGTGGAGAGGAAGACTTAGATTTCGAGACTAGACAATCAGGCCCCACCCTCATCAGAGGATTAATTGTGGCCTGATTCAACAAATAAACCGGTTGATAAAATAAAAATTATAAAAGATAAAAAAACATTTCTATCAATGTATATATAAACTAAAAATTATGAAAGATAAAAAAACTCACCGGGATCTGTGATACTGAGGGTGCATACTCTGAAGTATTTTCCGCAAGCTGTTCCCAAATCAATGTTATTGCCATTGTAATGATGGACACCCGTTTTGGCCAACATAGCATAGTATTCAACTTCGCTTTTCCTACGAGGAGGAAAAAAAAACATTTTAAAATTGAAGATTACATAAGGTGCTGATATTATAGAGTTCAACTTTGGTGACATCAATTGAATACTTAAATTATTCATGACAAAGTTTTCTTCAAACTTAATTAATACAAAAAATAAACTATATCTTGAAGATTCTTTAAGCGAATCATGCTGGCATCACCTGTTTCTGTTTTTTTAACATCATACCAGCTCAATCTGGCTTTGTTTAAAACTAAGCCATGCAACTAAATGACATTTATATTAAAGAATGGGGAGAACAGAAACTTGAAAAGAAGCCTCAGCCACATTAGGACATGGCCGGCCAATTTTCCATAGACATTTAATTCAGCCCCGGCACATTCTGCACGGGGTTCTCCTACATGTACGAGTGACAAATTTCTGTAATTCGATCTGGCTAGAAAACTAGGACACTTTATACTATTGTGTCGAAGATTGAGGGAATAAACAGAAAATGCAATTCAGATTGGCCAGCTAATATTTTCAGTTTATTTTCAAGTCATTAGAAGTAGTTAAAAATAATCACCAATTCAAAATGCCGGAAAATAAACCGATATGTCAGATTGATTCAGACATACCATAATATTAGCTGGATAATGTAAGAAAAATATTTCTACAAATCAAATTTGTGTAGGAAAAGAATATTTAACAACTGTTAAGAATGGGGTTTCTAAATAACTCATTCTTTACATTAGGAGAGAAGGAGGAGTGGGTGGTAAGGCTTTATCAATTATTCTGTCTTTTCATTTTTTTTTAAAAGCACACAGTCAATTTCCAGGCAATCAGAAATTCATTTACTAAATTTAAAGACCAAGTTCAAACGAATATATGATCGATAATTCCACTATACTTGGAAGTGACAAAGAACCCAAACTGACTTATCAAACAAATCAATAGAGAATAGATTGGTCAATACATAGTATTTATAAAAGGCATTTTATAATAAGCAATAATTACAAAATGACATTGGGATAAATATTTGTAGCGACGAGCATTTCAACCAGAGAGAAGGCCCTTTAAGATTCTGTAATAAAAAAGAGCCCTTTCTCCTATTGAAAATTAAATGGCACAAGACGTATCCACCTTTTAGAGTTGAATCTGCATGTGTCCAGGTTCTGACTGAATTTGAAGAATTTAAGACACTGTCAGGACAGGAATTTAAATCAACGGAAGATTCCCATTTGTTGAATTACTTGGACTCTTGAAAAAGAAATGAACACTATAATAATTGAAAGACTTCATCGTGACCCCTTATGGGGGCTCCGAAGCCACACAGGTACAAACATGAAACACTTTATAAAATTTTACTATTTAATGTATATACACATTATCAATATATTATGTATAGAAATTTCCAGTATTTGCTCAATATGTGGGTAGAGCTTAGTTTTGAAATGTATTTATGACAAGCAAGCTCCAGAAACCTTTGTTTCATTCTCTGGGAAATCAGGCACTAAACCATGATTCACACAAGAAATGAAACAAATGTTCGTGTAGCTTACTTGCCATAAACACACACAACATACATATAAAATGATATAAAAACAAGTTAGAGCTAAATGTATTGACAAACTCATTACATGGAGATATTCCAGAATGTAAATTTGAATGCAACAAATTACGTTTTTAAAATACAAATATATATATATTAAAAATATGGAATTTTTTTCCCTCCCAATCTGATAGTAATGTTTGCAGAAAAAAAAGTTGTCAAAAATATTTATAATTGTTATATATTAATATTGATTTACTGGAAAGTAATAAACTAATCGTAAGAATGTGACGGCTGTAAATGTTAACATCTAAAAGCAATAGAAGAAGCTGGCCGGTCCCAGTTTGATGGGTAATTTATTGCAATCTTTCAGTATTGGTATGTAAAATTGGTTTTAATTGTGTAATTAAATTTTTAAAATGTATCTATATCGCCTTTAACACATGTATAAGCATGTTGAGTGTCCAAAATCTGACAATTTGATTATATTGAAGATTTTGCTTAATTTAAAATGCAACAAGACAGAGAGGCAGTTGGTCACATAAAAAAAAAAAGTATATTTTTTTCATATTGCCAGGCGGACTTGGTTATCGATCATAGTTTCATATTATCTCATTCTCCTTCATTGACAAGATTCAGGAATCCATATCGGATTTTTTGATTAAGGAGAATTTTAAATCAGTTGTATGCACCAGTTAACTTCTCTTCATTTTTTTTTTAAAAAAACGTTTTAATATATATTTTTTACATTTGAATTTATCATTTAGAAATATGTGCAAAGTATTCTTAAAAAGTCTATTCTCACGAGTCAAGGACGGCTTGGGGATACACGAAAAAGAGTTATTGTCCATGATTAGTGAAAATAGACGTTATTTTGTTGAAATAAAGTTCCAAAATTTGGTGACAATCGCAAGTATTCTAACTTAAAAATGTTAGTGTGTGTGTAGAAGCAGGTTTAAATATTTACCATCAGAGCAGCCATTTTTCACATTTATATTTTATAGGTGAATTACTTACCTGAGGGGAGGTGAGTTGTTGGCAATAATCACCAGCTTGGCTTTACCCTGTCGCAGAGTTTTCAAGGCTTGCTTGTAACCAAGGACGTATTTGCCACTTTTCATCACCAACGCCAACCGAGAGTTGATGTTTTCAATAGCTTTCTTTAAAAAAAGAAAAAAAAAAAAGAAATTAGTTTTGACGGAGCCTTGATTTTGAAAGACTACTGAAATTAAGGACTTCATTTACAACAGGCTGCATAGTGCCGCCGTAATAGTTAACCATTTACTCTTACGAAGGCCACACTCATACAACAGGTGGACACCAGGTTTGTTTTCAACAAAACTCTTTAAAATAAGTTAACACAAATAAACTTATCTAGGTTAGTAGAAGAGTGATTTATCTTGCCTTTCGTAACATTTATTTGTGGTCTTATTTTTTTACACCCTTTTTCCGTTGTTAGCTGTTATAAATGCCGAAAATCTTGTTTTTTATAAACTATTTTTTTTTTTGATTAAAAATTTATATTTTACACCACATAGTAATGCTGTGATCTTCGTGTGGCCGTCACAATAGCAAACCAAGGCCTGTTAACTAACTCGCGATACCCCCCGTGACGTCATTAACAGGGGTTTGTACGTACACCCACTACTAATTAGCACCGGAAATGAGCCGTAAGTTAATGCGCACGTCCATCTTGAATCAGATTCAAACTAATTCATGGGATTATTCATTCACTTGTAAATCAAATTTAACTTGTTCCTGCTATTGTGACTTTATTCCCTACCAAGAACACGGCTACTCTCCTAAGGATTATTCATTCACTTGTTCCTTTTTTAAAATCCATCATGGCGTAAGAGTTCGATTTTCAAGTTTTTAAAATAAAATTTGAGACTAATAGCCCCTACCCTCCAAATTTAAAAAAAATAATTTATTTCAATAAATGTTCTATTATTTTGAATTATAGAGTTATTTTAATGAATTCGTAATTTTTCATGTTTGATTAACTTTTAAGTTAAAAACTATTTTCTTTCGGAAATGAGTTAAAATTAAATATATAAATAAATAAAAAAACCTTATAACATTGTAATAAAATATAGTTTTACTGTTCGTTATAAAAAAGTCACTGTCAATTTCAGAAACTATAATCTATTGTTTTGGCCAAAATGTTACTTTATTGAAAATTATTCAGGAACGATATTTTATTAAATAAATTCATTAAAATAGTTTTTATCTATTGATAGTTATTAATACAGAATTCAGAGCTACGAGAACTATATTCTAAAAGATTTTTTGGTGCAACTCCAGTTTAGCGGATACTTAAAAAAAAAAAAAAAAAAAAAAAAAAAAAAAGGGTATCTTTCAGAATGATCAGTACGCTGAAAACGATCAAAAAAACAAATATACAACAAATAAAAGTAACTGTCGTCGATAAAAGTTAATTTAAAACTGACCTGTGATATTTGTTTGTATTTTTAAACCGTTCCAACTGCTATTTAGTAGAAATCAATAGTTTTATCACGCGAACTGGCAAAAAAAAAAAAAAAAAAAAAAAAAAAAAAAAAAAAAAAAAATGGCGCTTGCTCGTAAGATGCCATATTGTCTAAAGAAAACGAGTAAAAAATGAACAAGAAATTTTGTTTACATCTAATAAAACCCCATTTATAGTACGTAAAAATACAAACAAATATCATAAGTAGACAAATATCTCTTCTCGACGTAGGTTAAACTCACTTGTTGCATATTTATTTTTATAACCCCGTTCTCGTTAGTTTTTTTAGACCCCGTCCGCGACTGTACTGATCATTCTGAAAGATACCCAAAAAAACAAACAAAACTAAAGAATATCTGCTTGATGTCACGGACTATATATACCATATACCAAAAATCACGTAAATTAATTTTTTTTTTTTTTTTTTTTTTTTACATTTTAGCGATGTACGAAGAGGAAGTGCAAATATGACAGCCATTTTGATTTATTCAAATGGGGGATAAGCGTAATTCATTTACGGTTATCCCCCTTTGAATAATCCCAACCTGACTGTAGGTACGCTACAGTGACCTATATTCTAGTTCGATTGTTTCTGTTCAGTGAGTCGAGCAAACTCTGCGCTCGTAGTTGTTTGTTATTGTATTTTTCTGAAGTACGTAATCGGTTTTTGAGGGCTTTTCAGGCTGTGCAGCTTATGATGCCGTTTTACACATGTTTTCCTCTCCATGCTGTTTTTTTAAATTTTCGAATACGCCCACGACAAACGGGAGAAAAAATTGAGTGAAGTTTACGCTCATTTTTCTAACACTACAGTTTATAAAGTTGAGTAAGTTGTATTTTTATAACATATAGAAGTGGTAGAATATTTATTTTTCTCCATAACTGCCAAGTTTCATGCAAAAATAAGCATTAGCACATATATTTCTAGACCTCGCAAATTCCCCCCCCCCCGAGTATACAGTGACAGCCATTTTTGATTTCTGACGAAAATCCACCTGCATTCGATCGTTGATATTTGCTAATCTGTCTCTTATATTTTGCTTTAGACACTAAATACTCAAGAATACAGATATATGAAATATTCAACTAAATGATCGCTGAAGACTATGAAAACCATGTTTTATATTCTATCAATCGTATGGTTAATGTTTATTGTCAGTTTTTACATTGTGATTTTGAGACAACCAGGAAGAGTGTGGTTTCAAGGATCAGTAATACTCTCACTGATAGGGTGGTTGTCAATTTCGCTACAATTTCCCGTCTAGAGGAGACATGGAATGTATCTTTAAATAAACTGAATTGTCATTTACATCCATTGGAAAGTATTGCCAGTGGGACACGTTCTGCACTTAAAGCTGTTGAAACTGATAAGGGCCATTTGTTAGGAAATGATTGTGTAGCTGGCAACATTGTATTGGCCATCAATAAATTCAGATATAAGGACAGTAAGGGAGGTCCAAAGGGATTTATCTCATTTTTAGAGAAGTCTGGCTTACCAAAGGGGTTTCTGCCAAGATATAGAGGAAACAGATTACATATATTATTTGACATTTCTCAAAAATTAGTAGTTCATTATGAAACATTCTCAGAATTTTTCTCTACAGGCACAGTTTCATGTGGTGGATTACAGTCTGCCATCCTCAAAGACTTCACCTCTCCAGTATTCGTATTATAATAAAAATCAGTCAATTACTTTGAATCTTTGTTTGTGTTTTCTGTTCTTATTAAGAATTTCAAAAGCTTTCTAGTGGTACCTTACTTTTTAAGATCTGCCAAAAATTAAGAAAGTTATGATAGTTTAAACTGGACGAATATAGAACTAGGTCACAGATCTCCATTGACTTAACTGTGTAATTAGAGACAGAAAATCTCCTCATATTTCCGTAATTAAAAATTCCATTATTTCCTTTTTATTTGTCATAGAACAATAATTTATACATCATTTGAAAGCTTTTTAAATGCACTTTAATGTGGTATTAGAAAATATGTGATGAATTATTTTTGAAAATTTTTGTCACATCCCTACTGACTGTCATATTTGCACTTCCTCTTCGTAAATTGCTAAAATTTAATTTTCTTTTATATAAAAAAACAAAATTGATTAATTTACGTGATTTTTGGTATATATTCAGCCCGTGACAAACATTCCTGTTTGTTTTTGTTTTTTTTCCGAAAGTATCCGCTAAACTGGAGTTGCACCGAATTTTGGGAATCTTACTATAATCAACAGAACTAAAAAAACAAATGTTAGCAAACGCAAGTTACTCATCAACCCACCTGGATAATTTTATTTGTGTTTTAACTTATTTTTAAAGGGTGGTTTACTTGTTTAAAATAGTCGGTGTTGATGGCTCGAAAAGAAATTCGAAATGGAAGCTCGCCCATGGCCAGAACTTGAACATCGAAAACTAAACAGCGCTCTTGTATAAGCAGTAACCAATCTGAGGGGGTAATTCTATTTTACTTAGCCGCCGCTATTCCGAATTCGCTTATAATTTGTCACAAAGTTTATAAACTTTGTAACAATTCCATGAGAAATGCCAGTATACTGAAATCATATGCCCTTAATAGGGTCAAGATGAAAATTCATATACACTAAATGTACAAAAGCAAGGAAATTCCCAAATTTTTACACTTTTATTGTCATTAAGGGTATGCGAGCACAACAATATTTCACTGGTAGGAATGGTGCTTATTTAGAACAGGGTCCCTGTAGAAAATTATTTTCATGTAAAATCAGTATTTTGTACTTTCAGTCAGTTTCTCACTCACGGTATGAAAAAGAATTTAAAAATATCAAGTAGAACTTTAATTAGAACGATTTTTCCATTTCGATGTACAACGTCTAATCGCTGACATTTTGGGTGTGAGCGATCGATGAAATAGCCAAGGGCAATAACTAAAAAAAATGAAAATTAAATAATTTTTGATTTCTTCACCGGGGTACTTTCCACGATATAATTTTATAGATTAATAAAATGTACATTTATTGCTTTTTTTAAAAAATTTATTATTTACATGGTAACTGGGTACCGTTCTGCAATTTCGCGACACTTACCTGCCCTTAGCTATTTCATCAATCGGCCACACCCAAAATGTCGGCGAATAGACGTTGTATATGGCCCTTATGGAAAAATCGTTCTAATTAAAGTTCGGTAAAAACGTATTGTAGTATACATATGTTGGGAGGCTCTGCGCATGCGTCAGATTCATTCATAAAAAAGTCGTAGTGAGTGATTCAAACCAAGCGCATACAATTCAGTTTGTAGGAACAAAAAAAAAAAAAAAAAAAAGCGTTTCATTTTTTATTTAAGATAAAAAAACACGCGTTTCTTTCGTGTTAGTTTTCATTTTCAATTTTTATTATTAACACCTTTCGTTTTCTTCACTTTTAGCGTGTTTATTTTCAGCGATAGTAACTTAATTGTTAAAAATGCCCACTTTTTGTTTTAGCGTATTTGTTCTCATTCTGTTTCCTCTGCGCATGCGCTTGGTTTGAATCACTCACGACTTTTTTTATGAATGAATCTGCCGCATGCGCAGAGCCTCCCAAAATATGGGTACTACAATACGTTTTTTACCACTGATTTTACATGAAAATTTTCTACAGGGACCCTGTTCTAAATAAGCATCGTAGGAATTTTTCTTCAGCACAGCTCATCCACAGATATTTATACTGTAGTGATGTGATAATGAAATGGTTTGGTTGATATGTAGTCATACCCTTAATGAAAATAAAAATGTAAAAATTGCGTAGCGAGATGCTTGTCCATATTTTAAATTTCTGCATGTTGGCACAGTCGGAGAACCACGTCGAGGGGGGGGGGGACCAGAGCACATTCCATTGAAGTACTTGTAAAACAAGCAATGTTCAGGATAAAACGTCTTTAATTTAATAACTCGAAAGCACAAATACAAAAAAAAAATTTAAAAAAGACATGTGGATGTAATCTGGCGTGGAAAATAAAAAAACACGAACTGCTGACTCGTTATTCTAGTACGCCGTGATTGTACACATATCATTTTTTAAATTTGAGGGTAAAAAAGTCGATCAGTTTACGTCAAATTTATAGGAAACTGATCTAAATTACCCACCCCACAAAAAAAAAAAGGGGAACATGTTACCAAAGGCAAGATAAGTTACTCTACCAACCTGGATAAGTATTTGTGTCCACTTAGAACGAAAAAGCGTCGATAAGTAATTCACGTGTACCCTTAATCGTTCAAAAATCGAAAATTAAAAAATACTGTAGAACATTACATTTTCGCACGATTGGTGACAATTATTGGATGCGTTTCTACCAGTATTGATAATTTGATTTTTAAGCGATGTTCAGGGGGTACACGTGCATTGCTTATCGACGCCATCTTTTCTATATTTTTATTTCTAACTGGAAACCGTTTGTTTTTACAAAAATAAGTTAAAACACAAAATTTATCCAGAAGAGTAACTTATCTTGACAACATTTGTTTGATTCACCCCTTTCGTTGTTTATCTACATTTGTAAATGCACGAAACTAAGAAATAAAAATAAACGCTTTATATTCCAGTCACAATGCAGGAGAAAAAGTGTCAGATTTGAGAAAACAAAAAAATAGGTAATTTTATAGAATCACGCGTCTTCAGTATGGGTATTTTATTTTAGGGTTAGAAATAGTTCGCCGGCAGCCTCTTTAAAAAAAAAAAAAACCTTATTGGGGACGAGAATCCCTTTGAAATATACAAGGGGGGGGGGGATATATATTGTAAAGCGCATGAAAAGACTGTACGAATATTTTTTTATTTTATTATTCCTTAAAGAGGACACGACATATAAAACACTAAGAAAATTAAAGATTGCCGGAAACATGGTAAAAATTAGTTGTATGGCAAAAGGGTTTTTTGTTTTTATAAGTTCTTATTTATAGACTAAATGTAAAATCGTGACTTTGTTATGTATGAAAGAATGTTGAATACAACTGTTTATAAAGTAAAAACAAAACTATAGGAGTACATCTGAAATAATGTGCTTTAAAAGAATGTAAAACTAATATGGCGATTACGGCTCATGTGGAAAATAAAATATACTTACGGATTTCTTTTGGGGTGCCATTATCTTGGTTGTAGACTTGAAAAGTCTGCAAAAAATAAAATAACAGTGTTACAAATAGTTAGAGAACGAATCGGTTTTTGAAAACGATAAAAGAAACACTGAATATAGATATTAAAGTAAAAATTTACCAAGAGGGAAAATATATACGTGCTTTTGCAAAAGTAACACGTGCTAGAAAGAAAGAGACGAAATCTCGCGTTGATCGTGAACTCTCGTTCACGTAACTTGAAGTGGGTTGGAGAGTATTAAGATTATTAAATTTATTTTATTTTTATTTATCAAAAAAAAAAAAAAACGCAGTTAATAAGAAAATAAAAGAGTTAAAATAAAAAAGTGTGTACAACATCTTTCGGTGCTGGAGCAGAATAGATATCTAAAGCATTTCAGTACTTACGGATATTCCCGAGTAGTGACGAACGCTCGGCAAACACAACAAACGGTTTTCTCTGTAAATGTTAATTTTTCTTGATTGCCCAGAAGCAGACCATGTTTTTTAATTGTTTTTTTGTTGTTGTTGTCAATCACGTAATATAGTTAACAGCTGAAAAATCGAAAACAAACAGCAGATACAACAAATAACGGTACTGGTACAGCTTTTGAACCAGACAAAAACCGATTTTTCGTACGGCTTTTCCCGATTGTTAACGTAAAAAGCGGAAAATGCCGAAACACTTATTTAATGAAAAGGCGAGAAAAAACAGACAAAAAGTTAAATTGTAAATTGGCGATTGTCAAGAATTTCCAACAGAGAAAAAAAAGCCCAAATAGTCAAGAAATAACTGTTACCATGCAATAAAAGTAGGTATGGGTTAAAAAAAAAAAAAAACGGTTCGGCTTTTTACTGGTTCAAAAGCTGGATCAGCACCCAAAAAAAAAACATTTTTTAAATTTAACTTTCTCATGAAAAAAAAAATTTATAAAAGTTGTTTCATTAAATTTTTTTCGTCCAAAATTAAATAATTTTTCATAAAAATAAACATACGGTGAGTGTTTTTCTTGCTTTAAATGTGGTTTCATTTTTTTTCTGTTGGAACGCTGCCTCGTTTGTATTTTGACACCGGTTCGTTTTCATTCGGCTTTTTCCGGCTGTTTACGTAATTCTGAGTCGGCAAAAGTCGGTTTTGTCTGGTTCAAAAGCTCTACCAGTACCCAAATAACTTTTACCAAACGCAAAAAAAAAAGTATTTTTTTTTATCTATCTGTATAATTTTAAAGTGTGGAAACTGATTATAAGATTTATTATCTCTGAATATGTTATCGTTATTTTCACTTAGCCAACCACGAGTAAATGAAAAATGGCATCGATAGTCGCTAATTTCAAGCTTAAAAGATAGTTTAAATAAAAAAATGTATCCTACCACTAACCTTTAGTCTTGGAGATTGCCAGTCGGACTTAGGGTTAGTGGTAAGGTAAGACTAAAAATACAAACTATTTTTTAATGGATAAAACAACAACAAGCACACGCATTGGTCGATCATGTTGTATTTTTTAGGAATGTGCAAAAGTGGGTGTGGCTTATACAGACTATATATTTTAAAAGGGATTTATCATAACTTTATTCGTTTCAGTTAAACTTTGATTGTTTTTGAAAGATAAAGGCCTGAAGTTAGTTTCTAAAAAAAGTATTTTTACGTCTGAAAATAAATTTAAAAATTAAAATTATTCTCACGGCGGTTAAAAAGAACAACAATTTATGGCGGACCTAAAAGACCTATGAAAAGAAAAAAAAGTATCCACTTTTTCTTAAAATACACAACACGAAATATAGAATTGCGTTTAAAATTTGTTTTTTATTTAGTAAATAAAAGTAAAAAAAAAATGATAAATTGTTTTGTTTATTGCAAAACGACAGATTACAAGTCAGCCGATTTTTAAAAAAGCGTATACATGTTAAAAGAAAAGTTGTTTTGTAAATAGTGACACAAAAACATGTTTTAAAAGAAAACATGTTAATATTTATTTGTTTTATTTATGAACTCTCTGCCTTAAAATAAATATTAACATGTTATAAAAGATCTATTTACAAGTGTTTTGTAAATAGAGACCACGTGTATTGCGAGGTCAACCGGTGATTCTAAAATATGTCCCGCGTCTTGTGTTAATGATCTGGGGTCCCTATTCTTCTCTTGATCCTTAAAATGGAATATGAATAAATATTTGAAGAATATTATGGTGACCAGTTAGCAATTGCTAACTTAACATGAATAGGGTTTTGTAAATGAAAAAAAAATCAAAGAAAACATGATTAATTAACAAACATTTATATAACTATAATTTTACATGAATATAAAAATTATTCTTAATCAGTACAAAACGAGTGTTCTTAAGTCCGATTCTCTCATAACTGACGGCCCCAGCGGCCGACGGCCTCTCACTAACTCTTTGTCTGTGTCTAAACTGTTCTTTGTTTGGCTTTTTATCGGGACATACCCCACCTCTACCCGGGGGGGGGGTGTCTGCGCTTTATCTTGAGAAATAAATTTTATTACGTTTATCCAAATTTTCTAAAAGTAATTTCGACACAGCTGCCAAATTCGTTTATGACCGTTTATTTTTGATTTTGACAACAGCTGAGAGATATCAGGACTGTCCCGCAGGGTAATTAACCAGCGTACATCTTGGACGACCCACTTAAGACCAATTGACCCGATTCGAGATTTAACACTCGACCACAATTCCAACTCTTTCTGAGTTCAGCTGTCACTCTCATATCGACTTTGAGAAGTTAATTCTTTTTTTTTTATCTTTGGATAAGCCTATAAAATAACAATTCGGTTTCCTTCTCTAGAATCACCAACTGTGTGATCCGTTCATAGATTTTTAAGGTTCTCTTTCTCTCTGTTCATACTAGCCCAGTAATTACACTATCGATCTTCGTAGGCTAACGGTTGACTCATACCGACACTGCCCGACACTGTCACATCATTTTGAGGGAGAAGAAAGGTTGCGGTTAAACATAAACAAGACCGACTTTTGGTCAGTGATTAATTTAAAATGTCGGCCGATAAGGTAATGTCTCCATTTTCATAATGCCTCAACTATGGCGTACGCCTCTTTTTCTATCGCTGAGTGTCATCACTCAGACCGCAAAAGTGTTCTTGAAAAAAAAGCTACAGGGCGACTGGATTGTCTCAGCGAGGCAGCTATCGCACAGTCGGAGGCATCCGTCTCAACTAATAGAGGGATAAAAGGATCTATAGCAGAAATGGCAGACTGAGCAATATACCTTTTCATGTATTGAAATTCTTTGATGGCAGAACAGGACAAAGGAAAAGTAGATACTTGTGTCAATGAGTGTAATTTTTCCTGAAAAAGATGCAACCCATTGAGAGTAGTGGCGAACATACTGTGATAAATAATTCTCAAAGCAAGGCGAACACTTACGCTCTCTATCTCTCTCTCTCTCTCTTTCTCTTTAATGACTGTCGCAGCGCTTACTCTCTCTATGTCTCTGTCTGTCTCTCTCTCTAAGATTTTGTCGCGCGATTCAAGCAGCCGCCTGACTGGGGAAGAGGGAGGAGAGGTTAGGAAGAACAGACGACGTGGGCGACCGGAAACGGAACAGACAGCGAATGTCGCAAGGGCGCGAAAAACAAAACACACGAGGTGAATTTAAGAATACGTAAGAGAGGGCGAAAACAGGCAGACGGAACGGTTGTGTGAATAAAACAGAGAAAAGGACAATCGTATCGCCGGTTGAATCCAGAACATTATTACTCCCAAGGATTACGATTCCAGGAACTTAAAGGACAATCGTATCGCCGGTTGTACCTAGAACATTCTTATTCCCAAGGATTACGATTCCAGGAACTTAAAGGACAATCTTATCGGGGATTGAATCCATCTTATTCTTATTCCCAAGGATTACTATTCAAGGAGATTATTGATTTTCGTGTCATCATTTATATTGTATGTGCGTGGACTTTTGATCCGTATTATACTTCGGACAAACAGCTAAGTATTAGCCTATCTCTTGCCAGTATCTTTGTTATACAAATATATATATATTTTGACTGAAATTTCATGTTGCATACATCTGCACCCACTCTCCAAAATACACGTCTGTCTCCCTCACTCTTTCTCGTGGTGTCATCTTCTTCTATTTGTTTATAAAAATCTTTATTGACTTTTAATTTCACTCGTGTCTGTGTTCGTCATTTATTGCTTTGGTTATCCCAATTCCCCTAAGACGCATTTCACCGGTTAATCCGACATTCGACGATTGACCAAAGATGATTAACGTGCCAACGGACATTAAATAAAGTAAATATATGTGTAACGATCTGATTGCTAATCCGTACCGATCATCCCGCCGTTAGGTCGTAACAATACCGAGTGCTCATCCTAAGGCTGGCATGTTTCCAGGGATTGGTTATTCTATTAGGGGTTTCAGTCATTCGGGATTCAGCATCATAGTGCCATTTTTGACAATGTATCCTAATAGCTTGATACTTTTCAAGTTGTAGGAACATTTTTCACTGTTCAATGTCAGATTATATTTCTTGACGGCAGCCATGAATCGTTTGAGGTTGTGGTCATGTTCAGTTTGGTTATGTCCGCATACTGTGACATTGTCTATACACGCAACAATACCCTTCAATTTTTCATTGGAGATTATTTCATCTATAACCCTCTGGAAGCTAGCTACACCGTTTGTTACTTCAAAGGGAATTCAGCAGAACTGGTATATGCGACCGCAGGCCTCGAATGCCATAAAGGGCTTATCCTCTGGCTGGATAGGTACCTGATGGTAGACACTTCTGAGGTGTAAAGTACTGAAAATGTTATATTTAGCAATATTAGAAATCATTTCATCAATACTAGGCAGTAGATAGACATCAAGTAATGTGTATCTGTTGACGGTCTGGGAATCGTCAATGCCCATCCTTTTCTTGTGATTTTCGGTGGCTGTTACGAGGACCTGGGCTCTCCATGGAGATTTACTTGGTTCTATAATTCCTTCCTTAAATAGTTTTGTTACTTCTGCTGCTATGAACTGTTTGTTCTTGTTATATCTACATATTTTGCCCCATAAAGCATGGAAGGGGGAGTGGGGGACTGGTCGGCACATGTTCCCCTACCAATTCAGAAAGGGGGTGCAGACGGCGGCATTTGTCAAAAAGGAGTCAACAGGATGCTTGGCAGACGAGTCAGCCCATGCATTGACGTGGGCAAAAGACTCAACCAATTGGGTGAGGGAATGCTACTGATATACAGAGAGCGAGAAAGTCGAAGCGAAAAGAAATTTCAGGGAGTCGAGCTTCGGGGTCCGAGGAGAGAGGACGTCTCTGAGGGGACAGGCCTCAAGGACGTCTCTGAGAGACAGGCCTCGCCCGGCGTTGGAAAACGAGCGTCGGGAGATGAAGGATCACACCGCGGTAAATTTCAAACAAGTTATCCAGAGAGGACGCCTCTGAGAACAGACCGCTCACCAAGCCGTCATATTCAGACAAGTTATCCAGAGAGGACGCCTCTGAGAACAGACCGCTCACCAAGCCGTCATATTCAGACAAGTTATCCAGAGAGGACACCTCTGAGAACAGACCGCTCACCAAGCCGTCATATTCAGACAAGTTATCCAGAGATGACGCCTCTGAGAACAGACCACTCACCAAGCCGTCATATTCAGACAAGTTATCCAGAGAGGACGCCTCTGAGAATCAACCGCTCACCAAGCCGTCATATTCAGACAAATTATCCAGAGAGGATGCCTCTGAGAACAGACCGCTCACCAAGCCGTCATATTCAGACAAGTTATCCAGAGAGGACGCCTCTGAGAATCAACCGCTCACCAAGCCGTCAGATTCAGAAAATTTATCCCCGAGCACAAATCAAAAAGAAATAAATAGGATTTTTAAATCTAACGCGGAAGAAATGCAGCGACATTTAATACGGCTGTCTACCAGACACCTAAGAAAACCCTGTCCAACAGAATTGATATCGACCGACCAGTCAATCAAATGGGCTCCAGCATCGAGATTATGTATATCTCAGGACCCTAAAAAACAGCTTGTTAAAAGCGGACCAATGAATCCAAAATTCTATAAAATATCCTTCTCTCCGCTGTCAAAACAAAAAAAGGTATGTGTTTACATGTAGGGACAAAACAAAATAAACAAAAAAAAAGAATTACCATATAAATTCGTCATAAATCAACTTTTATTTTGTTTATATTGTGTCTTCTCATTTGTTTTCCTCGAGTTTCATAAGAAAAAAGAACTCTCCTATTTTATTTCCATAAAGACTATAAGCCTTTTAATTGATATATTTGAACTAGCTACGGTCTCTTCACAAAAGAGCAACGTACCCGCGCAGGACGCGTGAAAATAAGTTTAACAATTATAACATTTGGTTTTCGACACAATTATAACTTTGGTGTCAGGAAAAAGAGCTTTCCTATTTTTCATTTTCATAAAGGCTATAAGCCTTCATATTTGCTACAAATGAATTTTTAATTCGGATCGACTTTCTCCGAATAATAAAAACCAGCCTCTTTTTTTAAATAAATAAATACTTGTTAAGTACTGTTAATTTTGTCTTGGTTGTTTGTATATATGTTTATAATTTGTGATAGGATGTGTATTCATTATATGTATGTATATATATATATATATATATATATATATATATATATATATATATATATATATATATATATATATAATATCAGGAATTAAGAGACAGTTCTCAATTAAGGGAAGTGGAATATTTATTTAAAAATTATACAACTTTGAATGGTTGAGTTTTTATACTCAGGGGTTCTTAGCTGGCAATAATTGAGAGACCTTGAGCCCATTTCAAAACGTGTACCCCTTAGTTATCAGGTGAACAACTAATTGGCAATAATATATATTTATCCTTAATGACTTTTCACCAGATATTTAGGGGTACATGTTTTAAGGTGGTTCAAGGCCTCTCAACTGTTACCAATTAAAAAAACAAAGCCATTTAATTGTAAATTTCACCGTACTTATTGTTACATGTTATATATATATATATATATATATATATATATATATATATATATATATATTATTTATTTATGGAAATCACTCCAGACAAGGCATGAAGCCACTTGATTTAAGGAGCTAACAAGAACGAAAGATGATTATTGCAAAGACAAGAGATGCCTATTAACCTTAATCTTGAAAAGACCAAAGCTATAGGTAGGAGGCAAACAGTCAGCAGGAAGAGAGTTCTACAAGCCTGCAGTTCTTGGAAAGAAGCTGTTGGAACAGGAAGCTGCATTACAGTAAGGTATCAAAACAGTGAATGTATGGAGACCACTAGACCAACGAGTCAAACGAGATTGAAGAAAGGAAGCAGGGAATAGATCAGACAATTCTGAAGAACACATGCCATAATAGTATTATAGAAAAGAGTGAGACTAATGACATCACGTGTGTGTGTGTGAGAGAGAAAGAGAGAGAGAGAGAGTGCAGTGATCAAGAATGGGTGGGGCCAATCAAATTACAGATACATTTTTGAACCTTATCAAGAATCCTTATCCTTTCCATCCAGCTATGGTTCAAATAGTAGAGCAGACTAGACTCTCAATCCTTGGGAGAGAAACTAGTCTAAAAAACAAACAAAACAAAAAAAAACAACAACAACGGCAACAAGAACAACAAAAACCCTACCAAAATATCACCAATCTTTCTCCGCTTATCCCAGGGTTGCTTTCGATCATCTTTTTTTTCCCTGCCACTAGGAAGAAGCAATGTTGGGTTAGGATGAGTACGTTTGGAGATTGTGTAACGCTTGCTTCACTGTAGCCATCCTTTCATTGTCTCTACTGACATAAGTAGGCCGAGGCACTAGTGCTTAACTACCGTTATTCATTGAAAATAACTTTAGCTTGATAGCTGCTCTCACTTTTTAAACAATCAGAAGATAGATAGTAATGGTTTAGTAATTTTATAGGATCTCTCCCGTCTCGAATCGGTTGTTTTTTTAGGTTAGAGTTAGGGTTAGGATTAGAAATCGTTCTTAGGGCACTCAAAAACCTTATAAAATCACCAAAAATTCACCCGATTGGAGACGGGAGTAATTCTATAAAATTACCAAAGGTTTTCCAGTGCAACTCTTTGTAAATAATTCTTTGGCGAATAATGTATGGTGAATACTTCTTTGGAGGTGTAGCACTACTACTACTACTACTACTACTACTACTACTACTACTACTACTACTACAGCCGTAGAATAACAATGTCTAAAATATTTGCTTGCCTTGAAAGTTTGGTACTTATTGGAACAAATACTTAATTTTGATTGGTATTTAACCAATCAGAAACAATCTCTCCTGGAGCCGTGCACCTGTTCTCAATTGTTATATAAAGAATTGTGTTTGCGTTATCTGTTCAGTTAGCTGCGAGAGGACCCAGCTGCCTAACTAACTCATGTCACTCAGATCAACCACCAAACTCATTCTTTGCATGCAAGCGAAACCCGCCTTTAGTCTTGGGCTATCAGCGTTGGCACATAGATTTCACTATCCAAGATGGCGACACGTCGGCACATTGACTTACTTTCTTAAGATCTCGTCACAGACTTACTTCCAAATAATAACAATATGAACCCTGTCAGCCTTACAAATCAACTCTTATTCCTATTTATGTATGTACGGACTTTAGAATAACATTCTCTTATTATGGACTCTCAAACCTTTTTCTTGTCCCGACTCATGGACGTATTATAATCTCTTTATTACTAACTCCTGTTCATTATATGTTTAACGAAGATGACCAATAAAAGTTAATATAAAATGTTAGAATGGGGCTTTGTCTTAAATTCTACAGAGGTGCCACGATAAAACGGTATGATCCGAGTGTGTTGATGATGATGATTGTGGGAGCGTGGACCGTAGCTTGTTAAGATGTTGACTTTAGTTGAGTCTTAGAGAAAATGCTAAGATCCACGCTGACAATTAAATTGGTAATAAAATGTTGAAAACAGAGAAACAGGTGAATGTTGAATGGAAGAAGAAAACATTGTTTAACGAACACGAGATATTTATATATCTACAATATTATAAGATATTTTATGTGAGTATATATATAAATATTTTATGTGAGTATATATATAAATATTTTATGTGAGTATATATATAAATATTTTATGTGAGTATATATATAAATATTTTATGTGAGTATATATATAAATATTTTATGTGAGTATATATATAAATATTTTATGTTCATTTAAAATGATCGAGTTCTCATAGAAAGTTCAGTTAGAAATATTAAAAGCAAGAAAATAAATGTGTTTATCCGTTTTTTTAATTTATTTTGTTTTATTTTACTTCAGTCGAAGTTCTCAGAAATCAAGGGACACTTTTCCTGAGGCTAACACTTGATCTCTATATGAGATACATAGATATTCGAATATTCTATTAAAGTTCTCCTTTACCTGTTAAACGTTGAGTTAGTAAAGAAGTTAAGAACATTAATTGTCTTTTCCCCAATTGACCAGTTAACTATGTTATAGTATATCTTTCTTGCGGTCTCTTGGTCTTACAGGATTCTAGGACAAGAATTCATATAGTCTGGTGAAGTATCCAGCTTTGTGTTGGTACTTGAGGTAACATTACTTGGAGAAGGTCCGCCATTTCTCGTATGAGCCAATGTATAGCCATGTTGAGGGGATCTTATTTATGATTTGAATGCTGTGTTATTTTGAATATTTGGTCAGAGTTTACTTGTAGACGAAAGTATCCTCATGTCAGGTTGTCCTTACAAACCCTTGTACAGTGAGACTGAAGACACTCGAGGATGGTGTCTAGTAGGTAATATGCGTGTGACAGTGTAGTGTTGCTTTTTGTCAGGGTGCGTAATCATATGACTGTGTGTGAGTGAGTTGAGAAATGAATATTAGCTTTACAAGCCCAAAAAGTAGAAACGTAATGCTGATTTTAACTCAACTGTTTTTATCGATGAAAAATCTTATTTTAAATATGTAGTCACCGGCCTGAGAATGTATTTTTACTTTTGGGCGCAAAAAAAGGAATTTTGATTGCACGGATGTAGTTTAAAGCATAGTCACGTGACCGCTACTTTTGCTTTTTGGTAAATATTTCTCTGGGAGCCAGTTTTGTATGAATAATCTAATTTCTTTTTTAGATGTGATTTTTGGGTATGGTTTGTATGTTTTCGCTCATGCCATTAGTCAGTTAATATAGGATTGGAATAAATGTCAATCCTGCTAGGGAGAAAGTGTAGTATCTGTTCTTTATGCTACACTAGTTTATTCTGTCCTCGGTCAGTGAAGGAGAAATCCTTCTAGATTGGGGCAATTTTAATTTTTGTTTTAATCCAGAGTGCTTTTTTTGGGGAGTCGGATTTTCCCCACATTAAAAACCGACCTCATGGGGAGGCAAGTAAATAGGTACATGATTGAAACTGCAACTAAAAAACTATTGACGAACAACAGGAAGAGAATGAAATAATTTTTCTTGATGTGATAATTTTCTTGTTTGACGACCGCAAAGCGAGAAACTGCTAGTTACCGGTAAATGATGAGTTTGAAAGGTTAAACAGTTTCTTCATAGGCGATAATATATATATATATATATATATATATATATATATATATATATATATATATATATATATATATATATATATATATATATATTAAGATTATGACATCAAGAACGTTTTGGAGTTAAAATCAATTTAGTATTATGTCGTAATAGAAAAACAAAGACGTTTTAATACTTTTTTCTTCTTGAGCGGTACAAAAAACAACATGGCGGCATTGTATGAAAATCACGCTTCTTGTAACATATTTACATATTTCAAACGTGTTTTTCGTCAGATTATATGCGTTGTACTGAATAGATTTCAAGTCGAAATGGTTCCTCATTATATGTTATTAAAGAAACAAAACAACATAAAATTATTTTTATCGCCTATCAACGATTTTTTTATCGCATTATGTTAACCCCTTAGAACTCATCATTTACTCAGTTACCATGTGCTGTTGATTATACGTCTACACTCTTCAAATTTTGATCTATTAAAAAATAGTGAAGGTACAGAATAGTTAACAAAGGCTCCTCATGTTAAGAATGGGTTTCTAAATAACTTTCACATTTAGAAACCCATTCTAAACATGGGGAGGGAGGGCTTTGTTAACTATTCTGTACATTCACCAAAAACTATTTTTTCTTTGATGTCATTTTCTTAATGTCATTTTTCTATAATGTCATTTTAAAATTTTGCAAGTATAAATATTTTAATTT
Organism: Sepiola atlantica; assembly: GCA_963556195.1. Lineage (NCBI taxonomy): Eukaryota > Metazoa > Mollusca > Cephalopoda > Sepiida > Sepiolidae > Sepiola > Sepiola atlantica. Next base: position 74,638,964 of record OY744524.1, on the reverse strand, counting down.
CAGGGGAGAGAACTTTAAAATAAAACTAAGAGTTATCTCCCCGAAATATATTTAAAAAATTTATTTAGATAATTAGATTTACAAAAGTCGCAACTAAAATTATGAGCTCATAATAAGGTATTTTAGTTTCGACTTTTGAAAATCTGCTGCCTGTCTAATTATCTAACTAAATTTTTTAAATAAAAATGATTAAAAATATAGACGTTTGCGCAATTGTACAATGAGATGGGAATCTGAGGGAGATAACTCCATTTTATTTTTTTCACAAAACATGACAAGAAAACAACATATTTAAAAAAAATTAAATTAGGAAATCGACAACTTCTTTATTCACTACGTCAAAAAGTGTTTGATATTTTAAATTGTAATTTAAATTAGGTAAACAACTTTCTCATTGGCTGTTGGAATTTAATATATTAACGAGATTTCGTTAATCATTTTTTGGTAATGTAAAATTTGAAACAATTAAATTAGGATAACTTTTGGTACTTATGCAGTTTACGGATCGGGCTGAACTAATAAGGTTATTTAGAAAGCCATTCTTAACATGGGGAGGGGGCCTTTATTAACTATTCTGTACTTTCACCTAACAATTTAATACACCAACAAAAGATTCTGTAAAAAATAAATTTATTTTGAAAATCCTATCTAAAAAATAGTCCGGTCTGTAAACTGCATAAGCACCGAATTTTTTTATTAAAAAAATTATTTTTTATTTTTTTATATTGTTGAACAAAAATTAAAAAGTAAAATTAAATTAATTTGCAAAATTGAAATTCGACAACACAAGCGCTTTCTGGTCGTGGTCATTGTAATAGTAAACTAAGACCGGTGAACTAAGTCGAGATTTTCTGGTGATGTCATTGATAGTGGTTCTTACCCCCAGTATCAATCAGGAGCGGAAGTGAGCCGTAATTTAACGCGCATGCTTCCATCTATAATCATGGGATTATTCATTTACCTGGAAATCATATTTAACTTGTTCCTGCTATCGTGACTTTATTCTCCTGCCAAGAACACGGCTACCCTTCTAAGGATTATCCATTTACTTGGAAATCATTGGTAACTTGTTCCTTTTTGCAAACGTATTTCCTTTTTTAATGATGTTAAGCGCAAAAGAGAATTAAAAAAAATCCAACATGGCGTTCAAAGATTAAGACATTGCATTATATTACGACGGTCGAATTTTAAGTTAAAAAAAATAATTTCGAGATAAAAAATACACTTTGAGATTAATTAATAAGTGGCACCCCCTCAAAAAAACATGACTGTTTTAATTTATACTATATTGTAAAAAACTTCGTTTTGCAAAAAACAAAAACAAAAAACAAAACAAACAAAACAAACAAAAAATACACATTTTAATTTATTTCAATAAATGTTCTATTAATTAATTATTTTGAATTATTGATATTATTAGATATGTGTAAATATTAGAAAACCGCGTCGTATTATTTCTGCAATGTTATTATTTAATTCTAGAATTTAATTTTTCTTCAGGTTATATTGATTTTATTAATACGGAATTTAGGGACTTTTTTCGTAATATATGAGAACTGTAATTAAAAAAATATATATTGTTAACATCTACGATGTTTTATTTTCATAAAAAAACACATTCATGTGTTTTTTAGTACCCTGTGATATCACTTTAGTAAAGATGTCATTTATTTTTTTCGGAAATGAGAACAACTCTAATCAAATTATTCAGCTAAAACTAATGATAATGAAATATTCATATAAAGAATAAAACTCCCTAAGAAAAGGGATTTGTCTTCTTGTGTTTATAAACCAAGAGATATTTCCATGCAGTATAACTGATACTAGTATTTTCATTCAATGTAGACCAGGTTGTCATAACAATCAACTCAAACATAAAAAATAATCCGGAAAGAATGAACTTATTTAAAGAATGAATATTAAATCAGACAAATTATTTTTCAAAGAAAAATATTTATGTTTTAAACATTAAAAATTTATGACAACACCATTTTATTATTTAGTATTAATTTAATGTTTGCTGTCTAGCCTATGCAAATCACATGAAATAATAGATTTTTCACTAAGATATCTAATAAAGCAATGGATTAATTATATTCAGTGATTGTTAATTAATAAATACTGAAAATTTTATTAAAATTGGATGATTTCCTGAATTTTGAGTATTTTTTAAGTGAAGAGAGAGGTCAAAATGCCCATAGTCTCAGACTATGTTCGAAGTTTGTATACAGCATGACGTCATTTTCCAGTTAACAGGCCTTAGTTTACTATATTATGTTTTGGTCACGTTCTGGTACGGCTGTCATTTGCTCAGATTTTGTGAAAAAATAAAATGAAGTTATCTCCCTTAGATTCCCTATCCCATTGTACAACTACGCCATTAGATGCTTATAACTTATATTTATTTACTAGCTGGACCCGTCCCCCGGCGTTGCACGGGAGAAATAGAAAAGAATAAATTCAAATTTGTCAACATCCGACCGAACGCAAATAGGTCACATAGGAATGATATTCACAATAGTTAAAGTACTACATATTACATTGATTTCTTTTCAAATGACTACATAATAACGCTGAATTTGAAAAATCCGGCCTGTAGTCCTTCCTCTCCCCCTCTCTCGTAGGCAAAAGTTTAACAATGTAAAAAAGAAAAAACTTTTGTGAGACGAGTGAGACCGAACCATAAACCCCTCAGTCTTGGATTGTTCAGCCACTGAGAGGTTACAGTGTTACATTTCAACACTCGACCACACACTCAAATTACTTTTTACGTAATATGATATCAAAATAATTAATATTTGCTTTCAACTAAAATAAGCTCATATTCGAAGTATACATTTAATATATTCGTTCTTTTATTGATTAAGGATTCAATTTAAACACATTGGATTTATCGCATTTTGCATTCGAACTCTTCACTTATTATTGAAAAATATTAGCATACACCGAAATTTACGGATAATAATCAAGTAGAATTTGAATAAAAAATAAAATTAAGTTATGTAAAAGATTAGCGATTTTACGCTGGTATGACGCCAAGGGGAGACAATCAGTGACATTAACTAAAATCTCTGATCATGGCTAAAAATAACGTAGTTGAATTTCTTAAATAAAAATACTCGATTATTTTCTGTAAATTTCGGTGTACACTAATATTTTTCAAGTTTTTCAATAATAAGTAAGCATTCCCTAAAGTTTTCCTGTTATTTTATTTATGACTGGCATATTTCACTAGTGTGTTTGCATACATAAGTATCAAAATATTTATTACTAATGGAGATTTGGTATCTGTCTGTCTGAAGCCGAAATTATACTGAAAATAGAGATTTCAGAACATTGTTCCCGATAATTAACTCCTGGATATTGCCTGGAACATAGATAATATCTGATGGATGGGCTGCACACAAAGGTCTGGAACATTTTGAAAATGTCAGATATGAACATGCCAGTGTAATTCATGAGCAAAACTTTTTCGATCAGTATGACGAAAGCATCCGCACGCAAACGAATTAAGGTTTGTTTAATAACTTATTAAATGTTTTCAAATTTTCGATTTATTACTCTCGCCTCTTTTTTGAAACGTATAAAAATAATTAACACTGAAATTTATGTTTTTAATTCTTAAAGATCAACTATGACAACTATGATTTACGATTAAATCAAATAAATGAAAACAACTTTTTAATTTTTACCTGAAGATCTGTGGTCACACGCTAAACAGAAGATTAGGAAATTGCTGAGGACGAAAGATCACAATTTCCCTCTTCCACTTATAGAATTTTGTGGTGTTGCAGACAAAAGAGACAAGCATTCCCACGGATAATTATATCCGTAAGTAAAGAGTTATTTAAATTTTGTCGTTAAAGTTTTTTGTTTGTTAATTGTTAATTAACATTTTCTTTTATTAACATAACACCCACACATTTTTCTCACATTTTACAAAAGTGCACCCAAAAGGCAGCGAAGAACAGTAACTGTTGTAACAGGGAAGCATACTCCAACGACAAAGCAAGCAGAGAAGAGAAAAAGGTTGTTCTTGTGGTGCGGTCTGTCGTCCCTATGTGAGAACGAATCGGGTCAGTCGAGGGCTTAGTCTCAAAAGATCATAGTGTGGTGGCTGCTCTACTAAGTATGATACCCCAAGCCTGAAATCAAGTGGTCTTCGAGTCATCCCTCGTCTCACGTTCCACAGGGCGTTTGAAGCAAGATGATGATGGCAACATCCCGCTGGTAGTGCATATCAAGTCACTTGGCTCATTCGTGCTCATTGCCATGTAAGCAACAATGATGCCAATGACCCACCGCGACCAGCTCAAAGACTGCCACTGACAAAGGTCATTGCGACCGCACCACCACTAGTGACAACGACTGCTATGGCAGGCTCTAACAGAATGGAAAGAGACACCTTTCGTAATACTGTGACAGCACCTGTCGCTGTCCCAGCTTAGACATTTTCAGCCATTAGCACGCAGACCATTGTTCCGATCCCACGGTTCCTCTTGTACTGGACAAAATAGTATTGGTCATGGCCGATGTTGCACATGTATTGATCGGTATGATGAAACTAACCTGTCTCACAATGGTCTAAGCGCAGCTCACGTAACCTCTCAGTGGCTGAACAATCCAACACTTTGCAATAATAGGAAGCGCTAACATCAGAGGATCAAAAAGTAATGTTGCTATGAACGCTTGGCCACCACAAGCCAGTTATCCCTGTGGTAACTTCTCTGACACTTCTTGACGGGACAGAGCTCTGCTCTCGGAAAGGATCGATAGGCTCTCTGTTTTGCAGTCTGTATTCGTACTGAAAATCGAGATCGAGCAAGCTTTTGCTCTTTTGCACTATGCAATGTTACCGTCCTCGCTGAGCTCGCCTTGGGACACCTGCATTACCATTTGACAGATGTACCGCCCAAGTTAAAATCCCAGCCTGGCACGGCCCTCGACTAAGGGTCGAGCACAAAATCTGAACATGTGGGAGCCCACGCCCTTGTCGCTAGCAAGAGCAACCCATCTCTTTCTTTACCAGGTGAGCAAGGAAACGATGGAAGTAGTGGGTTTCAGGGTCGACATTGCCGAATAATACCAATACCGCGCATCCACCGCCATTACCAGCATGCAAGCATGACCATTGACACGCAACGCCCCAATCGCCTTCCTACGGAAGACCATGACTGCAGTGCAGACCTATAACTACTTTGTGCCCATATTATGCCCCCTAAAACCCTTTAAAATACTCCAAAGAAACTGAAATTTGGGGAATATTTATTAATTGATGTCATATACCTATTGTTAAAATTTCACAAACATTTGATGTATCTGAATTTTTTATCAAGGACTTCCAGCCCTTCTTTGCATAAAATAAAATTAAACTAAATCCATCCCACATTACCCACTCTTACACCTAGCAGCTGTGTTCCAAAATTCATAATGATCGGTTAATTAGTTTAGGAGTGAATCTTACACATATAAATATATAAATATATACATATACCTAACTTTATATAAATAGAGAAAATAAGCTAATAGCCAGAGGTGCATGCCGGTTTTTTACTAAATTATTTCTTTTAAATAAGATTTTGAAACTTAAATTTATTCATTACATCTTTTTTTCTTTTAATTAATTATTAATTAATTAATCGATTGTTATTTTTCAAATTTTACAAATTATGCTAATTCATATTTACATGCACCAGGTTAGCAAATATATATATATATATATATATATATATATATATATATATATATATATATATATATATATATATGAGGAATAACAGCAACAATGTTTCAGACAAAATGTAAAAATAAAAATGGAATAAAGGATAAGCGAATCAACAACTAGCAAAAATAAACTCAAAAACACATATTGAATAGTTCTACCAAAATATTTCGACTGTTAAAATACAGTCATCCTCAATCGGTAGCAGAACTTTAATTAAAACAGAAAAGTTTTCAAATTTATACAAAGAACGCAATTTGAAAAAAAAATAGTCACATGTAATAAACAGTAGAAAGGGAGAAAGAAAGAAATGTTAAGAAGAAGAAGAAGAAAAAGAAAAAAATCGACAGTTAGCTATAAACGCCGATTGGAAACGCTGTAAGTTAGTACAGTGGCAAGGAAGATTAGTGGTAATTAAAAATGGATCACAACCAGGAATTAAACAAAAAAGGAGGAGGAGGAGGAGGAGGATGAGGAAAAAGGACTAAAAAAGTTATCCGTTATCATATTGATTTAGGTTCATTTCGATTAGAATCGATCTGGCAGAAGAAGTAGAAATGTTATAGAATCCTGGTCTTTGAATAATTGTGTTATTATTACGTAGATAGAACTATTCAATATGTGTTTTTGAGTTTATTTTTGCTAGTTGTTGATTCGCTTATCCTTTATTCCATTTTTATTTTTACATATATATATATATATATATATATATATATATATATATATATATATATATATATATATATATATCCAGTGTAGCAGCAAGTCCTGAGAACATATACCAGAAAGAATTATTGGAAATAACTCATACACCATCTACTATGACTATGCAACCCCTACAGCTACACACTTAAAAAACGGAGCTGTTAAACCTGACATAGTGATATGAGACAAGAAAGAGAAAGTAGCAACCCTATTTGAAGTCAGTGCCCCTTATGATGCTGGCTCAAACAGAGGTGAGGGAAAAGATAACTAAATACCATGGTTTTATGTACGACATGAAAAGAAGAGGAAGATCTTCAACATTCCAATAATCATAAAAGCAACTGGGCTCAAGAAAAATAATTTCAAAAATTATCTGGCAAATATACCCGGTGAACTAGGTGCAAGTGAGATACAAACAATTGCGTTTAAAGGGACAGTTAGAATCCTAAAAAGATCTCTCTGAAATAACGAATGAATGTCTGGCAGCTGGTAGGATGCCTCATCCTTAGCAAAAACAAAAAAGATAAGAAAATTGATATATATATATATATATATATATATATATATATATATATATATATATATATATGTATGTATAATTATTTAATAATAAATATTTAATTATTATCTACATATGTATACGTTTCATCCTTGCAGAATCATCAGCGTAGAGATAACCATTCAAGCCGGTCACACAATTCAAACCCTGATACGAGAGTTGTTTATTTACAACTCACAATCCGGCGCTTTAACTGATGAGGCCGGCATGAATAGTCATACGAAATTATGCAAAATTAAAACTAAGTAAAAATAACATTCAAAACAAATGTTCCACAATTTTTAGCGTTCCCTTTCCAGTTTAATATTTTCTATTATTAGCTGACGAACAACATACTTATAACTGTACCTTTTCACTACCAGTAAGATATACATATACACATAGATAAAAAATACCTACCACCACCACCACCACCACCACCACCACCACCACCACCACCACCATCATCATCATCATCATCATCATCATCATCATCATCATCATCATCATCATCATCAGTTTAACGTCCATTTTACATGCTGGCATGTCTTGGACGACTTTTAGAAATTGACTTCCAAGCTAACCGGTCCTGGGTATGACCTTAAAAGACATCCAGTGATGAGGCCTCCATTTGGGAGCTGTAGGAAATGTGGAGTTGCCCCTTAGTTGCCATTGCTCCCAGGTCCACTCTGGTCCGGAGTGGTAGTACCTGTAAGGGCCCCATCTATGGGTCAAGTAGAATCTATTGGCGCTACCAAATCAGGATGTCTGAAGTTATTGACTTCCTGACTCAAAATGCACCAAACATTGATGTTTTATTTTTTTTTCCTTTGCAAAACTCAATCATGTTCTGCAAAATCCAAAACAAAAAACAACAATTTCCCTCCCTCCCCTCTTCTTCCCTCTCCCCTCTTTCTCCCCCCCCCATTTCACTCAACCAAACACCATGAATAAATACTTAAACATATAAAGAACTTGAAGCATAAGAACCTGTGGGAATTAATAGAAACGGATATGACGTCATATGGTTCAAAGAAAGAGTGAGAGAGATAAATGGTTAGTTCCTTGGAAGCATGCCACGTGTGAACATAACAAAATGAAATTAACTAACAAAATGTGATTAAACAGTGATTATCGATTTCTCTGTGTTCTCTCTCCTATTGATCAGTGATTTAAAACGAGGATCAAGTCGTATGAACCTCCTCTGTCTTCCATCAGTTTTGTCTTGACTTAGTCCTTTTGAAAGTATAAATAAGGAGCTTTGATTTCAGTACAACAAGTTCTTAGTCTGGAAAGATTATTCACGGATGCATACAAAAATAAGCAACTAACTCTCTTGTGTTTTTGTAATAATGACGGCAACTTGGTTTTCTGCATGTATGACACGAGGTTGATAAATATACACAATATCGCAGTCAAGTGTTGCATACCTTAGATTTCTCCCTCACCTCTAGAGGGTGGTCGTGTCGTCTAGTGGATGAATTCTCTGTTCCTTCCTTCCTGCCGTGAACCACGCCGTCCGTGTCTGCAACAAAAGCCTCATGACGCACTCCGAAGACAAACTCTTCTTTTAAATTTAATCCATTTTATTACAAGCGTTGTTATTTCAACTGGGGGTCACTCACTACGTCGAGAGAGAGGGAGAGAGCAAATCACTACTTATCATAGTTAGTTAACAATGTTTTCTTAACCATTCATAGAGAGGGGGGGGGAAAGGATTTCTCTCACTTGTATTCCCTTAAGGGAAATATTTCTCTTATTTTTACATCGTGAATCGCACGTCCTGCTCGGTTCGCCTTCCGAATCAGACTCATGAAAACTCGTTTCTCATGAGAATGAGTGACGTCACGGATCCTCTGTTTCCCACGCAAGGCCCGTGACGTCACAGTGCTTCTCACAGATGCAGACTGACCCTTGATCTGGGGTCTCGTCACACGGTAACCTTGTCACGTCTGTTAGCTCTGACTGTGAGAACAGGCCCCAATCTGCACTCGACTGCACCCGCATTAATTCGCGCAAGTCAAACCAACGATTCCCAACAGATACGTCCATTCCCATAGGGCCATTATCCAACATTCTTCCCCTCCCTATACAAAAAAAAAACAATCCTAAGATTTTATTTTTATTTTTACACACCCCTCCGCAGGGTCTGGTCTGAACAAGGGGTTAGCACGGCTGGGCATCTCAGTTCCATATGGTCGACCCGTCTGCTATAAATCGGCCTTATGACCTCTCCTGGGATGTAAGGAAATTCCCCTTATGATCAATATCGGCTCTATGGCCATCCCTGTCACAATCGATCATAGGACACGCTGGGTGTTCACCTGTCCCAAGGTTGCTTGACCACTTGACCCCACGGGCAGCTGCACACAACCCTAGGCACTCAATTCACCTCACACACGCACTCCCAAGCATCGACATACAACCGATAGTAAATTTCTTTAACTGGCGGGTATTACTGCGAATTACGGGGGAACAAACAGAAACCCCCATTTCAAAACATATAATCTATTATGGTCAGCACACGAATTTAATTTTAGGTGCCGTTCTATCCTTAAGCACTATATCCGCACTCGGTTCAAGACACCTCTGTGGAAACGGTGTGTCTTTTGGAGGTGGCATCTCCGACACTCACATCGGGCCTCAATCCGATCACATTTCCTATCTATCTCTATCACAGGACTCTAAAATACGGCACCTTCTTTCAATGTTGAACCTATCCATGGCTATATCTGCCCTCGACACGCGTACGAAGTGCTCCCTCACCCCAAATTAACTCCAAACCCCGTTGATGCGGACTCGCTTGCATCACTTGCTAACTGTACCCTTCCCGTGATTCTAACTATGTCGTGGGGGTGGAGAGGTGTCTCTGCGCACAGTCGGTCACATCCAAAACCTAGGACGGGCCCATTCCTACAAATTAAATATATCATCATTCATGCTTGATTGACCAATACCAATGCGGTAACTCCGAGGTCCCCCCCAAAATATATCCATAATCATGTCAATCTTTTCATGGCTACAACTTGCTTTTTTTTTCACGCATGTGACACCGAACAACTCTTTGTCCATATAATCGCAAGCTCACCAGCTACCTCAACGGGTCACACATAGCGAACATAACTCAATCCCAACCCGTCAGTTGGAAGAGACACGCCCTACGGCCTCCACATCGGATCCTCGCTAAAACCCTTATCGCACCGTCAAAAGGTCAACTCTCTCATTCCAACTCCCTTTAATTGGCTGACCTCAACTTAATCTTAATTAGTCACTGTTTCTTTTTTCTTTTATATACTAAAATTTTAATATGAGGAGGGCAAAAAAAAAAAATAAATAAAAACAAAACAATGCTCTCGGCTAAACAAAAAAAAACAAGGAAATTAATTCAATGAGTTTATCTCTCGACGATACATTTAAATCAAACAACAAAAAAAAAGATTAAAACAATACAATTTGATAAAAAACACCCCACTCGACAAAATAACAATCAAGTTATCAGTTTCCCCACCCATCGAATGCATTTCTTTTAAACGTGGACCGAATATGTTCTGCTTGTGTGTATGTATGTAAGTTCGTTACGTCTCTTTTTTTTTCTTTTTACAAAAGTTAAATTTTTTTTTTAGTTCCAAATTCATGTGTGCTGTGTCACGAATTATTATTATTATTATTATTATTATTATTATTATTATTATTATTATTATTATTATTATTATTATTATTATTATTATTATTATTTATTCACTTTAAAAAAAAACTATTTGATTTTTGTGTGTGTGTGTGTTTGTAAGTTTTCTATTCAGTTTTGTTTCCATTCTTCTTTTATATTTGATTTTGTGTGTGCGTGTGTCTATCTATCCTGTCTTTACTTTTACGGCACATCGCGCCTTTTTCTGTCAAACAAAACAACGACTTTCTACTTACTGTTTGTAGTTCTCTCTCTGTCTCTGTCTCCCCCGTCTCTCCGTCTTTCTCTTTTTTTTTCTTTCGGACCTTGCACGTTGTCTTTCTTGCTTTTAAAATTCTCTTATTTTTCGTGGTAACTCATGGTCCGAAATCAGCCCATTCCATGCTCGAATTTAATGTAGGAAGGCTTTATTGAAAAGAAACAAAGACAATCCGGAAAGAATGTAAGAAAGAGTATGATACTAAATATTCCATTTTGTCTGAAATTTAATGTAATTTTTTAACTCCTAATACTTATATATATATATATATATATATATATATATATATATATATATATATATATATATGTTCATCGACAGACAGCTGTGGCTAGACACAGTGAATGTTTCAAAGTGAGATGCGAAACCTGACCATTTAGTCAGCAGTAGAGAACTACATTCTTTTTTGAAGAGCAATGCTTTATTGGTCAATTTGAAAAAGTTTTTTCTAGAATTGATCAGATTTAAACGTTTAGGTGCAGTGGCGATCATCACGGCCTCTGAATTGCAAAGACCGCAAGATTTAGATCCTGGGCTATAAGAGTTTGATATTTTTTGGATGGACCATTTTATACTGTGTGGAATATTATTTGATCTTAAGTTTTTAACTAATGTAGTCAGTGATCGGCGAGAAGAGGTTCTGTTTACTTGGCTTGCGGGAGAGTGATTACCTTCAAATTTAACTTTATTCATTGGAATAATTTTTATCGGACCTGGAAGAAGAAATGTCCGAATACATTAGGTCGATTTAATTTTATTCGAATCGGATTTAGTGGATTTTTCATTTAACCAGCGAATTATGGTTTGCACTACTCCGATCAAATCATAAGTACCCTGAATTTTGAACATTATGATTTCAACACAAAGTGAGTTTACTGAACTTTTTTTATATGATTTGGTTCCTTTATCGTTTTATTAATTAACATAAACCTTGGATACATTTTTCATTGTCATTTACTGCATCGATTGCGGACGCATTTCCTGACTGGATAATTTTTTTCGTTTTTGGACTGTCACTCACTACTTGGATCAATTTTTAATCAACCTCTTGGATATCTTTCCTGAATATGTTTTAAATTGTATGACTTGGATGAATTGTATAGCTTTAACAAAAAAGTATGTTTTCGGCTGATACATTTGATGTGTTATATACTTTTATGCATTTTTGCATATATTTTTATATATTTTCAAAGTGTAATTTCATCACCTGCAGTTATGTCACTGCGGTAATGGTCCTCTGATGAGAAGAATTATCTTTGAAAACTCATGAGTTAAGGACTTTAAGATACTTTGCCTGAATTTTGAATTCTAATAAAATTTGATTCGCATCTTATTTTCTTATTTCATTTCATATTATACTATATATATATATATATATATATATATATATATATATATATATATATAATAATGGTAATAATCCAGGTAAAAAATATCCACAGGGTGGTAATCCAGAGAATTTTAACCGGGTTTATAAAAAGTGCTCAATATCAAAATAGAGCTTTATATATGATAATTTTATTTACACAGACATGTACAAAATCTGCGACACTGGCATGTCGATGTTATCGATCAACAGTTACTATAAACTGAGATCTCATCAGGCAGAGTTAGAATCCGATCTTAACCTCAGATCATATTTGGAGAGAACCTGAGGTTAAGATCGGATTCTAACTCTACCTGATGAGATCTCAGTTTATAGTAACTGTTGATCGATAACATCGACATGCCAGTGTCGCAGATTTTGTACATGTCTGTGTAAATAAAATTATCATATATATATATATATATATATATATATATATATATATATATATATATATATATATATATATCATGATGAGACAATCTTCCTTAAACATGAGACTGAGATTAGCGTAAAAATCTTTAGACCAAGGGTTCCCTAACCATATCTTGATTGTCGACACGCTGAGAACTATTTTATCATCTGTGGACCCCATATATGCAATCTAATTTTAAATCAAATATTACTAATAAATGCTTATCAACATATACTTGATTCTGACAATTATTGCATCTCCTTAACCCTTATCCTCGAGTGGTATCTGACCTTGATAAGTGGTGACTATTAAACAACAACACAAAAAAGAAAACATTAATACACATCGATCATTATTATAGAGTGGGATTTTGTCAAAATGTCATCAGCTTCATGTTAAAAAAGAGTAAAAAGATTCTGAACTTTATCAGTTTGAGCGACGTCGTTTACCAGGTTTATCTTTCAACTAAACATTAAAATAAAATATATTTTGACGACACCTGTGATCAGACTTTGACCAATATTTAATACATAATCCTAATTGCTTACTCTCTACACCAGAAGTTCTCAAACTTATTTTGATTGTGGACACCCTGGGAACTATTTTATCATCTGTGGACCACATATATAAAAAAAAAAAAATCAAATCTTATTAATAAATTTTTATTAACATCTGCAAAATGTGTTCATAAATATTAAAATACATTTACAGCGGATTAAAATGTTATAAATGACATGCTTTTTAAAGTATGAAAACCGATGAGAAATATTTGCCTACATGAGCCCAGAAGTAGCAAGGAGTGAATGCCACACACGTACATGATCGTACGTCTGGCAGTCTAACTCTACAATACATCTCACCAAAGAAAGCTGCGTTTATCTATATCACATATTCTTTTTATACTATTATTATATATCTCTATATATAGAGTTAGGTATGTGTATATCTTTATATATTTGTATGTCCAGGATTCACTCCGAAACTAATGAACCGATCCTTATGAATTATGGAATATATATTCCAGGCAAAACGATGAGTAACATGGGCACATTATTGTTTTCTAAACTTTACGATTTAGTGTGTCTGCCACCCAAACACGCACCTCTTCCCCCGAAAAGCTTAACAAATTAAAGAAAAAGAATTGCTCTACATTAAATTTTGAGTTATATTATGCAATGGAATTGTAAATGACCAGTGAATGTATGAGTAAGCATCAATAATATGTACGTGTGAGGTAAACTCCTGAGCTAATTAACTTATCATTATGAATTGTGGGATACGTATTCTAGGCAACACGGTGAGTAACGTTTGCACATCATTTATTTTGTAAACTTTAACATTTAGGGGTTGTACTTGTGAAACCTCACCCTACACATACAAAAAGAAAACAATTGAAAACTACTGCGATGCATATTGCTTATACTCGTCTTGCAACGTTTTCTTCTTCTTATAGTTTACAGTATAATCGTTATTATGACTTATATTCAACATATGGACCCCTTACTACTTTACCATGGATTCGCAGAGTACAATTTTTTTCGTGGGCCCTCTTAAAGCTTCTGTGAGCCCCGGGGGTCCATCTGAACCCTGGTTGAGAATTCCTGCTTTATACACTGCACAAAACTGTGAGACTTTAATGGTCTGATTCATACACGTTGAAAAAAAATGGGAGAATAACCAGTCTTGCAGATGTTTTGAGACGTAACAAAGTGAAATATGAACTTTATTGGAATTTTGGTAGAAAAATAATACTTATTATTCTAAAACTTCCCTTTAGGAGCGAGTTCAAAGTTTCGAGCTTGCCTAAAAGCAATATTGGGTCATCTCACATCACCAAACTTTTAAACGGCAAGACGTGCACACGTACACATACATTTATGTTGCTATATATAAACTAGGCGCCAATTAGATGGTCTTGCAATGAACAAAATTTACACACACACACACACAAACACTTGCACTGTTATGTATAAACTATCTGAAATAGCCGTCTAACGATGTGTTCGTAGTAATGAGACATACTTGGACACTTTAATAAGTGCAAGTGATCAGACTCAAATTTTGGCTTTTGTACCTTCACCCCACCGGCGTCTCGAACTTTCACCTACTTTATCGTCTCTCTCCACTTAACACTTTACTCCTACTTAGAGATTGAGCTACTTGAAAACCGGTAAACAGTCGGAGATCTAAAATTAGCAAGGGTTTGGAGGGCCTTACTGCACTGCCCTTTATCTCATTTAATAAAATTCATTAAATGCTGGGGAATTATTCGCTTTTTAAAAAAAAATCCCGTCTCAATAATCTGACATATGCAAATCAATTCACCAATAAGTTATTCCGTTTGAGGGGGAGACGTATATTGAGGGGGTGCATATTGAGAGGGGGTGTATATTATACAAGTATATTGAGTGGGGAATGTATATTTTACAAGTATTTATGGCATAATCCTGTTGACATCTTGGAAGGACGAACTCCATTCCCTAACTCAAACCCGCTTTTCTTCTTCCCACTTCAAACCCACTCCCACTTAGAGATCGGCTTACTCGTTTTCGGCACTAAACAAACCGGAAAACACTGAGAGGTGTAAATTAGAAAGGGTTAGGAGGGCCTTACTGAATACCTGATCAGAGATAGGTTACTTTGGAAGTCAATATCTAAAAACCGTCCAACAGGTGCCAGCATGTAAAATCAATGTTAGACTGATGATGATGATGATGATGATGATGATGATGATGATGATGATAGTCTTAAAATGATAAAGAATTCCACCAATCTTGAGAATGGATTTAATTTTATTATTTTTTTTTTTTAGAATAACAATTTATATAATTTAAATATTTTATAAGTTTTGTTTCTAGTGTATTCTTTAATATACGGCAAAATCACATTGACGCACCAGTTCTCGTTAGATCACCAAAATTAAGCAACGTTGAGCCTGGTCGCTACTAAATGGGTGACCATTTGGGAATACCAGGCGCTATGTGCTATCTGCTTCTCCTTGCCACTGGATTCGAGCCATGCCGATTCAGAAGAAGTGTAGTTGGAGATTGCACAACCCTTGCTTCACAATTACATGCGCAGACACCCTTACAGTGGGTATCCATTGTCTCTCAAGACTGAACGGAGGTTATGAGAATTCTTTAAGATGAAATTATAGTTTTAAAATATTTCTATTTCATAATTTTCATGTTCTTTTGATGTTGTATATGAATTTATGTGCAAGAAGTGTAAGACAATGGAGATGGATGAGAACTCAGATGTGGACAAAGTATATCTAGATGACAAAGCAATTAAGGTTGTCCAGAAGTTTTGTATCCTTGATGATACCATTGGAGCACAGGCTGGAGTAGGTGCTAGTATGATTGCAAGAGTTAGGAGGGGAGAAGAGAGGGGGAGAAAAGGGGGATAGATAGATAAACGGGATAGAGAGAGAGAGAGAGAGAGAGAGAGAGAGAGAGAGAAAGAGAGAGGGGGTTTTAAGAGAAAGATGTTACACACATTTTTAACTCTTCTATTTTGTTGTCCATGACTTTGTACAACACTAGGTAAGAATGCTAGTTTATTATATAAAGAGCAGTTGTCTGTGTGTGTCAGACTAAAAGTAAAAAAACTACAAACCAAAGACCCACAAAGTTTGTATATTCTTGGTCAGCGTTGCCTGGAATGAATAATATCTAAAATTTAGAAAAAAATATTCATTATTCGACCCTAAACTTGTGCAGATTTGCTCAGGGGTTGTCTGTTTTCCAGCCACTAACTAAATGGAAGTAACTCTGATCTTTTTAGGGAGTTAATTCCCTTATGCTTACGTATTCCTCGAGTTGTATGTGTGTGTATGTCCAGAGAGAGAGGAATGGGCTGGTCGGAGAAGAAAGAGGAGTGTGTGGAGATGGAGGGGGAAAACGGGAGAGAGAGATAGAAGTTTTTATAGAAATATGTTACACTTTGTGCCCCAAACAACGTCGGGTAGCCCTGCTAGTCATATATAAAGTAAAGTGAGATTTCCCCCTATTGCGTTGACCGATATAGCTCCATAAACAGAAACTGCATATAAAATTCTGCTTTGTATATGCTTTGCTCTGATCATTGGTAAGTTTTAAAAAATAGTTAAAATTTTATTAAAATCAGAAGCAAACAATGTTTCAATAGGATCACCTAACCCCATGACAGTCTATATGGGTAGAGAATCATTTTGTTACACAACGAGGGCTGTTGTTTAAAACATGAACACTCATTCACTTTCTATTATGTGTCTCTCTGTTTACGTCCATTGACTACTTTTATGAACTTGTTATTCAATAGGAATAATATCCTATCTATGCAGACTGTCTTAATGGGATTATATGTATTTTTCTCTTATAAAGGACTCCCTGAGGGAACATAAAATCTTCCACCAAAAATTCTTTTACCTCCAATTTTAATAAAATACTAGACCACCTGTAACTCGATTTAGCTGATTGGTTAATTGTTGGTATTGAGAGCTTCATAACCTCCAAGAAATTCCAACAGAAACCAAACAGCCAGCCGTGGTACACCCTTAAATGTGCCACCATCATTGCTCACAGAAACCACTATTTCAATTTCTTTCAACGAAATAGATGTTCTGAAACTAAAGCTGCCTTTAGGACTACCCGCAATCACTGCAAAAGAGTTATAGAAAACTTGAGAGAGTCCTATGCATAATCCGTTAAATATAGAGTGGCTGAGCAGATGCTTTTTTCCCACGAGTTTTGGTGAATAACAAGAGATATAAGACCTCTATTCCAACCATCATCAGTGGACCAGAGGTGATTTCCAAACTTTTTGCAAACAACTTTGCATCAAATTCCACCTTTTGCGATCCGACCACCTATTCCCTCCTATGACTATAAACATTCTGAGCGACACCCATATATCTTTCCAGGATGTTGCCAAACATATCAAGAACCTTGATGCTAGCAAGGCAATTAGTCCTGACAACATTTCAATCATAGTTGCAGCCGGAACTAGCTCCTATTCTTACAAAGCTGTTTAATGGTTGCTTAAAAGAGAAATGCTTCCCATCAGCTTTGAAACCTTCGTCAGTCTGCCCAGTATTTAAAAATACTGGAGATAGGTTTTCTGCATCTCAGTACAGACCAATTAGTCTCCTGTCCGTTATGAATAACTTGTTTTAATCTGCGATAAATAAAAAAATTGTCAACCATCTCAGCAAAAACAATCTATTCACTGACAAGCAATATAAATTTCGTCTTGCAAGATCAACAGCTGATGTGCTGATTGTAATATCATACAGGATCAGTGAATCTATTGATGGGGACTTCGTTTCTAGAGCAATAGCTCTTGACATATCAAAGGCTTTTGATAGGCTTGGCACAAAGGTTTTTGTAACAAGCTTGCTAGCTATGGAATATCTGGAAATGTCTTCTCAACAATCAAATCCCTTTTCTTTTATAAAAGTAGTCGTTGATGGGCAGAAGTTTGAAGCACATAGTATCAACGTCCAGCCTTCTTACTGATCTTCATCAATGATCTCCCAAATCACATTCTAAGATAATTCGTTTACATTTATGCAGATGATACAGCCATCTATGGCAACACTTTGAATAGCATTGATGATCAAGATGTTTCTCCCTCTTCCGCCCTGGAGCATGTCGTGCAATGAGGAAAAAGGGTGGCTGGTTACTTTTAATATGTCTAAAACCAAGCTTCTTTCCTTTCACCATCACTTTGTCCAAATGAAATGAATGGCTCTCGCCTTCAGGAAGCACCCTGCTTTGATAGCTTCTAGGACTGACCTTCACCTCAGACATGAAATTGAAGACTTACATCAAATCTGTTGCTAAGTTTGCTGGAAAAATGGTTGGATCATTCTAAGCCCCAGAAAGTATCTCATGTCTGACGCAATCCTGTACCTGTATAAGAGTCAAAAACGTCATAAGAAAATGTAAAATATCCACAACAGGAACTCGTCTAGCTACAAACACTGTAAAGTTTTCCTTTCTTTCTCTGTGTACCTAAAATCAAACAGAACTTTTTTCCAAGAACTATTCGTCTGCGAAACACAATACCATGGGGCTATGTACCCCACACGCGTGTGCACGGTGGTCTCGTCAATCACACAGGTGTGACACCCTGGTCGCGGTGACGGATTGTGACTACCACTTGTGCCGATCGGCGTAGTGGCAATAAAAAAATATATAGATCGAAATTCCTCTCAGCCGGGATGGCGACGATGATGATGATGACGTCGCCGATCTTGTCATCTCGTCCAACTCCCACGTTGAAACTGTTTATATCAGCTAGCGATCACTGGGCGAACAGCAACCGGTTGGCTCTGTGAGGGCGAACGATCATTCAAAGCAGAACAAAAGGAAAAGAACAACAATGTTCAACAACTCGGTCAGGGTTTTTTGTATAGAAGAGTAATTATTAATAAAATAAAAGAATTGATTTTAAATTAGATTAATGTCTACCATACTCGTAAAAGTTTTTTTCTCTAAGTTATCTCGTTAGTTCTGTGTGTGTGTGAATTCGTTTCACAAGTAGTTGTTTAGTCACAAATGAACTGGCGAAAGCGACGGTGGGGATTTCGTCCGGTTTTCTTTTCTTCGCCACGTATGCCATCTTGTCGCGCGCTGAAGTCCGTCTGACTCCGTCTCAATCCAACTCTCACTGGCTCTGTACTGCCGTGCATGAAAAACGCACATTCTTTTATTGAAGGTCTATCGTCATACACCCCCTTCTCTGCCATCTTTTCTCCTGCGTCTCCTCCTCTCTCAAGGAGGATGGAGACGGGCGCCTCACTTCCCCCTTCCCTAAAATAAATGGAAGTTTCTTTTTATCCCATTGTTATCGCCAAAACAAATGCTTTCTCATTCTGTCACACAGCCGAAGGCGCTCTGCCGTAATTAACGATGACAGGCCCAAATAACTATCTGTCAAGTCCAAGCAGCTCTCCCAGAATCGTGAATCTAAAACCTATCATTTACTCAAACAATAATATCACCTTATTTATTTTTCGGAATTAAATCTAGGATCATGGATTTTCGTAATCTTTACTTCCCATCTGGCAACTGTCTCCTCATTCTGGTGGCAATCGGTTCTGACTACCAAACACGACCAATCGAGACAAACCGTCGTTCCTGTCGTTTGAATAAGTTCGTTTCTATGTCAAATATATACTATTTTTATATATCCACCTCATCTCGAAGCAGGGCCTAGCATCACCACCAAGATGCATACTAGTGCGTTACCAGGGTATCCGATCCCAATGAGGCTCCGGATACTTTGTCACAGGACTGCTTCCCAGCTGATTATAGCATATCTATTTTCAAGTCCAATGTTAACAAATTCTTGTTGAGTCATCCTATTAAATAATCAAATTCTGCCTAGTTTCAACCATCGTTAGCAATCCTCCGGACAAACTCATTAACTCTTATCATCGAGTGGCCTTTGGGCCTTAATAAGCGGTGACTCATTAGTACATAAAAAAATATTATTAAATATTTATGCAAATCTTTTGGAATTTCCATATATTTATAAAAACCTATTCCAAATTCCAAAATGTTTCCATAAATATTTTGAAATATATTATAAAACTAACCGTGTTTTCACGGGTTTACATTGCAATGCCATAATAGACCCTCTCTCTTCAGTGAAGTCATAATATATCTCCCCTCTCTTCCCCTTTCTCTCTTTTCTTCTCTCTCCTTTTTTCCCTGCAATTAATGCAATACGTACTGTTATGCAACACCAATCAAATAAACATCTCTTTAGCAAAAAAAAAAACAGCAGCCTCTCGAGACAGTTTAAATGTATTAATTAAAAGACAAATTCACTCTATCCCAACAGAACACAATATTCTAAACACAAACTACACAAACATTGCCCCTTTATTCACATAACTCGGTAATCATAACGGAAGTGGCGAAGTAAAGTTATAATCCCGCATCTAACGATCATATGATAATTATACCTATTACATAACTACAATTTTTGATAAACAAAAAATAATGGAAGTATGTAACCATATTTCAACAACACCTAACCAATCCTTCCCTATTTTTGCACTTCCACAACATTTGACTGTCTAATTGTTAGCACACTTATTCACCGCACGAGGGGGGGGGCGTGATCTCATTTCTGGTTTCCCTTGGGCGTTTGAAATATTGAATTAAAAAATTATTAAAACAACATCCTTTTGATGCTTCAAACACCACCAATCATTCTCAATACACACACACACACACACACACACACACACACACACACACACACATATATATATATGTGTGTGTGTGTGTGTGTGTTATGGTTAGGGAAAGAGAAACATAAAAAGAATGAAATGGCATGCGCTTTATGCACGTTTGTGTTTCGCGCCTATACGTAACTTTTATACATACATATTCAATTATCCCTTCCTTTAATATTAAACAAACATTTATTGAAACAAAAAATAAAGGAAAAGTAAAACGCATTTTTTAAAATCCAATTAAAAAATATCAACCAGACTTCATTCTTACTTATTTAGTTCTAAACCCTCAACCAGACAATATGTCTTATCTCTTTGGGCAACGCTGGGTACATACAGATAGTGCATATATATATATATATATATATATATATATATATATATATATATATATATATATATTACAGAAAATCAGAACACCATCGGTACCGCCGGTTTCAAATCCAAACAAAGGGGACCTATAATTGGTCTCCTATATAAATAAATATTACGCTCTTATTTTTTATTTTCCTTAATAATTGAGGACTCTGCTAGGGTTCTCTTCCACTAACCTCACGCACACACACACACACACACACACACACACACACACACACACACACACACACACACACACATATATATATATAATGTTAGGTATGTTTATATATTTGTATGTACAGGATACACTCCCAAACTAATTAACCGATCATTATGAA
The DNA here is from genome assembly GCA_963556195.1 of Sepiola atlantica. Lineage (NCBI taxonomy): Eukaryota > Metazoa > Mollusca > Cephalopoda > Sepiida > Sepiolidae > Sepiola > Sepiola atlantica. The sequence continues at coordinate 74,617,343 of OY744524.1, read as the reverse complement.
CTTGGGAACACAGCTGCTAGGCGTAACGGTCAAAATGTGAGCTATAATTAGTTTAATTTTGTTTTGTGCAAAACGGGTAATACAGGGTCGTATTTCAAGAAAATTTAGATACTTCTGATCTTTGTGAAATTTTAACGATAGGTATTAGACATCAATTAATAAATTTAAGTTGCTTT
>OY744524.1:74597167-74612167 GCA_963556195.1 Sepiola atlantica | reverse complement strand
ACAAAGGAGGAAGAATTGCTGTTTTCTGGGTTGGAATTTATCCATCTAACTCTAATCGTTGGCTAGTTTTTGACCTTGAAGTAGTATATATTTTTTTAGCTCTTTTCATCAAGTGGCTTCATGCCTTGTCTGGAGCGATTTCCATAAAAAAAAATATATGGTACGTTACCATCTAATTCTCCTAAAGAAGTAAAGAGACTTATTATTGTGCCATCTAATTTACATATGTGTTTGCCGTGTGTACAGACATGTATGTAACTTAGATGGCAACGCTGAAAAGAGAATTATTCTTTCTCTAAATGCTCACAGGGGCATTAAGAAATATGAGTGAGGTGTTGAATCAACATAGAGTGAGAGAGGCAAGAGAAATACAGACAGTTAAGAGAGTGTGTGTGAGAGAGAGAGAGAGAGAGAGTCAGTTAAGTAACCCATTAGTGCCCAAATTTGTTTTCTTTAATTTATTACCAAATATCTTTTGTAAATACAATAGTATTTCATATTAAAATTATTTTCAAAGACTTACTTGACTTTATAGGAAGTTAGAACATTCATTTATACTATATAAAACTGTAGGTTGGTTATGAGGACTACTTACCAAAAAAATTTGATTGAATAATAAATGAAACTCTAGATGTTCACAGTATACTGAAAACTGAGACATCTGTGTTGGCCAATATACATCAGACAGTATGTGTAATATTTGAAAAACACTCCAATCTTTATGACTAACTGTAGATATCTCTGAAAAATACAAATGTTGTGAAATATGGTTAATTATCCTTCTGATCCTTAATAAAGGACCATGAATGCTAATGTGCTGACAATAATAATACTAGTGATAATATCACTCTCTTACATCGTCTTAATGAAAAGGCGTTACTGAGGAATAGAGATAAGTTAAAATTCAAAAGGAAATCTCTTTAAACTTTAAACTTCTTTCTCTTCATTATGTCAATTGACCTATAAATTTTGGTTGTTCAAACGGTCTGTCAAAATGCACCGAAGTTTTCTGGATGTGGAAAAAAATGGAAAAAAATGAATAAAAACTTGGTCACTGGAATTTAGCGTAATATTGTTTATTCATATATACTCTGTTGTTAAATGTTAATAATCATCGAGCTTTTTCCTTGGATAGTTTGGACTATATAATAAAAAATATATGCACAAACATATATTTTTATGCACACATATACATATATATATATATATATATATATATATATATATATATATATATATATATATATATATATATATATATAATGAGATAGGTGTTACTACAGTTTGAAACGCCATTGAAATGATAAACTTTGAAAATTGAGAAACCAGACAACTTGACGCGAGATTTTGTCAAATAAATGAAATATTTATTGAATCATTTTTTTTTAAATCCAAATTTTCGGTGTTATAAAACCCTATTCATGGTAATACAGACAATATTTTCCTTTTTTACTCCGTAAGACTTCGATCGTGAAGAAGAAAACAAAGAAAAGGAAAACATTTATGGAAAGGGTTGTTGATTGCTTGTAGAATCCTGAATTTTTCAGTGGTACATAGGAGACTTCAGTATGACAACCTTTTTAAACGATGAATCCAAACGCCCCCTTAAATAATTAAATAAAACACTTAGTAGAATAAAATAAAAACCTTCTTAAAACACAAAACTATAAATAATAAATAAAATAAAACTCAATTAATTCCCGACCAATATATTTTTTCCAGAGAGACATTTCAGGAATGCACCGGGTTTTTATCGATATAACAACATTTCTCATTGTGTTTTGACCTCATTCAGTATGCTGACGAGTCTCTTGGGTATAGACTTTTTAAAATGTAAAAAGTCAACTCATCTGGATGAAACCGCGGTACGATTCTGAAATATTTAACATATAGCTTTCAAATAAATTATTTATATATATATATATATATATATATATATATATATATATATATACTAGCAAAAACTACCCCGCCCCCTCTGGGTGGCAATTACTGAATTACAGAAATCAAAGAAGTAATTTTCATTTGACATTTTGGTAAGTTAGAGGAAATTTAAAAAAATGATGATAGCCGTAGTGTTATTTAATATATTCCAATATGGGGGAAATATACTGTGCATGAACATCATCAAATTTTGTTTTTTAGGAAAAAACAAAAAGGTCAATTGATATGGTCCTTAAGATATTCAATGTTGATAAATTTTATTTTGTTTCAGCATAAAAATTAAAATGAATTCACCATTAAAACTGGTTATATAATGAAATGAATAAACATAAGGGTGGAACGTCGATTGGTCAAATACTCCACTTTTATATTACTGAGTAATTCGAAATGGTTACTTTGTACTTTTCACCTTTATTATAAAAGAAAGAAAAACTACGTAAATAATATTAAAGAAAAATACATTTTTTTTGTAATTTAGAAAGATTAGAGGAAGTTTATTTCTTTTCTATGAATTTTTAAAAATTTATCATCATCATCATTACTACCAACATGTTAACTCCTTGGCCTTTTGGCTAGGAGCAAAATGTAGTATCTGTACTGAATCTGGACTTAGTTTTTATGTTCTCTGTCAGTGAAGGAGAAATCCTTCTAGACCGAGACAATTGAAATGTTTGTTCCAATTCAGAGTGCCCATTTAGAGGGAGCTGGATTCTCCCCATGTTAAATATTGACATTGTGCCTAACTCTTCTCTCGTGGGAGGGAGTAAATAGGAAGAGCAACAACAACAACCACAACAACAACAGGAACAACAGCAACAGATTTATTAAAAAAATAATAAACGCGTGTATTCAATTATCAACAGATTAGAAAATATTAATTCATTAGAAACTTAAAAATAAATAAATATGCAACTGAGAGGCTGAGAGGATGATATCATGATGAACGAACTACACACACTGACCCCCCCCCCCCCAAGGAGGGTTAATGCCTGGGAGGATGATATCATGACAACAGAATAGATAGTACACTAAATCAAAACTGGTAATCCTGAGGAAATGGTATCGTGAGGAACGAATGTATACACTGTACGGCCTTCCCCTCCGAAGAGGAGGTAATGCCTGGGAGGAATGTATCATGACAAATGAAAATATACTACAGAGAATTAAATAAGCATTAACCGTTTTAATGTCAATATAGTTAGAATAGATGGAAAAAACTTTTGCATTTATTTATTTAGATAACATTAAAAACCATGACAAGTTTCATTGTCCACGTGAAACGCCTAAATGAAAATGTCGTTTTTGTCTAATACATTTATTTCATCTGAAACATTCACATTAGGGCATTTTTAACCTTTACAATAATTTCCCCCATTTTCTATGACTTCTGTCCAATAATCAACTAGCTTTTTGATGCCTTCTTCAAAATAATTCTCTGATTTTTTAGAGAAAAACAAATTTAGATAAATGTTAAGTAGGTCGTCATTTTCATACATTTTATTGTTTAAGTGATGCTGCAACGACCGGAAAAGATGGTAGTCGGATAGAACAATGTCAGGTGAATAAGGTGGATGAGGCAAAACTTCCCAATTGAAACTCATAACCTTTTCCTGAGTGAGTTTTGCTGTGAGGTTTCGCGTTATCATGCTGAAGCACTACATCACTCCTATTGAGTAATGCTGATTGTTTTTTTGATCAATTGCTAGATCATCCAGCTGCGAACAATATTTGACTGTTGTGATTGTTTGATTAGGCTCTAGTAACTCATAATGAATCAGTCCTCTCATGTCCCACCATAAAGAGAGCATAACCTTCTTTGGGTGTAGTCCTTGTTTTGGAACAGGCTGTGGACTTTGGTTTAGGTCTAACAATTGTCTTTTGTGTTGGGCATTCTTGTAAAGAACCCATTTTTCATCTCCAGCCACAATTCTTTGCAAAAATGGTTCTCGATGATTCCCGGAAAGCAAAGATGTGCAAACAGTCAGTTTTTGATTTCGTTGAGCGTCGGTCAAATCGTGGGGAACCAAGCGTCCAAGTTTTTAAACTTTTCCTAACTCTTGAAGGCATTAAATAATTGTGGTATGGGTTGTATTGAATTCTCTGCTGATTAACTTTGGATTGGTCTCCACAACAACTTTAATGGCGTCTTCATCAATTGATGTTGGCCTTCCTGAATGTCGCCGATCTGACAGGTTAAAGTCTTCAGAAGAAAATTTTGCAAACCACCGTTGACATTTTCGATCATTCAGAACATTTATCCCATAGACAGTTCCAATATTCCTTGTAGCTTCTGCAGCTGAGTTTTCTTTTTTGAATTCATAAAGCATGCAATGTCTCAGATGCTCTTCATTAATATCAATTTTTTGACAGCTGAGACCGTTAAACTATATATTTTCCAACTAATTACTATATCTGAAAGGCAAAGCAAGGTATTAAGACACCAATTCAACAAAAAATTTAGAATTGTGTACAACTTAGGAGACTGCAAATGATGAAGTAAAAAATACGACATTACTTTCTTTCCAACCTGATATATATATATATATATATATATATATATATACATATATATATGTTTTGGTTTCTTTATCGTTTTATTAATTTGCATACACCTTGGATACATTTTTTCACTGTCATTTACTGCATCGATTGCAAATGGTCTTCCTGCTTGGATAACTTTTTCATCTTTGGAATACCATTCACCACTTGGATCACTTTTCAATCAACATCTTGGGTGTCTTTCCTGAATATGTTTTAAATTGTATGACTTGGATGAATTGTATAGTGTTAACAAAAAGTATGTTTTGGGCTGATATATTTGATGTTTTATATACTTTTATGTATTTTTATATATATTTTTATATATTTTCAAAGTTTAATTTTATTATCTGCAGTAATGTAATTGCGGTAATGGTCCTCTGAGGAGAAGAATTTTCTTTGAAAACTCATGAGTTAAGGACTTTAAGGTGCTTTGCCTGAACATTGAATTCTAATAAAATTTGATCCGCATCTTATTTTATTACTTTATTTTATATTATGCTATATATATATATATATATATATATATATATATATATATTAAGAAGATTTTGTTAAATTGCAAAGGTTAAAGTTTATTTATCTTATGAAACATTTTTTCAAAACAAACTCTTTTGGTTCAATTTTATGGTGCCAACCAACATTTGTATTATATATATATATATGTATATATATATATATATATATATATATATATATATATATATATATATATATATATATATATATATATATATATATAGGATAAGCGTTGGCTTAAGGAAAGAATAATAAACATAATTTTATTACCGAATATACCTTGCATTGAACAATCGAAGTTTGAAATAAATTTGGACATTCGTGCATGTTTATCACTCTTCGTCTATCTATCTTTATATATATATATATATATATATATATATATATATATATATATATATATACAATATTATGATAAACATTAGAAAAAAATCTTATCTGCATACACATATGTTTGATCCTATTCCGGGAATCGTCAGTGAGGAGAATATTTTTTCTGCTGGTCACACGATTTTAATCTCAGACTCAAGTCAACTTTTAACTTCTGTCTGAACCTTTAGAACCATGTGGCCAACCTAACAACTACAGCGATAGGAAAAGAATCAAGGTCTTTTTATGTCTTTACAAGCGGAAATATCTTGATGGCTATAGTCAATTGAAATAAACCGAATCATGACATATTATTTATATCAATTCCAGGAATTCAACATCAACAATATTTTTGGCGTACGATTGTTTCTAAGACAAACGGATTTTAAAAATTTATTTATTAAAATCCTATTTATGTCTTCTTCAGCACCGATTAATTAACATCACAATTTGGAGTTGAACAAAAACACTAACATTGTTATCGTCAAGTATATAGTCATGAGCCGCAAGGTTCAAATATTGAGCTGAGCTAATACCTGCTGTACCTTAAGATTCGTGTAAGATTACTCCTTTGTATACTACCTTAGTCTAAACATTTGACTTATCTATCTATCTATCTATCTATCTATCTATCTATCTATCTATCTCTCTCTCTCTCTCTCTCTCTCTCTATATATATATATATATATATATATATATATATATATACTCATAATAATCTCCAATATAATAAGTGTTGTGCTCTGTTCCAATGTTTATATGTATAAGTACCGTATGTTTTGCATGTAATACTAAAGGAAGTAATTCGGTATATATTTAAGCGAACAGAAGCATCAGCAGCAGCTGACTGAAGTATTAATATTGTTTGTAATGTAAGCAAGACGTCAACTGCTTTTTCCAAGTGAATTTATTTATAAAAGTCATAAGAAATAAAGGTATGGTAGACTGATTGAAAGGAGCATGAAAACACTGCTCGGCTTTTGTGTCTGAATTAGTCATTTCTGTCTTTAAACAAGTGCAGACTGTGGGATCGACATGCCATGTACTTGACTCGTGATGCAATCCTCTACCTGTATAAGAGTCAAATACACCCTAAGATGGAGTACTGCTGCCACATCTGGGGAGGCGTCACTCAGAGAATTCATTCTTGCCTTGACAGAGTACAAAATCGACTTCACAATCTAGTGGGGAATGAACTCTTTTTTTCCTTAAAGCCCCTTTTGTTACATTGCTGCTTAACTCGTTGGGCTAGGTGCACCCGGGTTTCGTCTTTAGTGGCTGGTGTATCTTGTGTTTCGCTGTTGTTGTTAATGCTCACGCTGTTAAACTCGGCGTCGATAGAAAAACAATGCAGATGCTGATCTTGTTTTTTTTGACATAAAACAAAAGTCAGACTTCAGAGTTTGTACGAGAGAACAAAGGAATTACTTGGAGATGTTTGGTTTCAGTCATTCTGGCCTCGTTGCCCCCCTCCTTCGGCCCTGCCAACTGGCAACGACAAGCTGGCTTTAACATCTGCCTCGCCCGCCAGTCAGGAACAAAAGAGATCGAATCAGCCCTGAATGGAAGTGACGTAATTTCCGACTTCCTCTTTTACTCAGCCTCACCTTTGGGGGCGCTCTCTCTCTGTCACCCTTGACTATCACATTTTTTCACAGAAGAGACGTTGCTATTTCTCTCTGCTTTATCGTTATTTCCATAGACTCGCACACACTAACAATACCATTATCCATGGTCAGTTATCCGAAACGGCAAGTTCCTAATATGGAATGTGACTTATGTCGACACTTTTACATCCTCATCAGTAATGGAATCGGCGACAAATCCTTAACATGTAGCAGCATCAGCGGAGAACCGCAAGCAATCAAAATACCATGACAAATTTCTATTCTAACCGACTGCTGTGGAGACAAGTGGAGCGATTGGCTCCTCTAAATAGGACTTCCTCAACCACCTTGGGCTATTAATGTTGCACCACACCAGGGATCATGGGAGGTGAAGGGTGCTCAATGGTTAAGAACATGAACCTCGGTGTGCCATGTTCGAATCCAGTTTGTTCCACAGAAACACTTTCTACCTAGAAAGATATCAGGGAAACCAATGCCAACAATGGAATCATCTGATTCATACGAAATGAATGAATAAACCGGGGACTATTGTGAATTGACTTGGCCCTATGAGTGCCTCTCCACAGCCATTATTTGAGGAACGCCTTGAGCCTGCTCTCGGCCTGTCTAGATAGTAGGACATCCAATGAAACTTCCTGATGTTCTAAACACAGACCTTTTAAATTTGGAGGTTGAAAAAGATTTTCATGAACATTTAAATTTAAATCTGATATTCATATTTTGTCCAATTATTATCCGTCTCACTCAAACTTCAAATGTTTATAGCACATTCTATTGGGCTGGTGCTACCAGATCAGGCTGTCTGAAGATACCGGCTTCCTGACTTAAAATGCACCAAACATTGATATTGTTTTTTCCTTTCCCTTTGCAAAACTCAATCATGTTCTGCAAAGCTAAAAACAAAAACAACAATTTTCCTCTACAAAACAACCAAACCAAACACCACGGATAAATATTTGAAGATATAAAGAACTTGAAGCATAAAAACTTTTACCAAAATGATGGATTCAGCATTAAATAACCCGAAAAGGGTTGATATGCTGTAAAACAAAACAACCAAACCAAAACCATTCTATTGGGTTGACCAAAAAGTTAATTCGTTTTTTGAATGTCATCTTTCCGGCTTACTAAAGATCGTTTTATATTCATATTCTTCAAATTCCGTATTTGGTGTAGTACATTATCAGTGTATAATAAGCCTCCGAACAGAGGAGTTCTTATATTTCAGGCTCTGAAATTGAAGATCAAACAGAGCATTATCGACACCTAATGATTTTTTTCTACAGAAAAGGGAGAAAAGCTGCAGAAACCTGCATAAAGATATGCCATGTGTATGGGGAGAATGCTGTTACAGAAGGGGTGAGTCAGAAATAGTTTGGTTGATTTTGAAAAGGAAATTCTTCAGTGAGAGATGCTCCTCGTTCTGGTCGGCCAAAGATGATTGATAGTGACCAAGTGAAAGCCGTAGTTGAACAAAATTGCCGTTTGACAACCAGACAAATCGCAGACATTCTCAAGATTTCCAAATCGAGTGTGGAAAATGAATTGCATAAACTCGATTATATTTCTAAACTGGATATTTGGGTTCCTCCTTCCTAAAAAAGCGAATGAACATTTGTTTTGTCTTCTATATCAAAGCATTTTTGATTTTCTTGTATGTATATATATATATATATATATATATATATATATATATATATATATATATATATTTGTATCTGTGCATGTGTGTGTAGATATTAATTTATTATCTTTTTTATATTTATTATTATTATTATTATGTTATGCAATAGTGTACTAGTTTTTGTCACAGCATTTTAAAAGACAGAGGCTGTAAGTTAAAACCTCGGCCCGGAAGGTTTTACTCTTTGCAAAATTGAAATTAGTTATTTCAATTTCCAATATTTAGCTATTTCTTTAATTTTACTTTTTAATTTTTTCCTGTATATACTTACATATATATACTTTATGGATATTAGAACCTTCAAAAGACACCAGGTTGATCTTTCAATGTCTAAAATTAAATACGTGAAAATATTTCTTTTCACAAACATAACAAATGTATTGTTTTAAATACGGGGCTGCAAGTCTGGCTATTAGCCTCTTATCTAATATATAAAGTAGAAACGATTTTTCCCTGTACCTTCTTGGAGTATAGAAAAATAACCACATGCATCACAGGCTACTAAACTCACCACTATACTACACTAATTCACTCGAGCGTGTCTTAGTAAATTTGTTATTATTTTCTTCTACCTAACACTAAATATTACATTTGGCCCACCATCTACGTCTCTCCACCAAACCAACTCCATATAGGTGGTAGCAAAATCTTTTCTCCCTAACAATTCTGTACTGTCACTCTACTCATCGACACCGGGAACTAATACACACAGTTTAATTTTCACAAAACACCGGTTCTTATTTATTATTTCCCTGGTATTAATTTACTACATAATATAAAGCAATACGCAAAGACTTAATGACGCTCCCGTTTACTCCGATGAGTTTCCGCTAATATCAGATTACGTTAATTCTAATTCTACCTATGACTTCTACATTTATATTCATTATGGAATTAAGCGAATGAAATTAACGAACACAGTTCCTGCAACATTTATTTATCCAACATGGCGGCTACAATTTCTTGATCAAATCGACATCCTATTTAATTCAATAAGTGCCAAGATACTGGTAGACCCCGATACATTTACATTTTCAAAATCATACACCTTTAACATGCATATTATAGAAAACTTGCCCATGACCTAAACCGTGTTAGTATTGAACTTAATATTTGGTCATCAGAAGCTAAATGTTAACATAACATGCATGCCAATAAACAAGCTTAGATTAATTGGCCTATTTTCACGCATAGTTTTAACTCGAACTCGTTAAGAAGGCAGGTTTCATGATCGCCAGTTTTAGCGTTCGATCCCATCTTACTCTACCACATTTTTTTTTTTTTTTTAAATTTGAAACATTCGCCAACACGGTAGAGCACGGGGGGGGGGGAGGGAGAAAACCATTAGGCCGTTTCCTTTTTTATTCGACGTCATGCAATAGGTAGTACTTTCTCCCGTGCAACGCCGGGCGACGGCTTCCGCTAGTTATTTATAAAATAAAACCGGTGTTAGGTTAACAATGACTGCAGTAATGTTCACACAAATTCTTTGTAATAAAAATATAGCAATGAAATGTTTCCTCTTAATCCTTTATTATTTATAAATTTAAGAGTTAAAAAGAACAGCCTTGAATGTAACTTTGCGAAGACGTCTGATAGATTTCAAAATAATACTTTGTAACGAAATAAAAATGCAAGTACAAATACTCCCGGGTAACGCTGGATCTGGACAGCTAGTATATATATAAGGAAAATAAAAAGAATGTACTCTAAAATTTAACTAAATTATGGTTGTCAATATTTATTATGACTAATTTCAGTGATTATTCTATATTTTCCGATGTTTTTTCCTCCAAGAGATTATCTTAAAAGAAAAGAAATAATTGAGAAAGATGTTTTTTCCTAACCAGGATGATGTCAGCTTTGTTTGGTAGATTTGAAGTGAGGGTTGAGGCTTGGGGTGGAATAGGAGTTGTTAAATATTACTGGGGTTATCAAGTGCAAGTCAATAAAAGAGGAGGGGATAACCAGGAGGTACCTGGATGGGGATTCAAAATTCAAGGTCTTTTCTGTCTGTCTGCCTGTAAACACCTGTGTGTGTGTGTGTGTGTGTGTGTGTGCGCGTGTACATGTTCACCACATACATACACACATATATATATATATATATATATATATATATATATATATATATATATATATATATATATATATATATATATATATTATTATTATTATTATTATTATTTCATGTATGCACATAAAATGTTATAAGGAGATATACTGTTTTATGTATCGATTTTCAGTAGTTACTTCAACAGAGCTCAATACGCGAGTAGAGCTCGGTAGTAAGTTATGAAAATATATTTATGGCAATTAAGTCACATCGAGGCTTCTGCGTTTCATCCCCATAGGGAATCATCAGGCTAAATCTCTCTCTCTCTCTCTTTATATATATATATATATATATATATATATATATATATATATATATATATATATATATATATATATATACACACACACACCCATACACACATGTAGTGCAACGGTCAGGATACCAGAATATGGAATTAATAAAATTATTTCCAATTCTCATTGTCAATTCCTGGTTTAATTTAGCATAAGGAGTAGCTGCACTGAGTGACACCAGAAATTGACGATGATACGGTTCAATCTTTTGTCTCACTTAAATGTTATCACTAGCTGTGTTGTCATAATCTTGTCGCTGTTAGGGTACATGGGATATGATAAAAGTGACAGTAATACTGTGTATGTCAACAATATGTAATACATTTTTCAGTTATGTTAATATTTTATACATAGGGATGTAAAACTGCATTATTTACGGATATTTATTCATGGCTTTATATATATAATAGCAGGACCTGTGGAAATTCCACAATTATATCCATTTGTTTGTTGCATATTGCTGTCGTGCTTAAAAATATTTCCATTCTATGGAAGTCCGGTGTGAATGCTGACGTCATGATATTATTGAACCACCTTTGTTCAAACTGAAACATACTTTTATCTAACTACTCTGGTTAATGTAGTTTCAGAATATATCCAGTTATGGTGGTCTATCTCCAAAACCCTTAAGGCCAAAAAGTGCATTTAAGTTCAAGTTTCACGGTCGACACAACAACGACCTCAGATGAAAATTAAAAAAAAATTTTTTTTGCATTGCATCTTCAGCGATCGGATAATCCCATCTTTTAAAAAAGTGTGGAGAATGATAACGTACGTACGAACATAAAAGTACCTTAGCATATTATGTATATGGCGGCTGTCTATTTGATTTCGAATATGACCACTTTTGGCATATCGATGTGATATTAGTGTAAACATTCCTAGTGAGAGGCACGGATATGGCTCTTCAGGCCTGCCAGACTTTTACAGACCATACTACAGAAGTGGCAGGTGTTGTGATGATCTGAAGGGATGCCATAAATAAAGCCACCTCTTGTCCGTGCTTGATTTTGCAAAACATGCACTCGTTGGTGATTCAACAAACCTGCATGTGAAATAGTTACCAAATTGCCAGCTTTGCATCTTAGGTGTTCCATATTTCCTCCATATTCTGGAGGTGTCACATCCCGTCTCTTCCTCACTTCTCTCTTCTGCTGCTGGTGTCTCATCCTATTCTTTTCAAAAAGCTTTCTGCCTTCAAAAATCGCTTTCCTTCACCTTGTCCTATCTACAGTCACCCCCTCCCATCCTTCAACATCAATTCCAAAACACTTCCAATCGTCTTGAGACAATCTTTGATTTGCTTGCGAGGTTTGTGCTGTAAGCGAGTATTCCCAGTTAGTTCCCCATAAATCACCTGCTTGGGCAGTGTGTCATCAGTAAGATGAATAAGATGACCAGCCCAACGAAGTCTGCATTTACTTATACGAGACTCGATGCTTGGAACAGCAGCTCGTTCCAACACTTCGGTGTATAAACATACACACACACATACATTATATATATATATATATATATATATATATATATATATATATATTGTTATTTTATTTACTTACTATTATATATTATTTATTTATGAATTTTCCAACAAATGTTAAGTCTACACTATTTTGGATTTAGTTAGTTTCTCTGGGAATTTAAACTGCATTTTCCTTTTTTTTTTTGTCTTTTTGTTTAAAATAACTTAAAGCTTCTTTAGACTATATATTGGGTATTTAGATCTATATGGCTAGGTTTCCTTCCTCTTATCTATTTGCCTTTCTGGTACCTAAGGTACTAAAGCTTTTTTTTTTTTTTTTTAATGCAACCTTAATTCCTATATAATTTTATTTCTAGCTACCATATCGCAGAATGGTTCGTAGGTGTAGTGTTTAGATAGTATTTTATTATTATTATTATTATTATTATTATTATTATTATTATTATTATTATTATTATTATTATTATTATTATTACTAGTATCACTATTGTTATAAAGAATTTTATTTGATATGCAACTTACCATATCACACGATAGTCTTAAGGGTAGTATATTATTATTATTATTATTATTATTATTTTTATTATTATTTATTTATGTATATATAAGTAACATTTTAAGCTGAATTATTTCGACACTTGATTATTGGGGAAATGGTAGTTTTATCTGTACCATTGGAGAGCCATGCATATAACTGTCCTGTTTTTAAATCTCCGAAACAGTTACATGGTAAACAGCTGATGATCCCCGTGTTAATATTAAATGCTTACGTTAAGGTCTCCTGCTTTTGTTTCACTGTTAGATACTTAATCCCCCTTGTTATTTTATTTACTTACTATTATATATTATTTATTTATGAATTTTCCAACAAATGTTAAGTCTACACTATTTTGGATTTAGTTAGTTTCTCTGGGAATTTAAACTGCATTTTCCTTTTTTTTTGTCTTTTTGTTTAAAATAACTCAAAGCTTCTTTAGACTATATATATATACTCGTGATACATATGGAACATTTATTAATCCTTTTCATTTTTAAACTACGAAGATTATTAGAAAAATTGAAAAAATAAAAAAGGTATAATTAAGCTGAAGAATTCTATTGTATTTAACAATGTTTGCATGTAAAAAAAAGTCCACTTACATTGGCAAAGTCGCGAATTAAATTAAGTGAAGATTTACCCACAGCTTCTGTAAAACCATATACACTATCTCCCATTAATTTTTTCTATACATACGAGAATATATTTTTACCGGAAATGCAAGGCAAGAACTTTGTTGTGTTTCCTTAATTTTGTATGGACTCTGTTGATTTCATGTGTATTTTTTCTACATATAAACACCTCGTCCGGTCGGTACTTCCTGAAGAGCAGCTAGACATACTTTATTACTAGACAAATCACAGCATAGGGGTGGAATGTGGTCCCGCTAACAAAGACGACGAAGCATATTGATTTGTTGTCCTTTTTATGGCCAAAACAGAATAGCAAGAACGGCATATCAGCCCACGAGGATAGTGGAAGTCCGAATGGGTATATGACGGTATCTAGGTTTATACGGACAGACGATGATGGAGGAAGGATCAGTGGTTATATTTGACGACCGTGACCAAGGATAGACCCTTGGCGAATATCCTTATTTATAGTGAGAAGAAGGGTGAATAATGTAAATAAAGGGTGAATGATAAGAAAAGTGGTGAGAGGAATGGAATGATGTAAATAATTAAAAAAGAGAGAGGAAAGAGGAGAGAGAAGAGAAGAGAAAGAGGGAAGAGAGGGAGAGAGGGGTGAGAGAGAGACGGTCTATTATGACATCACAAGAGAGTTTCATAAATATTTAGAAATTCCAAAATGTTTTCATAAATATTTAATAATATTTTTTGTACTAATACACCAACGGCAAAAGCCACTCACGGATAAGTGTTAATGAGATTGTCAGTTGGATGATGAACGATACTATGAGAGGATTTTGAACGATTGGTGGAAGGACAGAATTTGATAACTTAAGAGGATGGCTCGACAAGTATTTGTTGAATTGAACTTGAAGTGGACCAAGTTGTAGTCAGTAGGTAAGCAGTTCCTATGGCAATGCATTTCACATATGGAAAGAAACCCTGTTCATTGAAGTTCTATTTGGTTTTAGGTACACAGGAAGAAAGGAAAGTTCTTCGCAGTGGTGGTAGTTAAACGAGTTCTTACTGTGAATACTGCCCCAACGGTTCACGGGTGGTCTAGTAGTTACTATTTCCTCTTCTAAAAACTAAAACAGAAGAATTACCTTTTTCTAAACTCAGTTGTACTTGTTCACTACTTAAGAAAACAAAAACAAGCATCAGCAGCAGCTTAACCGAGCTCCTCGACTGTCAACGTCAAGCTTAAAGGCACAATCAAGTAAGACTGACCGACATAGCTAATAATAGAGCTGCGA
>OY744524.1:74552167-74592167 GCA_963556195.1 Sepiola atlantica | reverse complement strand
CTGCTTAATCAGATCGCCATATTTAATTACCGGAGGGAGGGAGGGAGGGCACTACTGATTAAACAGCCAATCGGCTGCTTAATCAGATCGCCATATTTAATTACAGGAGGGAGGGAGGACACCACTGATCAAACAGCCAATCGGCTGCTTAATCAGATCGCCATATTTAATTACTGGAGGGAGGGAGGGCACTACTGATTAAACAGCCAATCGGCTGCTTAATCAGATCGCCATATTTAATTACCGGAGGGAGGGCACTACTGATTAAACAGCCATTAGGCTGCTTAATCAGATCGCAATATTTAATTACCGGAGGGAGGGAGGGCACCACTTATTATACAGCCAATCTCTGCTTAATCAGATCGCCATATTTAATTACCGGAGGGAGGGAGGACACCACTGATTAAACAGCCAATCGGCTGCTTAATCAGATAGCCATATTTAATTACCGGAGGGAGGGAGGGCACCACTGATTAAACAGCCAATCGGCTGCTTAATCAGATCGCCATATTTAATTACCGGAGGGAGGGAGGACACCACTGATTAAACAGCCAATCGGCTGCTTAATCAGATCGCCATATTTAATTACTGGAGGGAGGGAGGGCACTACTGATTAAACAGCCAATCGGCTGCTTAATCAGATCGCCATATTTAATTACCGGAGGGAGGGAGGACACCACTGATTAAACAGCCAATCGGCTGCTTAATCAGATCGCCATATTTAATTACCGGAGGGAGGGAGGACACCACTGATTAAACAGCCAATCGGCTGCTTAATCAGATCGCCATATTTAATTACAGGAGGGAGGGAGGACACCATTGATTAAACAGCCAATCGGCTGCTTAATCAGATCGCCATATTTAATTACCGGAGGGAGGGCGGACACCACGGATTAAACAGCCAATCGGCTGCTTAATCAGATCGCCATATTTAATTACCGGAAGGAGGGAGGGCACTACTGATTAAACAGCCAATCGGCTGCTTAATCAGATCGCCATATTTAATTACCGGAGGGAGGGAGGACACCACTGATTAAACAGCCAATGACTTTGCAATTTTAACAGTACTCGAGTTGAAATGGTTTAGAAAACACGCTGGTTATGATGAAAATGGCTTTAATTAATTGTATGAATAATGTTTATTAATATAACCTTATCGGAAAATATTGTAAATACATATGTAAATTTGATAATAGCAGTTATAAGTGTATATTTGTAAATATGAATTTAATTGAAGGTTTAAAGGAATGACTTATGTAAATGACAAAACCCATCTGGTGTCTAAGCGACTTTTAGTGACAGTATATAAAGAATTTCAAAAAGATTAATTTCAGTAAAATAGTCATACTGGAGTTTCGGCTTCAGACAGACAGACAGACAGACAGATACATAAACTCCATTATTAATAGATATATATATATATATATAGAGAGAGAGATATAGAGAGGAGAGAGACAGACAGACAGAGACGTGTTAATACTAAATAAACCAAAATTCCTCACTTGCATTTTATTATTTATTGCATTTTATTGTATATAATAAAAATAAAATTTGATTTCATTTAATATTATTGAAAAAAAAAAAGCAATCGAAGAGCAAAATCGAAACCGCACACTCGATGTTGTAAGTTTGCTTCTTTTCCAACTAATTAATTCAGACATTTGTTAAGTCATCTTTTAAAATAACACTCATAAGTAAATTTCTATTTCATGTGCAAAATGTTGAAAAAAGGACTGTAGCTTACTTAAAACGACATTTAGAGAGTCGTGACTACTTCCATAATGTTGGTAGGAAAATTCTACACGTGTAGAAACTTGTATATTTTAGGTACACTCTCTAGTCTGTCTTTCTATAAACGGGCAGAAAAACAGACATACACACACAGAAACACAGACGTTCTCCTTTATTATATCTAAATAAATATTACAAATTCATTCAATTTTACACAATGGCATCACCCTGTTTCATGTACTGCTTCTGTATATGTGATATCAGTTGTAAGGTTAACTAATTTGCATATTAGTGTGCAAAAAGATAATTTATTAATTAACTATACTTTATTACATATGGTCAATCCTACTTTACAGTTGTAGAATGCTGGACATTGTCGAAAGTCGTTTAGAAGCAGCAGAGATATGGTTTCAAAGAAGAATTCTACGAATCTCGTGGACAGAAAGGAAGAAAAACGAAGTCATGCGTAAGGCTGACTACAACAGATCGCTTCTCAATACTGTCCACGCCAAACAGTTGAAGTTCTTCGGCCATATAATGCGGGCGGACGGCTTGGAGAAAAGCTTGATGTTATGAAAAATCGACGACAAAAAGAGTAGAGGAAGACAGCGTGCCAAGTTCACAGATGGCCTCAACAGGGTCACTGGAATCACGACTCTAGATCTCACCAGACAGACCGAATGCAGAGAAGAATGGAGAGCCATGATCATCGATGTCTGCAAACAGACCTGATACCTGAAGAAGAAAATACTTTACTATTGTTTTTTTTTATTCATCGATTGTTTTGATTTTAATATGACAAATAGTTATGTTCGTGAATACTGTTTGATTTCTTGGACAAATGTTTAAAAGGTCAATAGAATTCAGAATGATGTTGGTTTCTACTTCTTGGTTATGAAAACAGGACAGTTGTTTATGCACCACTATTGTGTTTTTTTTCAAGACTATTTTTAGGAGAAAACTGACTTATTGCGTTCTTCTTTCTTTTCGTTTCTTTACGGTCATATTTAAAAAACAAATAAATTTGTATCAAGATTACTAAAATGTTAATGTTTATCTATTCTATATGGATAAATGCGAAAGTGTTTATTTCGTGTTTACAACAATGAAATGTTTATTATTTAAAAGTTTTGTTTCAAGTATTTTAAGTAGAGAACTTCGCGAAGTGATAGCGAGCTGGCCAAGCCATCTAGTAGATATATGTAGTGTGCATATCTCCCTAAATAAAAATAGATGAAGGGTCAATAATTTTACAAAAAGGCCATCAGATTTTTTAAGTTTTGATAAGGAGGTTTACTATTAAAATAATTAAATGACTTTTGAAATTCACATTGATTTGCAAACCATCAAGAAGGTGGTGGAAATTGCAGGCTGTGTGGTTTGTGAGGAAGGAAGAGACACAGGGAAAGAGAGATCATCCGACCACCTTCCCTCCATTCTCTTTTCTTTTTTTTTTATTCCGTTTTGAATTAAATCAAGATTAGAATTTGGGAAAATCTCCGACAGTTGCTTGTGTTTTTTGTAAATAGAAACTGGCGTCTTTGGTAAATTTCCCCTGTTTTTTGGCAGCTGGAAAATATCAATGACTGAGATCTTATAAACTGAGTGGAAAGAGGAAGAGGTAATCAAATAAAACAAACAAGTTAAGAGGAGGAGAAAAAGCGAGGGGAGCTAAAGTAAAAGGGAGAGGGAGCAAAAAGAGAGGGAAAGGGAGAATGTGAATGCTAGCTAGTTAAAAATGGGAGCTGATGAAGAATAGAGAAAGGAGAGTATGAGTGTAAATAAAAGTTAGTGAAAGGGGATGGAGCTGAAGTGAAGATACCATGTATGGAGTATTTTTGCCACATCTGGACTGATGCATCAACCACTAGTCCCTTCCTCTTGGACAGCGTGCGAAAAAGAATTTCTAACCTAATAGGTCCCGTACTGTCTACCAAGCTCTAGCCTCTGTTGCATCCCTGTGCTTGTTTTACAAGTAGTTCCATGAAATGTGCTCTGAAGAACTTACTGAACTTGTACCCTCTAAACGTAAATACTTCCGACCCACCCGGCTAACAGCTGAATCCCAACCCCTTCACTGTAGAAGTCCCTAGATGCTGGAAGATTTTCTACTCTGGTAGCTTCTTTCCTTGGACTGCTTGCCTTTGAAATTTCTCTTCCTGCTCCTTGGTGGCCCGGCAGTACCAACAGGCAGAAATTTAACTCCAATGTGAACAAACATTTTGCTTCCCAACTCCTCACCTAGGTTGCCCCCTGTAAATCTGGCCCCTATCACAGTAGCCTCTTACGCTTTAGTGGCAACATCCTTTGTTTATGGTGAATAAAAGTAAAAAAAAAAAAGCTGGGAGGCAAAAAAGAAGTGGAAAAAAGAAGAATGAATGTGAATGAACGAAGAGGGGAAGAGTCGGAAAGAGAAGGAAAAAGAGTATAAATAAGAATAAAGGGATGGTCGAAAGAGGAGAAGGTGGAGCAGAAGTGAAGAGAAGAAACAAAGAAAGAGAGACAAACGGGGAGGAAAGGCAGAGAAAAGAGCAGAATGAGTGTGAATAGGAAACAGTTAAGGAGGGAAGGAAGAGGAGAGGGTGAACAACAAGAGAGGGGAATGAATAATATTGTAGCAGTTATATAATTAAGAGCTATTTTCTTTTGCACTTGCATGTAATCACTTGCGGAGTGATTGGTACATGGTTCGGTGAGAACACACAGGCATATACAGACTTATAAAGGTGCTGGTCTTATCAGTGGGTGTTAAGACCAACTCCTATATATTATTTGTAAGTAACGAAAACCTTTTTTATAACAACAACGAAAGGGTTTATTCAATTACCTACAACGTTTGTCTTTCTCGGCCTTTTGGCCAAAATCAAAATGTAGTATCTGTTCCAATGGATACTGCACCCCATGGACTGGTATTGTCTTGGCCTTCGGGGCTTGATTTACGCCGGTCTATGGGTCTGTCCTGTGCAGTTCTAGGAGGTCCACCCTCCCAGGCTTCGCCTCCCCTCTTTGGGGAGGAGTAAGTTTATTGCTTACTGCCTGAGGCGCCCCTACCGGGGAATGCCGACGGGGCTGCCCAGGCAATTTTTAATTGCCAGAGTGCTCACCTTCTCGGGCGCTGGCTTTTCAAACCCCACTTTCCGACCTTGTGTCACATATTCCTATTGTGGGTAGGAGTTGAATAACCGTCGCATGAAAAGAAAAAAAACAAAACCTTTTTTATAACAACAACGTTTGATAAAGGTTGGAGAAAGTTGGACAGTGTTCGAGAGAGGAAATGAAGAGTTAGAAAGTTTTTTTAGCATCCGAAAGTCAACGAGCAAATTATCTTCGAGTGAAGATAGTTGATGCTCAGGAATCCAGAGGATAACGGCAGGAAGGGGAGCGTCCTTCTTGGTTGCTTTCAGGAATCTCTCTGCTGACCGGCTATAATTCCCAAAGGGGCTGAAGTAGTTCTTCAGGGTACAGATGAAATCAATGCGCCCTACAACTGATTGATCAGTGTGTGACCAAATTGCATAACAGGGACATTTTTCCGAGAGAGAAAATAAGTCTTTATTTATGACTCGTATAGTAACACATCGGGCGATTAGAAAATTTTGCATATGCGTGCCTTTCTGCCACTTTCCGCCCAGACCTCTTTCGTGCCTTTTACAAACTGTTCCTTGAGAGATGCCACTACGACCCTATACCATAAATCTCTTTTCGTCTCTTGTGATAGACTTGCGGGACGAGATGGAACTCAGGGACTCAATTACCTTTCTATAGTAGATGCTCACCGGCCGAAACAAACTGTCTTATATTCTGATTTGCCTAGCTCTTTCAGGACCCTATTCTGTGTTGATTAAACTGTTGAATAAAGTTGATATGAATTACAGAGATTTTTGTTGTTTCAATTGAAGCCTGAAGACCTTTTCTTCTTATCAAACAAAATCCGTCAGATGGATACAGGCGCAGCACCCCTACTACAAAATGGCTATCTCCGACAAGCATCTCATCACCAAAGTCTCTATAACCTATATAGAATGATATTGAATATGAGCTAGTTAAAGATGTGAAAAGAGACAGAGAGAAAGATAGGGAAGATGATAGTCTTTAGTGAAATATAAGGGAGACAAATGTATTTAAGCAAGAAAGAGAAAAAGGCAAAAGAATGAAGAAAATGAAATCGTTGGGAGAAAAAGATGAGTCAGTTTTCAGAGAAATATGTGAGGAAAAGATAAAGAGAAAAAGAGAGAGAGGGGGGAGAGGAAGAGAGAGAGAGAGAGAGAGAGAGAGAGAAAGAGAGACGATAACAGTTAAATCAGTTTGTGAGAGACACGAAGTAGAGAAATGTGAGCTGGAGAATTGCAACAAAGATTTTTTTAAACTAAAGAGTCATCACTCATCAAGGCCCAAAGGCCACTCGAGGATAAGAGTTAATGGGTGTTAGGAGGACGGTGAGATAACACCGTGATCATTGGTAATGATGGTGAAAATTGGGCAGAATTTGATCATCCAAGAGGACGGTTCAACAAGAATTTAGTTGCTTCTCCAGATTAGTACCCGAGCTAACTTTGACCCTGTCGCTAGGGTTAGGGTTACCGTTAGAGTCAGGATTAGGGTCAAAGTTAGCTCGGGTCCTAATCCGAAGGAGTACTAGAATTTGTTTACGTTAGACTTGAAAACTAACATGTTGTAGTCAGCTGGGATGTGGAAGCAGTGTCTAGCAGGAGGGATCATAGCAAGCGTTCTGACTTGGTTCTCACCGCTTATCAAGGCCAACAGCCACTCGAGGATAGGTAAATTTTTTGTAGTCTGCAAGGAAGCAGTCCTATGGTATTGTGTTCTACAGATTGGAAGTTCTTGGAAAGAAACTATGTTCATGAAAATTCTGCCTGGTGCTAGGGATACGGAAGAAGAAAGGAAAGTTCTATTGGTAAAATAGCAACTTGTATTCAGGTAATCATATATGCACAGACATGATAGAAGTAAATAGGCACACCACAAAAATAATTCATAAATGTTTAAAGTTTTTGCTTCATTCGTTGACGGCCAGCACTCGGAGCCGTACAAAGCAGCAGTAAAAGTTTGAACTATCGCTATTTTATAATAATTGACAGTTTTTGTGTTTCAGATATAAATAGATCCCACCGGCCAAAGAAACATTAAAATTCTTAGAGTTTCAGAGGAGCCATATTATAGGTTAATATGAAAGTTGGCTTAATCAACGTCAAATCGCAGCAAACCTTGGGATTCCACTTTCCATTGTTAACCGAGTGATCGCCCAATTCATCAGCGTGGGAAAATAATCAATATTATTTTTGTCTCGGTCCTGACAGCAGGTTTTAATTATTAATGATAACAAGGGCGGCTATTTACTTCTTTCATCTCTGTGTTCAATGAATCTTTGATCATAAGTATTGTGTTTCGTCATGAAATGACCCCAAAGGCATTGATATGCCGTAATCTGACAAACCAGACCAAACATTTTTAATTGCTTTTCTTTCATTTTCTTTTTTTTCAGTCATTCTTTTTTTTAATCATTCTCTTTTATTTTAAACGTTTTTATTCCTCCTCATTTTCTTACTCTTTTTTCCATCTCATTCAACTCAATTTCTCTTCTACCTGTACCCCTTCCCTTCTTTACTCTCTACCCCCTCTCCATCGTAAGACATTCACAGCAAGAACTCGTCTCACTACCACAACTGCAAAGAACATTTCTTTCTTTCTCTGTGTACCTAAAACCACACTTTCCATCTGTGGAACACATTACCACGGACTGCTTTCCCACAGATTACAACATGGTCGTCTTCAAGTCCAGTGTCAACAAATACTTGTCAAGCAATCAAATTTTTTCCATACCATTAATCGCTCTCATCGTATTATTCGTCATCCAACTGACAATCTAATTGAACCTTATCCTCGAGTGGCTTTTGGCCTCGACATGCGGTGACTCATTAGAACATTCTGGTTATTTCCTCGGTTTTAATTTTACTTCTTCCATGTACCTAGCCTTAGACCGAACTTCCATGAACAGAGTTTCTTTCCAAAAAACTTTCCATCTGTGGAACACAATACCACAAGACTACTTCCCTGCTGACTACAACTTGGTCTACTTCAAGTCAAATTAAACAAATACTTGTCGAGCTTCAATACAGGCTACAACATGGTCGTCTTCAAATCCAGTGTCAACAATTACTTATCGAGCCGTCCTCTTACTTAAGTAATCAAATTTTGTCCATTCCATTCCGCGTTTTCAATCCTCTCATAGTATTGTTCATCATCCATTTGACAATCTCATTAACACTTGTCCTCGAGTTGTTTTTGGCCTTGGTAAGTGTTGACTCATTAGTATGTATGTATAAAAATTACATTCGTTTTTTTTTTCATGAAACTTTGATTTTTTTGCGTGGTCCTTTTATTTATTCATCCTTTTGTTCTCTGTTTGCTGTGTCCATGCGTCGACCTCCATGTTGTTTGGCATCATTTATAAATGTCTTCCATTAACAAATCCCCGTGGTTCAAATCTAAATCTACCAAGCAGGAATTTGCTCGGAGGTGAGAATAGGAGAGGAGTTATACAAAACAGAAAAGAACTAAACAAGTTATGGGTTTGAGTGCGGGCAAATAAGAGAGAATGGGATTAAATTAAGCTCGAACAACTCAGCAAGAAGACACCACCGGGAGGAGGGGTTCCTATGTGAATAAGGAGATAAAAATGGTCGCATATTAAAAAGACACTGGAGGATTTTGCTGGTTTGAGAAAATGCAAGCTAAACTTTTTTAATGTTTCTGTCTCCTTTAAAAGCAAAGAGACGCCATCATCTTTTTTTTTTATCACCTTTAGAGTAATCTCCCCATTTATGTCAATCTGCACTTTCCTTTTAAGGTTTTAAACTGATTGGCAAACATTTTAGAGTAGAATCCCAAGTTTGGTAGGAAGAAAAAGTTTTGTGGTAATAGAATTAGTGATAAAAGTTATTTCATTTACATGTCAAGAAAAGAAAACTTGACATAAATATTACCTACACATTTATATTCTTTTCTCTATCAACTTTTGTCACACTTTAAATTAGTATATCTAGCATATAAAGTTATCTTGTCAGATTTTCAAAGTCAAATCCAAAAAGCATTTAAGCTAACAAATCAAACTTTGCTTTTGACTAGAAGGGAGAATTAATCCAAACACTAAACACTAGAAATGAAAACAAATCAAAACGCTAAACACTAAAAAAGGAAACTAATACAAAAACTAAATGCTAGAAGAGGAAACTAATACAAGAACTAAACATTAGAAGGAGAAACTAATAGAGACACTAAACATTAGAAGGGGAAACTAATACAGACTATAAACACTAAAAAGGAAAACTGATAAGTACACTAAACACTAGAAGAGGAAACTAATACAGACACTAGACACTAGAAGAGGAAACTAATAGAAACACTAAAAACTAGATGGGAAACTAATTAAGACACTAAACACAATAAGGAGAAACTAATTTTAATGAATAATTACGAGTAACTTTCCTAACTCTGACTTATCTCCCCTTTGGAGAACTCTCCTACTTCTACTAACCACTATAAATAGTAGCACTAATACTGTACCGACATTGGGTGCTGAATAAAGCTTTCTCAAGTTACGTCTGTTCTCGTTAGTCATTACACTAATATAAACAATAAACACTAGAAAGAGAAACTATTCTAAACACTAAACACTAGATGGGAAACTAATCCAGACACTAAACACAAGAAGGGGAAACTAATATAAACACTAAACACTAGAAGGGGGAACTATTTTAAACACTAAACACTAGAAGAGGAAACTAATACAAACACTAAACACAAAAATAGGGTACTAATAGAGACACTAAACACTAGAAGGGGAAACTAATACAGACTATAAACACTAGAAAGGAAAACTGATTACACTAAACACTAGAAGAGGAAACTAATAGAGGCACTAAACACTAAAATGGGAAACTAATACAGACACTAAACACTAGAAAAGGGAAACTATTCTAAACACTAAACACTTAGAAGGGGAAACTAATATAAATGTTACATTATGACGGGCCCTGTATTTTGAAAACGGGTAAAGTAGCTAGTATGAATTATGAATTGGGTGAAAGAAATAGGATGAAGTACAAATTAAGTGCATATGTGATTTGGGACAAACAGACATGTCTTATAGTGATTCATTCTGGGAATCATAAACACTGGATGTATGCTGGCCGAGATGAAATGCTCAGATCAAAAAGGTTAGACACAAAAGCGATATTGAGTTCTGTTATGACATTCTTGAAGGGTCAAAGGGTGCTGACGTCACAGATCCCTGGTGAGAAATTAGCTTTCCAGACAGTTCACCATGGAGGCGCTAGATGGACAGACGTCCATAAACTGAGCTCTGCAATGCACAGAGTTGGGGTGACATCGCCAGATATGGGCTAAGACGTAGAGTAAGATCCCAACGGCGGGACAAGAAAATAGCCGATTGCATCCGTCACGTTCCAAAAGCAGTATGAAAGAAAAAGAGAGTTTGAATGAACGAACCGACGAATGGAAATCTCTCTGAAGTGTGAAATAAACGAATGGAATCTCTCTCAAAAAGTCTTGCCTTCGAACGTTTTTGTCTCCGTGCATGAAAACAGAGTTTAACCACAAGACAGGTACACCACTACGATCATGAGCCAGCAACGGAGATGAGTGTGCGAGCAAACCCACGGCCAACAGTGAGGCAGAAATCTGTAAGGTAACTTTTAATATTGATTTGAAACGTAAGAACAATTTGAAACATGCTAAGGACATTATAAGTTTAAAGACACTTTCAAGGCTTAAAAACTATTGTTAAAATGTTAATTATTCTGCATGTAAATGAACACTAAATCTTCTGAGAGGCCCGGCCGACGTTTCTAACTTTCGCAGTGAGTTTTGTGTTGTTTCGATTTTTGGGTGGTGCCGAGAAACGGTGACCCGGGCGTGCGCATTACGAGTTATAAAAATATAGAGAAAAAGACTAGTAAAGAATCGTTAAAAAATTATTATGATTAAAAAAGAAAAAAAAGTGATTATGTCACATAAACACTAAACACTAGTAGAGGAAACTAATACAAACATAAACATTAGAAGGAGAAACTAATCTAAACACTAAACTCTAGAAGGGGAAACTAATTCTGTAATTCCTCTTTGCCCCCAAAATATTTTTTTAATATGTTCATATTGTATATTTTCGTTTATTTATGTTTATTCTTTCCAAATTCAATGCTTTGAGATGTAGAAAAAGCATTGAATTTGGAAAAAATAAACAAATAAATAAACCTAAATAAATTAAAAAATACAATATAAACATATTAAAATATTTTGTTTGTCTGTGAGACAAAGAGGAATTACAGGTATTCGCTGATATATGAAAGTAAAGAGATTGAAAGAACAGATAAAAGTTATGGTTGTAGTTGTTCGACGATATATGAAGATAAAGAAATTGAAAGAACAGATGAGAGGCATGGTTATGGATTGATTGTTCTTTTCGTCATTGAAATGCGCCTATAATGTATGATATATATGACCAGTATAAATAATCTTCTCTACACTGACGATTCACATAAAGATGAAACGTATACGTATGTAGATAAAAACAAATATTTATAATAATTTATTACCCCAAAATCTACGGGGCTCTGTAGTGAGTAGCATTAACACAGCCGTTATCGTGGCTTCAATGCATGTTCT
Organism: Sepiola atlantica; assembly: GCA_963556195.1. Taxonomy (NCBI): domain Eukaryota; kingdom Metazoa; phylum Mollusca; class Cephalopoda; order Sepiida; family Sepiolidae; genus Sepiola; species Sepiola atlantica. The sequence continues at coordinate 74,580,731 of OY744524.1, read as the reverse complement.
TTTCAGTAGTAGAACACTTTGACGACCGCTGCCTTTAAATAGGATTAATCTCTTGCTGATTTACCCTGTTGTTGATAACAGCCGTGTGGGATAAGACGTCGGAATTTCAGTTTGCACCATGACTCGTGTTCCGGGGTTCGAGTCTGGCGACCGGTATAAATAATCTTCTCTACACTGACGATTCCTATAAGGATGAAACGTATACGTACGTAGATAAAAACAAATATTTATAATTATATATATATATATATATATATATATATATATTACTGTAAGATACCAAATGTGATCGGTTCATCAGCTGATCATTACATCGGCAGATGAACCAGTCACATTTGTGGTTTGAGTTTCCAGTGTTTCCGTGAAACCGAAGGTATCGATGGATAATGTATAGTGTCCATTGAATATATATATATATATATATATATATATATATATATATATATGTGTGCTTTTGCACTAGTAATTGATCACTCTTGTCATTTCTCCTCTTACAATATATATATATATATATATATATATATATATATATTATAGATTAATCTGAACGTGGACTTAATCAGCATCAAATATATATATATATATATATATATATATATATATATATATATATATATAAATATTTGTTTTTTGTTTATTATCTATGTACGTATACGTTTCGTCCTTTTTTTAATCGGGACTCATCAGCATAGAGATATAACTATTCACCACTGGTCGCGTGATTCGAAACCCCGGGCTACGAGTATTTTACAACTCAAATCCCTGCTAATTAAATAATAAGAGAAAACAGAAAAAGTTAATTAATGAAAGAAAAAGTAATTAGAAGAAATAATCATTATCATCAGAAAATAATAAATGAAAAATAAAAAATAAAGAAAAGAAAAAGAAAAAAGAAAAACACAATATTTACATACATGTGCACAGATATACATCTATATATAATATACAAGAAAATCAAAAGCACTTTGATATAGAAGCCAATACAATTATTTTTATATATTTTTTCAGATTTTATTTTTCTTACTTAGTTCAACCCAAACAAGGCAAGTTACCACTATAGACATAAGGGGCGACTGAGAATTAGGGTGAAAGTTTAGGGGGTCATCCTAAATTGGGAGCTGTGCAGCGAGATGCTTGTTCACATTAATTTTAAATTTCTGCATGTCGGTACAGTCGGGAAACAGGGAGCAAAGAGAGGGTTCCAAAGGTCGATAGCTCGAGGAAAGAAGCTATTGGAGTAGAAGACCCTTCTGCATCTGAGGACCTCCACAGTTAATGGATGGGATTAAGCTGATTGTCGGGTTGGTCGAGTGTATTTACTTTGAGAGAGCACCAGAGTAGTAAGTTCATCGGAACACATTCCATTGAAGTACTTGTAAAATAAGCACAAAGATGCAACATTGCAGCGATGGGACAGGGGATGGAGCTTGGTGGATAATGAGGGATCAATTAGATTAGTGACTCTTTTTTGGACCTTGTCTAAGAGGGAGAGACTAGTGGATGGTTCACCATCCCAGATGTGGTGACAACAATACTCCATGCATATGCGGATGGTGGTTTTGTAGAGATATATGATACTGTCAGGTGTGAGAAGTTTTCTAGCATGGTAAAGAGAGAACCTATTTTCTTTGCAGCAGCCTTGGCAATGTCTTCTATGTATTTGTTCCAATTCATGTTACCTGTGAATGTTAGGGCGAGGAGTTTGAACGTTGGACTCTCAGGTATTATTTGCCATGGCAATCGGTGGTTGAAGAGGTTTCTTGCAGTTGGTGAAGGAAAGGATCTTTGTCTTAGCAGCATTAAATGTTACCATCCAATTATGACCCCATTCCACTACAGACTGGAGGTCACTTTCTAAGGATTCAGCCATTGCCTCATAAATGTGCGTGTCTGATTTACCCACATGACAAGAGTAAAGCGTGGTGTCGTCAGCAAATATACCCATCTGAGTCACAGTGTCACTAAGGAGGTCGTTTATGAAAACCAGGAACAATAAAGGTCCAAGGATCGATCTCTGCATTTATATCATGTTGTTTGGATGAACGGCCATCGAAGACAACCTTGGTCTTTCTTTTGGATAGGACGGATCTAATTGTATTAAATATACAAATAATTTATATTTATATATAGAAAAGACAATTAAAAAAATTAAAGAAAAAACATCAGAAAGCAATTGGAAGAAAATTAAAAAAACAAGAGGACACTTATACATAGATTAAAAAAAAAGGAGTACATAAAAACAATAATTAAGCCGTTAGATTTCAAATTATCTGAGAGTGTTTTTATAAGATCAAATAAAGTCTTAGCTAAAAAATTGTTGTAGTTTCAATACTTTCAATGCGAAATCCATGGAATAAGAGAGGCAGATATATATATATATATATATATATATATATATATATATATATTTGATAAGTCTACCTTCAGATTGACCTATAATATGGCTTCTCTGATACTTTGAGAATTCTAACGTCTCTTTGACTGGTGTCATGCTTAAATGGTGATACACAAAAACTGTCAATTACTATAAAATATCGATGTTTCAAACTGTTACTGCTGCTTTGTACGGCTCCGAGTCCGAGTGCTGGCCATCAACGAATGAAACAGAATCTTTAAACGTGTATGAATTATTTTTTGTGAGGATTCTATTTACTTTTTTCATGTTTGTGTATATGTATACGTATACATTTATCATGTGTAGTTTTCTAATACCGTTTTACTTAATTACAACGACAGATTTTAGGTTCCCATTAAAAAAAAGTATTTTTGATCTATTTATCTTTGACAAAGTTCATCATCATCATCATCATCATCATCATCATCATCATCATCATCATCATCATCATCATCATCATCATCATCATCATCATCATCAATGCATATTCGTTAACTTAGTTAATATCATACTGTTAACAAAAGATCTCCAGGCTGTTCTGTTGGAACACCTAACTTCGAGGATACTGATGTTTCTGTTCATGTCGTTTTCAAAGTTGAAGCCTGATAATGATTTGAAGTCTTTTGTCACTTGCTCGAACCATATCATATTTGGTCGTCCTGCTGGTCTTTTGGTCGGTTTTATGAAGGCGTGAATTGCTTGATGTGCCAGTGTTTTTGATGGCAGTCTCATTAAATGGCCAAATCATGACGGTCTTCTTCTTAGTATAATAGCACTCCATGGTTTTGCTCTGGTGCAAATGTAGCGGTGTTTGTTTGAGATTGTCCTTGGCCAGCTGACTTTGATTACTCTTCTTAGTATCATACTTTGAAAAGCATCAATGTTCTTATTCTTATTTTTTGGCCAGTGTCCAGAGTACCGAGTTGTACAGGAAAATGCTTTGGATGTATGTTGTAAATACTTTCAACTTCACTTTTTTACTGACATGCTTGCTGTTGAAGACGGACTGACTCGTAGGTATTGTATGCATCTAGAGCAAGCTCTTTTCATCTTTTGAAGAAATAAATGGATGAAAACGATTCTATGGAGATCAACAATATAAATGATTTATTTAACAATTTCACAACTGGAAGAATTACTATAAATGAGGAGGTTTTATTGTCGCTTTCAGCAAGTGTCCTCCATTCGAATATTTCTGTTTATTGTCGTCTGGTCAAATCAGGGCAGATAACTCATGTTTCTAAAGATTTCTTTTGGCAAGGGAAATGACTTTAGAATACAAGAGTTATTTTCCTTGAAATATAAAATATTTAAAAGTATTATTAGTTGGCATGTATCCACCTTACACGAATATTAAAAAGCAAACAAAGCTAAAACACTTTGTTGCTACACTAAATATTTTGTTTATCTATACGTTTGTTTTCTATGAAAACAATTCCTCCGTCGATTATTATTCTAATCTGTCTATATGCTATTAAAAAATGATGGTGTTTTGGAATAAGCAGAGTACACATTACTAAAGCAGTAGTTTTTACAAATGTCAATACCAGAGTTCGAATCTCATGAAAGTCTAAACCATTTTTTTTAACTGGATGCATGTCTTATAAATTTAAAGAAATTAACATAATAACATAAATAACGTGACATAAATATTAAAAGAAAACTAAATTACCGTTTTTGATAATTCACAAAATAGTAAACAAAAAAATATTCAGGATTAGTTCAAAGCAGATTATTTTTTGCGTAAAAACATAATTTCTAATGGTTTTTGATAATAAAAACAATACGTAAATACATTCGTCATAGTTACTTACTCTCTCATGCAAATACTCAGTTGCATATTTTTTTCCACTAAATATCACAAATATTTTTCTTCGTACTAGCTATAAAGCGGTAGAAGCTAGGTAAAGATGTACGAAAACCATGCAAGGAGCAGGTATAAACTCAAATATAGTCTCAAATGAAAATTAAATTGTATTTTACTGGTTTATATTTGTCTATGAGTCCCTAAACAAAATGCAAAAAAAAAATGATTAACTCTTTTGTATTTAAATTTAATAGATCATCAGAGATCTACCACAATGTCTGGCTTAGACCAGACAAAATGTCTCTGCAAGTGTGCAAACTTAAAATAATACTCCTTATCTTATTTCAAATGACATCATAATTTAGTTAAGTTCTTTTGCGTTTCAACTTAATATTATTTCAATGAATAAACGATTTTGTTTTTCGCATGTCTCGTAATGTCCAGACAAACTGGCTTTGAAATGTGACAAGTTAAAATAATCCCACTCGTTTGTCAAAACATTAAAATAATTGAATTAAAACCTTTTGTGTTTCTACTCAAGATCATTTTAGTGAATCCAAATTTGACTGCGTGCGTGTGTATTTCTCTTTCTCGCGGTCCCACTAAATCGGTCTAATCTAATGATATTAAATATCTTCTCATTGTTCGTGTTTGTTTTTTTAAGAAGGAGTGTCCAGAAGAATGTCTATGAAAGCATTTATTCTTCTGCATTCAATTTTTTTTTTCTTAAATAAACGTTAGTTTTAGCTTGCCAAATTGCTATGCTAGAAACATGAAACCTATGGTATCAGGACCAGGGTGGATTGAGTGATCAAAATGAACCTGGCAAATATTTTTAATGGCTCTGTCAGTCCTTTGTATATTAAGTGGGAAATTTAAATTGGTGAAGGTTGTTTCAAGCAATGTACAGAAATGCTTAAAGTTAGAATTAACAGCACATATAGTGACAGCTTTAATGTTAAAGTAGGAGTACCTCAAGGTTCTGTACTAAGTACATTGCTTTTCATTTGTCTATTAGAAGTATTATTCAATGAAACTCGTACGGGTTTTCTAGAAGAGATGCTGTATGCTGATGATTTAGTACTTGTCTGTGTTAAGTTAAAGACTTGGAGAAATGCTATGGAAAATAAAAGTCTGTGAATGAATGTTACCAAGACCAAAGTGATGATCAGTGGTTGTAGTGCTAGAAAACTCCCAGAAAGAGAAAAGGAATCGGGTGCAATTCAATTCAATTTTCTGTGCTACTTGTAAGCATTGGGTACACACACAGTTCAGTCGAATTACTGGTAGGTTCAGAGGTGATAACTAGTTTGTGTGCAAAAAGTGTAAGACAATGTAGATGGATGAGAACTCAAATGTGAAGAAAGTATATTTGGATGGTGAAGTTATTAAGGTTGTTCAGAAATTTTGTTACTTTAGTGATACCATTTGAGTACAGGAAGAAGCAGGTGCTAGTGTGATTCCAAGAGTTAGGAGTGGTTGGAGTAAGTTCAAGGAAGTTCTGCTATTATTAACTAGCAGAGCGTTACCACTGTCGGCCAGGGGAAGAGTCTATCAGGCATATGTATGTAACGTGGTGATGTATCGAAGTGAAACCTGGCTCGGTTGCACAAAGAGAAATGATATAAGAATGATACAATGGATGTGTAATGTGAGTCTTATTCTTAAAGACAGACTTAGACATGATGAGCTCAGACGAAGATCAAATTTGGACAGTTTAGGGAGATGTGTGCAGAACAGGAGACTTTGATGTTATAACAACGTTGAAAGAATGGATGAGGGTTCTTGGGTTAGTAGATGTAGAACAGTTTAGGTATTAGGTTCAGTTGACAGAAGGCCAAAGAAAACATGTGAGGAAGTGATAAGGGTGGACTTGAAAGAAAGAGGGATAAATAAAGGGCTAATGTTCAGATCGCCGTCGGAAACAGATTTCGATAAAAAAATTTTTTTTAAAGATTATGTCATAAATTATTTCGAGTTAAAATCTATTTAGTATAACGCATGAAATCTGAAGAAAAACACGTTTAAAACGAGTAAAGAAATATGCTAGTATAATCGACGTTTTTCCAAGATGGCGTCATACTTCAACGTAACTAGGTTATTAGGTAAAAGGCGGAATGAGGTGTTCGTTACCGGAAACGAAGTAAGCCCTTACATCATTAAAAACATTTTAATATTTGTTTTTAAATAAATTATTTATTATATAAAAAATAAAATTATCTATGATATAAAAAAAAATGTGAAACAAATATATTTATAAATACTTTAATTTTTTAAATAAATTATTTTTATAATCTACTAAAGGACGCTACTTCGTTTCATTACACGTCGTTTACGTTCCAGCTCTTTGTATCGTTCATGAAGCCATGAATGTGTTTGTATCGCTCATGACGCAAAAAGTGTTAAAATGTTTTTATTTTTCTATTACTATGTAATACTTAATAGATTTTAACTCCAAAATGTTCATAAAAAAAAAAAAATTATTATCGCCTATACATAATTTTTATTCGCATTTTCGAAGAAACTGTTTCCAACAGGAATCTCAGAATTTGCCAAATAAAGATCTGGCTAGATATGGGTTAGTTTGGAAGTCAATTTCTAAAAGTCGTCTAACACATGCGGATGTTAAACAGAATATGATGATGATGATGATGATGATAATGATTACAATTTTCAGACAGGTTTCCTCATCTTTGTTGTTGTTATCTTTATGTTTCCGACACTGTCTTTCTTTAGGTGGCTTGTGTCAAATTCAGGAATCATCACGGAATTTTGAAACCAACTTTTTATTAGACCCCTGGGGAACACTGAATCCCATTCTCCCGTCCTTGTGGCATTTTTTCAGTTAAACCACTTTTTTGCTTTTGCTCAGAATTGAACTCAGAACCATAAGATACCTGCAAACTTTAACCAAAGTTGAATTTGTTAGAAATAGTATAAATTAAAGTTGGTGGCGTTATCAATGTTAAATTATCAAAGGCACTATTTTCTGGTAATTCTCTGCATTTTGTGTCATATTAAAATTTGGTGATGGTGTTGATGGTGTAAGTGAAGAGTACATACCAGTAACTGGGTAAGTTCTCCTCCTACTTTCTTTAACTTCGAAAAAAAAAATCAAATATCTACCAGGACTAAATATTAAAATTGAAGAAAGCGACCAAAAGTAAAATTTTATTATTTAACAACATAGATCAATATGTGCCATCAATTACTAAGTCAACAGATTTATGTATATGTCTTTTGTTAAAAAACTATCGAGCACGAATGTAGGCGGAAAAATCAGTTTTACTTCATATATAAGATCAAACTGAAGTCGGCAAAGTGATCCAGCAAAGGAACTATTTTCCGGTGAATCTCGGAATTTATGTCTTATTGAACTTTGATGACGGTGTCGATAGGGTGAGTGAGAGTACATAGCAGTGACTGGGTAAGTTTTCTCTAATTTCCTCTAATTCTAAAAACAAATATTGTTTGGGACTAAATATTAAAATTGAAGAAAGCAAATTTTGATAACGGTGGCAATGGGGTGAGTGAGACTACATAACATTGACTGGGTAAGTTCTTCTTCGATTTCCTGTATAAACAAAATCAAATATTGATCAGGACTCGTGATGGGACGATTCCAATGTTTTTCCCGATTCCGATACAATTACTGATTCTTTTCTACATTCCCGATTCTGCTAAAATTACCAATTCCTATTCCGATTCTAATCGCCTAAAAAAGCAAAATTTAATTAAAGAAAACTCTTTTTTTTTGGGGGGGGGGGGTTTAGTGGAGAGTCCTCATCTACTGTAAAATGTAGATATAATTTTCTTTTTAATATAACAAAATTCTTAATATTTTCCCTTTATATACATAAATCAAAGATTTTGATAAACTCATTGTGAGATTTTCATCTGTCTTTTTTACTTATGTCATTTTATTCTATTTATCCACTCATACCATTTTTACCATATTCGTTATTAAAATCTATAAATTTTAGTTTTACTGGTAGTTTAAAACCAATAAATGTTTAGTATTAGTACCAGCAATTAAAAATTCCAACAAATAAAAATAAAAGAATCGGTTTCTGGAATTGGTTTCTGGAATCAGAAATTAGCCTAAAATTTTGCAGATTCCGATACGCACAAAAGTTCCGATTTTTTCTATTCTCGATTCCGATTCTGATCAATCGTCCCAATGTTAATCAGGACTAAATATTAAAATCAAAGAAAGTGCCAAAAAATTGTTTTCTAACTATACAGACCAATATGTTCCAGAAATCACCAACCGAACATGTTTATGTATGTGTCTTTTGTTACAAAAACTATAGTACCAATGTAGGGGGAAGGAATCAGCTTTATTTTATATGTAAGATAATAGGCAGTACACTATTGGTGTAATGGATATTGTTATTATTACTAGCAAATTTTTGTGGTACCTGGAAGGATGGTATTATGACGAACGAACGTATACTACACTACCTCCTCCCCCAAATAAGGATGTAATACCTGAAGAATGGTATAATGACAAACGAACATATACTACAGTACCCCTACTCTTCACCCATGGAGAAGGTAATGCCTAGAAGGATGGTCTCATGACAACAGAACAAATACTCCTTCCGACGCACCTGACTAGCAGCAAAATCCCACCACTTCACTGTAGAAGTAACTCGCGATGCTGGAAGATTTTCTACTCTGATAGCTTCTTTCCTTAGACTACTTGCCTTTGGAATTCCCTTCCTGCTTCCTGTTTCCCTGACCGTACAAACATGAAGAAAAATATGCAAAACACAAACAGCATTAAAAGATAGTACAATTAATAAAAGTGATAGTATAGTTTCGGCTTCAGACAGACAGATACAAAATCTTCATTAGTAATAGAAGTAAATAGACATACAATAGTACAATTAATAGAAGTAATAGTATAGTTTCGTTTTCAGACAGACAGATACCAAATCTCCATTAGTACTAGTCTTTTTCTGCTCTATCGTTATTTTCATGGTAGGTGTTTGACTGAGCTCCAATGTCTGCATCCCCCCCCGTAAAACATAGCAAAAACTTGTCTAGCTATAATCACTGTAAAAAATTTCCATTCTTCATCTGCGTACCTAAAACTAAATGAAACTTTTATGAACAAAGTTTCTTTTTTCTTTCTAAGAACTTCCCATCTGATCTGTGAAACACAATACCACAGATCTGCTTCCCAGCTGACTACAGCATGGTCGTTTTCAAGTCCAGTATTAACAAATTTTTGTCGAGCCTAAATAATCAAATTCTGACCATTTCACCCATTGTTTCCAATCCTCTCAAGGTATTGTTCATCGTCAACTAAAAATCTCATTAACCTTTATCCTCGAGTGACATTTGGGCCTTTATAAGCAGTTACACATTAGTAAAAAAAAATCCATTCTCCAATCCTTATGACATTTTTTCAGTTAATTTGTGAAGCCACTTTGCTGCTTTTGCCCAGGCTTGAACTCAGAACATCAAGATAACTTGCACATTTTAACTAAAGTTGAATTTGCTAGAAATAGTGTAAACTAAAGTCGACAGTATGATCTATGGGAAATTAGCGAAGGTACTATTTTCTGGTGAATCTCGGAATTTGTGTCTTATAAAATTTTGGTAACAGTGTTGATGGGGCGAGTGAGAGTAATACCAATGACTGAGTAATGTATATGTAAGAAGATAATAAGCAGTGCATGATTACTGTAATAGCTATTGTTATTATTATTTATTCGATATACATCTTTTTGTTAAATATCAGATCTGGCGTACCGGATATGTCACCTGGCAAGAATAAAATGTACTTGACACAGACATGCACTTGGCCGGAAAAAACAAAACACGGCTGATTAACACAGTTGATTGATTCAAAACCACCTGCAAAAGTTATCTGTAAAAGGTTACTTGTAGATGGGAATACCCCGTCGCTAAATAAACATCCTAGGGGCGTGTCTACATTGACAGAGAAAACGAAATCCCAGAATGTGCATTTACAGGTGGATGTGTGTCCTAAATCATTATATAAACTAACCCAAAATTGAGATTGTGAGTTGACTGGCAATCAAGTTTGAGAAAACCACTTACGTCAATTCCTGTATGTCCTCTATCTTTCTTACTTAGCCCATTCGTTCACCACCACCAACAATAAAGATATATAATTATAGTAGAGAATGGTAGTTTGCTTGAAGCATTGCTGGGTATAGTAGTAGTAAGTTTTTGAAAGGCTGTGGGCAATGCAATTCCGGGTAAGATGCAAGTTGAAAGGAAAGGAACAAAAACAATAAAAATAGATCGAATACGATATAAGACTTACTATTTATTTTTCCTTTTTTTCCCTTTTATTTATTTATTTTTTTTTCTTACATAACAGCAAGAGTGTTTTAGCTGTTCGTGTGATGTCCGGGTGATTAAAAATCACTATTTGATATTTCGGGAAAAGACATCCCTTTTTCAAAAATAATTAGACCAGAAGAAGAATAATATTTTATTCTTCTCCGACTGTGTAGAGAATAATACAAAACAAAATGGCTGCCAGATATAGACCGCAGCAAAAAAGCAGTTTCACAGGAAATATAAATTAAGTTAAGTTTTATTTTAATATTATGTTAAATATATGATTGGTGTTTAGAATTATATGTTTTATACATCAGTGTTTGTTGCCATTCTTAAAGGAATGGCACAGCAGAAATACAACATTTAGACGTCTCTTTTTTTAACTATCTTCTCAATTTAATCTTGAAAAAAAAAGAGAATTCATTAGAATATTTACACTATTAATACAATATTGATATACAGATCAAATTCTGTCAAATATTATATCTGATAGTTCCCAAAAATGCACTTTTAATTCTTGTTTTACCATTAATTCTAAATTCATCTAATTCCATCTTAAAAATTTCTATTCTATGGTTTTTCTTAATCTGATCTGATCTAGCAATGGACTATGGACTATGGACTATGGATTTGGCTATGCCGATTTCAAATTCTATTTGTTCCATTGTGATCGAATTACTCATTAATACCCTTGGGAAAAGTAGAATAGAAAGTGAACCTTGGGTTTACTTTCGGCAGCCTCATAACTCTCGCTTCCCTTATTTTGTCATTTAGTCCTCATATTCCATGAGTGGAGCAGTGTTTCTGACAAAAATGGAAGAATTGCTGTTTTCTGGGTCTATCCATATAACAGTTATTGTTGCCTAGTTTTTTACCTTAAAGTATTTTCTTTAAAAATTATTTTTAGATCCTTAGATCAAGTGGCTTCATGCCTTGTCTAGACCGATGCCCATAAAAAACGGTATGCACTCACGATTTTCCTCAAGCTAAGTGTAAAATAGCAACTTGTGTTTTATTAATTGTACAAAACGAATCAGTACAACATTGACTAACTTTGAAAGTGTTGATATAAAAGAAACAACTTTAAATACATTAGTCTCTTTCTGCCTTCTCTCTGTATATATCTATATCCTTATTTACTTGCCCCCCTACGAGGGCACAGTTAGACACAAGATCGGTTTTTAATGTGTGGAAAATCCAGCTCTCCAAAAACAGGCACTTTGAGCTTGGGACAAAAATAGAATTTATTTATCCCTCTTTAAATATTCAAATGGATTTGCAAACCCATCCTTTTCTGATTCAATTTTTCATGATTTCAATTCAACCCAAACCCAAATGGACGACCCAACACGCCACAATTCTTAAATATGTTCCCGCTTTTTTTTCTCTTCCGAGACTGTCCAATCTGGTAAATAAATTCTGACAACGCAATAAGGATTCTAAGAGAGAAAACATTTACTTCTGATCTACCCTATTGTGTCACTACATGGACTCTTCCCAACACAATGAATGATAATGGCGGTCATAGCGAGAAAGTTGCTATGACCAATACAGAAGCAGTTTCTGGCAACCCATTACTTCTGTACTTTCTGTATATACATACTCTTGTTAATTCTACCTCCTTGTTGTCTTGTTTCTTTTCGGCTCTTTAGGGCTACAACAACTTCAAAGTTTAGTTGAAAGTAAAAAAAGATATTTTTTACAACAATTTAACCCTCTTTAGGCTATTCAGTTGCTGGATCCAGTTATTTAGGTAAAAAGATTTGATACTTCAAGTTCTTAACATCAGAAAATGCGGTTTGCTTTATTTATGGTGTTTATTTTAACTAGTTATTCATGATATTCTAGTAAAATGTCGACATTCCATTCATACACTCCTACCTTACAGAAGCTGTGAACTCCCCAGATCCCAGTTGGGGGAGAGCAAAAAACAGAACGTCCAATTACTTCGATTGTTTTTCTTGCTCTCGTATTTTCCCCGATTCTCTGTCAATTGGTGACTTAATTCTGACATTGCTTTTTATAATTCCTCAAATCGGCATGCCTCAAAATAAAAACAATAAAATGTTCACAATTTCAATTTTAGTGTCAGACGTGAAATTATCACAAAAATCACAGTCGCATTCCAAATGCAATGTCTACCCACACCTTTGACCTGCATCTCGTTACCATCTAGGTTATAATTCTTATTTACTATCCTGCCTTTTTATGATCACCCTTGCGGTAATCTTGTCACATATATACAATGGAACCTCAAGATATGAATTTGATTTTATGCTTCGGATTTTTTCAGATAAGAATTGATAATTTGTATCGTTTGGATTATTCGGACTACTGTTCTCATTTTGGATATTATTCTCACAATGTTTCGGCCGATGTAACCTCCGACTTTCTTCAGGGGCATCTTGTCAAACTCAATAATCTTTCTGTCGAACTCAGGAATCTGGTGTGCTGATGCAACATCATGCTAATACCTACTCACACTTGCCAACAGGTTTGTTGCAGATGTGAAACAAGTTGCAGTTTGACACATTTTCGTTGAATATTATATTAATAGGCATCTTGTTGGAATGTGTCATATTTGAAACAAAAAACATTTTAGGGTTAAACTAGCTTTACTCGGCACTGCCCATTAAATGTCGGATAAACAAGCATCTATATAATAATACCCTAAAACAATTCCATGTTCGTACGTACGTAATCGCCCTCACTCATTTTTTTAACCCGCTAAATAGGTAATCAGTATCTTTGATGATGAAATTTTTTCAAAACAATATAAAAAAATAAAGAATTTAAGAGTTAAAATTTAATGAGTAGCAGATGTAGAAGTGTGAGACTTGTAGAGGACAGATTGCAGAGTTTTTTGTTGCTCCATAAAACTTGCCAATACAACATTCACTGCCTCTGCTACTTCCAACAAAGTTTTCAAACAGGAGGCACAAGTGATAGAGGAGATTGTTAGCCTCAAAAAGTCCATGTGTCTTGAGGTGGGTGAAGGGATCTGAGCGAACTCGTTGAGGAACACACAAAGAAGCTGTTTATGGATGAGCTAAAAGACATACAGGAGATGCTGTAACCGTAACAGACTACTTTTTGTGTGCGGAGTAATAGATGCTGGGCTGAAATTGGCCCAGTGTGGACTATTATAATAAAATATTCTTGTTTATTTACGGGGCAGTGCCGAGTGACGGTAAATTAAACTTTAAGGAGTTAAAGGTTAGTAGCAGATGTTGAAGTGTGAGTCTTGTAGGAGGCAGATGGCGGAGATTTTTTTTTGTTGCCCCATAAACCTTATCAATACTAATTGGTACAATTTATTTTTATTTTTTAATTCCTTTTATCAATAAACTTAATTACTAAATATTTATTTTACAGTTAATATTTTTATTGCCTTTGCCATTACGTATGTACAAACAAATGCATCATTTTGCGTGTATTTTTTTTCACTCAACAGCACTAAATTTTAAATTGTGTACATTATCAGTATTTACTGAATGCTTAATCTTCGTCGTTAATTTTGTCAAGGTCATCAATGGCATTCGCATCTTCTTCACTAATTTTTTTTTCACATGCTTTCTTGACCCCAAAGTTTGTTTTGTAGCATTAACTACCAGGGTTGCCAGACTATAATAAATGTTTGAAGCCAAACTTTTCGAGGTGGAATACGCCAAAAATGCCAAATTGAAGACTGGAACTACACTTTTAAAAGAAAAAAAAGTTCAAAAGAAACCCAATTGAAAATTACCTTTATTAATGATATATAAAGAAAAATTAACTATATTGAAGATGTAAACTCCCAAATGTTTGCATGTTTTTTTTCCTCTATTACTTTTTCGTATTCTTTTTTAGCGGTGATAAAGCAAAGACGTTCCGTATTAAATTGAAACTGTGTACATTGTCATAATTTATTTAGCACTTATTCTTCGTTGCTGATTTTGTCAAGGTAATCAATGGCGTTTGCATCTTTTTCACTGATTTTTTTTTTATTCAGATGCTCTTTTGACCTCAAAGTTTGTTTTGTAGCATTACCTAGACTTTCCACAATATCATTTACGCATACATACGCTAGAGGGCACTTAATCATAATTATCTTCCTTTTCACCATGCTAGGGTGCGCTGCGATCGGGACTATAAAAGCTGAAATACAAAGAGATTCTCTCTCTTTTCTCTTCTAGCCTCGTCCGAAACATGCGCATAACGCACACACAAAATCAAAGGCATGTGAGACACATTCCATCAACTTCTTTACACACTCTTTTCAGACTTTCTTGGACCTATGTACTCATTTTTACGCACAAAATCCAACTAGAAGCGAACCTTTTCGGTCTTGCAGTAAATACATATTATTTCAAACATATCGCTTTCGTTTTCTTTTTTTCCTTTCATGTATTTGCTTGTACGATAGAATATATATGGATGGACGCTGTCTAAGCGTTCACAAATTCCACAGTTTCAATAAAAAGAAACTATCGATGGTCGTTTATTTCTTCTTTCCCTTCAAAGTTTTTCTCAAATTCGTTTGGCAAGTGTCATGGCTCATATTACGACGTCAACGCATAGCTAGTTGACACTTTTTTACTGAATGTTTTTTTTTCTATAAAATCTTTCCACATCCCCCAAATTATCTGTATATTCTTTGTGGAGATAACCATCTCTTCCTACCATGTTTCCTTCGCACTACCTACAATTTTCTCCAAACTTTTTCGTGTAATTTTATTGGAACGAATTTTGGTGTTAATCACAAGACCCGTCCTATAATTAATGGCAAATAAATAATAACTAGTGTTGGGACGATTAATCGGAATCGGAAAAATCAGAACTTTTGGGGGGTATTGGAATCGGAAAAAAATTGTGCTTATTTTCCGATGCCAAAAATGATTCTTTTAATTATTTTTGTTTGTTTGCTTTTGTTTAAAACTTAATTTTTCATTGCTGGTATTAATGATAAAATGATAAATATTTATTGATTTTAAACTACCAGTTAAACTAAAATCTATAGATCACCCACCCCCATAATTGTATTTTTACATTTGCGAAAATATATACAAATATTACATGAGTTTATACGGTCTCCCCTCCCCCATAAATAAATAACAACAACTCTATAGCTAAATATTTAGAGGTTTTAAAAGAATCAGAATCGGTAATTGTATCGGAATCGAGAATTTAGAACAGAATCGGTAATTGTATCGGAATCGGGAAAAATATTGAAATCGTCTCATCACTAATAACATTATTTTAGATTACACACAAGGTTTGAGAAAGATTCAGTGCCACGGAATATGCTCAAGCCAAGCATACTATACCAAACAAAAACAGAAGACAGAAACCTGGAGGAAAATTTTCTTCCACTTCCAAAGATATAAGAGAATGAGCGTGTTCATTGAGGCTGAGCTAGACTATATGAGATCGGAAATAGCAGCCCTCATAGGAACTCAGAAAATCCACTGGAAAGTTTCCCTCATCGATCAACACACTACACCACAAGTACAGCCAGAACCACATCACCATTCATCCGTGGATCCAGCTGAACAGTCTGGGCTCATGACTCCCCACGAGAAACACCCTTCACCACCAGGATGTCCTTATCAAGTTGCTCCTGACAGGTCTCTCCCTACCACCAGCTGTCTATTTACAATCACCGGGTAGCCCATCACTAAACCCTAGTTCTTCCTCACCACTATCACTGAAACCACCGCCAACACCTTCATCTGAACCACCACCATTACCTCTAGAATTGCTGAAGACAGCTGATGAACAGTTAGCCCTGGGGAAGAAATTGGTAACACCATTGAGGAAGGAGCTACCAAGGCAGTAATAAAATAAAACATTGCTCTCCAAAGACTTGTGCCAGCCAACACATCCCTCACAGAACTGAACCAGGTTACGTATGCTGAAGGACTCTAAAATGTCAGAAAAACGCTCCCTCAATTCCAAAAGCAATGGAAGTCCAGAGCACCAAGAACAACACCACCTTGGAAACTGAAGCTTCAAAAGCAACTTAACCATGTCTCAGATCAAACAATTCCTTGCAGCTCCATACAGTACAGAGGTGGCTGAAGAACATCATCTGCTGCAGGCTCAGTTCAAAATACAAGACAAATATAGAGGGAATAAAATATATTGTGAAGGAGCTGGAAGGCAAGATACCAGCACTTGCCAAAAGAATACAAACAAAAGACAATAAGAACAGCGCGAAATGCGAAAATAAACAGTTAAAAAAATGGGAGGCTGTTCTACAGGAATCTCATAAGAGAGACAATAACTGTGGAAAAGCTACCCGAAAAACAAGAGCTAAAAGACTACTGGAGGCCTCTGTTTGAGAATGAGGGACCGTATAATCAAGAGGCCCAGTGGTTCTTGGATATAGCTCAAAGTAATGAAAACAAGCCTGAAATGTCAGAGCCAGGAATAACGCCTGGAATGATAAAGAGAAAGTTGGATCGATTTCAGAATCACAAAAAACCTGGCATATTCAACCTACCAAATTTCTGTCTGAAGAAACTAACAGCACTTCATAGCCACTATAGTGACTGCTTCACCAGATTGTTGAAAGATAAAGAGGGCACACCAGCATAGCTAGTAAAAGGCGAAACAACCCTCATACCCAAAACGAGTGAGACACAAAGACACTAACAAATACAAACCAATCTGTTGTCTTACTACCACCTACAAGCTATTTACTGGCCTGGTTGCAGACATCATCTATAAACACTTCTCGTTTGGATCGTACCTCAAAGAATAAGCAGGATGCATGAGGAAGTGTGTGGTGGATCGGGATTTCGGTAGAAATGCCACAAGTGTTTTGGCACCAAGGACCACTTGTTGACCAACAAGACCATCCTGGAAGACTGTGGGAAGAGTCAGAGAAACCTAAGCATGGCATGGATTGATTATCAAAAGGCATATGATAATGTGCCCCATTCTGTGACTACTATGGTGCCTTGAATTATAAAATATCTATCCGGTAATGAAGAAAACCATGGCTGTCTATATAAAGATATCGCAAACAACCATGTCATTTAGTTACACCAATGGAACAATAACAATCCCTGATGTCAAGATCCGAAGAGGAATCTTCCAAGGAGACAGCTTATATCCTTTACTCTTGTGCCTGGCGATAAATCTATAGGGGATTATACGAACTCCCTATATTATGCTTACGTCACAAAACCGTTGCACAAAAGGAAAAACAAACCTTTTTATAACAACAAATAATGGGTTTATTAAATAAAGTTACTTACGCCGTATGGTATAGGTAAAAGAAGTTGGACAGCGTCCAAGTGAGGAAAGTTCGTTGGGCTGCCGAAGGTCTGTCAGCAGATATCTTCAGGCGAAGATAGTAGGTGCTGGAGCGTCCAGTGGACAGGGGCAGGAGAAAGAATGTAGACGTCTTTTCTTGTTGCTGGCAAGTGTCTCTCTTCTGACCGGCCGTAATTCCCAAAAGAGGCTGATATAGTTCTTCAGGGGACAGATAGAATCAATGCGCCCTGCAAGTTGATTGGTCAGTGTGTAACCAGATCACTTAACGGAGACATTTTTCGGAGGTAGAAAATAGGTCTTTGTTTATGGCTGCTACAGATCTGCTAAATAAGCTACTGAATAAATGCTGGAGTGCTTACAACCTAAGCCAGGGCCGTCATCAACACCAAAACAAAAGAGTTATGGATGACCTCAAGCTGTATGGTTGCTCATACTCTGTCTTAAGTCGACTCTTGCAGATTCTACATACTTTCTCCAAAGATATTGGAATGAAGTTTGGCCTGGACTAATGTGCTAAGTGCTCTCTCAGAGCTGGGAAGAAGATACAAGCAGAAAAAATATAGCTTGATGAAGATACTGACATCAAAGACCTTGAAGAACAGGAACAATACAAATACCTTGGCATAGAAGAAAACGATTCAATTCAACATGCCAAGATGAGAGAAAAAATTGGCAGAGAATATATACGCTGTGTTAGAAAAATGTGCAAAACACAGCTTACAAACAAAAACAAAGTAACTGACATTGTGTTTCCTGTTCTTGGAAGCAGCAGCGGCATCAAATATTGTTTTTATGTATCGATTCTCGATTAGACAAAGCTCAAATCAGCAGTTTCTTTCAACCAATCACACACAAGAAATTTTCATTTCCAAATATTTGCACGTACTATAAAACCCAAACATGGCGTTTTTGTTCCTCTTTTCTTGTTTTGCCTTCCATAGTCGACACATGTGAATATGTCCTTAAAAGCTAATCTCAGCCCTGGCCAAAGGCTCCCAACAGATGCAATGAGAGACTTTCACCAATTACTAAACACAGTGCCAGCAATATACACACTGCTAACCTGACTCTCTTGCACACAAGTTCGTACACACACTCTCTCACTAACAAAACAGGCATACTAATATGCACACACGTCTACCACTCTTATTCCATTTACACACACTGTAACACGCACAAGGTGATAGCCAAATTGAACATGTGTACTTATAACTGTTTGAAGCAGTAGCAGCTGCGAATGCTTTTACATATCGACTCTCGATTGGACAAAAGCTGAAATCATCAGTTTCATTCAACCAATCACAGATGCAAGAATATTTACTTCGAATGTCAGCGCGTAATATAAAAACCCAAACACAGCGTTTTTCTTTCTCTTTCCTGTTATGACGAGAGGCATTTACGATAGCAACATACATGCTGCTCACCGAATGCACGTACACAGAAGTTCATAGACGCACACACTCTTTCACTAACAAACATCTTAGAACTAATTATCACCTTTATCCGTTGCGCCACATGTCTATGTGGACAATTCTAGTATGAATTTTGAATTTGAAATAGAATTTTCATCAGCACAGACTGTACAGACGTTGGTCTGTCAAAATTGAGTCTGAAATAGCATTTTCGTCGGTCTGTCAAGCTTAAGTTTTAAATAGTGTTTTCGTTGGACCATTACAATTGGGTTTGAAATAGCATTTTCGTTAGTCTCTCAAACTTATATTTGAAATAGCATTTTTAGTGGTCTGTCAAAATTGAGTTTTAAATAGCATTTTTGTTATGTCAAGCTTCAATTTGAAATAGAACTGCTTTTCTCATCTTAAATGTTATTCTTACAAAATTTCGTTCGACCTTCTTCAGGTGTGTCTTGTCGAACTCAGTAATTTTTATGTCAAACTCGGGAATCTATAAAGAATCTCGAACTGAATACTTTATTCAATCCACTAGGGTAGATTGTGCTCGTCCTGTCAGTCATGACTGAGTAGAAGTCATAAGTAATTATTTTTAAAATTCTTAGTTAGTATCGGTTGTAGTGAGGATTGAACCTTCAACCGGACAGTTAGAATTGATCACACCTAACACTTTATCCGTTGCGCTACGTGCCCAATTTTAGTATGTATTTTGAGTTTGAAATTTTCATCATTAAACGCGTAGACCGAATGGACGTATCTTACGAATGGAGCCGTTCTTGTCTCGTTTGTCTAATCGAGTCTGAAACTGCAAATGTCAGCAGGATTTAAAGCATTTAGTGTTTCGAGTTACCATCACTTGCGTTGCATGGATATCAATCTTGCTTTCTTGGTGGAAGAACAGCAAAGAAAATTTCAAGTTGTGCAATTTGTGAGTAATCTTTAGTGGTAATTTGACACACGAGCATTTTGGAAGAGAAATGCGTGAAGAGACTTGAACTGATCAGGGTTAGGGTGACGGGTTAGATTTGAACTGGCGCTGACCTTCTTTTCTTTTCTGTTTTTTTGTTTTTTTGTTTTAAACCCCACAGATTCTGGTACCTATTATTGCAAAAGTAAAGAAAAAAAGAAAAGATCTCTAAAATAAACTCAGAAATGAATGTGTTTGTTGTATTTTCAAGTTAAATGTCACCAAAATATTCTGTTGTTTAGACTAGGCAAAAGTTCATCGAATATGTTGTAAGTTCTTCATTAATATTTTCTTGTAGTCTCTCTCTCTCTCTCTCTCTCTCTCTCTCTATATATATATATATATATATATATATATATATATATATATATATATATATATATATATATATATATACTAGCGGGACCCGTGTAAATTACACGAAATGATGTTTTTAATACTAATTATCTTGTTCCTAACCTATACATGTTTGAATAAAATATGATAAGATTTGGACTTGTATATTTATTTTTAAAAAATGAACAATACATGAAACAATTCACAAAACTTCTTTATATACAATATTTCTAGTGAAGGAAATATTTCGACGACTAAACCTTACTTTGTAAATGTTTTCGATTAAATTAAATTCGGCTCCAATTCATGAATATTTATTTACTCCTCTCCAGGAGTTAGGCACAATGCCAGTTTTATCTTACTCCCACAGGTAAGATGTGACCCAAGGTCGGGTCGGGAAAGTGGGGTTTGAAAAGCCAGCGCTGACCATTAAAAATTGCCTGGGCAGCCTCGTTGGCATTCCCCGGTAGTGGCGCCCCAGGCAGTAAGCAATAAACTTACTCCTCCCCAAAGAGGGGAAACGAAGCCTGGGAGGGTGGACCTCCTAGAACTGCACAGGACAGACCCATAGACCGGCGTAATATATATATATATATATATATATATATATATATATATATATATATATATATATATATATATATATATATATATATATATATACACGGCATAATCATGTTGACACACCGGTTTCCACTAGATCACCGAAGTTAAGCGACGTTGAGCCTGGCCAATACAAGATGGGTACCCTTTTGGGAATACCAGGCGCTGTATAGCACCTAGCTATGGGTAAATAGCAATGTCAACCTGCAGTGCCTAGCGTGGCGACTATGGTAAAACCCCCTGAATGACTGTCAACAATACGGTGTCGGAAATCAGAGAGGTGTTCCTCCTCCAGGAGTGATCAAAAACCCTGATGGTGATATATATATATATATATATATATATATATATATATATATATATATATATATATATATATACATATACATATATATATATATATATTTTTAAATCTCTGAAACAGTTACATGGTAAACAGCTGATCATCCTCGTTTCTTATTTCACAATTTAAGTTAAGGTTCCCTGTTTAGGTTTCACTGTTACATACTTGAATTCGGTTTTGTATTTGTAAGTTGGCTTATGCGTATGCTTATCTGCGATATGTGGGATTTAGTTAGTATCGCTGGGAATTTAAATTGCATTTTCTTTCTTTGTTTAAAATGACTCAAAGCTTATTTAGACTATATATATATATATATATATATATATATATATATATATATATATATATATATTGCCTCTTTTTTATGTTTAAAATTCTAAAGGTGCTTAAATAAATGAACTTTCCCAAATTTATACCTACTAGCGACCATGCGCGATTTAAGTTCAATTTAAAAGAGACATTTACACCGTTAAGTCCACACAACATCGGACGTCACTTTTAAAATACCAGGAAGGATTATTACGAAAAAAAAAAAAGGTTAATACCTTTTATTTGTCTAAAGCTCTGACGAGGCTTGTTATATCAAGCGAAATTATTAGATAAAAAAGTCAAGATGAAGAAGAAAAAAAAAATTGTTTTTATTTTTTATTTTGATCTTAATAAAAATATATGCATCTAACACATGGTTTTTTGAAGGCATTTTGCCTCTTTCTTTATGTTATATATATATATACACTCACTAGACCCACCCTTGACTCGTTAGATCACAGCCAGAATCATTATTTATTCTACTTTGAATTCATTCGAAAATTCATAAATTGTGACATACTTCCTACAAAACTAAAAATAATAACTCTCTTTACTTATATATTGTCCTAATGGATAACTAGCTGAATATGCGTCCTAGATCGGGTATATGTAACATGTATAACATTAGTTTTTAATTTTCTTTTTTTCTTTTTTGGGAGACGTAGGAAGATAGGGTGCGGTTTCTTTCCCGCCCCCCCCCCCCCCACCGTAAAAAGTATACAAAAAATGTGTCCACGTTACTCACCGTATTGCCTAGAATACGTATCCTGTAATTCATAAAGAAAAGTTCATTAGTTTAGAAGTTTACCCGATATATAGATACTATTTTGGAACCGGTCCGGTTAACATTTTATCACATAATATAACTCAAAATTCGAGATAGTGCAATTCTTTTCTCTATTAATATTTTTGTACTTTGCTTATTTTAATAGTTATTTGTGGGGAGGGGTGCGATTTATTTTATGTTTTTTTTTTGGGGGGGGGGGGAGCACATCCCCATAATGGTAAAATTTATATAAAATTAAAATATATACGGTGTTACTCACCATGTTGCCTAGAATTTATATTCCATAATTCACAATGATTATATATTTGTATGTACAGGTTTCATGCCTAAACTAAGCACCGATCATTATGAAATTTGAACCATAGCTGCGAGGCATAAGGGGTCCAAATATGGGCTATATTTAGTTTAATTTAGTTTTATGCAAAGGGGGTAAAAAATGGAATGAAAACTCTTCGTGAAAATTCAAATACCTCCGATATTTGTGATATTTTAACAGTAGATATTAGACATCAATTAACAAATATTCTCCAAATTTCAGATTCTTGGACTATTTTAAAGGGGTTTTAGGGGGGCATATATGGGAACAGCCTCTCATTTGAAAATTTAAATACTAAATTTAATATTGAATTTGATCCATAGTCATTAAACACCAATTAAAAGGATTCCCTGAATTTTAATTTCTTCTTAAGACCCCTTAAGCTTAAACCGTAAATTTGATACATTTTCTAGAATCAAAATCGTGTAATGAGTTTGGATTAAAATTATAATTAGGATTCTAGACATTTAGTAATATATATATATATATATATATATATATATATATATACATATATATATATATATATATATATATATATATATACATATACATATATACATATATACATATATATATACATATATATATATATATATATATATATATATATATATATATATATATACATACATATATATATATATATATATATATATATATATATATATATATAGATTTAGATTTTTCACTTATAAAATAGATCATTCAGTGAAGACCGGGGTTGTTCCAATAAAAAACAAGCTCGATGATACTCGATTACAGAGTACAGAGCTTGTGTCTTGAAAGGAATGATTTGGTAAGCCTTCATAAAATCACATATATATATATATATATATATATATATATATACATATATATATATATATACATATATATATATATATATATATATATATATATATATATATATATATATATATATATATATATATATATATATATATATATATATATATATATATATATATATATATATATATATATATATACATACATACACATACATACGGTACAATCACGTTGACCGTTAGATCACCGAAGTTAAGCGACGTCGAGCCTGGCCAGTGTTAAATGGGTGACCATTTGGGACTACCAGGTGCTGTATGTGCTCTCTGTTTATCTCGGCATTGTTTCCAGTCGTCTTGAACTGCTTGCCATTGGAATCAAGCAGTGCCGACTAGGGATTGCGCAACCCTTGCTTCATAATTACACGTGCAGCCAGCCCCTTATAGGGGTATCCATAGTTTCTCTAGACTGAACGGAGGGCTTAAAAAAAAAAAAAAAAAAAAAAAATATATATATATATATCTTTATAAAGTTATGTATGATCATATATTTGTATCTACAGGATTCAATGTTAAGCCAATTAACCGATTATTATTAGTCAAATGTGGGCTATATTTGGTTTAATTTAGTTTTATGCAAATAGGGGTAAAGAGGGAGTGGAAGTCCTTTGTGAAAATTTAGATGCTTTCGATTTTTGTGAAATTTAAAAAATGGGTATTAGACATCAATTATAAATATTACTCAAATTCCACTTTCTTTAAAGCATTTTAAAGGCATTTTATGGGGAAGAATATGGAAAAAAAAATTTTTTGATTCAAATATGTCAGATTTGCATTGAATTTTAAACCTTAAATTTTAGACATTTATTAAATGTAAATCATATGAATTTTGATCAAATTGAATCAGGATTCTATATATATCATTATATCTTGATTTTTATTTTCGTAAGGAGCATAAAAGTGGTGCAAAACGATTCTGGAATTATTTTATCTATCCCAGAACGGGTATCTCTCTCTCTCTCTCTCTCTCCCTCTCTCTCTCTCTCTCTCTCTCTCTCTCTCTATATATATATATATATATATATATATATATATATATATATATATATATAATTACAGAAGATCAGAACAACATCGGTACTGTCGGTTTCAAATCCTAACAAAAGGGACCTATAATAGGCCTCTTTACCGGACTCTTTTCATCCCATGTTTATGTCTGTCTCCCCAGTAAATGGCGACTCGCGCGTTGTGTGACTTTTGACGATATTTAGATTCTCTGCTTTAATTTTCATAATTTTTACCAATTCGGTATTTCTACCTGCAAATTCTTCCAATATTTCTGTCAAAGGTTAGCAATAAACTTAATTTTCCTTGATCTGTGAAATTTATAGCGATGCCATGCTAATGTCACGTTGATCTCCTATCGCTTCTACCACACCTCCGGCCCCAGAGTATCAAAATTAAAAAAAAAGAAAAAATTCAAATTAAAAAAAAAAATGAAATCAAAAGATTAAAACAGGATAAAAAAAACCCACAAAAAACACGACCGAACGGGAGAAAAAGGGGTAAAAAAATCAAAGTTGGAAATTTATATGGGTGTCAATAGCCAACGATAAATCATGAAAAAAAACCCCGTGATATGTAAGCAAAATTCAGTCCGGGTTAATTTTTTGCTTTAAAATTATGATGAAAGTGAGGTAACTCTTCACTACCGGAAACAAAAAACTTAGTTGGATTTAGAATTAAAGAATAAAATATTAATTTATTTTATTATGAATATTAGAGAATATAATAAAATATATTAAAATATAATAATAAATTAAAATAATTTAATAAAATATATTTAAATTAAAAATAATAGAAAGTAATAAATTTATAAAATAATAATAAAGTAAGATTTCAAAATATTAATTCATAAATCAAGTAAATCAAAATAATAATCATAATAATAATAAAAACAAGCCGCGCGCGCGTGGTCCCTCTCTGTATGTGACTCGATGTGGCGAGTGTAAAATGCAATAAATTTGGGCAATTTGGGGCATTTTTGACCCCCCTTTGACCCCCCGGGGGTGCGAACCAGAATTTTTCTGAGGTCAAGGGTGCTCATTTTATATCCAGAACAATTGCCTCTACATTTTGGCCAAGTTTCAGAAAAATTGAATGGATGGATCAAACGTTATAAGAGAAAAGGGTCATTTTTTTGCCATTTTGGGGGCTTTTGACACCCTGGGGGCGCGAACCATATTTTTCCAAGGTCAGCGATACTTATTTTCTATTAGGAACAATAGCCTCCACATTTTGGCCAAGTTTCAGAGAAATTGAATGGATGGATAAAAAGTTATGGGACAAAAAATTTCATTTTTTGCCATTTTGGGGCCTTTTGACCCCCTGGGGGGCTAACCAGATTTCTTTTTTAAAATTGGAGAATGTCACTTTCTAACCTGATCAAAGTTACAACTTCATGCAAAATTTCAGAGAAATTCAATGGATGGTTGCGGAGAAAAATCCGGACGGACGGACGGACGGACGGACATGCATCAAAACATAAGTCCCCCGATTTTATAAATCGGGGGACCAATAATGATTATAAATATCATAATAAACATTTTTCAAATATATTAAAAATGTAAGAATAAACCAAAAATACTGGATTAAATTAAACTCTTTTTACTTAAAACACCCACAAGTAAGGAGACACCCAAAAGAAGGTAAATGGTATATGGCGAAGGAGACTTAACGAAAAGGGTAGGCGGATGTTTTGAAACAACAAAATGGGGGGTTAAACCATACAGTTCACCTGGTCGACTCTCCCTTCCACAGAACAACTTCTGAAAAAAAAAAAAACAATTTCTAAAGGAAACGTTTTCAAAATGTTTTCCTAAAAACTGCTTCCCTAAAAAAACTGCTTCCCTAAAAAAACTGTTTCTCATCAAAAATTAAAAGAAGCCATATTGTCACATAGGTATAGGTGAGATGGTGCAGATATACTCTTAGTTCTTTCTAGAATATTTCTCTGTCTGTAAATCGGTCTTCCCAGTTAATTAAGAGTACCTGCCTTCTGTTAATACATTCTTTGAATAGTTCACTCCTTCTGTTTAGGTCAACTTTTTCGGGGTAATGAATGGCTCATATTATGCTGTATTTCTCCGCATTGCACATGGAGCATAGGTTTGAATCTCTACCTCCTTCCATTTGATGGTGAAGGGTGTCCCTTTGTTTTTTAATTGCAATACCCGGGTAGCTAGTGCTGTGTTTGCCTTGTCCCTGTATTGAAAAGTGTTTTATGTGCGTATAACCTCTGCTTCAAAGTGCCCTTATATATATAAATGAATAAATGCAATAGTTTTATTTATTTATTTATCACCACTATCTAATAATCAGAACGGGTTACTGTTATTCTAATCAATATTACAAATTAAACTGTTGATATTATGTATATATACTGAAGATAAAAGATTAAGAGAGAACCTTTTGACTGTCTAATTAGCATAACTATTTTGTAAACTGTTCATAATTAATTAACATTTATTTATATGCAATAGTTTCATTCATATTAACAGTAATTACTTAAAGTTATTTAATAAATAAATCGGAAAAATAAATAAAACGCCTTCAGGTTAAACAACCAGCGCTCGCGCACAACCTTACCGAAGGTCGAGCGAGGCATAAGCGAGAATAGA
Source organism: Sepiola atlantica (assembly GCA_963556195.1). Lineage (NCBI taxonomy): Eukaryota > Metazoa > Mollusca > Cephalopoda > Sepiida > Sepiolidae > Sepiola > Sepiola atlantica. The sequence continues at coordinate 74,553,404 of OY744524.1, read as the reverse complement.
AAGGGAGAGAGAAGGAGAGTGTGGCTGTCTCGCCCGCTTTCTCTCTGATCCCTTTCTTCGCCGTCTTTTTTCAGTTGTTACAGTTTCACTAAAAAATAAATAAATTACTTTTTTTTATTAGTCAAGTTAATGCCTTTACTGTAAAGTTTAAAGCAAACTTATTGTTTACTGTTTACAAAGATCTTATCACTATTCTGATTGATAAATTAAAACAAAGTTTAGTAGCACTGTCCGAATTACGAAAAATATATTGATTGTTTGTTTGGGTATGATTGAAGATTACCATCCTTCGCGAAATTACGCCACAACCACCCGAAAAGTATTCTACCTGTTTTAGGCGATCACGTGTGAACACCCTGAAAAACTTCACGGAAAGATGAGAAGAAAAAAGTATTATTTTGGAATTTAAAGCGGGGGAAATTTTTTGTATATAAACTTAATGTAAAATGATCTCTATTTTACGGGCCAGTTTTAGGGCGGTTAACTAAATTATTTTTTTCTATGGGAGTTAAATCCGCTGCGGTTTTTTTTTTTTGGGGGGGGGGGGTAGCTTCTTTTTAGGCGATTACATGTCATTTTATGACCTTGCCATTCGGACTTAGGGTTCGTAGTAAAAACTTTAGGTAAGTTCCCTAAAAAGATAGAATGGCCCGGAAATTGGAAACATAGTACGTTTGATATATAGACGACGGTAAAAATGTGACATAAAATTTCAATTAAAATGAAAAGAAAAATTGGCTTATTTATTAAATCAGCAATAAACATCCTTGTCATAAATACAAAAAATGTTCAAATCTTTAAGAAAATAACTTTAAAGACATCTATAGACTCACTGGCGCATTTGAAGACATTTGTTGCCAAATTGTCTCGTGCCTTAAAAAAACTGTCCTATCAAAAATGTAACATGTAGATGTGAAAAAAAACTGAGAAGTTGAATGTTCTGTTTCCATGTGTAACTCTCTCGTTCTTTGTACCTCTCTCTCCCTTCCTCTCTCCATTCTTCCCCCCTTCACTCTCTCCCTATCTCATATACATTTACCATAGATATAATTTTAAAAATAGCTGAGACTTATTCTTTTCCTTTTTATTGTTGAATAAAAAAAACTAATGTTTAATAAAAAAAATCAAATAATTTTGGAGCAAGGAGCGCAGAGCGCGGAGCAATAAAACCAAATGGAGTTGCTACCGCTCCATTCTTGCTGAATATAAAATGAGCCTTCTTCTCCTTCACTCCAGC
>OY744524.1:74452167-74547167 GCA_963556195.1 Sepiola atlantica | reverse complement strand
ACTACAACGGTTCTCACTATAAATAGTGCGAGTAGACAGTCACCAGGGAGAAAAAGGACAGTATTGTAACTGTCTAGCCGAGTGCCAGTCAGTTTCCTTACCTTTGTACCTTTTATGTTAATACACTTGTTATCTTAACCCAACCTGGACTTAACTTCTTTTTACTGTTGGACTACTTCACAACACTTAATATAACTCAACATGTGATGTATAGCAATTCTTTTCTTCATTAAATTTTTTGTATCCAACTTATTTAAAAAGTTTTTTGGGGCTGGGTACGAGTTTGGATGGGCGCACCACCTAAATAGAAAACTTTACCAAAAAAATAATGTGTCTGATAAATATAAATATACACATACGCACGCATATGTACACACACATATATATATATATATATATATATATATATATATATATATATATATATATATATATATATATATATATATATACATATGTATGCATGTATAAATAAAAAAATCAATATAAGAAATCAATAATCAATCAAAAATCAATATATAAATAAATAAATATATAAATATATAAATAAATAAATAAAAAATCAATATATAAATAATCAATATATAAATAAAAAATCAATATATAAATATATAAATAAATATATAAATAAATAATATATAAATAAAAATCAATATATAAATAAATAAAAAAATAAAAAAACAAAAAAATAAATAAATATAAAAATTCGAAAAATAAAATTTAAAAATTAAGAATTTAAAGAAGAAAGAGGGAAAAAATGGAGAAAAGAAAAAAGAACTGTGATCAGGTTCGTGGAACGAGAAGTCTGCAGTAGAAATATATAAGTGTCTGAAAAATGTATGTAGGGCTCTAGGTAGGCTTAAGTCACTCGATCCATCCAATAAATAAGGAGTGCTTGTTTACGATGTATACAGCCCTTAAAAACCTCATCGCGCACATTTAAACATCTGGTGTTTGGGTCCATGATGGCCTTAAAAATATGGAACTTCTCAGCATTACACAAATGGCAAACATTAGATATAGGTAAATAAATGGGTTTTCTCTCTATGATTTTCCAATCTATAGAAAAGGGAGTTCCTTCTTCTTTTAGTTCCCAAATTCGTTTAGCCAAAGATGTGTTTGCGCGATCTTTGTTTCTAAAGGAATATAGGTGTGAATAATACCTTTGTTTAAAGGAACCTTGTGTCATGCCGTAGTATACATCTGTACTGTTACTAGTTTGACTCGTAACCACAGCTTTGTATACAACTGAGTCAACTTTACAATTTCCCTCGAGGGGGCAAGAATTTTTATTTTGGCATGAGCATCCGGTGTCGACTGCCGTGCTTTGTTCTCTGGTGATGTAACTCCTTATAGGCCGCATGGTTGAGTAGCTGATCTTGATGGTGTTTTTATTGAAAAACTTATGTAAACTGTGTGTTGGAGGGAAATGTTTGTTTAACAAAGAGAGAAAAATATGACCTACTCTTGATTTTGTTCTGCTGGAGAAGGGCGGCGAAAACCAGATAATCGATCTCCTCCTTTTCCGGCTGTTGTTCTGTGGAATATTCTGGTTTGGGATGTATGAGATTCCATCGTGGAATCCACTGTCGCAGGGGGCTTTATTATAATATGGAGCGGCCTGTGTGAAAACTTCATAATTGGAGGAGAGGTTTGAAATTCTTAGGCTTATATTTTTAGTAAGGTTTTTGAGGATTGATGGTGGATGGCATGAGTTTTTGTGGATGTATTGAAGTGATTCATTCGGTTTATGGTATGGTTTGTGAGTATTATTTTTGAGGTTAAGAGTAGAATCGAGGAAATCTATTTGGTTTAAATTAGTAGTGATAGTTATTTTAAAGCCTAAACTTTTGAAGGTTTGAATGAGGTCTTTCCTAAATTTATCTAGAATTTGTCCGTTTTTATTGTGTGAAAGGCAGACCCGTCATCTCGGTATAATCCGATGAAGTGGTCGGGAAACTTAATTTTGAGTGTGTGTAAGATATAAAGTCCTACCAGGTCGCATATATCCGCACTATCGTGGGCGCCCATTGCAACGTCAAAAGGGTCCTCAGGATCCGATTTCTTTACCCAGGCCCTTCCCTCGAAGAAAAGAAGAGTTTGTCTGGCATTTAGGATGGTATCTCGTTCTAACTGACTTATATCTGTGTAATCTAGTGCGTAGTTAAGAGCTTTATCGAGGATATCTTTTGTAATTGAGGGGTAATAGTCTACTATGTCAAATTCTGTGAATTTACATAAATTTTTATCTTTAATATTCCTAAACCATTTTAATACAGAATTAGTGTTTTCCCACATACTGAGTGTTGAATTAAGTTTAATTTTGCTAACTATGCTTTTAACAATACTTTTACTAACTAGACTAATATCACTTTTTGCTGGGTTCATGAGTCTGCAAGAGGGTCTAATATTAAAACTATCTTTATGGTCCTTAAGAGTAATGAAAGCCTTATTTTAAGTTAATATATTTGCTCTATATTCAATTCCTAATTTAGTTGTTAAATCTGATGTTTTTTGTTAATATTTGTGTATGTGCTAGTTTTTGCTAATTGGTAATTTGTAGTAATGGCGCTTTTCGTGAGGGATGTCTTTATTTCATTTTTCATTTTATATATGTTTTTAGTTTTGTCAGAAAAAACGAATGAGTAATTGTCTTTTCTCAGCTTATTGAGATTTTTTATGTCGGAGGTGAGTTTCAACTGTAATGGGTTTGTGTAATTTGTAAAACGAAGATTATGTGTAATGTTAAGCAGGTCTCTTTCGAAATTCTCCAACATTTCAACTTTTGGTGGGTATTTGCTCGATTGCAGACCGTAGTAGTTTTTTTCTGCAAATATACCGTCAGCATTTAGGACTTTCCATCCCATTTTCCGTATTACTTCGACGATCTTAGTGAGTAGTGTCCTAGTGTAGTCTTGGTTACTTGGTATTGGGATGTTTTTTGTAGAATATCCGAGGTGGTGAATATCCATTTCCTTTGAATGATCTGGTAAAATGTTGTAATTCCAGGTTTACCGTGTAATCTGTGATATTGGTATATTCCTCAAGAGTGCTCAACTACTGGGCTAACAATATATAATTGTAATTCCTGGTAGGGGCTATATAAAGTATAAAGGTATACTCAAAAAAGAATAAAAGGGAAATACCAGCAGAGTGCTCAATTAAATTAAATTAAGAGCGTAATATTTTTTTAATTTTTAAATACAGATTTTAATCAGACATGGACCAGTGGTTTCTGACAGAAAAAGGGTTTAAATCCCCGATTCCGTCTTCTTCAGCATAGTCTGAAATAGTAAATGATGGAATTTCTTCAAAAAACATTTATAACCGTTATGAAACGCTATGCACAAGGAATTTGAAATGCGGGGCCGGCGAGACGCTAGATCAGAAAAATAGCCGTAAGTAAGAGATTCTATATTTAGAAGTGAAGAACCAGAGAGAAAGAAAGGAAGAAAGAAAGAAAGAAAAGAGAGAAAGAAAGAAAGAAAGAAAGAAGGGAAAATAAAATATAATATGAAATTAGATTTATAATAATAAAAAAATTTATTAATTAATTAAGAGTAAATAAAATATTATTTATATTTAGAACATAGTTAAAGGTACGTAACTCTAAAAAGGGGAGGTAACTGTTTATTATTATATAATATATATATATATGTATATATAATTCACTATGGTTTCAATTAATAAATGTCAAATTAAAGTAAAAATATATAAATATAAATAAATATATAAATAAAAAATCAATATATAAATAATATATAAATAAAAAATAAAAAATCAATATATAATTAAAATATCAATATATAAATAAAAAAATCAATATATAAATAAATAAAAAAATCAATATATAAATAAATAAAAAATCAATATATAAATAAAAATTCGATATATAAATAAAATCAATATATAAATAAAAAATCAAAAAATCAAAAAATCAATATATAAATAAATAAATAAATATATAAATAAAAATAAAAAATGAATATATAAGTAAAAAATAAAAAAATAAATATAAATATATACATACGCACGCATATGTACACACACATACATATATATATATATATATATATATATATATATGCATGTATAAATAACAAATCAATATAAGAAATCAATAATCAATCAAAAATCAATATATAAATAAATAAATATATAAATATATAAATAAATAAATAAAAAATCAATATATAAATAATAAATATATAAATAAAAAATCAATATATAAATATATAAATAAATATATAAATAAATAATATATAAATAAAAATCAATATATAAATAAATAAAAAAATAAAAAAAAAATAAAAAAATAAAAAAATATAAAAATTCGAAAAATAAAATTTAAAAATAAAAAATTTAAAGAAGAAAGAGGGAAAAAATTGAGAAAAGAAAAAAGAACTGTGATCAGGTTCGTGGAACGAAAAGTCTGCAGTAGAAATATATAAGTGTCTGAAAAATGTATGTAGGGCTCTAGGTAGGCTTAAGTCACTCGATCCATCCAATAAATAAGGAGTGCTTGTTTACGATGTATACAGCCCTTAAAAACCTCATCGCGCACATTTAAACATCTGGTGTTTGGGTCCATGATGGCCTTAAAAATATGGAACTTCTCAGCATTACACAAATGGCAACTATTAGATATAGGTGAATAAATGGGTTTTCAGTAGCTGACCTTGATGGTGTTTTTATTGAAAAACTTATGTAAACTGTGTGTTGGAGGGAAATGTTTGTTTAATAACGAGAGAAAAATATGACCTACTCTTGATTTTGTTCTGCTGGAGAAGGGTGGCGAAAACCAGATAATCGATCTCCTCCTTTTCCGGCTGTTGTTCTGTGGAATATTCTGGTTTGGGATGTATGAGATTCCATCGTGGAATCCGCTGTCGCGGAGGTCTTTATTATAATATGGAGCGGCCTGTGTGAAAACTTCATAATTGGAGGAGAAGTTTGAAATTCTTAGGCTTATATTATTTAATAAAAACACCATCAAGATCAGCTACTCAACCATGCGGCCTATAAGGAGTTACATCACCAGAGAACAAAGCACGGCAGTCGACACCGGATGCTCATGCCAAAATAAAAATTCTTGCCCCCTCGAGGGAAATTGTAAAGTTGACTCAGTTGTATACAAAGCTGTGGTTACGAGTCAAACTGATAACAGTACAGATGTATACTACGGCATGACACAAGGTTCCTTTAAACAAAGGTATTATTCACACCTATATTCCTTTAGAAACAAAGATCGCGCAAACACATCTTTGGCTAAACGAATTTGGGAACTAAAAGAAGAAGGAACTCCCTTTTCTATAGATTGGAAAATCATAGAGAGAAAACCCATTTATTTACCTATATCTAATGTTTGCCATTTGTGTAATGCTGAGAAGTTCCATATTTTTAAGGCCATCATGAACCCAAGCACCAGATGATAAATGTGCGCGATGAGGTTTTTAAGGGCTGTATACATCGTAAACAAGCACTCCTTATTTATTGGATGGATCGAGTGACTTAAGCCTACCTAGAGCCCTACATACATTTTTCAGACACTTATATATTTCTACTGCAGACTTCTCGTTCCACGAACCTGATCACAGTTCTTTTTTCTTTTCTCCATTTTTTCCCTCTTTCTTCTTTAAATTCTTAATTTTTAAATTTTATTTTTCGCATTTTCATATTTTTTTATTTTTTTATTTTTTTATTTATTTATATATTGATTTTTATTTATATATTATTTATTTATATTTTTTATTTATATATTGATTATTTATATATTGATTTTTTATCTATTTATTTATTTATATATTTATTTATTTATATATTGATTTTTGATTGATTATTGATTTCTTATATTGATTTTTTATTTATACATGCATACATATGTATATATATATATATGTGTGTGTACATATGCGTGCGTATGTATATATTTATATTTATTGTTTGATTTTTTACTTATATATTGATTTTTTATTTTTTATTTATATATTTATTTATTTATTTATTTATATATTGATTTTTTGATTTTTTGATTGTTTATTTATATATTGATTTTATTTATATATCGAATTTTTATTTATATATTGATTTTTTTATTTATTTATATATTGATTTTTTTATTTATATATTGATATTTTAATTATATATTGATTTTTTATTTTTTTATTTATATATTATTTATATATTGATTTTTTATTCATATATTTATTTATATTTATATATTTTTACTTTAATTTGACATTTATTAATTGAAACCATAGTGAATTATATATACATATATATATATTCTATATAATAATAAACAGTTACCTCCCCTTTTTAGATAATTTAATTAATTAGAGTTACGTACCTTTAACTATGTTCTAAATATAAATAATATTTTATTTACTCTTAATTAATTAATAAATTTTTTTATTATTATAAATCTAATTTCATATTATATTTTATTTTCCCTTTCTTTCTTTCTTTCTTTCTTTCTCTCTTTTCTTTCTTTCTTTCTTCCTTTCTTTCTCTCTGGTTCTTCACTTCTAAATATAGAATCTCTTACTTACGGCTATTTTTCTGATCTAGCGTCTCGCCGGCCCCGCATTTCAAATTCCTTGTGCATAGCGTTTCATAACGGTTATAAATGTTTTTTTTAAGAAATTCCATCATTTACTATTTCAGACTATGCTGAAGAAGACGGAATCGGGGATTTAAACCCTTTTTCTTGTCAGAAACCACTGGTCCATGTCTGATTAAAATCTGTATTTAAAAATAAAAAAAAATATTACGCTCTTAATTTAATTTAATTGAGCACTCTGCTGGTATTTCCCTTTTATTCTTTTTTGAGTATACCTTTATGCTTTATATATATATATATATATATATATATATATATATATATATATATATATATATATATATATATATATTCACAGACACACACAAAATGTAGTACAATATTATTGCAGTTATGAGGAAGACTGGTTATCACTATTCCTACATAACTTAGCTGGTCGCATTCATTGAACGAATCAGTGCAATATAATTCTGTCCTCCAATGTGTACACACGACTCTTTTATGCGATTCTTACCAAAATATTACATTGTTCATACCCATGTATAATATATATTCTTGTCCCCCCCCCCGGAATATATCGGCCATGTTTGCCACAGTGAAAGCTTTCATTATGGTCAATGGGCAATAATTAGCATAGAAATGTTTTGCTTCTTTCCTTTGAAGTTTTGTTTGCTTGTCAGCAATAAAACTGCGTGGACAACACCACAGACTGCGATGCAGATTGCTGTGAAAAATCAATCGAACGTTTTGCAGCCTAACTGAGAAGGATATTTATTACGCCATTAAAACTTTGTATACAATAATTTACGCATGCCCGACGCCCGTTCTTTCTGTTTTATTTGAAAAAGTTAGCTTGTAGCTTTATTTAACTAAAGTGGTCGACTTTTGAGATGAGGATTGATAATTTGTATTATTTGGTTGGTTGTTTTGTTTTACGGCATATCAACCCTTTTTGGTTTATTTAATGCCGAATCAGGTCATTTTGGTATAATTTGGTTGGTTTGTTTTATGGCATATTAACTCTTTTCAGGTTATTTAAGCTGAATCCGGTCATTTTAGTGAAGGATTTTATGCTTTTTTTCTTTTTAACATAGTTCACCCCAAACAAGGCAGGCCGCCACTGTAGATGTAAGGGGCTACTGAGAAAAAGGGTGAGAGTTTTTTGGAGGGGTCAACCTAAATTGATGTCTGTTTACATTAGCTTTCGAGCCTCAAGGGCGGAGGCGAAGGTGTTTTTTGTTGGGTGTCTGGTTTAGGTTTGCTTTTATTTTTTTGTAATGACATGTTTGTTTTGTTATAGAGTGGGTTGGGCAAGGTGGGTGCTTGTTAGGTGCCAATAAGCTCACACAACCAGTTCATTAGTCGCGACCTGGTCCATGGGGGTTGTGGCCTCGGGAAAACCCACCGGAGATAACTGCAGGGCCCCTTTCCATGCGCGACATAGCACATACAACTACCCATGGTATTATGCAACTGATAATGGAGCAGCCGTTCTTAGCACTACCCAAGAGTTTGGACTCCTGCCCTGTCAGTCTGAAACAGCAGCCAGACAAGCTGTCTAACCTGTACCCTCAACCTGTCGGAACAAGAGCGACCCAGACTGGTCATGTAAGACTTAGTGACAAAAAAAAACTTTCCCCAAGTTGCCCAAATAGAGAGAAAGAGAAACGGCGCTCATTGTCCTAGCAAGGAAACAAGGCCAGGCACTGGGTGTTTTGAGGCATCCCAGCGCTGGTACCTCTGCGCCTGGCTTCATATGTTTAGGTATTTTTTCATGGTGTTTGGTTCAGTCAATAACTTCACACAGCCTGATTTAGTAGCGCCAGTAAGTTCTATTTGACCCATAGATGGGGCCCTTACAGGTACTACCATTCCAGGCCAGAGTAGACCTGGGAGCAATGGCAACTAAGGGGCAACTCCATATTCCCTACAGCTCCCAAATGGAGACCTCACCACTGGATGTCTTTTACGGTCATACCCAGAACCGGCAGTATCTGGGGAAGAGTATTCATGCCTCGATGGAAGTAAATACAATAGAACTTAGTTGAATCGAACCTGACTAATTACATAGTTATGCTTCAAGTTCTTTATATGTTTAAGTATTTATTCATGGTGTTTGGTTGAGTGAAAGGAGGAGAAGAAAAAAGGGGAGAGGGATAAAGAGGGGAGAGAGGGAAATTATTGTTTTTTGTTTGGGATTTTGCAAAACATGATTGAGTTTTGCAAACGAAAAAAATAAAACATCAATGTTTGGTGCAGTTTGAGTCAGGAAGTCAATAACTTCAGACAGCCTTATTTAGTAGCGCCAGTAACTTCTATTTGACCCATAGATGGGGCTCTTACAGGTACTACCACTCCGGGCCAGAGTTGACCTGGGAGCAATGGCAACTAAGGGGCAACTTCAAATTCCCCACAGCTCCCAAATGGAGGCCTAACCACTGGATGTTTTTTAAGATCATACCCAGGACCTGGATTATTTGGACTACTGTTCTCATCTTGGATGTTATTCTCACAACGTTTCAGCCGATGTAACATCCGCTCTTCTTCAGATGGCCCTTGTTGAAAGTCAGGAAATTTTATGTCGAACTTGGAAATCTATACGGAATTTCGAACTGAACTCTTTATTTAATACATGGGTGTAGATTGTTCTCGTTCCGTCAGCCATGATCGGGTAGAAGTGTTAAGTATTTTATTGTTAATTTATTCTTAACTTTTGACAAGACGCACCTGAAGAAAGTCGGTGGTTACATCGGCCGTAACATTGAGAAAATAACGTGCAAGATGAGAACAGTAGTCCGGATAATCCAAGTAATACAAACCACTCACTAAATGCTCTAAGAAGCACACTACCTACAACGAATCAACAATACACCAGCGAAAATCACTCTGTAAATGGTTTCGTGACAGCTTAGTAAATAATTCTTACATTTTTGCCAAAAGAATGAATCGAATCTGTGATTAGATCAATTATTTTTAAAAAATATCTTTACAAATTGTACTATTTTCATTATTCGAACTACTGTTCTCATCTCGGAAGTTATGCTCACAACGTCGCGGCCGGTGTAACATCTGATCTTCTTCAGATGCATATTGTCGAACTCGGGAACCTTTATATCGAACTCGCAAATCGATATGGAATTTCGAACTGAATCCACGGGGGTAGATTGTTCTCGTTTCGTCAGTAATTTCTTAATCTTAGTATCGTTTGTAGCGAGGATTGAACCATCAACTTCCCGAAGACTGTCATTTAGAATTGATTATGTACAACACCTTTATCCGTTGGGCCACGTGTCCATGTGGACAATTCTAGTATGAATTTTGCGTTTGAAATATAATTGTTATTACTAAACATGTAGACTGAATAGACGTTGGTCTGTAAAAATAGAGTCTGAAATAGCATTTTTGTCGGTCTGTCACGCTTAAGTTTGAAATAGCGTTTTTGTTGGTCCGTTACAATTGTGTTTGAAATATGATTTTCGTTAGTCTGTCACACTTATATTTGACTATTATTATTATTATTATATTATCATTTGGACTACTAATAAAACATCTACGTAATTTCTATAAAGTACTAACCTTCAAATGGCACGTGTGAAAATTTGAGCCCAGTCGTATTATTAATTTACAAATTACAGTTATTTAAGTGAAACCGGCATAATGGTTAATGTGTTCACTAATGAGCTGGGAAACCGGGGTTCAATCCTAGGTCAAGTCATACTAAATACTCAAAAATGATACTTAATGCACTTGTTAAAACACACAGCATTATAAGGTGAGAATCAAGAGTAAGTGAAGTAATCCTGTGAAAAAGTGGCGCCCTCCCCTACATCCTGGTGTAGTAGTTAATGAAAAGAGAGCCTTTTCGTCTCCCTCAACTACGGTCGATCATTTTACTTTTACTTATTGTTTCAAATTTTGAAAACAAAGTAAAAATCTGAATTCCATGTGTTGATAAAGCGTTGTTTTCTGATGGGAAAATACTGTACAAGCAAAGCAATGGCTTGATAAGTGTTATTGAATAAAGTTGAATCTTGCCTAAAAGTTGTTGTTTTATTAGTTAGGCCCGTGACTTATTGAGTGATGTGCTATTCTCACAACGTTTCGCCCGATGTAACATCCAACCTTTATCAGGTGTGTCTTGTCGAATCGGGAATCTGTAACTCTTTATTTAATCCACAGGAGTATTGATTTACTCCTCTCCAGGAGTTAGGCACAAGACCAGTTTTATCTTACTCCCACAAATAAGATGTGACCCAAGGTCGGGTCGGGAAAGTGGAGTTTAAAAATTGCCTGGGCAGCCCCGTCGGCATTCCCCGGTAGGGGCGCCTCAGACAGTAAGAAATAAACTTACTCCTCCCCAAAGAGGGGAGGCAAAGCCTGGGAGGGTGAACCTCCTAGAACTGCACAGGACAAACCCATTGACCGGCGTAAGTCAAGCCCCGAAGGCCAAGACAATACCAGTATGGGGTGCAGTATCCATCGGAACAGATACTACACTTTGATCTTAGCCAAAAGGCCATTCTCTTTCTGTCAGACATGACTGGATAGAAGTCTTAAATAATTCGTAATTTTATTCTTATTATTGCCCGCACTGAGGATTGAACCTTCAACCTCCAAGAGACTGTCACTTAGAACTGATTATTACTATAGCGCTTTAATCAGTTGCACCAGGGGTTCGACAAGATACACCTGAAATGTTGTGAGAATAATATGCAAGGTGAGAACAGTAGTCTGAATAATACAAATAATCAAGTGTTCGATAAATTCAGTTTTTTTTTTTACTATAAAATGTAAAGGTGAACTTCTAAACGGATGTGTGATGATGTCATTTTTAGAAGTTGAACGAAAAACAAACAAACAAACAAACAAACAAACAAACAAATGAATTACATACTCTCTCCAGAGAGCTTCGCCACATGATTGAGAACAGAACTTCCCCCACTCACGGGCGGTTGTTCCATTGTGTCAACACATGTGTGGATTAGCAGATTTTACTGAAGTATAGAGGAGAGTTTGAAATACCTACTAGACACCATCCTCGAGTATCTTCGGTCTCTCTGTACAAGGGTTTATCAGAACATTAGGATACTTCAACCTACAAGTAAACCCTGACCAAATATTCAAAATAACATAGTATTCGAAGCCCAACACGGCTATACACTGGCTCATACGAGGAATGTTGCACCTTTTCCTAGTAGTGTTACCTCAAGTAACAGCAGTTTAGCTGGATATTCCATCAGACTAAATGAATTCTTGTCCTCGAATCCGGTGAGACCAAGAGGCCACAAGAAAGATATACTATAACATAGTTAACTGGTCACTTAGGGAGAGGAAAATTAATGTTTTTAACTTCTTTACTAACTGAACGTTTCACAGGTAAAGGAAAACTTTAATGGAATATTCGAGTATCTATGTATCCCATATAGATTTCAAGTGTTAGCCCCGGGAAAGGGCCCCTTGATTTATGAGAACTTCGACTGAAGTAAAATGAAACAAAAAAGTACTTGCTAAAGAAATTCAATTGTAGGGGTTTTCCAACTTTAGTATAGATATGAAGCTTCTGTATTTAAACTTTGATAATGATTTATTAACCGTCAAAGAGAGTTTCTACTTTGAGATGTTTTCTTGTATTGCTGATTTTACAGACATCAAATGACGAGTCTGGGTAGATGCTCACATCATTTGAACTGCAGGTTTTCTTTTCAATTCAGTCTTTTCTATCTGACTCGACTCATCATTTCTTTCTCAAAGACTTTCCTTTCTTTGTTTCTAAGTGTGATTTGGATTCAATAAAAGATTCTGTTCTTAAATTCCAATCAGATTCCAAAGTTCGACAAGACACATCTGAAGAAGGTCAGAGGTTACATTGACCGAAACGTTGTGAGAATAATATTTAAGATGAAAACACTAGTCTGAATAATGCAAATAATGAAGTGTTCAATAAATTCAGTTGTTTATTACTATAAAATGAAAACGGGAGCTTCTAAACGGATGTGTGATGATGTAATTTTTAGATTTTTTATACATGCGATTGGGGACCGCTGGTGAATTTTATACTCCCAAGAAACTTCGTCCTTCGGAGGAAGCCGGTTCGACTCACCCAGGATAAATGCTGTAGCAGGTAACCTGATTCTATACATTACGTTGGTAAATAAATATTTAATTGATAATTATTGAATTTTTCAAGATTTACATCTATTTACCTTTGCCTTGTATGATTCCCTATCAAACGGTGACTTTGGCAGCGCCTTGAAAAATAAAAGTTCAACTTTTTACGCACTACGCACAGTGCTTCAAGCAAACTACAACATCCTTTCTATTTTTTCATTCATTCGGATACTATTCTCATCTTGGCGATTTTTTTCCACAACGTTTCGACCGATGGAATTTCCAACTTTATTCAAGTGCCTCTTTTCGAACATGGGAATCTTTACGATTTTTTTGTTGTCTCATGTGATTTGTCATATTAATCCTTTACTTATTTTCACATCTTACACTAAATGCATTTCAACGTATTCTTAAACAATTCGCCTGCTTAACGCTTGACAAAAACACTGAATTAATACGTGAGCATTGGATATTTAATATAGAATTGAAAGCGTTTTTATTATACTTTCAAAGTTAAAAAAAAAATTAATTACATACTCTCTCCAGAGAGCTTCGCCATATACTTGAGTACAGAATGTCCACCCAGGGGCGTTTTTTCCGTGTATCAACACATCTGTAGATTAGCAGGTTATACTGAAGTACTGGCTAAAGTCATTTTCAAGGCTGTATTTTCTTTTGAAGGGAGGTGTCAGCCGTCCTCTCACATCCCAAATGGTCACCATTTGGTACTAGTCAGATGCAATGTTGCTTAACTTCCATGATCTAATCAGAACCGGTATGTCAATGTGAGTATGCCGTATTTATTGAAATTAAATTAAAAAAAACAACTTAGTTCACCCTAAACAAAGCAAGTTGCAACTGTAAATGTAAGGGGCTACTGAGAATTAAGGTGAAAGTTTAGGGGGGTCATCCTAAGTTGGGAGCTGTGCAGCAAGATACTTGTTCACATTAGTTTTAAATTTCTGCATGTCGGTACAATCGTGGAAATAGGGATCAGGGAGGGAGTTCCAAAGGCCGGTAGCTCAGGGAAAGAAGCTATTGGAATAGAAGGCTTTCTGGCATATGGGGACCTCCACAGTGAATGGATGGGATCTAGCTGATTGTCGGGTTGGTCGAGTGTATTTACGTCCAGGGGGCACCAGAGCAGCAAGTTCATCGGAGCACATTCAATTGAAGTACTTGTAAAACAAGCACAAGGATGCAACATTGCAGCAGTGGGACAGGGGCTGGAGCTTGGTGGATAGTGAGAGACCTATTAGATTAGAGATTCTTTTTTGGACCTTGTCTAAGAGGGAGAGACTAGTGGATGGTGCACCACCCAGATGTGATAACAATACTCCATGCATGGACAGATGGTGGCTTTGTAGAGATATAGGATACTGTCAGGTGTCAGAAGTTTTCTAGCACAGTAGAACGAGCCCACTTTCTTTGCAGCAGTCTTGGCAATGTCTTCTATGTATTTGTTCCAATTCATGTTACCTGTTAATGTTAGGGCAAGGTGTTTGAACGTTGGACTCTCAGGTCGGGTGTTATTAGCCATGGCAATCGGTGGTTGAAGAGGTTTCTTGTAGTTGTTGAGGTTTATTATTATACTGTTTTCACATACATATTTACCTATTTATTTCTTACAGTTATATTTATATCTTAAGAGTAGGTACTTTCTAAAGGCATTTTCAAGGCTGTATTTTATTTTGCAAAGAGATATAGCCGTCCTCCCACATACAGAGCCCATTATTTCCAAATGGTGACCATTTGATGCTGGCCAGACTCAACGTTACTTAACTTTGGTGATCTATGAGAACCAGTGAGGCAACATGGTTATGCTGTATAGTTAGTTCCTTATGAATTGCAAATTAAAGTGGAATGGTTTGTCAATTTTATAGTGAATCAACCGTTTTAAGAGTTATTTAATGATGAACCACAATTCATTGAATACAATTTGCTATTTTTTTTCTATAAAAAAAATAAATACTACTACAAGGTCAAAAACTAGCCAACGATAAATGTTAGATGGATAGATTCCGACTCAGAAAACAGAAATTCTTCCACCTTTGTCAGAAACATCGCTCATGGAATGTGAGGACTAAACGACAAAATAATAATATCTAAGAGAAGTTGCAGGTTCATATCTTTCCACCAACAGTACTAGTGTATAAATAAGCACAAGACAGGGTGTTCGAAAAAAATTTGATCATTTTTTATATTCTTTCATTTCAAAAGCATTTGAAGTATTTAATAGCTGTAAAGTGTAACGGATACTGTTTCTGTGCACTATTGGTGGGTTTGGGAGCTGGAGATCATGGACGACTGGAAAGCACCAGAATATTGGAAGAGAATGAACTGCATCATGATGATTGATGCTGGATCTAAAAATTCGGAAATCTTAGCTGCAGCTCAGTGCTCCTTGAATGCTATAAGATGTGAGCTGGAGAATTGCGCCGGAAATGTGGAAGCAGTGCCTAGCAGAAAAAATCAGAGCAGGCATTAGAAGGTCAAATAGCAGCAAAAAAGGTGCGGCAAGATCCAGGCAAGGCAATGCGGACCTGTGCAAGAGAGAGACATGGACGTCAAAGTTGCGACTATGGACGAGGATCTTCGCTACTCCTCATACAAGAATCACAAAAGGCCAACTACTCACCACATTAAAAAACAACCATGCGTCTAACTCCGCCCTTGGAGGAAAGTAAATAGGGATACACACACAAACAGACAGACAAGTAAACCTCTCTCAGCTTAGTTTAGATGAGAAACGTCTATGTCCACTTATTACTTTTAGACTATTAGATCTAGGAACATGAAATTTCGTACAAATAGTCTTATGCAGATTCTCTTAAAGAGTTCATAATTATCCCTTTCCATAATCTGTGATGGTATTAATGAAGCCAACCCCACGGTAAAATTGCAGAATAATCTAGACTTTCATTCTTTAGTGGCACTATATCTCTATCGTTATAAAGTTAGGCATGTTTATATGATTATATATTTGTATGTACGGGATTCACTCCTAAACTAATGAACCTATCATTATGAATGTTAGAACACAGCTGCTTGGTGCAATGGGTCCAAATGTGGGCTATATTTACTTTAATTTATTTATGCAAAGAGCGTAAAAGGGGGAGGCGGAGGCCTTTGTGAAAATTCAGATACCCCCCCCCCCCCCTCCCGATTTTTTTGAATTTTTAACAATATGTACTAGAGATCAATTAATAATTATTCTCCAAATTCAATTTCTTTGGAGTATTTTAAAGGGTTTTTAGGGGTCATAACATGGGAAAAACCTCCCATTTAAAAATTAAAATATTTCAGATTTGTATGGAATTTCACACATTATATCTTGATTTTAATCTTCATAAGGGACCAAAATGTTATTCAAGGAATTGATTTTACCCGTCCTGGGACAGGTATTCATGTAGTATATATATATATATATATATATATATATATATATATATATATATATATCTACAGACAAGCTGTTCTTATTCTTCATTGTGACTAAAAACGAGCGGGTGCGTCCAACTGTGATTTGAAGCCTCATCACATTTTAAGCAGTCAAGTTTCATAACTGCTGAGTCATTAACCAACGCTATGTGTAATGAAAATTTGGTACTCTTATAGGGAGCACACCATGTTTCAGTGACTTCGCGTCGTCAACGTTCGGGCAGGTCTCGGAAGCGCCCGAAAGTTGACGAAACTATTAATCAATCAGGTTGCAGCAAACAGCCGATAATTTTTGAAAGAAATTAATCATATTCAATAACAAAAATGAATTGCTATCATCTCTGTCAGCAACTTGAATCTCCCTAAGGACTAATTGAGTTCTGCCAGCAAAAAAAAAAACATGCGATAAATGTCAACGTATTTGTTGGATGAAGTTCCGGAAAAGTCTTGCAGACCAATACTCCTGGAGATGCTCAGCGCAACAGAACCAGTACCCAAAACAACTTTTGGACCAGCTGCAACCCTAACCCTAAACCCTAACCCTAAACCCTAACCTAGAAAATGTTTGAAAAAAATAAACCATTTGCTTTCAAACAGTTCGTTCGTTAAGAAAAAAATAATATTTGCTTAGAAACAGTTGTTTCGGTGTTTATGTTAACAAGAAAAAAAAAACGCATTGACAAAAAATGTAAAAAGAAAGCATTGAAAAAAGTTAAACACCCAGAAACGTTTGCTTAAAATATCAAGCAAAATCATCTTATATATTTAAACACATTTCATTAAAAATGTTTCCTTTGACAAAACCAAAAAAAACCCCCAAAACATCTAATTAAAAACAGTTGTTTAGCTATGTTTTGTTCGTTCTTTATTTTTATATGTAAATTTTACTTTGAATTTCTTCGTCTGAAATTATCGTCTGCCAGTTTTACAATTTAGCGTTTGACAATTTTCACCTCGTTTTCGCCTCATCAGCTCTCGGGCGCTTCCGAGACCTGCCCGAACGTTGACGACGCTAGGTCACAGAAAATGAGTACAGAGAGAGAGAGAGAGAGAGAGAGAGAGAGAGAGAGAGAGAGAGAGGGGGTATTAGAAGGCTATCACAATGCAAGAAATGGAAATATGCCGGCGTTGAGAAGTAAGACAAAAACAAGTGATTTTTTTTATATATATTAAAAAATTTTTTTTTATATATAGCAAATCTTAGTTGATTAGGCAAGACTTCAACACTGTGATGTAATGTGTGTGACCGTGTTCCATAATATATTTTGAGGAAGACCTCTTTATCAAATGGTAGGTGTTTCAAATCTCTAAAACAAGTGCAGAATTGTAATATTGTTGTATGCTTATAACTCAGTAAATATTAATATCCACAGCAAATGGAATAAAACTATAACTAAATGCTTTTTTTTTCTCTCAATATTTCATATTTGACTTAACTGATGAAGTGTTATATTTGTTTAAATAAAATTAACTATATATATATATATATATATATATATATATATATATATGTGGAGGGGGTAGGGGTAGGGGTAATAGCTAATTAATTTTTGTTCTTCTTAATATTATCTATTCAATATTTATTTACTTATTTATTTATTTTAAATTATATACTATTGTTATTTTTTTTTATTCTAACAGTATTTAATTATTTTTTTTAATAATAATTAAAAAAAAAAATATTTTTTTTATGATTAACGGGTAAATATGCTTTGATTGATACCATGGCCAGATTGTGTGTGGCCCGCAGTAAATGCAACACACAAAATAAATATTCTTTTAAATGACGAAGTAATTCTTGTTTTATTTATGTGTAAATGCTATCATTATCTACCTACTCTTAAATTATTTAATGCTGTTATGATTTTAGTAAATTGTGTTATTATTAAAATTCAGAATTTAATTTATTAACGATTTTAAAAAAAATTTAAATTTAATTATTTTTTTTTAAAGTGAAGCAACTCTCATAAAATCGTTGTGAATTATCTCGCTTATAACAATGTGTACCAATAGATACATACATACATACATACCCCCCACACACACACATATATATATAAACATAAAGAAAGAGGCAAAATGCCTTCAAAGAACCATGTGTTAGATGCAGATATTTTTTATTAAAATCAAAATAAAAAATAAAAACTTTTTTTTTTCTTCATCTTGACTTTTTTTATCTAATATTTCGCTTGATATAACAAGCCTCGACATAGCTTTAGATAAATAAAAGGTATTCACCCTTTTTTTTTTTATCTCGTAATAATCCTTCCTGGTCTTCTAAAAGTGACGTCCGATGTTATGTGGATTAACCGTGCAAATGTCTCTTTTAAATTGAACTTAAATTGTGCATGGTCGCTGTTAGGTATAACTTTGAGAAAGTTCATTTAAATATATATATATATATATATATATATATATATATATATATATATATATATATACACTAAATTTTAATTTTAATATATAATTTCTTTTAAACGGTGAGAAGGATTTTCTACACTTATTTGAAACTTTTAAATCTATTTCCTTACTTTTGGATGTTTATTTCTTAATTAGGTCAATTATAATCAGAATCAAACATCTAACTGGTTATTTTTTTTTGTTTTCTTTTTTTTCTTCCCCTTTTTCAATCAAACATTCAGTTTTAACAAGGGGATAACATCACTTGAAACTTTTGTATAGTGACTTGTTACCCCTATATAAGTGTATAATTTCAACAATATACATATAAACAAACATACACAAAATTGTGCATACACACACATATGCATGTGTATCCATATATCTATTCAATTGTTGGAAGGTAATAGTGAATCTATATAGTAAGTTTTTTTTAATGGAATTTATTTATATATAATATAATCTAATATATATATATATATATATATATATATAATATATATATATATATATATATAATATTTATAAATAATATTAATTATTTATTACCTACAGACATCGATGTTTCATGCTTACGCAATCTTCAGTGCAGGAAGTTAATTTCCGACGATCGGCGGGCGCAAACTCTGATCACAAATCGCCACTATTATAAAGGAAAAGGAAAACCTGGATACAGTACCAGAAATCCTTTTGTTATCTAACATTTTATTTGTTAGCATAATTACATTGAGCCAAAGATGAGAACTTTAATAATCTATTTACTTCCCCTCACTAGGAGGTTAGACACAAGGTCAGGTGAGGTTTTAAAAAGCCAGCACACTAGGTGTAGTGCACTCTGGCCTACAACAAGTGCCCTGAGTAGCCCTATCAGTATTCCCTGGTAGAGGCGCCCCAGGAGATTAGCAATAAACTAACCCCTACTCAGAAAGAAGGTAAAACTGGAAGGGTGGACCTCTTAGGCCTGAACAGAACCATATCTCAGCCTGACAGCAACACAGCCATTGTCGAACTGATTGTCGAGGACGCATCCTTGATTGGTACGAACAACACCTACTCAAGCGGTGGCAAAACCTTTAATAAGTGCACGAGACAAGACCCCAAATTAAATTTTTTTTTTAATGTACTAATGAGTCACCACTTATCAAGGGCCATAGGCCACTTGAGGATAAAGGTTAATGAGTTTGTCAGGAGGACAGTGAAACAACAATGAGAAATTGGTAACGCTGGTTGAGATTGGTCCGAATTAGATTACACAACTGAAGTTATGAACTTAGAAAAGTATTAAAAGGTAAAAAAAATCTGTTTCTTTTTCTTTTCTAATCTATTACTAATGAAGATTTGGTATCTGTATGTCTAAAGCCCAAACTATATTATTACTTCTATATATTGTACTAAGTACTCAATTTCGGGGGGGATAGTGTAGTATCTGTTCTGTTGTCATGAGACCATTTTCTTAGGCATTACATCCTCCTTTGAAGGGGAGAGTGTAGTATTTGTTCTGTTGTCAATATATCATTTTCCCAGACATTACCTCCTCTTTGAGGGGAGGTAGTGTAGTATCTGTTTGTTCGTCATGATACCATCCTCCTAAGTAATACCTCTTCCTTTTGGGTGGTGGTAGGAGTGTAGTATCTGTTCTGTGATCATGATAACATCCTCCCATGGATTACTTTCTTTTTTTTTTAGGGGGGAGGAGATAGTGTAGTATCTGTTCTGTTTTCATGAGACCATTTTCCCAGGTATTACCTCTTACTTTAGGGAAGTAATGTAGTATCTGTTCTGTAGTCATAATACTATCCTCCCAGGCATTAACTTCTCTTTTTTTGGGATAGGGTAATATATGTTCTGTGGTCATGATAGCATCTTCCCAAGCATTACCTTCTCTTTCTTTTTGAGTGGGGTGTAATGTAGTATCTGTTATGTGGTCATGATACCATCCTCCTGGGCATTACTTCCTCCTTTTTTTAGGGGGAGGATGTAGTGTCGTATCTGTTCTGTTGTCATAAGGCCATCTTCCTAAGTATTACCTCTTACTTTGGGGAGGTAGTGTAGTATCTGTTCAGTGGTTATGAGACTATCCTCCCAGGCATTACCTTCTCCTTTTTCGGGGGGAGGGGTAATGTAGTATCTATTTTTGTGATCATGATACTATCTTCCCAGGGATTACCTTCTTATTTTTTGTTGCATATTTTTGCTAGTTTAGAGAAATGATTGAACAGGAATCCTTTTGTGCACTTTTTACCAGTGAGCCATCAAGCTGGACGCGGAGTTATTAATGCTGTCATAAATTAATCGGGACGACAAAGCACCGAGAGTCAGTGAAAACTTGCTATTATTGGGAAGCTGGGTATCGATAAGAAAGTTATTTGTTTTCATAACAAGCGAAAAGTTTCATTAAGAATAATAAAAAAAAGGCTAAAGTAGTTTTTTTAATCAAAAATTTTAATTTACTGATAACACAAACCAAAATGAGAATTCTTGTGAACCGACACCTCGTTCCACCTCCAACTCCACCTCTTCTCTTTATCCCTTTTTTTTTAATTGGCTATGAATTTGTAAAGGCCGTTTTATGTAATTATGGAAATTGCTTTCTCCCCCTCTACCTTGTTTTTGTTTTGTCTGATGTTGTCTTATGATAATTATTTATTTATTTTTTCTCCTATTTTATGTTTGCTAAGAGACTAATAGGCTTTATCGAACGGGCAGAGTCAGCTGAATCCGCATCATAGAAAAAGAGTACCCCCTCCCCCTCCCCTACACGTCTTCTTTCTACCGCCTGCAGGGCCAACCCGCTTCTTTATTATTACATCAGTTTCTCTGCTCATCACGACAGGGTGTGTTAATGCGCATTAGCTGTCCGAAGCAAAAATTATTACACTAATAATTCACTTGTGACCGTATTCACAACTGATTTGATATGATCAGCAACAAATCAGCCAATTTGGAAGGCAGTAAATGAAGTTAAGCAACAGTGCAGTTGGTCAATTATACATGAGCAGTAATCAGATTCTTAAGGGGAATAATAAAATAATAAAAAAAGAAATCTAAAAAAAAGATTATAATTATCTATTTGTGAAGAAACCCAGCGTTTGCTAAGAGCAAAAATTCTAATCAATTAAAAAAAAGATTATAATTATCTATTTGTGAAGAAACCCAGCGTTTGCTAGGAGCAAAAATTCTAATCAATTAAAAAAACAAACTTTTGGATTGCCCTGGAGTAATATATTTATGGAAATTATTTTATCACATGAAACAACTTTCTTGTGGGTTTGTTCAGAGGCTAGGCTATTCGTACTAGTTGAGGAGAAGTCCTCGACAATCAGTCCGACAGGGTCTGGGCAATTTAGAAGCAAGGTCGCCTTTCTTCTGTCTGGCTGATATATGGTTCTGTGCAGTTCTAAGACCCCCCCCCCCTCTAGCGTTTCACACTTTGAGAAGGGGTTAGTTTATTACTAATCGCCTGAGGCGCCCCTATTGGGAAATACCGATAGAGTTGCTTAGACACTTTTGTAAGCCAGAATACACTGCCTTTTTTTGTGCACTAGCTTTTCAATCCCCACCTTCTGATCTTGTGTCACATCATCCTGCGATGGGAGGGAATAATACGTTGGGGGTACATACCTAACCCCAATAGTATTAGTATTAGTACATAATTGAGTACAATAGAGCTGATAGGATTTGAACTCGGCATGTTCAATTCCATGATCTGTGAGAGTATTCATTTAACCAATTATTCAAAAAGATATTGTACATCTGGAGCGTGTTCAACGGTTGGCAATCAGGATGGTAACGGGATTCTTCATGCAAAGAACGGCTTCAAAGATTAAGTCTGTCCTCACTTGAGCAGCGAAGGATGCAAGGAGACCTAATTCTGGCATACAGCAGCATCAACAGGAATGTTACTCTACTTTTAGAAGAGTTTTTCACTTCAATACATAATCGCAGTCTCAGTTGTCACCCGCAAAAAATATACCATTGGCGTTTTTGTCTCAATAGAAGAAAGGCAGCATTCTGTCTTTGTGTTTCTGGTCCCTGGAACAGTCTGCAAGAGGAGGTCGAGATGATGTCTACTATATCCAGGTTTAAAGACACCTTGGACAAACATCTAGACGGTATATAGATGCAATATCATCCACTGTCCTTTTACATGGCTTTCTGCACTTTGAAATTTTTTTGCAAATAAAATTGATTGATACATTGATTGATGTCACCCCCCCCCCACGGTAAAATAACAGGATAATGCATAATGACTGTGCAGAGAGGAGCGCTCTGGGTTAGTCATCTTGTGCCAGACTCAAATAAAGCTTCTCTGGTTGTTCATGTGCATATCATTAATATTGTATTAAAACGTAGTAGTAATTATTAATAACTAGAATAATACCCATCCCAGAACGTGTAAAATGAATTCACCAAACAGAACAGTTTTCCCCTTACTAAGATATAAAATCAACTCATAATGATACTACACCTTATATCCAGAATCCTTCTTCCAATTTTGATTCTAGAAAATGTCTCAAATTTAAGGCTTAAGCTTAAGGGTTCTTAAGAAGAAATTGAAATTCAGGGAATCTTGCTTCATTGATGTTTAATGAATATGGATCAAATTCAATGCAAATGTGAAATATTTTATTTTTCAAATAGAAGTTTGTGTTCATTTTATGTACCTAAAAACATTTTTAAATACTCCAAAGAAACTGAAATTTTGGGAATATTTATTAATACCTATTGTTAAAATTTCACAAATATCGGAGGTATTTGAATTTTCACACCCTTTGGATAAAACTAAATTAATTAAATATAGCCTACATTATCAACCATTACACCTATCAGTTGTGTTCCAAAATCTATAATTAGTTAATTAGTTTAGGAGTAAATCCTGTACATAAAATATATAAGCTTTTTCACATACCTAACTTTATATAGATAGAGATAATACAGTAGTCATTAATATCATTTTAAAGTATTAGTCATTAATTTTATGTTAAAACTAATCGATTTTATGTTAAAACGCAATTACTTTGTAAATTTGTATTACAGAATGGACAGTGTTAATATTTCTGAAATTTTTCTTTATCTATAACTTCTGTTTGATGAAAGTCTTTTAAAATCAAAATATTATTGATTGGAATTTTTGATTAGGATCAATGTATAATAATGATTCAACATTTTTTAGATGAGGATTGATAATTTGTATTCTTTAGATTATTCGTAGTACCGTTCTCATCTTGGATGTTATTTTTACATCGTCTCTGCCGATGTAACCTGCGATCTTCCTCAGGTGCATCTTGTCAAACTCGGGAATTTTTACATGGAACTCGGGAATCTGTACGTTATTTTGAATGGAACCCTTTATTTAAGCTTGCCCTCGCTCCATCAGCCATGACCGTGTAGAAGTCTTAAGTGTTTATCCTCTTTTCTCTCAAGTCCACCCTTATCACTTCCTCCCATGTTTTCCTTGGCCTTCCCTTGCCAACTGACTCTGCTACCTCAACTGTTCTGCATCTACTAACCTAAGAACTCTCATCCATTCTTTCAATATGATCAACACTCCCTAGATTTAATCTCTCTCCGAAGTCATCAGATCTAAGCCTGTCATTAAGACTCACATAACATATCCATCTTATCATTCTCATATCATTTCTTTCCATGTAACACATATCTTCAACCATCACTGGCCAGCTTTCATTTCCATGCACCGTCACACTGCACACATGCTTGATAGACTCTTCTCTTGATCGATAGTGATAACACTCTGCTGGTTAGTAATGGCAGAAATTCCCTGAACATACCTCATCCATTCCTAACTCTTGCTATCGCACCAGCATCAGCTTCTTCCTTTGCTCCAATGTTATCACCAAGGTAATAAAACTTCTGAACAACCTCAGTAGCCTCACCATCCAAATATACTTTCTTCGCATCTAAGTTCTCATCTGTCTTCATTATCTTACCCTTCTTGCATACAAACAGGTTATCATCTCTCAACCTACCTGTAATTCCACTGCACTTCTTGTGTATCCAATGCTTACAAGTACCACACAAATCTGGTTTTGAGATTTGGTTTTATGCTTGGACAAAGTAGCACTGGTGCTACATTTTTCTAGGACAAATGCAAGAGAAGTATCTTGATAAGAAGAACCTGTATTTTGCTTTGTAGATTTGGAGAAAACTTTTGACAGAGTGCCAAGAGATGTTGTTTGGTGGACTTTGCATAAATTAGGGGAAAACGAGTGGTTGGTGAAGATTGTTCAAGCAAGGTACAAAAATGCTCAAAGTCATATTAGAATTAACAGCACATTTAGTGATAGTTTTATATTTGTCTGGTGGGCTTTGTGCGAATTAGGGGGAAAGTGAGTGGTTGGTGAAGGTTGCACAAAAATGCTCAAAGTCGTGTTAGAATTAACAGCACATTTAGTGACATCTTTAATGTTAAAGTGGGAGTGCATCAGGGATCTGTACTGAGTTCGTTGCTTTTCATTTGTGTCATAGAAGTATTGTCCAGTGAGTTTTGTCTGGAAAAGAGAATTGTGAAACAATGGAAAAGCTACTTGTTAAGTTAAAGACTTGAAGGAATGCTACGGAAAATAAAGGTTTGAAAATGAATGTTACCAAGGTCAAAATAATGATCAATGGTTGAAGTGTTTGAAATCCCCAGATCATAAAAGAAGGGGTTGTCCCGAAAGTTTGTCTGACTTCTTATTTACTGCTCAATTATTCTCTCCACCACATTCAGGACTTGATCTATCAACTTTAAGCCTCTGTAATTACCTTAATCCAGAGCTTACCCTTTACCCTTGTAACGGTTCACAATTGTACCAAGATCCCAGTCTTTCAGGACAAATCCTTCTTTTATGATCTGATTTGTCAAGTTTGTGATCATCTCAGTGCCTGTTTCACCCGCAGCCTTCAACATTTTTGCAACAACTCTTGTGGGTCCCGCAGCCTTACTCTTCTTCATCTTACAGCTTCCAATACCATTTCTTTCTCAATGGACCAGATACCGTTTCTGAACCTTTGAGATATTTTCGGTCTCATGAAAACTCAGTATTCAACAATCTCTCATAATAGCATTTCCAGACAATTCTCTTGAACAAACATCTCGCTGCACAGCTTCTCACTTAGGATGACCCCTATAAATCTGGCCCCTAATTCACAGTAGCCCCTTACGTCTCAGCGGCAATGTGCCTTGTTTGGGGTGAATCAAAGTTAAAAAAAATCAATATGCTCATTGAGATATGTTAGGGACAACCATTGTAATCTGTTGTAATATGTTCATGCATGTGCATGTATGAATGAATGAGTAATATGTGTCTTATTTGTATGGTTTTATTAGGAAGCCTGCTTCCATCATCTTGAGAGATGATGAATAAAAGATGAAGAAACTACACCTCATTCCAGAGAAGTTATTGTACATAGCTATGATGAAAGTAGGCTCCCTTCAAATGCAAAGACCATACAGATTCTTCACTTCAGTGGTCTTGTTGACATTAGAGCATAATTAAATTTGGCATAAATCAATTGAATAATTTTAGCTAAGTTAAAATTCAAACAATTTTGTTGTTCATTAAATATACAGGGTGTTCAAGAAAAAGTTGATCATTTTTTTATATTCTTTCATGTCATAAGCATTTATAGTATTTAATAACGGTAATTATCTTTTTTTACTAAAGAGTCACCACTTATCGAGGACTAAAGGCCACTTGAGGATAAGGGTTAATGAGTGTCAAGTGGACAGTGAGATAACATCATGATAATTGGTAACGATAGTGGAAATTGGGCAGAATTTGATTATTTAAGAGGGCAGCTCCACAAGAATCTGTTTATATTAGACTTAAAAACGACCACGTTGTAGTCAGTTGGAAAGCATCTCCACGGTATTGTGTTCCACAGACGGGTAGTTTTAGGAAAGAAATGTTGCTCATGGAAGTTTCGTTTAGTTTTAGACACACACACACAGAAAGGGAAATTACTGACAGTGGTTGTAGCTAGACGAGTTTTTGTCGTGAATGTTTTTCAGGGGGATCATAGATTGAAGCTCAGTCGAGCACCTGCCATGAAAATAACGATAGAGTAGAGAAAGACTAGTACAACAGATAATTTTTTCTGTGTACTGTTGCGGGTTTGAGAGCTGGAGACCATGGATGACTAAAATAAATATATATATGACCGTAATTCGAGAAAAGGAGGTAAAGAGAAAATAGCATTTTGACACATTGGATGCTCACATAGGTAAAATTACAATGATAGCTGCGTCAAAACAGATTAACAATCGGACAGCTAGCTTGGAGTAATTTAAAATAAATTTTGGTGCTTATATAATAAAAAGCCGAAAAAAAGTTTTTTTTGTTTTTTAGTGTTGGAGAGGTAAATAAGGGGCAGTAACTCTTACAACGAATTTTAAACACGATTTTTCAGTAATCAAAACTGATGGCTTTAATTGGTGTTGCACATGTGGCTACTGTGCAAGGAGAACGTCGATTAGACATAAAAGGGTTAGGTTAGGGTTAGGGTTTAGGGTTAGGGTTTAGGGTTAGGGTTAGAAAAATATTGTTCGAAAGCTAGAGCTGTTGTGAAGAGTTACCTGCCCCTTATTTACCTCTCCAACACTAAAAGACAAAAAAACTTTTTTTTCGGTTTTTTATTATACAAGCACCGAAATTTTTGTTTTATCGAAGTCGCTCGAGTCAAGGCATGAATCCACTTGATGTAAGGAGTATAATAAAAAAAGTGAGAGGAAGGTAGAATCACTTTAAAACAAGATAGTCTTTTAACTGACTGTGATAAATTCAG
This sequence comes from Sepiola atlantica, assembly GCA_963556195.1. NCBI lineage: Eukaryota > Metazoa > Mollusca > Cephalopoda > Sepiida > Sepiolidae > Sepiola > Sepiola atlantica. The sequence continues at coordinate 74,519,869 of OY744524.1, read as the reverse complement.
AAGAAAAATTAATCGATCCTAAAGTCGAAATATTAGCATGGCAGTGACGGACCCAGTCGTCCATGGCGGAAATACCTCAAGGGACACGCATCCATGTGCAACATGGCGTTTGAGAATACCACGACATTTAGCGATTGCTGATGGAGAAACCTCTCAAGGAGCTACGCCAGAGTTCGGTCTCCTGTACTATTATCTGGGAAAGTACCGACTTCACCCTTTACCAAAAATACTACCTTTATTATCTGTTAGCTATCAGACAAACCAAGCCTGAAAGAGATTACCCCACCAGTGTTCAATCCCCTGGACTCCAAACAGGCTAGCCAAAAGCAAGAATGAAAATATGTGTGATTTTCCGGGAATTCCGGTATTTCAGAATTTAGCATAAGAGAGATATCATCGAAGGCTTCAAATCAAAAGAGAAAAGAAGCTGAAGAAAGCAGAAGGCCTGAAGATCAAAATTCAGAAGTATACTAGCTGAAGCAGTTAAAAAAAAAAAATCAAAAGTCAAAAGTCAATCTTTCAAAAATGTAATTTAATAAACAGTTTTAAAAATATTGTATGGTGCTTTCTTAAATTAGGACCCATGCTAAAATCGACTTGGCGTCGATACTTTCAAGATGTTCTCGTAAACCACCAGAAAGTACCGGCGCCAAGTCGGTTGACCTACCTGCGTCCAAAAAATCAAAAACGAGGCTGGATTAACAAGTGGGGAAAAACAAACATTAACCAACATTTAAAGTAACAAAAAAATTAAATAATACATTTAGTCAAATTGTATGAAAGAAATATTTATTTTTTTAACAAAGAAATAAAAATAAACAGGTGAAAAATTATATTTTTTAAGTGTTTTTTTGGTTTGTGATCAGGTAAAAATGGCGTCGTTAGGGGTAGGTTTTTTTTCTTCTCTTACTGAAAATTATTTTTGGTTTCGTTAGGGTTAAGGGTTAAGGGTTAGAGTTAGGTATAAAGGTTTTTTTTTTGTTTTTTTTGCCTGAACATTTTTCTTCTTTTGCAATTTTTTTTTTGACAAAAGTTAATCACTCCTTTGGGAGACGTAACAGCCAATGATAGCTTGTGAAAATTCTTTGCAGTACTTTTGCTTTTCAATCAGTTGCAATCGCGTTTCAGTCAGTTGAAATGTTAACATGTCGTCTGCTTATTCGTTTCAATCAGTTGAAATGTTGACATGTCTGCTTATTTTCTCGCAATTTGATTGGCTAACCGCTTTGGTACCTCCGGCGGTTTGCGTAAACATCTGGAAAGTACCAACGCCAAGTCGATTTTAGCGTGTGTCCTAATCTAAGAAAGTACCTATTTTATTTCGAATCCCTTTGAAGTTATTTTATAGTTTCAACATAGATCGTCATATTACAAATGATCTTCATTTTTAGTTTGTTATATATATATATATATATATATATATATACTGATTTCACAAAAATATAGTTTTGTTACAAAAAAAAATTGTTTTTCCAACTGAAATTTATGTAAAATTTGAATTTATGTAAAATTTATGTAAAATGTAAAATTTGAAGCCTTCTATCTTATGTCAACATTTTCCCCCCCTAGTAAACTTTCACATAATCACCACTTTAATATCTATACAAAATATTTTCTAAGCTTTTTGAAATTTGTCACTTTCATCTATGCAAAAGGTAATTCCTTCAAGAGCCCAAATAGGGAAGGAAGGGGTTACAAGGCTGGCTGATAAAAAAACTCTACCTCTAAAATCAGTTACCATTTATCTGTTAAGTTTATTTTCAACCATTTTCTTAGTTGAGGGCTCAACTTCATTTCTCTGTCAAGCGGTTGAGTTTTTGGCGGTGTTCATATTTTTACACGAGATAAAATCGGAATTCAAAAAAGTAATTAAAAAAATGAATACATGCAAAATTAATTTTCATTTATCACCAGTCCCTATAAATTAAAACGGATTCTCGTACTTAAATCAATATTATTTGGAAATACTCGATATATACTAACAAGCCAGATCTGTAGCAGACATTTTTTTTTTTTACCTCATTTGCATAATAATTTTTTAACAGCTTATGATTAATTAATCTTTGGTGTTATTTGGTTGTAATTTGTTTGTACTATTTTCCTATATTTATGGGACAGTTTTCCAATATTAACGGTAATTAATTAATGTGATTTATTAAGAAACAATGATAAATTACCAAAACCATGGTCATTACTTTTTCATAAGCTAATTTTCATATTTATATCTTTGAAATACGTTCGATTTTATTTTTTATGCCTCTCTTTCCACAATAGTTTTATCGATAATTAAAAACAAAATATAATTGCCAAAATATGTTACACACACACACACACACACACACACACACACACACACACACACACACACACACACACACACACACACACACACACACACACACCCACCTCGCTCAACGACGCAAAGCAACACCAGCTAAACAATTATTTAAATATTTAGCTAATTAATTTTTATATACCTACATTGAAAGCGTAGTTTTCCCTAAAAAGAAAAACATCATTTTAACTTCGTCGTGCATCATTTCTGGGTGCTTGTACAGAGAAGCGCACGTATTAAATTATCAATACCACAAAAAAAAAACAGTATTATATACTTACACAGCAGATTTAAATAAGTATCCTCACCAAAAAGTAGGAAAAGTGATCGAGTAGAATTTTAATTCAAAATAAAAATCAGTTTCATCGTATTTTGGTGAATGCCATTAATTTATTACTTGTTAATATGACAGACTGAGTTATCTCACCCTGAATTTCGTGTTTTTCGCGAGAATCAATGGTCGCACCCAATTAAACGATATAACTGATTTTTATTTTTTTATTACAATTCTATTCGATAGTTTTTGCTAATTTTTGGTGTACAAACCTATTTTTGCTTGATACTTATTATTTACTTAGTATTTCAAAGAGTTTTCCGGTTAATTTAATTGGAACTGCGATTTTCATATGCACGCTTCTCTGTACAAGCACCCATTTCTGTCATGGAATTCTATGAGTAAGTAAACAATATATTTTTATAAACTAAACCTCACTATTCTGTGTTGAAAAAAATGTTTCATTTTTCTTTTTACACCCTCTCCAATCCTCCCCTCTCCGCCTCTCCCAACAACGCAAAGCAAAACCAGCTAAACAATTATTTAAATGTTTAGCTAATTAATATTTAGATACCTACATTGAAAACGTAGCTTTTCCTAAAAGAAAACATCATTTTTAACTTCGTCGTGCATCATTTCTGTCATGGAATTCTAAAAAAAAAATATTTTTATAACTAAATTTCACCATTCTTTGCTGAAAAGAAATACTTCACTTTTTTCCCATTTTAAGCATTTCAATTTTTAAAACCCATATTTGTAAAGTGTATTTAAAATATTAATAGTTTTTTTTTTAATTGAAAAACTTAGCAGAAAAAGAAAACAACAACAAAAAAATTACTTAAGAATTTAGAGCGGGGGATCAGTTTCGCATATAAATTTATTGTATACTGACTCCACATTTCCCGGCGTAAATTAGGGCAGTTAACAAAATAAAATTTTGTTTGTACTTTTTTTTTTTGGGAGGGGGGGGATTTTATTTTTATATGCGATTACGTGTGGTTTTACAACCTTGCCACTCGGTTAGTGGTGAAAAATTTGGTTAATTGTCCTAACAAGATAGAATGACCCGGAAATGGGGGATCATTTTACATTAATTTATATACTAAATTGATCCCCCACTCTAATTCTAAAATAATTGTTTTGTTTTTCTTAACACCAAGTTTTTCAGGGTGTTCACACGTAATCGATTAAGAAAGTAGAATCTCATTTTCAGAAATCAAAAAAATTAAGATTTTACTTAGGCTGTTAATCTACAATGTTTTTTTTGATATTTTAAGCAAGTCGCTTGTTTAGTTGTGTTTATGTTTTCTGTTAAAAAAATAAATGCCTTCTTTTAAATACTCTATTTAAAAAATATTTTATTTTATAATTTAGAGTGGGGGATCAGTTTCGCATATAAATTTACTGTATACTGATTCCACATTTCCCGGCCATTCTAGCGTACATTAGGATAGTTTACCAAATAAAATTTTGTTCGTACTTTTTTTTGGGTGGGGGTATTTTACTTTTATATGCGATTACGTATGGTTTTACAACCTTACAACTTGAACTTAGGGTTAGTAGTGAAAAATTGTCCTAAAAAGATAGAATGGCCCAGAAATGGGGGATCATTTTATATTAACTTTATGTACGAAATTGATCCCCCTCTCTAAATTCTAAAGTATTGTTTTGTTTTTCATAATACCAAGTTTTTCAGGGTGTTCACACGTAATCGCCAAAGAAAGTAGAATCTCAATTTTTGGAATAAAAATAAATGAGATTTTACTTTGGGTGTTAATAAAAAAGTATTTGTTAACATAACACTAAATTATTTTTATACCTAATTTAAATTTTTGAAATAAAATAGATATTTATAATTAGACACGGCTTTGCTTCGTTTCGTTTCTCAAGGTCAATAATTCTGTTTTTCTATCGCATCGTCCGAAATTTTTTTTCCCTCAAGGCGATAAGTCTTTTAACACGTCTTCTTTTCTATTTTTCTAATTAATAATACTATGATCATACACAGTAACTTTCCTCAGCATTGGAATATATCAAATAACACCAGGTCTATGTTTACTTGAATTAAAATCATTTTTGTTTTTTACTTCCTGCCAAGAGGGCGGGTAGGTTTTGCTAGTCTATTATATAAAGGGCAGTAGTCTGTTTGTGTGTATCCACCTAAAAGTCAAAACTATAAAAGACACACCTACAAAGTTGATATATTCTTTTTCAGCATTGCCTCGGACAGAATTGTGACACATTTTTTTTGTAATATTCATTCTTTTGATGGTTAGCAAGAATAAAATTAGATTTTTTTTCATCGACCTTTGATGTGAAATGGTACTTGTCATAGAGATGGAGGGGTGATAGAGGGGGGAGAAGGGGGCTGTGGATACAGAGAGAGAGAGAAAAGGAGAGAGAGAGAAGGAGAGAGAGAGAGAGGCTTTAAAAGAAAGATGTTTACACACACACTTTAACTCTTCTATTTTGTTGTGCATGATCCCGGACATCGCTGGGTAGCCATGCTAGTATCTTATAGAAAAAAGTAGTTTAACCGACAGTGTATGAACAATCTTTGTGACATTTTTATAACATCCATATCATAGGCAGCATCACAATGTCTTTTTGCCTCATCTTTTTGTTGTAAACAACTGTAAAGAATAAACCATAGTATAGATTAAGATAGTTCTCAAATATTTTCCCCGTGGTCATATCATCTAGTATATAAATAATCCCTGAGGGTTGTCAAAACCATTGTTGTATTAACCAACAAAGAACTCATTACTGATTTTTTTCTAATATTGTGTTTTTCAGGATTTTTAAGAACAAAATAAATCCATGAAATGAAAAGATATTATAATTTTATTTTTAAAATTCTTTTTTCTTCTCTTTCCCCAACTTTTTTTAGCCTTATAAATTATCCAGCAGCAGCAGCAGCAGCAGCAGCAGCAGCAGCAGCAGCAGCAGCAGCTCTCCCTAAAGTCTAACCCTTCCTCACTGTGAAAGGGGCGGTGGGAAAATGGTAGTCTCAAAGCTATGCTGTTTGGAACTCTGGTTCCTGGCATGGCCACCCCTGGCGGACAGGTTTGTCACCAAGTGATATTAGAGCCGCAACCTGGCTAACAGATTAAGGCGGCATCAGGATTCGTTGTTCTCTGGTCGTCTCTGCCGCTGCGTGTGGCAAGCAAAGATGTGTCAGGCGCGACACTGCAAATCAATCCAGTGAGAGTGGCAACGTTGCTTCTGCACCATTCTTTTGTGTATTCTGGGCCAAACCTTCCCCGACTTCACATGCAGCCGCTGAGTCTTGCTGCTCTCGGTAAAAACCTACAATTTTTGAAGGTCAACAAATAGCTGTGATTCACGAGGAGGACTACATGTAGACCAGACAATCCTGAGGCACGATCTTCATGAGCTCTATGCAGAAGTCCAACTCGCCTAACAAGGAAACAAACAAAAAGCAAAAGCAGCTGGAAAATTGCTCCTGTGGTCACTAGAGGTCAAGCGACGGACTAGAAGGTCTCATATTACAATAAAGACTATTCTGGAGAAGGACACTAGCCTCTCGGGATTGGAGCGTCTGGCCCGCAACGAGTGAGCAAGCATTATGGCGCACAAACTTTGTGAATCTTTCACCATTAATTGAAGGATGTCTCAAGACAAGAAGACAAGAGACAAGATAAATTATCATTTGACAATTCAAAAAGAGTTTTGTACCAGAAAAAACAAATTGAAACGCATCACTTTTGTTTGTGATTTTTATGCATTACCAGTTATCTCCCTTTATTTATGTATTCATGTATTCCCGATTATCTCCCTTTTCTATGCGATCGCATTCGTGATGAAATCGATTCCTGTATTCATGTAAATCAATAAAACATGGTCATCGATTTGACTAGACAACATAAAGTCAAAGGCATACACTCACGTTTGACCAAATATAACATCTATTGAAGAATGGACACAACATAAATGCCAATCAGCATTATCGCAAGACTAGCCATTACCTGGAAGTGGACAAACTTCTTTTCAAGGTTAGCTTTAATGAATATAATCGAATTTTGGCTTTTTATATATTTTCATCTCTCTCTCCATATATATATATATATATATATATATATATATATATATATATATATATATATATATATACTATTACTATTTCATATATATACACATATAATAGTATAAAGAAATATAATATATTGTGTATATATATATTCAGTATTTACTTCAACAGTGCTCAATACATGACTAGAACTTAGTCGTAGTATGAAAGTATATCTATGGCAAGTAAGCTACACAGAAACGTTCATGTTTCATTCCTGCAGCTTACTTGCCATATATATATTTTCATATTATATATATACAAAAATGACTGAAAGAATTATGCTTCACCACTGTTCGCACTAATATTCATTGTACCAAGTTTTTTACTTGCTAACTTTTGTGTGATGAGACAGATTTATATATATATATATATATATATATATATATATATATATATATATACATATATATATATATATATACATATATATATATATATATATATACATATATATATATATATATATATATATACATATATATATATACATATATATATATATACATATATATATATACATATATATATATATACATATATATAATATATACATATATATATATATATATACATATATATATATATACATATATATATATATATATATATACATATATATATATATATATATACATATATATATATATATGTATATATACATATTTATATGTATACATATATATATATATGTATATATACATATATATATATATGTATATATATATATATATATATATATATAAATAATAGAGAATGGTAGTTTGTTTGAAGCATTACTGGGAATAGTAGTAATATGTTAAGAAGGCTGAGGGCAATGCAGAGTGCCGGATAGGTTGTAAGCTGGAAGGAACAAAAATAATAAATCGAAGTGGGGGACTTACTATTTAGTTTTCTTTAAAATCTTACATAACAGCAAGTGTGGTGTCGGCTGTTTGTGTGTTGTCCGGATGATGATTAAAACTAATTTATTTAATATTTCGGGAAAATCTTCCCTTTGTCAAAAATAATAAACACCAAAGGAAAAATCCGTCTGTGTAGAGAATTCACCAAAATGGATGCCAGAGAGTAGGGTTGGAACAAACCAGTCCCGTAGAGAATAGAAATTAATAAATTTTAAAAGTATGTTTTGTATATAAATGTAGTGTTAAAAATATGTGTGTAATATTAGATAAATAATTGGGTATTGTATGGTTATTAATTAACTGTTAGTTTTGATAATATATATATTTTTTATTTGTTTCTGCATGTGTTGTTTTACTTTCGTATTTTTTGTTTTGTTTTTAATATGAAGTAATTAATTAATCTCATTTTATTATTATTAAATTTTATTAAATGTTATTGGTTATCATATATTAAAAAATATTATTAATTGTGGGTTTAATTGAATTAGTTTATCGAATTAATGTAATTTTTTACTTATAGGATTTTATATATTTAGTTTAGGCTTAATTGAATCTAGTTAAATTCGGGTTTTAACCGTAAGAAAGTGTAAGGGGAATAACTCTGCCTGTTACTAAATTGGGTCTTGAATAGGAATTAATTCATACATTTAGTCGAAAGAAGTCTGTGTATTAAGTTATATTATTTATATGTATGTGTATTATTGTTTATTTATTTATTCTTTATTTTCTCTTGTTTTTTATTTATTATTTTTATTTTTGTATTTTTTTGTATATTATTTGTATGCATTTTATATGTATTTAGATGTGGGGTAAGTTGTTTAATTAATTAATAATACCAGGCGTATGAGGTGAATTATTTGGTGGGATAGTAAGAGTAGGTCAATTATGTTTTTTTGTTGTTAGGGGTTGTTATTCTGATGTGACTGAGGGTGTGTTGAGATAAATGTGTGTATTGGGAGGGACCTACTTGATTATTTGGGTGTGTGGTAGTGATGATAGTAGTGGATGGCTTAATATAGGAGTTAAGTAATGATGAAATTGAGAGGGGGAGTGAAATGGTGAAATTGGAATACAATGAGTGTTAGATATGAGGGTTGATCAGTGGGTGAGAGGGTAGATTATTTTAGAATAAACGGTGAGTGGAGCTTGTGACATTGATTGCGTGAGGGGTTTAATCTGGAGATGAGGATCGATTCTGTGATTCTTAGGTCCCCAATGTTTCTGATAGAGGCAAGGATAGAGACGTGGATGTCGCGTTGAGTAGTGTGGCAGTAAACGAGGAGTGGAAGATCCAACAATTCTTAAGAGTTTACAAGTTCACAAGAAAAATTAAAGCCATTTTTGACAAATTGTTGCCAGTGAAGAAAAAACATTTTGAAAACACTGATGGTAAGATCAGACATTTTAATGTTGGTGAAAAAGTTTTTTTTTTAAATTACAGAAAGAGTAAAATGTTCTGGCAAGACGGTATTGTCACCAAGAGAATCGGACACCTGATATACATGGTTCGGGGTCCGAAGTGGGAAAACAAGCGTCATGTAAATCAGTTGAGACGCAGATACATGGAAAACAAACCTCACATGAGGAACCCATGGAGGTACTTTATGATATATTTGATGTACCGATTCCCGAAAACCTTACCATTACTCCTGCTACTGAAGTAAGACGTTCAACGAAACGAAAAAGAAATTCAACAGAACGTCTAGAGATTGACCCAAAGAGGAAAAGATATATTTCCAGGAAGAAATAAATCTTAAGGGGGACGTGTTGTGTACTGATCCGGATTTTCTCATAGTGACAGGATGGATTCGTCAGGTCACTATAAAGTCGACACCTTTGCCTAACCAAAGGAGAACCGCTTATAGCACGTCTGCCTAGAGCCTGTACTTGTGACTGACTTATTGTATGTAATTAAGAATTCTTAATATATTTCTTATTCTTTCTATTCCTGTCTTGTGTTCTTATTTATTCATTGTTATTGCTACGATATAACAAAGTAGTTCAAATCAACAATTATTTTATTTTTAACAATCCATTATATTTGTTTTTACCAGACAAGTGGCCCGATTTCAACCAACGATTATTTTACTTTTGACAATCAATCATGCTATGTTGTTTTTTTGTCACGTGGCCCAACTTCAATCAACAATTATTTTATTTTTGACAATCAATTATGTGGTTTTATTTCTCTTCAAGTCAGGTGCGTGCACGTGCGAATAGCACCTCCTTCTGTCAAGTGATCTTTTCCGTACACCCGGCCTGGATATTTAAAATTTTATTCTGGTTCGTCAGTTTTTCACGTGTAACGTTAATACATGTTCTTAGCAAGAAAAAATGTAATTCGCTTTAATTCATTTGAGAAATTATATTATCCAACCGGAATAATTTTTATAAATTATGCCTTCTTAAGAAAAAAAAGAAAGTAAATCTGTATTCGGTAATAGGGGATAATTTTGAATTGTTTGGTCGAAAAGAGAAGTAACTCTGTTTTGACGAATAAAGAGTTACTGTCCTTTGTTTGATCTACTTTTTACTTTTTTTTAAGAGCATGTAAATATTTTTTTTACATTTCAGTCACGTCAATTATTAATGGAAGTAAATATAATCCCGGGCAAAGCCGGGTAGAGACAGCTAATATACTAACTGCATTTTCTTGAAAAGGTTTTTCTTGTTTCGGTCTGAGTACAAAATCGACGTTGCCTTATCAAAGTACAAAATCGACGTTGCCTTGACAGAGTACAAAATCGACGTTGCCTTTTCTAGAGTACAAAACTGACTTCGCAATATAGTGTAGGATGATCTCTTCCATTATCTACAGTCTTTTTCTCACAGAATAGACGTTGCTAGTCTTTCTCTACTCTATTATCGTTATTTCCATGGAAGATGCTCGACTGAGCTCCAATCTCTGCTTCTTCATTGTAGGACATTCACAGCAAGAACTCGTCTTCCCACCACAACCGAAAAGAACGTTCTTTTTTTCATCCATGTGTCTAGCATCGGGCGGAATTTTCATGAACGGTTCCTTTCCAAGAAGTCCCCATCTGTGGAACGCATTGCCACGATATTGCTTCTCTGCAAACTACAACATAGTCGTCTTCAAATCTAATGTCAACAAATACTTGTCATAAACCGTCTCCCATAGGTAATCAAACTTTGTTCATTCTATTAATAATTTCCAATCCTCTCATAATATACTTCATCATTAACTGTTATCCTCAAGTGACTTTTGGCCTCGAAAAGCAGTGACTTATTAGTACAAAAAAAATAATGTGGTCATAAGTGGGATTGTTTTAAAAGTTCCTAAGAAAAATAACTTTTGTGTATCGCGAATATAGGTAGTATGCAGTAGCGGGCAGATGTCTGTGAATGTCCTGGTGATACCCTGGTGATGCCCGGAGCTAACTTCTTGTTTGTATGTACTAAAGTCTTAGTACTGAGAAATATTATGAGAAAGGAAGATAGTTGGAACATGATCCTCCCCCCCCCCCACACACACACATTTTGGATTCCCGGGAGTTCACCGCCTTATCGCCCCTCCCTCTCTGCACGCCACTGGTAGAATGCGTTATTTTTTAATTATGTTTTTTTTTACTTAGATTTAGTATGAAAAAAAAAAAAATCAAGAAAAGAAAGAAAGAAGAAAAAAAGAGAAGAATTGATTTGATGACATTTTACAGGATTGGTAGACTGGGTCAAATGGCCACTTCTTCATTCTTTTTAAATTTTGAATTTGTCTGCGAAAAAAAAAATAGTTTCAGTTAAAAAGATGAGGTGGGTTGAGATTTAGTGAATGCGTGCATGTGGATAATGTTAAGATCACAAACGAACTAGGATGGTGGGAAAAGAGGGAAGGCCAATTTATACGCAGACGGAAATAAAATAAAATAAATATAGAAAACAGAGGAAAATTTATTTCCCACCTGTTTGTAAGCTGGCTCAGCCACTACCCTCGTATGCATGCACACATTCAATGGGTTTAAATCTCTCACTACTCCCTTCCTTTTCACTGAGACTTTTTTGCAGACAAATTCAAAATTTGAAAGAGTTGAAGAAGTGCCCATTTGACCCAGTCTAGAAATCCCGTAAAATGTCACCAAATTTCTCTTTTTCTGCTTTTCTTTTCCTCTTCTTTCTTTTCTTCTATTTCTTTTTATTGTTATTGTTTTTGTCGTATCTGCTCATTTAATTTTGTATATGAAATGTAAATATTTTGCTTGATAGTTTTCAGTGAACATGTTTTCAGAATAAATTCAGCTGTTTCAGCTTTCACCATTATTATACACTGCGTATGGTTGTAAGAAAGCAAAGAATAACAATAACACGTTGCCGCCGATGAGGGAAAGGAAAGGGGCACGATTTAGCTAAAAATTAAAATAGTATTTAAACAGATACAACATACAGTATCTATCGTCGACTGGTAAAAGAATCTGAACAAATGTCAATGGAAGAATTTTTTTTGTATCTCTACTGTGATATACACATAATTTGAACAAATATATAGGTTAATATTTCTTGTAAACATATATAATTGTTTATGTTAAATCTGTAATAGATGGAGAAATGTAGACTTTTTATTAAAAAGTTAAGCAGCTGAAGATGTGAAAGTGATTATTAGAACATATCTCTATGTTAACATAGTTCCGAGCTAGAATGAGTATTAGTTAAAAGAAACCAAAGAGAAATACATTCTATTACAAAAAATAGATGCTACAAGGGAAATAAACAAAAATTGGCTAGTCAGAATCCAATATTGATTTATCAGATTAATTGATATCGATGACAAACTCCAAAATTCCGTTAAAATAATTATGTATATTCGATACAATATTTTTTTCAATAGATTCGTTGACGAGGTCACATATCCCACCACAAATCCAACAAGCCAAAACAGTCATTCACTTTTTATACTCCGTTTTTATACTTATTTTATGAAAACATGTGCTCGCTTAACTTTAGAATTTCCATTCGGGGTGTGCGGGTAGAGGAAGATGGTGTCAGCAGGGAAGAATCAATACCAATAATAAACAAAACTCTATATATTAGAAGCTTTATACATCAAAACTTAAAAAAAACAAAACAAAAAAAAAACAGCCATTAACAGAATAAACTTTAATACCAGTGATATTCTAAAATGTTTATAATGCCAACTTTAGTTCCGTACTAATAGTATAATTATCGCCAAAACTACCTATTAATATCAACACTATGGTCTTTACCTGATTATGATTTACTCTGATTATGAAAGAACTACTGAAAAACTATAAAATAGCCAATGTAAATGACCTCAGTGATATCAATTCTACAGCCTTAGAAATATGCTCTAAAATCAATATAGATAACAACATAGAGATATATACTCCTAAATGCCCCAGATTTACGTTAAAGGATCACAAAGAGGATTTCAATAATAACCCCACTATCAGATTAATCTCCCCATTGTATATCGGACATAGAAGCAATTAGCAAAAGGATATCGGATAGAATCATACCCACCATTAAATCCAAGATAACTTACAATTTGTGGTCATCGTCGGATAAAGTCATCAATTGGTTTGGGAAACTACCCCAAGGGATTAACGGGAAGTTCATCATGTTTGACATAGATTGATATTACCCATCAATTTCCCCCACACTTCTAGACAAAGCCCTTGATATCGCACGAATAGAAACAAATATAACTAGACTAGAAATAGACATTATAAAACTAGCTAGAAGAACTCTGATTCTATATGATAACAAACTATGGACAAGAAAAGATAGGGAAAATAATTTCGACATTACTATGAGTTCACCGGACTCTGCGCAGGTAACGGATTAAATATAATCATTTACACCCTGAAGGAGCTCCATAAAGATCTACCACATTTAAGGGGCGGTTTATACAGTGAAGAAATGATAACTAGAAAATAAGATAATTTAAGGAAGGGGTAAGAACCAGTAATACAATAATCATTTAAAATATAATGCCAAATAAATGCTTAATATAGTGGGGAATATATATATATATATATATATATATATATATATATATATATATATATATATCAATAAATAAATAAAAGAATGCACCCAATCTAATATAAATATAGGCATACAATTAAAGTAGGGAGGTGATATGAACATTGATGCTTTACGGTATTTCCTTAACAACACGAGTTAAGTATAAAACGTAATCACAATTAACTTTAGGTATAAATGTCTTTAAAAGTACTTTTAAATCCTACATAATATTTTATAATGAGGTAATTAACATCATTTAATAAAAAAATGAATATTTACTAGCTCCTTTAAGAGTTTTGATTCATGTCTAGGTAACTATAATCTATGTTTGTTTTAAGGGACTAACTCCTCCCTTAGTTTCGCATTTAATAAAAACTTACTACTTAAGTGAAAAAATCTGGGCAATTAATCTTATCTTAGTGTTAATTTAAACGAATAAATAAATACTAAACATCTTCCACAAAAACACCAAAGTATAACAATCTTAATAGTTGCTTGAATGGATGGCTAAATGTATATAGCTAGCTCTCAACTTATGAACTTAAAAGAGACTAGCTCCGAAGTTAGCTTAGTATCCAAATGACCTAAATAGTGTCCATGATTCAGATTTTGCAAAGTCGAGGAAGCAAAACGCCTTTGTTGAGTGAACGCCATTACTAGGCCTGAAAAGATATGAAAAAATCATTAGCATTACAAAAAACTTAATGAATTTAGCTTTAAAATGGTACCAGTTTAATCTTACTACCATTCATAGTCCAGCAGATATGAGGACTTGGAATGTGCCCAAGACTTTCGGAACATCCTATATATATATATATATATATATATATATATATATATATATATATTAAGACAGGCTTCATTAAAATCCACGGAGTTCTGCTTTTTTGAGATTTTCTTGGTTAGTCGTTCGTCTCTCCGAGCGATTTTACGATCGTGTGGTAGTAGCTGGTGCAGTATAGCACCCATCGTTATGGTTTGGGTCAAATCTCGAGCGCTTTCGGACGTCTCGTCCATCTTCAGGATTTATTTATGTTTTATTGATTTACATATGCATAGATTTTTTTTCCTTAAGTGTTAATTGTTAAATACGGAAAGGGGATTAATGCCGGTCGTAAATGCGATTTTGTTTATCGTGGGTTGCATTTTTCTAATATATAGTGCTTCAAATATTTTAAGTCGGTTAGTGCAGTTATTTCTGTGTATAATTTGAGTGTTGTTGGTTAGTATTTTCCGAAGTTCGGCGGATTTTATATTTTTATTGTGTGTGATGATGTGTCTCTGTATGGCGCTGGTTTGATTCAGGTGGTACGTAAGACGTCGGGAGAGGGTTGTCGTGGTGTGGCCGATGTATGTGCTGTGTTTGTCTGTTTGGTTTTTGGGGAAGCATTCCTCGAATGGGCATTTAAACAGGTACACTACGTTGGTTTGGTTTAAGGGGGAGTTAGTGGTGTTGTTGTTTCTGATTATTAGGTTAGAGGTTTTAAATTTTGTGTAATAGATTGTTATTTTTAATAGTTGTTGTTGATCGGTAGGTTTAGTGTATCGGTTTATTATGTTGGTTATGGCTTTTTCGTCTAGTTTATAGTTGGAGTGCATTGGTTTTTATAGTATACGGGAATAGTTTCTTTTTTAGTGTGCTGATTCTTTTGGTGTAGGGAAGTTATATATAGTTTAATTTGTTGATCAACGAGTTTGTTGGGGAAATTATTATTTATTAGGGTTTGTTTAATATTAGATAGTTCGGTGTAAAATATTTTTTTGGAATAGGATATTGTGTATGCATGGTGTGCGAGTTTTTTTTTATTAATGCGATTTTGTATTTTTGGGGTCATTCACTGTGGTAGTTTAGGAGATTAGGGTTATTGTTCGTGGGTTTTTTATATGTGGAAGCTACTACCACACGATCGTAAAATCGCTCGAAGAGTCGAACGACTAACCAAGAAAATCTAAAAAAAGCAGAACTCCGTGGATTTTAATGAAGCCTGTCTTAATAACAATTTGCTGCCAAACTATACGTATATATATATATATATATATATATATATATATATATATATATATATAGTATTGGTTGGTCGTCCATTTAAAGCATTGTTGGATATGTTAATAAATTGATATGTAAGCCATTAACAATGCGAGATTAATTTGTATTTTTTTTCATTAATCTTATATTTCGGAATAAATTCCATCTTCAGAGGTGACCAGTTATTGAGTCATTTTTTTTTTAAATCAAAAACAAGAATAACCAAACTTATTTCTTTGTTACTTGATAAAACGCCTCTCCGCACTGGCGGTGTTGGCGGCCATGATTCAAATTCCGGTGTCGAACGAAGAGCCTGGCTAGCTCATGTAGGTAATAGTATTGGTTGGTCGTCCATTTAAAGCATTGTTGGATATGTTAATAAATTGATATGTAAGCCATTTACAATGCGAGATTAATTTGTAGTTTTTTTTCATTAATCATATATTTCATTAATCTTATATTTCATTAATCTTATAAATTTATTAACATATCCAACAATGCTTTAAATGGACGACCAACCAAAACGAATTTATATTGTGCGGCACCAACATAACTCTTCATATATATATATATATATATATATATATATATATATATATATATAATCAAGGAAGGCGCGATAGCGCTCTATCTCTTAATAGACGTCAAAAACGGCCTATGCTGGAAATCTCATTTCTTTGATCAATCATAACTCAAAAACCAATAAACAAAAGTAGTTAAAACTTTGCACAACATTTTTATTTAATAGGTTCTATAAGTGTGTAGAATTTCAGCATCATTAGTCAAGGCAATCCAGAGATCCAGAAAATTCAATCATGAAATCATGTTATCTGTGTGTACGTACGCACATACGCACGTACGTATGTGTCACCCTGTATCTCATCAACTATTTGATGGATTCAGCTGATTTTTGGCAGAGATAGAGGTTTTAGGGTCTAGTTGATGGCATTTTAATTTCAGTTTACCATATACCTTAGTTTTCCAGAAAATTCCAAAATAACTTAAAAATGACCATTGTATTGAGGCATAGTCTTTACAAAAGTAGTGATATTCCATGATAAATGCCAGTATACTGAAATCATATGCCCTTAATAGTGTTAAGATGAAAATTCATATACACTAAATGTACAAAAGCAAGAAAATTCCCAAGTTTTTACACTTTTATAGTCATTAAGGGTATGCGAGCACAACAGGGCTATGTATTTTACTGGTAGGAATTTTTCTTCAGCGCACCTCACACACCTCACACACTTCATCCACTCATGCATAAATATTTATACTGTAGTGATGTGATAATGAAATGGTTTGGTTGATATGTAGTCATACCCTTAATTAATGACAATAAAAGTGTAAAAATTTGGGAATTTCCTTGCTTTTGTACATTTAGTGTATATGAATTTTCATCTTAACCCTATTAAGGGCATATGATTTCAGTATACTGGCATTTATCATGGAATATATATATATATATATGTATATATATGTGTGTATATATATATATATATATATATATATATATTATCATATAAATACAATTTCCCATGATCAATTGCTTTTAAATCGCTTTAAAAATGTGTTTTCTATTAAGTGTCGGCTTATACAAACACACGTGTTGCTTTATTACACAACTCTTTGCTATTACAAATCTTTTGTGATGGGCGTTATTTACCGGGGAAAATATTTGAATGCCTTTTGACAAGTCATAAATTATTGATAAACATTTCATAGAAATTATTAATAAAATGCAAGATGAAATTTATTGGCATATTTTTTTAAATTGTAAACATATGCATATGCTGGGGTTGCAATAGGTTGTGCAGGGCCCGATTCAAAATTTGAAAAAAAAAATTACGGACAGGTACGAGATAGAAGCATATAAAAGAACATTGCAAAAAATCAACAAAAATTACAATTTCAAACATTATTCAATATCAATATGTAAATATACTAAAAAAGTATTGAGCCGTTGGGTTACCTACTGAGTTCGATTTAAATGGTTTGAATCAGGAAAATGACAGTTTACAAAGCCAGTTAAATATACAAATAAAAAGACAAAATTAGTCCCTTGCTGCTTGCCATCTATCCCCTTCGCTTTCTCTCTTTCTCAGCTCAAGTAAAATAACATTACTCGTCCGAACAGTTTATTACGCCCATGCTAAATGTCGTAAATAAATGATGTTACGGATTATTAAACCCTACAGAACGAATACAAGGAAAATAAGAAAACAAATACTAGAAAAAAATAAGTAAACAAATATTAGAATAAATAAGAAAACAAATATTAGAAAAAAACAAGCAAAAATATTAGAAAAAATAAGCAAAACTATTACAAAACTATTACAAAAACATAAGAAACAAATACTAGAAAAAAGGAAACAAATACTAGAAAAAGAAATAAGTAAACCAATACTAAAAAAAATCAGCAAACAAATACCAGAAACAAAATAAGCAAGCAAATACTAGAAAAAATAAGCATTGAAATACTATAAAAAATAAGAAAACAAATACTAGAAAAAAAGGCATTGAAATACTATAAAAAATAAGAAAACAAATGCTAGAAAAAATAAGCAAAAATGTTTGAAAAATAAGGAAAACACTAGAAATAAATAAGCAAAAAATACTAGAAAAAAGCAAGCAAATACCAGAAAGAAATAAGCAAAAGATACTGAAAAAAAATTCTTGAAGAAAATAAGAAAACAGATACTAGAAAAAATATAAGTAAAGAGATATTAGAAAAAACTAGGCAAAACTATTACAAAAAAATAGGAAACGAATACTAGAAAAAAGGAAACAACACTAGAAAAAGAAATAAGTAAACAAATACTAGAGAGAAAATAGCAAAAAATACTGGAAGAAAATAAGCAAAAATTCTTAAACAAAATAAGCATACAGATACTAGAAACAAAATAAACAAACAAATACTAGAAAAAATAAGCAAAGAAATACTAAAAAATAAGCAAAGAAATACTAAAAAATAAGCAAATAAATACTAGAAACAATGACAACAAATACTAGAAAAATAAATAAAAGAATACTAGAAAAAAGCAAAGAAATAATAGAAAGAAATAAGCAAAAAAT
This sequence comes from Sepiola atlantica, assembly GCA_963556195.1. Classification (NCBI taxonomy): domain Eukaryota; kingdom Metazoa; phylum Mollusca; class Cephalopoda; order Sepiida; family Sepiolidae; genus Sepiola; species Sepiola atlantica. Next base: position 74,501,161 of record OY744524.1, on the reverse strand, counting down.
ACTGAAAAAAATAAGCTTACGAATTCTTAAACAAAATAAGCAAACAGATACTAGAAACAAAATAAGAAAACAAATACTAGAAAAATAAGCAAAGAAATACCAGAAAAAATAAAAAACAAATACTAGAAAAAATAAGCAAAATATACGAGAAAAAAGCAAACAAATACTATGCAGAAATAAGCAAAAAATACTGGAAAAAAATAAGCAAACAAGTTATTAAACAAAATAAGAAAACAGATACTAGAAATAAAATAAGAAAACAAATACTAAAAAATAAGCAAACAAATACTAGAAAAATAAGCAAAAATATTTGAAAAGTTATTTAAATAAATACTAGAAAAAAATAAGCAACGAAATATTAGAAAAAAATAAGCAAACAAATACTAGAAAAAATAAGCAAACAAATACTAGAAAAAAATAAATAAGCAACTACTAGAAAAATATATAAAACTAAAAAATAGATTGAACTTGAATCAATGGAAAAATATCAAACCTATATAAAATAGCTTAACGAAATTAACGACAAAAGAATTGCACATCTGCACAATTTGATATAAAGGATGTTTACCCTTCCATCAAAGAATGTACACTGGATAACGAGAGAGGAGTCTACGAACAGGGAGCTGAAAACCAGACTAGAAGGATGGCGACAGCATTAGAGAGCAGGAAAGTTCATGAAAGAACTTAACCAAAGTTACATCGACAAGGAGGCTTCACTACAATGGCTCAAGAGTGATAAATTTCCATTTAGTGAAGAACGGATGATTATAGTTGCACAAGACCAGGACCTACTCACAAATGGATTTAAGAAAATGGCTGGTCTACAAAAAAAATGACCAGTGCAGGTTCGGTCATTTAGCCGTTAAAACTTCAAGCCATCTAATGTCTGGATGCAAGATCCTTGTGGCAGATGGTCATTACACTGCCCACCACAACAAAATATGTAGATACCTACACTGGAAGGTCTGCGGAGAGATGCAGGTTGACAGATCGCTGAACATCTGGGAGCATGAACCTTCAACCATAACATCAAAGGGAAAAATGACAGTGTTCTATGACAAAGACATACTGGTGGGCAGACACATAAAAGACAAGGCCATCAAACCAGAAATTGTCAAATGGAACAAACTCGAAAGGACTGCTCTCATCATTGATGTAACCGTTCCGAATGACTATGGCTTAAGGCGATCCACAATACAGGCCTGGCAAACATGCGACTGGGGTTCACGACTGGAGGCAGACATGTGAAGACCAAAATTACTACTGAATAATAATTACAGAGAAAAGTTTTAGTTAAAAATTTCTTAGTAATGTCCAGTAATTAGCAATTATACATATTATTAGGAAGTTGCTTACAATAATTGATTTATTTCCATCAAATCAAATGTAAAAAGTACAAAAATATAAAAATCACTTTATTCATCATAAATTATACACAATTTTGATATTTCAAAGATCATGAATCAATTTGTTTATATGTTGTTTATGTTTGTTACATATGCAATTTGCTTTTACAGACGATGAAGAAAATGCTTATTTCTTCATGATACGATAATAAATATTATACACAGTCTTAATAATAAAATCAACTTACATTAACAAGAACATAAAACCAACAAAATATATGTAAAATGAGGGAAATGTAAAACATATCTGATAACTGCTTGGGAAATTATGCATTATTAATACTGATTATGTTGTCATGAGAATTGTATAGACATTTTTATTTTATAAATAATATCTTAAGATAATTGCAAAACTTTTAGTGCTGGTTCTTGAATTGTGTTAAGTGAATAAAACAAACAATAATTTTTGAAAAAATATATTGGACAATATAAACCCAAGCTCTCTTTTCATATTGAAATGATGCATATCAGAAACTGACATATGATTTTACTTATGATAATTATTTTATCAGTCACTCAAGTAAAATTAAATTAATGAAATACTTTTTAAGCTTTAATTGTACTATAGAGACTGTTGAATCTTATTGCCTATTTCGCTCTGTATTCGCCCAAATGTTGGATAAAATTTGTTTTTGACCTGGTCTGAAATGGTACTTTTGTCCTGACATAAATTTTTTATTTTTCTGCAGCAGCAAAGTTTTCTTCCCATGGTACTGCTAATTCCAGTATTATCTCTTCTTTTTTTTCTTCACACCACACGACAATATCTGGTCGTTGTCCAGATGATATCAACGGGAACACCAAAAGGTTTTCCAGATCTAGACTTAACTTCCAGTTTCCAGTCCATCTGTCATCTATTTTTATAATCATTGGATGACTACTCAGATTACTTTCTGTGCCTGCTTTGTGGAATTCCATCTTCTTTATTTGTTCAATCTTGGGTAATTCTCCATCATGAAATTGCTTTATTTTTTGCTTGATTTGTTCTTCAATTATTGCAAGCACTTGATTGTGACGCCACGTATACCTTTCTGTTGCCAGCTCACAGTTTGAGAGAATATGCCTTAGCGTTTCCTTTTTCCCGCATCGACATCTATCATATGTTGATCAAATCCAGAACGATGTCCTTGCCCGTTCCAAGGCCAAATTTCTTTCCATCCAATTTTCGGCTTAACAACCCACTCTTCTCATTGTAAGCACTGCCATTGATAATCGCATTCTACAAGATGTAAATATCAGTTCCCTTGAATATTTTTACTAATTTATTTCCATACAGCATCCTTCGTTTCCCTTGCATTACTCCTGGAAAATGGTTTAAAGTTTCCAAATACATTTCTACCATTTTGCAGTGAACCAACAACATCTGTATGTTCCAACTTTGCTATTGCATGATAGACTTCAGTTTCTGCTCACCATTTCGTCCCAGTTCTTTCTTCAGGTGGATTATCTTTGATGTTTCCGTCACTCGAAAAGCGAAGCATCATCACTGTATGCACTTTAGCAGCCTTATATTCTGCTACAATAGATGCAACTGGCACTTGTAGTTGATTATTTCTGCCAAATATTGCCGTATTATTGAGCATCTTTGGCAATCCCAGCCATTTTCTTATATACATGCTGCATCGATGTTCTATTCTTTCAACTCAGGTCAATTGAATGTCATAAATCTGTAAAGGCCACATTAACCTTGACTACAACGCATACTGTAAGCACCAACTTTTGAATTTCCCAGGTAGATCAGTCTTTTCTATAGTTTGTAGTCCCTCTTCCGCTTGCTGCTATATTTCCGCTTCCTTACTTCTGTCATTTAATGCACCCTTGTACCATCTTCCTAAACTCTTCACTGGTTCTTCTTTAACAGTTGGTATCATATCACCTCCTATCTTATACCAAACTTCTTTTGTTTGCCTTTCACATATGTAACACTTCTGGATTTCTTCGCTTTGAATTTCATTCTTGACCACAGAATCAATTCATCCAATCAATGGAGATGTCCAAGTTGTTTTGAATTTGGAGGAAAAATAATTTTTTTTTTTTAAATTACAGGAACAGGAGAGAATGAAGAAGGTATGAAGAACGTAATCACAAAAATTGAGTTGTCTCTAACAAACAGTTTGTTGGATCAAAAAAAAAAGAGAAATGAATAAAACTTGGGCTGATATAGCAAAAAAGGGTAAAAAAGAAATAATCGAAAGTACATCGGAAATGGCGTTTAAAAAAGTATGAACATAATAGAAACAAATATTTTAGAACAAAAAAAAAAACGTACTAGCAACGTCATAATTTCTAATATGAAAGAAGAAAAAGAAGAAAACCTAAATGAAAGGGTTTTCTGTTTAATAAATAAAGAGAAGGAAATACCGCAAAAAGACATTATCAGAACGGTTAGACTGGGAAAACAAGTTAATAACAAAGACCGATTGATAATGGTCACACTAAGACATGAGGAAGATGCAAAGTGGTTGCACAACTACAAATTTGGTAGAAAAATACAAAATGAAAGAAAAGAATTTTGACGACAACAGAAAGGATTTGACGACAACAGAAAGGGAAGCTGCTTTTGAAAAAAGAAAGGAGATAAGAGAAAGAAAAGAAAATAGTAAAAGAATAAAAAACAACAACGAAAAAGCGTCCAAGGAAATTAATTTAAACGAGTAATGAAAAATAGAGAACATTTTAAAATACTGTATACTAACACAAACTCATTGAGAAACAAAATAACGGAACTAAAATTGATTGCTAGCAAATATAAAATAATTTGTATTACAGAAACATATTTGTCTACGGGGGCGTGTAAAAGAGGCAGAATTGGCAATACCAAATTTTAGATTAATGCAGGAAGATAGGAAAAATAATACAAAGTTTGGGAGGTCTGCTATTTATGTATATAATGCGTTAAAGGCTTCTAGATTGGATTGGTTTGATAAAACTGAATCTTTGGCGTTAAGAATAATCGATGCTAATAACAGAGTTTTCGTCGTAGTATGTATATACAGATTTACGAATTTGTTCATAGAGGAAGATTATAGATTAAAAGAACAAATGAGTGAGATACCATTTACGTCAGAAGAATCTGAAGATATTATAATAATCGGGGATTTAAATTTACCAAATGTAAATTGAACAAAGGGTTTAGTTGTCTCCTATGAATTCAATTAGTCAACACTTTAGAATGTAGAACGAATATTTGGAGTTATTTACAACAAACGGTTTGCATTTGTATATAGAAGAAGATACTAGATATAAACTAGTGGGAAATTTATTAGAAAAAGGTACATTGGGTCAGATTTTTTTCAAATAATGAATGCATAATAGAAGATGTAAGTTTGAAAGCACCGTTAGGTAAATCTGATCATGCATGTATTGAAATTGAAGTTAAAATGAAGGCAGAGTTTGATTATATAAACAGAAAACAGAGGAACTGGTCTACGATTACAGAAGATTTTGTGTCAGAGAAAGGAGAAAATATCGATTGGAATTATAGCTCGAAAACACTGATGTTAATGAAATGTGGGAGGAATTAAATGGAAAGATAAAATCTATAATAGAAAATATTCCAGAAGTTATTATGAAATTCTCCAAACAAGGGGGTCCATTAGAAAAATTACCTTGGGACAGTAATCGTCTATCTGATAAAAGGAAAGAAAAAGATAAAGATGGGAGGAAATTTTGAATTATACCAAGTATGGAATATTATCAAAATGCTGTAAGTAAACAAAATGAATATGAAACACTAGAAGTAAAAGAAAAGTTGAAACACGAAAATAAGATTGTTAGAAATATTAAATACAACTGTAAACCATTGTTCAAATATGTTAAAGTAAAAACTAAAATTCAAAAAAAGCGTGAGTACAGTAAGAGATGATGAGACAGGGGATTTAACAGACACGCCAGTAGAAACAGCTGGTGTACTAGCAAGTTTTTTTCAACCTGTTCATTCTTTTGAAAAATTTGGTCCACTACAGGAGAGTTGTTATGGGGAAGGCACAACAAAAATTATGGATGAACTAAAAATAGAACCTAAAGACATAACACTATTACTATTCAAGTTGGATGTTAGTAAAAGTACGAGATCTGATGAAATTCATCCTAAAATATTGAAATACTTATCATCAAATGAAGGCTTTATCAATGCAATAACCAAATTGTTTAGGAAATGTATGGAATATGAAGAGATTCCATATATTTGGAAAACAGCTATAGTAATACCGCTACATAAAAAAGGTTTGATACATTTAAAAAGTAATTACCGACCAGTTTCTCTAAAATGTATTTTGTGTAAGGTATTTGAAAAAATAATTAGAAACTACATATTAAATTTTATAAAGGTTGATATAAATTGTAATCAACATGGCTTTGTCCATGGTAAATTAACATTATCTAATATTTTAGAAAGTATTGACATTATAAATGGATATTTGACGAAGGAGGATAGTGCGGATATCATATATTTTGATTTTAGCAAGGCATTTGATACGGTATCTCATTATCGTTTACTAGTGAAAATGAGAAATTTTGGTATTACTGACAAAATGGTAAATATTATGAGGGAGTTTTTGAAGGATAGAACTATGAAGGTAAAGGTTGGTAACAATTATTCTGAATCACAGTACATACCCTCCGGTGTTCCTCAGGGTTCAGTATTGGGCCATTTGCTGTTTTTGATATTCATAAATGACTTACCTAATAACATAAATTCAGAAATAGAACTGATTGCTGATGATGTTAAACTACTTGTGAGACCTTTATCAAATGAAATAACACAAATGGATCTAAATAAATTATCATATTGGGAGAACATTTGGAAATTGGGATTTAACTTAGACAAATGTAAAGTACTACATATAGGATCCAGGAATCTTGGAGTTGAATATGTACTTAACAACAGATGAATCAAAGAAGTAGATGGAGAGTGCGATTTGGAAGTGGGGGTGATAATACATTTAAAACAAATAGTCATATTTTGACCATTGTATAGAGGGCAAATAGAATGATCGGGTAGATGGTTAGGAATATTATTTCGAGGGAGACACATGTTGTGTTAAGGATATATAAAGCCCTAATAAGATCTCATATAGAATACTGCACCCAGGCTTGGGCTCCAGCGACTAGACATGGAAATTGGAATGTAATATTGAAACTGGAAGGCGTACAAAGAAAGGTGACAAAACTAATAAGTAAAGTAAAGGAATGCAGTTACAGGGAGAGATTGGACAAATTGGGGTTGACTACTTTGCTGGAGAGAAGAATGAGAGGTGATATGATTGAGACTTTCAAGATAATAAATGGCATTTCTAACTATGATGGGCATTTTTTGTAGTATTTCTCCTAGATCTGGAAGGTTATTGTCAAGGCAGTTTTCAAAAACTAGATCTGTTAACCAGTTAAGTTTTTTTGCTCACAGAGTAATATGTTTTTGGAATAAGTTGCCAGATAGGATTAAGAACAGCAATAACGTGGATCAGTTTAAGATGAGGTTGGATAAATTCAGAGAAAGTGGTAGGAGAGAGAAATTGAGGGGGTAATTTTGAGAGTTGTCAAATGAAATATTTGACAGAATTTGATCTGAATATCGATACTGTACTAAGAGTTTAATTTTTTTTTAACAGTTGAATTGAGAAGATAGATAGTTAAAGGAGAGATGTACAAGGAGGCATAACAAACAAATAATAATAATAATAATCGAAGAAGAACTTCCTCCATTCCTTCGACACTTTCCGATTTAACTGTCACATCATCCATAAATGCATAAATAGATAATTGTAAGATCTCACCTTCGATTGTCTATTTTTGTTCTTTCCAGCTTCTCATCAATCCGGCTCTCTGCATTACCTTCAGCCTTCTTAATACCTTTTATTACTATCCCCAGCAATGCTTCAAGCAAACTACCATATATATACACCCCCCCCCCCACACACACACCCACACACACCCACACATATATATATATATACCTCTGTGTGTACATGGTCTTTACTCATGGCCAACATCTACATGAAGATATATATGCACCTATACATAAACTTACCCATGCTCTTACTAGATATTTTACAATTCTTCCCTTAGACCCCCCCCCCCAAATTCCATCTGCAAGAAACCACCCATTAATACTAAAAACTTCCTATATCTCTATAAAGCCATCGTTCACCCGTGCAGGGGGTATTGTTACCACATCTGAGCTGGTGCACCAACTACTAATCTCTCTCTTTTAGACAAGGTGTAAAAAAGAGTCTCTAACCTAATAGGTCCCACACCGTTTGTAAAGCTCCAGCCACTGTACCAATGTTGCATCCATGTGCTTGTTTTACAAGTACTTCCACGTTCTGTTCTCCAACAGACTTACTGCACTTGTACCTCCCTTCCCAACATAAATACTTTGATCAGCCCGACTAGCAGTAAAATACTACCTCTTCACTGTAGAGGTCTCCAGAAAACTTTCTACTTTAATAGCTTCTTTCCTCGGGCCGCTTACTTTTGGAATTCCCTCCATGTTCCCCGTTTTCCTGACTATACCAAAATGCAGAATTTTAAATGTAATGTGAACAAACATCTTGCTGCACAACCTCCTCCCCCCTATAAATCCAGCCTCTACTCACAGTATCCCCATTACGTCTCAGTGGCAATATGCCTTGCTTAGGGCGAATAAAACTTAAAAATAAAAGACAACCATCCAATTTATTAACGATGCTTACCACATCGAAAAAAAAAACACCTACACAACACTGCACAACATGGCAACTATATCTGCAATAATTTGAGATGTCTAGTTTGTCAACATTTAGTCACATATTCCCCCCTCCCCTTCACAGTTCCAAATAGATGCATCAAAATACCACTGCTACAACTTATTACCTGTGATAGCCCCAATGTCATAAACTACAATGTGATAGCCCCAATACCATAAACTGCATCTTTTGCCTGTCGAAATAGTGAATACATAGGCGAGACAAAATTACTTTTAAGATTTGGATTTAATAACCACAAACTTACTATTAGGCAAAACACATCATACTCTCAAATAGCCAAACATTTCAATCAAAAAGACCATGCACTCCATAATACCAAATACATTTTAATAGACACCAAATTCCTGTCCACATATGTGTGCAAAAAAAAAAAAAACCCAAACAAACAGACCATGCACTCGATAAAATCAAATATATTTTAATAGACACCAAATTCCCGTTCACATATGTGTGCCAAAAAAACCCCAAACAAACAGACCATGCACTCAATAAAATCAAATATATTTTAATAGACACCGAATTCCCGTTCACATATGTGCGCAAACACAAAGAAACAAAATTGATTTTAAAACTGAATACAAACAAAAACTGGTCTGAATTCCGATGTGGGAGTTTTTAATATCTATAAATTTTGTTGGGTAAATGAATAATTTTTTTTTAATGGAAATCGCTCCAGACAAGGCACGAAGTCACTAAAAATACTACTTCAAGGTAAAAAAAAACTAGCCAAAGTGTTATATGGATAAATTCTGACCCCAAAACAGCAATTCTCCCCCCTTGTCAGAAACATCGCTGATGGAATGTGAGGACTACAGGACGAAATAAAGGAAGCGAGAGTTACGAGGCTGACGTAAGTAAATACAACGTCAACTTTCTACTTTCTACTTTCTGTTTGTTGTTGGCGGTAATTCACGACTTTCATTAAAAAAAAAAAAAGACAACGGGGTTCTTTGCCCGAATGTAGAGAGACAAAAAATGTACGCTGCACAAAGTTGAAAATGTCCAGTTTTTCATAACGGTTTCATATTCATTAAAAAAAAAATCAAAACACACATTTTTTGATAAAAAGCGGAGGATCGCTCGAAATATTAAAATTTAAATTACTTGCAAATATATGCTCCTTCCGGTATCATGTTTTTGCAAAGCTACCGCGTCACTCCTTCTTCCTCGCTGCCTGTGAGAGGGGGTTGCTATTTACTTGTCTAGAATTATATAATTGTGAAAAAACTACATACAGTACATATTTAAAGCTATAATAAATTGTTTTGGACTATTAAAATAATTGAAGTTTACCCATTTCTTTATTTACCCATTTATTTATTTATTTTTATTATTATCGCATGACGTATATTTATTTTTTTATCTATATAATAATATGCTAAGGCATTTCTTGTTCGTAAATCCTAAATCTATGACGTTACGACAAAGCTATAATTATTTTCTCAAGAGGATCTTTTGGCTAAGATCAAAGTGTAGTATCTGTTCCGATGGATACTGCACGCCTGTCCTGTGCAGTTCTAGGAGGTCCACCCTCCCAGGCTTCGCCTCCCCTCTTTGGGGAGGAGTAAGTTTATTGCTTACTGTCTGAGGCGCCCCTACCGGGGAATGCCGACGGGGCTGCCCAGGCAATTTTTAAATGGCCAGAGTGCTCACCTCTCGAGCGCTGGCTTTTAACCCCACTTGCTCGACCCGATCTTGGGTCACATCTTACTTGTGGGAGTAAGATAAAACTGGCCTTGTGCCTAACTCCGCGAGGAGTAAATAAATATCTATTTATAAAGAAGTACAAATAGCTCAGTTGGTAGAACGTTCGGCCATGACTGACGAACGGATAAAATCCCTATTTATATAAGATAAAAAGACCCCTAATTTTACATGCTTTTATGTTCTCTATGAGGCTATTTTTTATCCAATGTGAACAAATTCATTATTTTTAGCCAAGAAACACACTTTATATATACTAGCAAAGATATGCTCCCTCCGATCCTATATTTTTGCTAATATATATGATGAACAAATATACTATGCTGCCCTTCTAAAGGTGGAAATAATGCATAGGAGGATGGTAATATGACGAACGAACATATTACATCCCAACCGCAAAGGATGAGGTAATGTCTGGGTGAATGGTCTCATGACAACAGAACAAATATTACAATACCCCCCCCCTCTTCTAAAATAGAAGGTAGTAATACCTGGAACGATAGTATCATGAACACAGAACAGATACTACACTATCCTCTCCCCAAAAGGAGGTAGTAATGCCTGAGAGGATGATATCATCAGAACAGAACAGATACTACACTAGGCCCTCCCTCTGAATTGAGCATTAACAGATAGGACATTAGTCTGAAATAGTATAGTAAACTGAATTGATTAATTTAATAGAGTTAATAGTACAGTTTCAGTTTAAGACAGACAGATAACAAATCTCTATTATTGATACTAAAAAGTATATGCCCCCCCCCCCCCGGTCGCATATTTTTGATAGCCTGGGAAAATGGTATCATGATGAACGAACATATAATACACTACCCCCCAAAAGGAGGAGGTAATGCCTGGAATGATGGTATCATGACGACAGATATTACTACCGCCTCAAAAGGATGAGAAAATTTCTGGGAGGATGGTATCATGACAAACGAACAGATACTACACTACCCTATTAAATTGAGCATTGAAAGATAGTACCATAGTCCAATTTAATAGAAGTAATAGTATAGGTCGGCTTCAGACATAATACAAATACCAAATCTCTATCAGTAATCTTTCTCTCTCCCTTCCTCTCTCTCCCCCTCCCTATCCCTCTCTCTCTCTCTCTCTCTCTCTCTCTCTCTCTCTCTCTCTATATATATATATATATATATATATATATATATATATATATATATATATATATGAAAATAAAATACACGATATATCATAAAATGAAAAGTCGTGGAGACAGAATGTATGAAAGACAGAAAGGAATAGCAATTACACACAGGAAGAAATAAAAATAAAACAAACAGGAGATTTGACTGGTTTCGTTCGGATGAACGAACGTCTTGAACATTTCGTTCAGTCGGTGAAATCTCTCGGTGTTTTAAATTGTTTATTTCTTCCACACAAACACAAACACACATAACAGAAACACACACATGCACACACACACACATGCACACACAACCATAATTCCTAATAATGTTTTGAGATTTTTCAAATGTTTGTTTGAATCAGTTGACCTTTTTTTAAAGCTGATTTCTTTGTTGTCTGCTTTGATTGATTCCCGTTTTGTTGTGTACAACTGATGCATTGTTTTTGAACTGTCTGTGACTGTACCGACTCCTCTCCCCCCTCCTCCCTCTTTAGACATGCACTATCTTTGAGTGCGTTACTCTTACGCATTGCATGTTGACGCTGGTAGTGATGCATTTTTTTGGGATTGCACTTAATGACACCCAACATTTGCACCCAGTGACATCATATGTGCACTCAATGCCCCGGGCGGTTCTATCAGACTGTCTGATTGAGACAATGCATGTTCAATTTGCACTCAGTGACACGATTGTAAGAATGCGCATTTTCGGATAATGTATGGAATCTTCAAAGGGTTCTTTTTAACTCACCTGCCTGCTACTGCAAGTACGTGTATGCAATCTCAATGTCTGATGTTTCACTAATATAGTTGGCAAAGGTATGAACCTGCCTCCTCGCTCCAGCTATGGGTAAAATAGTATTGGATGTTAAATTCATTATATAAAATACATCGCTATAAGTATTGTTATATATTATGCTGCATTTTTGTTTGCGCAGGTAATACTATTATTTAATCTGCAGGTCTGGACATAAACAAGGAATAATACAAAGTGAAAAATAAGACTTGTACAAGATTCGAACCTTGGCCTCAAAAGCAGGACCCCCTAATATGGGTCTCATGTTGGACCACTTGACTAAGGAGCCATACGTCCAGAGAAAGCCGAAATTGCACAAATAACACATCTCACAAGCATCGCGACAAAACTTTGTTTACGTTTCTACTAGTGATGTAACCATATCCCTTTGCTGCGAAATATGATGAGCATATTTATATTGTTTTATATATTGGAAATTTATTTCAGACAGTATGTTATGTATTAAGCTGCTTTTTTTGGTTGATGCTATTGTTTGCGCAGGTAATATTACTAAACAAGCGATTTATTTAATCTGTGGGGCTGAATATATGACGCCCATGTTAGGCGGCCCCTTTTCTGGGGCACAGGTTTGAATCCTGTACGAATCTTTGTAATATTATTTGTATATATCCAACTAAATAAATAGTTTCTTTAGTAAAATTATCTGCGCAAACATTAACATCAACACAAAATGCATAATACATGACAAACTGTCGGATATAAATTTGCGATATTATAAACATAAAAACGTTCATCGTATTTTGTTGTCTGATGCAGCAAAGGGATATGGCTACATTGGTAGTAAAAACGTAAGCAAAGGTTTGCCATAAAGCTTGGGAGATGAATTAGTTGTACAATTTCGGCTTTCTCTGGAGGTATGGCTTGTTAGTCGAGTGGTACTAGACGATGCCCGTATTAGGTGGTCCTTATTCTGAATCCTGTACGAGTCTCATTTTTCACTTTGTGATATTCTTTATTTATATCCAGCCTTGCAGACTAAACAAATCGTTTTTAATAATATTACCTGTGCAAACGATAGCATCAACAAAAAATCAGCTTCGTATATAAAATACTGTGTGAAATAAATTTCCAATATTAAAAACAATAGGTATTTGGTTTTAGCATTAAATAACCCCAAAGGGTTGATATGCCGTAAAAAAGACAAACCAAGCAAACAACAAATGCTCTTAGATTTTTCCAGGTTTTATGTTGTAAATATGCTTTTTCTGAAAACAAATTAGTCTTTTTTTCTGAAATTTATTTTGTTTGCCCCAAACAAAGCATATTGCTACTGAAGAATAAGGGTGTACTATGATAGGGACCAGATTTATAGTGGGGGAAACCTGGGTGGGGAGTTGGACATCAAGATGTTTGTTCACATTACATTTGAATTTCCGCATGTTAGTACGGTCGAGGAAACAGGGAGCAGGGATGGAATTCCAAAAACAAGTGGTTCAAGGAAAGAAGCTATAAGAGTAGAAAATCTTCTGGCATCTAGGGACATCTACAGTAAAGGGGCGGGATTTTGCTGCTAGTCGGGTGTGTCAGCGGTATTTACGTTGAGGGGCTACAAGTGCAGTAACTTCATCAGAGCACATTCCATGGAAGTACTTGTTAAAGAAACAGGAGGATGCAACACTGCGGTGATGTGACAGGGGCTGGAGTTTGGCAAACAGTGCGAGTCTTATAGTTTTAATCTAAGAGAAATAACAATGAGAATTGATTGCATGTTGAAATAATTGAATTCCAATTGGGGAGCGTTAGTAGCACAATGGATGCTGAAACAGACTGTGGAATTTGGAAGCCAGCCAGGTTCAAGTTCTATCCACTTTCTGATATGTTTACTGATGCACGAGAAGAGAAGAGGCCTCCAGCACCTGGAATTCCTAAATGGTCACCCATTTAGTACTGACCAAGCTCAACGTCGCTTAACTCATGTCAACATGTTTATGCTGTATGATGCTGTATGATGTACTTGGAAAGTCATAGACTCTCACTTAGTTCCAGCTATAGGTAAAAAAAAAGAAAATAGCAGCAGAAGTTTGTCTACATTCAATCGTTTACAATAGTTATCTACAATGAATAGTTTACAATAACCCTTTATCCTCGAGTGGCTTGGTAAGTGGTGACTCATTAGTAAAAAATAAATAAATAAATAAATAGGGAAAAAATTGATTTCAGAAACATTTGTCTGAATAAATCTGATACAATGTATATATACTCTCTCTCTCCCCCCCCCCACACACACAATCATCATCATCATCATCATCATCATCATCATCATCATCATCATCATCATCATCATCATCATCATCATCATGTTTGGGTATTTAAGGTGCTGCGAGTGTCCCAGACCCTGGGGTGGGCAACATCAGGCAACGTCTCGTGCCTGCTCTCCATGTGTCCCAATCCAAACGGTTAATATCAGTCATGTGTCATGCAGTCAAATCACTTCTTACGCACACAAGCCAGGTCTTCCTCAATCTACCACAATCTACCACGCTCCCTAGTGCCTGGGGTCACACATATAATAATTATGATTTACAAAAGTGTTACCTAGAACTCTCTACTGCAGTTTCATATTCATACAATCCCTCGAGGAAAATTTGAAGTTGCTAGATTGGGCTGTAAGTAGCGAATAGGATTATTTGTGAAAGCATAGGCGTTGGTTTTGACTATTTCAGCTAAGTACTCAACACTGGCTTGAAAAACAATATACTAATTTTAATAATAATTAAAAAAAAAAATTAAAAATCGATTCATTAATTAATAATTATTTTCATTTGGTAATTAAAAAGAAAAATGTAGTCGTCGTCATGATGATGATGATGATGATCATGATGATGATCATGATGATGATCGTCATCATCAGTTTAAGGTTTGTTTTACTTGCCAGCATGTGCTGGACGGATTTTAGAAATTGACTTCCAAAGTAGCCTATCTCTGGCCAGGTCCTTTATTTATCTCCCCTTTCTCTCAAATCTATCCTCACCACTTTCCCCTACCAACTAACTCTGCTACCTCAATTGTTCTACATCTACTAACTCAAGCACTGCGATCCATTCTTTCAATGTGACCAGAAAAACTAAGTCTCCTGTTCTGCACTCATCTCCTTATACTGTCAAGACTTAATCTTCCTCTAAGGTCATCAGACTTAAGTCTGTTTTTAAGAGTTACATTACACATCCATCGTATCATTCTCATATCATTTATCTCCATGCAACACATATCCTCAACCCTCACTGGTCAGGTTTCACTTCCATACATCACACTGCATACACATGCCTGAGAGACTCTTCCTTTGGGCTACAGTGAGTAGTAACGGCCGAAGTTGCCTGAATTTACTCCATCCACTTCTAACTCTTGCAATAACACACACACCAGCTCGTCCCTATGTTTCAATGGTATCACCATGGTAAAAAAGTTTCTGAACAACCTTAATAACTTTCCCATCCACATATATTTTAATAGCTTCGTCATAGCTGCAAAATCCCGCCCCTTCAGTGTAGAGGTCCCTAGATGCCGGAAGATTTTCTACTCTGATAGCTTTTTTCCTCGGTACGGCTTGCCTTTGGAAATTTCCTTCCTGCACCCTGTTTTTCTGACAATACTAACACGCAGAAATTTAAATGTAATGTGAATAAACACTTTTTTGCCAACTCCCCACCAAGGTTGTCCCTATAAACTGGCCTCTATCACAGTATCCTCTTATGGCAATGTGATTTGTTTGGAGTAAATAAAAGTAAAATAAATAAATAAATAAACTAATACAATAATAAAAAAAATGTCTGTGATGTCTATGTTGGGTAGAGTTGAATTCGTCATAGGCTACACAGACATTACCAAAAGTAGCATGATTCGAAGTTTCTTTTAAAATAAATGTTCGAGTTTTCAGTTTTTGAACAACATTAATAAAAGATTAAAAAATAAAGTAACTAATTTTAATAAAAAAAATGTTTGTGAAATTGCATTCTTCATAAGCCACACACCTTGCCATAAAGTAGCATGATAATAAAATAAATGTTCGAGTCTTTGATTTTTGAATAACATTTTGTGTCAATATTCAGTGTTATTTTATTATTTTATTTTTACATAGAATACGTTAATAAAATTTTTTAAAAATAATTGTTTTGTTCGGTTACTTTATGGCCATGTCTATATCACATTTGACATAAAATATAACTTCTTTTCTGTTAAGATATCGTGTGTATATGTGTGTGTGACCTCTTTATTTTTCAATTTTCTTATCTTTTTGTTTTTTTACTAGGGATGAGGCATCCTATATGATGCTAGACATTCACCTGCTATTTCAGAGACTCCAACCGAGAGATCTTTTTAGGATTCTAACCATTCCTTTAAACACAATTGTTTGGATCTCTCTTACACTTGGTTCACCGGGTATATTCGTCAGGTAGTTTTTGAAATTCTTTTTCATGACCTTGGTGGCTCCTATGATTATTGGAATAGTGGAGATCTTCCTAAGATTCCAGTTTATTTTTATGTCGTATATAAGACTTTGGTATTTAGTTATCTTCTCCCTCTCAGCCCTGTTTAAGCAAGCATCATTAGGGACACTGCCTTCAAATAGGGTTACTACTTTCTCCTTCTTGTCTTATATTACTATGTCAGGTTTAACAGCTCCGTTTTCTAAGAATGTAGCTGGAGGGATTGCATAGTCATAGTGGATGGTGTATGACTTATTTCCAACAGGTCTTTCTGGTATATATTCCCAGGACTTGCTGCTACACTGAATATATATATATATATATATATATATATATATATATATATATATATATATATATATATATAGTAAGCAATGAAAATATATATGGCAATCAAGCTACACAGAGGCTCCCCTGTTTCATCCCCGGGGGGAATCTTCAGGCTAAATGCATGGAGTTATTTTTGTCAGGTGTTTTTATATACATGGCTTGCTAGTTAACCAATCAGATTCTTTGTTGTTCCCTCAGCCAATTGGGGATGAAACACGGGAGCCTCTGTGTAGCTTGATTGCCATATATATTTTCATTGCTTACTACCTAGCTCTACTTACGTATCGAGCACTGTTGAAGTAAATACTGAAAACTGATACATAAAAAATTATATCTCCTTATAATATTTCATGTGGATACATGAAGTACTAATATATATATATATATATATATATATATATATATATATATATATATATATATAATTTGGAATTTAATCATTTTTTCATATTTCACTAAAAATTTCTTATATTTTGTAAACAAATTTTAATTGTAAAATATTTTTCTAATGGTGTCCACATTTTCTACTCTTGTACTTTTGATGTTCTTTTTTAATTCCCATTGTGCCCCTTTGTATGTCTGGTTTCATTGTTATGTATACTCTTTCGATGAGGATTGAAATTGCCATGCCCCTCTCCTCCAACTTCTCGAATTGCTGTGTAATAGAGAGGATACTGTACTGTAATTGTTGCTGCTTTGTTAGACTTCGAATTTTGGTGTCTATACCCTGTGCTGATGAAGACTCTCGGTATCAATAAAGGTCTATTTCGTCCCAGAAACGATCGTACACTAAACAGTTGTTGATGTTGAATTTTTGGAACGTATATAAATGATTATTTCATAAATCTGTTATGTATATAAATGAATATTTCATAAATCTGTTTATCTCAGAACTAATATATATATATATATATATATATATATATATATATATATATATATATATATATATATATATATATATATATAAACAATCAAATAATATTAGACGCACTGCCATTATTATCTATAGTGAGGATTTTTTGATTTTTTATAATTTATATTATAAGAGACGAATAAAGAACTACGAGAAGGGGAACAAAGATGAATCATTTCGTAAATTTCTTTTTTTTTCTCTATGAGGATTTTTTTAAAACGAGTATTGAGAAAAAAAACGGAGGTAAAAAAAGTAAATGAAATTACCGAGACGTCTTTCAATCGACACTTTTCAAGGTAATCATCGACTACGAGGGGGAATCACATTAAAAACGTGGTTCTTTATTCCTCTCTTATAATATAAATTATATATAAAAAAATCCTCACTATAGATAATAATGACAGTGCGTCTAATATTATCTGATTGTTTATTAAAACTTTGTACCTACAAACAAATCTATTCACACACACACACACACACACACACACACACACACACACACACACACACACACACATATATTTATTTTGGTATAGAAAAATTAGTACAACATTCGTACCGTCGGTTTCAAACACGGAAGGACTTAGCCAACTGGCTCTCTTCAGCCTCTGTTGTCATCTGTTTCGGAAATGTGAAGTCACGTGTCACTCTCATTTGGACGCGTTATTTGCTTAGAGCGTTGTGTATGTTTCTTTAAATTTAAATTTAGTGGAAGGAAGATTTGGAAAAAAGGGGGAGGGTTAAAAGTAACAGTTGAGATTTAAACCGGAGGAGGTTTAAAGAGATATAAAAAGAGATATAAAACCAAGATATATATATATATATATATATATATATATATATATATATATTTAAATATTTATTTATATATTGTATTACAGAAGTTCAGAACAACATGGTACCACCGGTTTCGAATTAACAAGTGATCAACAAGTTATCAACACATTATCGCGTTTCGTTAACTCTCATCAGCCATATATATATATATATATATATATATATATATATATATATATATATATATATATATATATATATATATATATATAAAGATATATGTATATATACAGGGTGATTCTTAAGTCACTTAAAAAACTGTGAAGTCACGTGTCACTCTCGTTGAATATTTGTTTGTTTGTGCTTCATATGGTAATCATTTTAAATAGCTAACTATTTTAAAATGATTACCATATGAAGCACAAACATACTATGAACTTTTGATAATTGTTATCTTGCTCTCTAATTACTGATATTTGTTATTTTAAATTTGTTCGTTTATATATTTGTTTCTATATATATATTTATTTCATAATCAATCAAATATGCTACAAAGAGTCATAAATTCCTTGCAAAAAAGAATGGAGCTATGCATGCAGAACAAAGGTGGAAATTTTGAAAATTTGCTGTAATTATAAACTCCCATAAATGAATTTGTTGAATAAACTTTCTGTTTTGTATTACCGTATTTTTTAATTTTAGAATTTCAAAAATAAATAGCTAAGTTACTTATGAATCACCCTGTATATATGATACACTGGTGTGTGTAAATATGAATTAGCAGGATTTGTAAAATATAAAAAATATAAATCTATTAATTAATTAATAATTCATTTTAAATAACTAATTAAAAATTAAAATGTAATGAATAAATTTAAGTTTAAAAATTCTATGTAAAAAAGTAATTTGGTGAAAATAACCGGCATGCACCTACCTGTATTTATATAAAATTAGGTAAGAGTATATGTTTATATATTTCTATCTGTAGGATCCACTCCTACAATAATTAACCAATTATCCTGAATTTTGGAACACAGCTGTTAAGCGTATGAGTGAGTAATGTGGGTTATATTTAGTTTAATTTAGTTTTATGCAAAGGGAGCAAAGAGGGCTGGAAGTCCTTCAAGAAAATTGTGAAATTGTAACAATAGGTATTAGACATCAATTACTAAATATTCCCTCTAATTTCACTTTCTTTGGAACATTTTAAAGGGTTTCCCATTTGAAAATTAAAATATTTCGGATTTACATTGAATTTGATCCATAGTTCTAATTTACTTGCCTCCCCACGAGGGCATAGTTAGATACAAGGTTAGTTTTTAATGTGTGGAAAATTCAGCTCCCCAAAACTAAGAATTGTCTCACTCTAGAAGGATTTCTCCTTCACTGACCGAGGACAAAAAAGATGAAGTGTAGTATCAGAACAGACACTACACTTTGCTCCTAGCCAAAAGACCAAGATAGACACAAATTAAGTAAGACTTCCTGAATTTCAATTTCTTCATAAGATGCCTTAAGCTTAAGCCTGAAATTTGAGACATTTTCTAGAATCAAAATGATGTAAAGGATTTTGATCAAAATTGGAATAAGGATTCTAGGCATAAGGTTTAGTATCATTATATCTTGACTTCAATCGTCATAAGGGGACATAAAAGTGGTACAAAACTGTTCTGTTCATGGAATCAATTGTACCGGTCCTGGGATGGTATTCTTCTAGTTAAACTATAAAGCTTACTTTAAATCTACAAATGAATGAATTGAATAAAAAATAGATTTACATTCATAAATATTAGAATAAAAACCTAAAAAAAAAAAACATACAAAGGACAAAATACTGGGAGGGCGTGTATTAAATTTAAAAAAAAAACATTCTTTGCAATACTATCGATTTAATGTCGAGTTTTCAGATTCAAATGCATATAAAATAGAATTAGTTCAATTTTTAGTCGAGAGGGGGAAGTTTGTTATGTAAGTTCAACGTAAATTGATCCTCCTAGTTTTGATATTCCTCGGGGATCCTTCACCAACCTCTAAATGTTTATTTCACATACGTATGTGTCGGACACGTGCGGCAAATATTGTTTTTAGACAAACTCAACGTTTTAAATGAATTAAATTGAAAAAGCCCCCCCCCCCCCCAAAAAAAAGAAAAAGTGACAATAATGAAGTCAAGATTCTATAATCGCTTAAAAATATACTACAAAAAATAAATCTCAAACAATTCTTCTTCTTCTTCTTCTTCTTCTTCTTCTTCTTCTTCTTCTTCTTCTTCTTCTTCTTCTTCTTCATCATCATCATCATCATCATCATCATCATCATCATCATCATCATCATCATCATCATCATCATCGTCGTCGTCGTCGTCGTCGTTGTTATGGTGTGATGTTTATCTACCCTATTTCGGAAATAGATGGACTTTTCCAGACACTATGAGCAGAGTTACGACTAAGTGTCGTGGCAGTCATTGGTGGCAGTCATAGTCACGTTATCGGACGCAGACTTTCTATAACGTACTATTATGTACTTCTGTAAATGCACTCGAGTAAATATACCACCGTGTTGTATAAATTATTATCGGCCCTTTAAGGTCACAACACTGGTGACGAGAATTCGAAACCTATATCCCACGACACTGGAGACAAGGTACTCGGACTTATTCGGACCAACATTCTTTTTCGAACGTATGTCGCACAACTCTGGCGACAAGGAATTCGGATTTATTCAGACACGAAAATAAACCGGACTTATGTTGCATACAACACTGACAACGAAAACTCGAACTTATGTCAACAATTGGGATGTTGGATTTTTGAAAAACAAACAAAACTTTTTGTTGCATGCTCTAGATATTTGTTAATAATAGAGCGAGAAGTTGAAATCAAACTGAATTTTAACAAGCAATGTGTGTAAATTCTGCGCCCCCCAAACAGACACACACGCCAACGTCGTGAAAAGAATTGAAGAGAAATTGTCGTTTTCTGAGTAGCGAAAAATAACCCAGCATATATATATATATATATATATATATATATATATATATATATATATATATATATATATATATATATATATATAACTTCTTTGTAATATAGCAGGAAAAATCCCAGCAGAGTGCTCGATTAATTAAGAATTAAAGCTAAATACATAACCCCATAATTGTCCGACTTCCACTCCAGAAAAATTTCCCAACTATCACCCCTCATTAATATTAATAAAATTAAAAAATACGAACAAATACCTTAATCAACCCATATCCACACTAATTTTCAAGAGCAATAATTTCAACTTTCCCAAAAATATTTCTCCAGTCATTAAGAGGGTAACACCCCCATTTCACAATATTATTTCCCAGTCTTAATACTAATCTCACACATCTCTCATCAGATCCAATTAAACGATTTCAAAATATTTAAAATTCCTACAGAGTTACTGCCCTTAGACCGGCCGGATGACACCTTTATTTAAATTCCTTCGGAATTGATTTAAAGTCTTTTACTCCAGGATTTATACACGAAATTAAGTAATGTTGTTCCTTTTAAACGCCTTTAACCGTTTCTCTCTCCCTTTAGAACGCACATCATCAAACCCCAAAACAGTAACGGCCAAATATACGAAATTCATAATATTGACTCACGGGAATTATATAGAAACATTCCTTTTATTTATTTTATTATTTTTTACTTTATTTTATTTTTATTTTTTTAATTTTTATTTTTATATTAAATTTTTTTTTTTTAATTATTATTATTATTATTATTATTATTATTATTATTATTATTATTATTATTATTATTATTATTATTATTATTATTATTATTATTATTATTATTATTATAAATTTAAAAAAAATATTTTTATATCACTTTAAATCTCATCCGGTTTAAATCTCAACTGTTACTTTTCACCCCCCCCTTTTTTTAAACCTTCCTTACACTAAATTTTAACAAACATACACAACACTCTAAGCAAATAACGCGTCCCAACAAGAGTGACACGTGACTTCATATTTCCGAAACATATGACAACAGAAGCTGAAGAGAGCCGGATGGCTAAGTCTTTCCGTGCTTGGAACCGACGGTACGAATGTTGTACTAATTTTTCTGCACTAATATATATATATATATATATATATATATATATATATATATATATATATATATATTACTATTTCATGTATCCACAAAAAAATCAGTCTTGCGGACGGAGTGTCTAGATTGATACCAAGATCTGTTGAACCCCGTGAGGACACGGTGATTGCCTTTCTACAAACGGAAGTTGAGGTGTAAACCCCGTTGTGTACCACAAGGAGAGAGCTTCCAGTGACACTTGGAGAAATAAAGACAAAGGCGATGAACGATAATTTTTTAAGGAACATAAAAGGGGTATAATAGAAAAGAACCGACAAATTTCGGAAGTATATTCAATCTGCGATGATGTAGTGATGTACAGTGATCGGGTGATCATTCCGGCAGCATTGCAAAAAGGTTCATATCGGTCACTCAGACATTTATAGAATGAAGAGTCTTATGCGAAGTTACATCTACTGGGCGAGCATGGACCGAGATATTGAAAACTGACCGACCGTTGTCTAGAATCCATATTGACTTTGCTGGGCCATTAGATGTGTTAAATTATCTCATAGTAGTGGATAGTTTCACTAAATAGCCCAGAGATACTTTAGTGTTAAAAAAAACAAAGACAGAAGAAACAATTGGAGTTTGCATGAATTGTTCGCACGTTTCGGAGTCGTGTATTGTGTAGAATCGGATAACGGTACTCAATTTATGCCCAGTGAATTCAAAATGTTTTTGTCAGTCGTTTTTAGTGGAACACGTCACAATCGCGCCGTATCATGCGAGAAGCAATGGTCAGGTTGAACGCCTTTTCGATACTTTTAAAAGAGCGCTAAAAAGAAGGCCATCTAGGATCTTCTACAAGTGTATAGAGTGACCCCGAATAATAACGTTCCAGCTTGCATGTCGCCAGCGAAAGCTATGTTATCAAGAAAGATCAAGACGATTTTCGACAGACTGTTACCGACTCATAAGAAACCCGAGCGTGAAATAAATGTCACAAAGATACTTTTAAACTGTGAGAAAAGTTTTTTTTCGAATGTCCAGGGACAAAAACTGATTTTGGGAAACTTGGATTTTGGATAAAAGAATTGGGAATATATTTGAATCAAATGAGAAAAAGATATTCAGATGCTGTAGAAGACAATAGTACAAAAGAAGAATTTATTTGACACGTCCGAATTAACAATTCCGCAAGTAGTTTCGGAAAAGCGAACATCTAAAAGGAAACAAAAAAATACAGACTTCATGAAGTCACCCCGAAGAGGAAAAGGTACTGACTCCATACGGAGCAAGACTAAAAAGTGTGTGTTATGGTGTGATGTTTATCTACCCTATTTCGGGAATAGATGGACGCTTCCAGAGTCTATGAATAATGTTACGACTAAGTGTCGTGGCAGTCATTGGTGGCAGTCATAACCACAGTATCGGACGCAGACTTTCTGAAATACTATTCTGTACGTATATAAATACACTTTAGTAAATATATCACCGTGTTGTCTAAATTATTATCGGCCCTACAAGGTAATAACAATCCCCTTCCCCCTTCTCATCATCATTATCATCAGTTTAACGTCTGTTTTATTTGCTGGCTTCCGTTGGACAGCTTTAGCAAATTGACTTCTAAAGTAACCTATCTCTGGGCAGGTCTTTATTTATCACTCTTTCCTTCAGGTCCATTTTTATCACTTCCTTCCATGTTTTCCTTGGACTTCCCCCGTGAACTGAATTTGCTACATCAACTGTTCTACATCTACTAACCCAAGAAGTCCGATTCATTCTTTTAACGTGGTCATAGCATCGAAGTCTACTCTTCTGCACACATATCTATACTGATCAGATTTAATCTTGGTCTCAGCTCATCAGAACTATGTCTGTCTTGAAGATCCACATTACACATCTATGCATCATTCTCATATCATTTCTCTCCATTCAAATCATGTCTCCAACCACCACTGGCTAGGTTTCATTTCCATACACCATCACATTGCGTACACACTCCTGAAAGACTCTTCTCTTGGTCGACAGTAGTAACACTCTGCTTGTTAGTAATGCCAGAAGTTCCTTGAACCGGTATAGCTTCATAGTCAGAAGCTGTATATATATATTTTTGTATGCGCTTTAGTCCGATTATTGGTATCTGTTTTAAAAAAGTGAGTTTCATTCGAAATAGCATTGTATAAATATTAGCCTCGGGTTTATATCCCCTTTCATTCGTCGAGTCGAAAGTTTATCGGATATTGGCTTATATTCTTCCTCTGTTTTTTTCTTCTGTACAACAAGGCCTACTCCATTTCAGCAAACAGTTTTATTACCCAAAACTTAAAATACTACATCTGCCACTTTTCCTATGAATAGTTATTAAGTTGCCTTTCGTGGAGTTAAAGGAAATATAAAAACTTCCTGTAACTTTATATTGAAACTTCGCCATCTTCGTAATGGCACTGTTCATATCAATCGTAACGTCGGAAGCGATTAGAAAAACGAAAATCACACAGAAATGAATAATAATGTATACATTTTGTGTTCCTAATCTTTCAACCGGTACGATGAAAGAGAGTGAAACCAATGAAATAGAAGCCCATGCGTCACCCCTCCACACACACATATTAATATTTTTATTTATACAGACATGTACAGACGCGACACTTACAATGTTTTGATCTTTGGTTATTAAAACCATATATATATTTATATATATATATATATATATATATATATATATATATATATATATAGTTTCGAAATAAAAAAATATGACATATTCATTTATACCCGTTCCAAGAATTCAACATCAGCAACAGTTGTGAGATTTATTAAGTTCTATCGCACATCTATACAAATGGCAAATTTGACGATAATTTAAATTGAATATGATCACTGTTCCCCCCTCCCTTTTAACCTATTCCAATCGGGCTTCTGTAAGTATTACACATTAAATAGTATAAAAAATCGATAATAAAATATAAACGTCTCTTAATAAAAAAAAGCAAATGAATAAAAATAAATAAAGGATCCAATTAATCTAAATACAATAAATAAATTTAAAGTTGAATCAAAACATAACTAATTGACATATATATAAATGTTCACCCCTTCCGTATCAACCCAAACACCATTGTATATGCGTTCAGACCTCCACTATCTTTGTGGGTTGATATCCGTTTTCACTTTTCTATCGTTGGTCATACCAGTGACAGCAATCGATGATCTTGGTCAGTGGGATCACACTCCACTCCTACGCTGTGGTTTATCTAGTAGTGAAGTATGTCTTGCAGCGTTCCGGGAAGTCCCAACTGGGCGGGGTGGTTTATAAGTAAAAAAACATAAATGAAAGCCAACAGAGTCCACAGAACGTCAAAAAACACAACAAGGCTCTTGTCTTGTATGTCTAGTAAAATATATATTCTCGTATTTACAGGAAGCTTGCATGTGAGGCAATGCCTGTGGTTTTGGATGCTAAGTGCAACTAGCTCAATTCGCTATTTTTCCTTCGGTAATGGGAGTTATCGACATGACGGTCGTCCGTTCCGTCTAAAGACCATAACATGCGAAGAGACGGAGTGAAGGGGTGCTTTAAAGGTTGGCAGTCTCTCAGCTCAAATTTTATAAAACTATAAAAATTTGTATGAAAATTCATAAATTCAATCTGTGCATTCGCTTTTATAGACAAGCTACATCTGAGAAAAATCCTTACGCGATGACCAATACGCACTCTGATTGGTTACAGTTTATCTTTAGACTCGGTTTGAATTTCCTTCGAATATTCCCATGAACCTCATACTTCGACCAGATTTTGTTAACACTTATGTATGTCATATTTAACATAAGCTGACCCCTGCAGCTGTTGCTTCCGCTTTCGCAGTTTTGCCTATTCGTAGACAAAACAATCCTGTTATATTTCCCTCAAACATTTTTTCGTGTGAATTGATATTTTCTGTTTCTGGAGTGCATTGCTCCAAATATACACTAGTATATTTAACCACCTCGGTTTATTCGTCACCCCCAGCACATTGTAACATATATGCATCTATCTCGCATCGTTTGGATTTTGTTTTGCTACAGCGTACATGTCCTATGAACCCGATTCTTTAAACTATTCACCGCCATTGATACACGTTGCAAAACATTAGATAAACGAAATATAAACCCTTGAGGAGGGGAATTTCCCTCCAAATATTGTGATATACGAGCTTCATACATACATCTCTAGTGAACAAAGTAAAACCTGGAAGAAAAGTAAGATTAAAAAACAAAGTTAAAATAAAATAATAATTTTCATCTTATTTTCAGAATTCTTTCTAACAACCCAACATATTTCCGCATTGTATAATCTTCTATAAATTCTCTGTCTGTCTGTCTCACTCTGTCTCTCTCTCTCTGTCTCTCTCTGTCTCTCTCTCTCTCTCTCTCTCTCTCTCTCTATATATATATATATATATATATATATATATATATATATATATATATATATATATATCTTACATTATTTTATTATAGTTTCTGAGAGTTCTACCATCTGCCATTTTATGTTTTGAAACACATGCTACATTGTATGTAAACGGTGTGAATTGAAGTTATGAAATGTTCTCAGATTGTATGCGCATATGTAAAAATGTTTCCGGTAGGTTTGCGATATCCTCTGATCACATGTATCAATCCAGTCCAAGGATGCTGCAATGATGCCTTGTTCACATCTGGTACTCTAGAGCGAGGCTGCTGACATGTCCTCCTGATTTTTCGGCGAGGGTCCTAGGCTATCCCCCTCTTTTCTGCCGTATTTGCTTGAGACAATTCTTGGAATTGAATAACCCTTAACCGATTAATATGCCATGAAACAGACAACCCAAACTACTTCCCTGCAGAATACAGCATAGTCGTCTCCAAATCCAATGTCAACAAATACTTGTGTTACACCGACCCTTAAGTAATCAAACGAAAAGCGAAACAAACTGATTGTTCCTCATCTTTCAACTAAGAATCTTTCCATCTCATTAACCCTTATCCTCGAGTGGCTCTTCGCCTTGATAAGTAGTGACTCTTCAGTAAACAAAAGAAAAAAGAAAACAAAGACTGCGGTTAAATGCGAAATTTTCTATGGACAGAGCTTCTTCACAAGGACTTCTTGTCTGTTGAACACATAACTGCGGGACTGCTTCCTTGCAGATTACAACTAGTGTTGAGACGATTAATCGGAATCGGAATCGGGAATTGGAAAAATCAGAACTTTTTTAAGTATCGGAATCGGTATCAGAATTGGAAAAATTTGTGCCTATTTTCCGATGCCAAAAACAATTCTTTTAATTGTTTTTCTTTTGTTTGTTTTTATTTAAAACCAAAATTTCCATTGCTGGTATTAATGATAAATATTTATTGATTTTAAACTACCAGTAAAACTAAAATCTATAGATCCCCCCTCCCCCCCCCCCCCCACACACACAAGTGTATTTTTACGTTTGCAAAACTACATGCACATATTACATGCGTTTTTAAGGTAATCCGAAAGTCCGAAAATTAAAAAAAACAATTCTATAGCTAAATATTTAGAGATATAAAAAGAATCAAAATCTGAATCGGTAATTTTATCAGAATCGAGAATTTACAATGGAATCAGTGATTGTATCGGAATTGGGAAAAATATTTGAATCGTCCCATCACTAATTACAACATAGTCGTCTCCAACTCCAATGTGAACACATACTTGTGATAAACCGCCCGTTCGGTAATCAAACTTAGTTCATTCCACTGATTGTTCCTCCTCTTTCGACTGAGAATCTTTCCAACTTACTAACCTCTTATCCTTGAGTGGCTCTTGGCTTTTGTTAATCGTGAGCCTGCAGCAAAAATAAAATCAGTTTTTCACGTTGCAGACAACACAGTCACAAAACCTGTAAATGCCTCATCTAAAAGAATTTCGCCCCCAAATTCAGTTCTTGTGAAATGTTCGAATGAATGACACACCATTTGGTTCAACAGCTTGATACAGTCAGCTTGGCTTACTATTTTTAAATTCTAAATGGATTTTATTTTTGGAACTAAATCCATAGATATGTGAGATCTGAAATCCTGCATGGACGCTATTTTTCTAAAAGTTGACAATTGAACGACGTGGGAAATGAGATAAGATTCTTGTTGAATTGAAAGGAAGAAGGCGTTGATTCAGTTTTAGCCATCGTCCTGAAAGTACAAGATTAAAAGATATGTAAAGGAGAGGATCTAACATGATAAACTGACGACAACAACAACAACAACAACAACAACAACTACTACTACTACTACTACTACTACTACTACTACTACTACTACTACTACTACTACTACTATAACAACAACAACATTTATCAACATTCCCTTCTCTTCTTTTATTGTTTTGACATCAACTAAACTGGTCAGCTCTTTCCTCCAGAATGTGAGTGACTTCCATACACTCCAGAACATTTCTTTTTGGAATACTTGTTGAGTTAAAAGACTTGGAGGAGTGTTACGGGAAGTAAAGGTCTGAGAGTGAATGTTACCAAGACCAAAGCGATTATCAGTGGTTGTAGTGTTGGAAATACCCTAGAAAGAGAAAAGTTCCCCTGCTCAGTTTGTAAAAAGGGAGTTGGATGCAACTCAATTTTTTGTGGTACTTGTAAACATTGGGTACACAAGAAGTGCAGTGGAATTACAGCTAGGTTGAGAGATGATGACCAGTTTGTGTGCAAAAAGTGTAAGACGGATGTGAACTTAGATGTGCAGAAAGTATATGTAGATGGTGAAGTTATTGAGGTTGTTCAGAAGTTTTATTACCTTGGTGATACCATTAGAGCAAAGGGAGGGGAAGGTGCTTGTGTGATTGCAAGAGTTACGAGTGGATGGAGTAAGTTCAGAGAATTTCTGTTATTACTAACTAGCAGAGCGTTACAACTGTCCACCAAGGGGAGAGGCTATCAGACATGTATGCGAAGTGTGATGATGGATGAGAGTTTTGAGTTTGTAGATGCAGAACAGTTGAGGTAGCAGGGTCAATTGGTAGGTGAAGGCCATGGAAAACATTGGAGGAAGTGATAAAAATGGACTTAAGAGAAAGAGGGATAAATAAAGACCTGGACAGAGATAGGTTAGTTTAGTTTGGAAGTCAATTTCTAAAATCTGTTCAACACATGCCAACATGTAAGACAGACTTTAAATCGATGATGATGATGATGATGATGATGATGATGATGATGCACCAAATTTGGCATGAAAAATCCCATTAGATGCTGAATGTAATAAAGTGAAGAGTATTGATTATGATGCTTAAATCCCAACGATTCACTGCTGAAGCTTGATTAAAAGTTTCCTTTTGGATTGCGTTTTCGCTCTTTGACTTTTTCATTATAATTATTTTCATTGTTCGTCTTCTTGTCTCATGCTTGACGTTAGACGTTTCGTGAATGACTTTCAACTTTTCCTGCCTGTTGCTATTTCACTTGTGCAGTCCGCCAGGATCAGGTCTTTATTAACTGATCCCCTCCATGTCTTCAGCGGACTACTACATGGCTTTGGATCATCAACGTCAATGTGTGACACACTTTTGAGCGTTTCAGATGACTGACGGCGGGCGTACCAGTTGAGACGTCGTTATGCCACATACTTTCTCATGGAGGCCTGTAGAGTGAGACGACCAATTTTTTCCATCCGATGCGCTGCAGCCAGGATAGTGTCGTTCTGATGTTTCGTCGTTGACCATATTTTGCAGCCATACAAGAGTACAGGCTACGAAATATGAGTATTTATTTACCTCCTCTCCAGGAGGTTAGGCACAAGGCCAGTTTTATCTTACTCCCACAAGTAAGATGTGACCCAAGGTCGGGTCGGGAAAGTGGGACTTGAAAAGCCAGCGCCCGAGAAGGTGAGCACTCTGGCCATTAAAAATTGCCTGGGCAGCCCCATCGGCATTCCCCGGTAAGGGCGCCTCAGGCAGTAAGCAATAAACTTACTCCTCCCCAAAGAGGGGAGGCAAAGCCTGGGAAGGTGTCCCTCCTAGAACTGCACAGGACAGACCCATAGACCGGCGTTAATCAAACCCCGAAGGCCAAGACAATGCCAGTCTATGGGGTGCAGTATCCATCGGAACAGATACTACACTTTGATCTTGGCCAAAAGGCTGCGAAATATGAGTAGATAAAATCTCTGGATAGATTATCTTAATGTGGAACGTGAGTAAATAAAATTTCATGTAATCTTACTACGAGGCCTCATTGTTAGCGGAATACTAACTTATGGTCGAACACAACGAAAGAACAAGAGAGAGTGTCTGTGTGTTCTAATCGTATGAGACCACTCGGTACCTACTATCTAGTTTTGCTATATATTCATACATTGGCCGAGATAGCATGATATACCATTCAAATTTTCTTGTATCATAGAAGATACTACTACTTTTATAACTAATACTGATAATACCGAAAACAATTGATATTTTTCTGTCTTCACGAGAGAACCCCCCCCCCCCCGGGGTTAATACTAGCAAAATGCAAAAAAGTCTTAGTCTTAAAAATAAATAAATAAATGATTTTATTCTATTTTAAAATTGCATCATTGTTTTGGTTTTTCAATTTCTAATATAAAATATTCATACACATGGATGATGCTTCATAAGATGTGAACAATTTCTTTATTCAAATATGCACCAACCACGCATAAACACAACACCTGGACTTGACTTCACTTTGTAACTATCGTCTTTAACAGCTTAACGTACATTCTTCTGTCTCCACGGGAGGTAAATCCGCCTCCCCCCCCTCTGGGGTTAATACCAGCAAAATGAAAAAAGAAAAGAAAAAGAAATCTTGCTTTGAGAAGGATATATATATCGAAAGTCTTAGCCTAAAAAATTAAATAATTGATTTAATTAATTTCAAAATGGCATCATTGTTTTAGTTTTTCAATTTCAAATATAAATATTAATAGATATTTATACTTTCCGAAACTACTCATTGAATCCCAACAAATTTAGCATAAAAAACCCTAGGATACTGAGTGTATCGTAGGGGATTACAGCTATGCTACTACTACTACTACTACTACTACTACTACTACTACTACTACTACTACTACTACTATTGGGTCAGGAGGTTGACAACACAGCAATTGGATCTGCATTTGGTTAAATAAGATCTAGTTTAATGTTAAACTTGTCGTTGTCTCTTTTTTAGAGACACCAGTCTTCAGAGATATTAGTCCCGAGAAGAAGATCGTTTTGTGGAAGCACGCACCGATAAGCGATTAAAACAAATACGAAGCACAGTTATATATGCAACCTTTGTTTACAGAGCTATATCGGTCATTGAAATAGGGTAAAATCTGACATGAAACGTTGATATCATCGATAGTTTGCTGTGAATCTTTGGACGGATGCATGAACCCATTCTCATGACAACAGTAGGACTGTTTTTGACTGCTGACATATTGACGCAGTCACTATACTACATTGATTTTTGTGACCTTGCAATTGGTGAGATAGGATCTGCAGGTTAACAATGCAGCAATTGCAGCTACATTTAGTTAAATGCAATCTAGTTTAATATTAAAATATTAGAATATCCATTGTTTCCCTTTTAGAGACACCAGTCTTCAGAGATACCAGTCATGAGGAAATGAACAACATTAATCGTTATCATTGAGCGTCTGCTGAGAATTTTTGGACTCATGCACAAACCTATTATCATGGCGACAGTAGTACTTTTTTAACTGCTGATATATTAACGTGGCCACTATACTAGGAAAGTGCAAGTAAAGTTGGCTCCCTCTACCGTGCTAGAAAACGTCTCACATCTGCCAGTATCCTATATCTCCACAAAGCCACCATTCGCTCATGCATGGAGTACTGTTGCCACATCTGGGCTGGTGCACCAGTCACTAATATCTTCCTCTTAGGCAGAGTTAAAAAAGAGTCTCTAATCTAATAGGTCCCACACTGTCTATCAACCTCCAGCCCCTGTCCTATCGCCACAATGTTGCATCTCTGCTTGCTTTACAAGTACTTCAATGCAATGTGCTCTGATGAATTTGCTGCTCTGGTGCATCTTCGACGTAAATACCCCTGGCACAACCCGACTAACAGCTAAAGGCCTTCTACTCTAATACCTTCTTTCCTCCAACTGCTACCCTTTGGAATCCCCTGCTCCCTTTTTCCCTGGCTGTTCCAATATTCAGAAATTTAAATGTAATGTTGCACAACTCCCCACTTAGTATGCCCCTATCAATATGGCTCCAAATTTACAGTACCCCCTTATGTCTCAGTGGCAATGTGCCTTGTTTGTGGTGAATAAAAGTTTAAAAAAAATACTGATGTTAATATGGGAAGTAAGTGACACTGATCCATGACAGTCCTTTCTGAAAATGGTGGGTTTATACCCAAAAATGTAATATCAATAAGTTCAATAAACCAAACTTCCTTAGGAAAGAATTAATCAATTGCAGACTGTTTACCCAAGAAATATTCACATATAAAAGAAATTCATCAAAATCTGTTCAACATTTAAAAATATTATAAACCTCAAACATAAAATCCTTTTACCAATATAAATGGAGTCGGCATTAAATAACCCAAAACAGTTGATATGCCGTAAAACAAAACAAAACAGACAGAAGAGCAGCTAACCATTCTTTATTACCATTATTTTTGTTTTATGCTTATTCCACTTAGAATCTATTTATACGAGCTTATCTTCAC
Organism: Sepiola atlantica; assembly: GCA_963556195.1. Taxonomy (NCBI): domain Eukaryota; kingdom Metazoa; phylum Mollusca; class Cephalopoda; order Sepiida; family Sepiolidae; genus Sepiola; species Sepiola atlantica. The sequence continues at coordinate 74,468,116 of OY744524.1, read as the reverse complement.
ATTAAAAGTAAGACTAATTCCGATAATAATTTGTAATAAAAAGAATCGTCAAATGAAAGGAAAACAAAGTCCTTCTATAAACAACAACGATATGTATTTATTTATGCACCACATCGTTGGGTGTAGGTTGTCGAAAGTTAAAACAGTGTCACAGTGACGGAAGTAATAAGATAAGAAAGTTTGGTTGCCAAAAGTCTTTGAGCAGTATATCTTCCAGTGAAGATAGCCGGTGCAAGTTCTCCAGTGCAGAAGAGAAGATCTTGTTCTTCGTTGGTGCCTGGAATCTCTCTGTAACTTCTGCGTAAATCCCAAAGGGTCTGGCTGTAGTCCGTCAAAGGTTCAGTTGAAATTAATACGCTCTGGAAACTGGTTGGTCACCGTGTGACCAAACCATCTCACAGGGGCTGCTCTCCGTGAGAGAGAAAAATGTTTAAAATATTATTTTTAATGGAAATCGCTCCAGAGAAGTCATGAAGCCACTTGATGTAAGGAACTAACAAGAAGGGAAGGTGATTATCGCAAAGACAGGAGATGCCGATTGACCTTAGTCTTGAAAAGACCAAGGCTATAGGTAGGGGGAAAACAGTCAGCAGGAAGAGAGTTCCACAAGCCTGCAGTTCTTGGAAAGAAGCTACTGGAATAGGAAGAGAAACAGCAATTTGATGGAGACCACTAGACCAACGAGTCAAACGAGCTGGAACAAAGGAAGCAGGAAATAGATCATACAATTTCGAAGAACACGCGCCATAATAGTACTTGTAGAAAAGACTGAGACTAGCAACATCACGTCTATGAGGGAGAGGGTGCAGAGAAGAAGAAAGGGTGTGACCAATCAAATTACAAATATGTTTCTGCACCTTATCAAGAACCCTCAAATGGGACAGAGATTCACGAGCCCAAATATGACAACAGTACTCTTAATGTAACAGTTAATGTTCATGGCTGCTATATATTTATCGCATTCACTAGAAACGAACTTATTCTCATGGCGATAGTAGACCTTTTTTAACTGCTGATATATTAACCAGTAAATGCTTTTTGTTGCAAATATTACACATTCCAGCAAAATGCCTATTTAATATAATATTCAACGAAAATGTGTCAAACTGCAACTTGTTTCACATCTGCAACGGACCTGTTGGTAAGTGTGAATAGGTATTAGTATGATGTTGCATCAGCACACCCGCTAAATAGGTAATCAGTATCTTCGATGCCATGGGCGAGTGTCATTGGTGTGTCATCTGCCTAATTCAAGAGCCTACACTTTTAAATCTGGTCATTATAATGATAAGTAAACATTATTGTTTGATTCTCTAGTGTATTATGATTATTTAGATGCATGTATTGTAGTGTTTTGTTATACATGTACAATTTGATGCCATTTGTTGCACATTTGCAACATCATTTATTTTTGTTCAATAAGTATACATTTTTTTTCTTACAAAAAATCACTTATACAACTTTATATTACTCCTATGAAACGTTTTTCACTTGATAAAACTTTTTCAAACCAATAAAAAAAAAAAAAAAGCATTTAAGGGTTAACACGGCACTTTACTATACTTAATACGAAAACAGGGAAGTAGATGACACTCATCCATGGCGGAAAAGCTAATCCATATGTAATTGATCCTCTCATGTTTTATTGTTTTTACTCTCGTTTTATGTTTATTCTACTTAGAATGTATTTACCGCATCCAATAGAAACGATGTACATATGTTCTATATCTTCGTGTATGCATCGTGCTAATGGCTTCGTTGTGTTGTAGGAAGTAAAAAAAAAATACTTTAAACTTTCCCACTATGACTTTTGTCCTTTCCTGTATGACTCGTAAACAAAAGCCGGAATTCATTTGATGGGTTTTAGTTTGTTATCCTCCCCCCCCGAAGAAAAATGGAGAAATGAAATGAAAACCTTTCTTTTTTTTATTCGTTTTTTTTTTTTTTTTTTAAGTATTTAACATTTTTTGGTTCCCAGAAAACAAATGAAGCAAGATTCAATTTCGAACTACCTCATTATCGTTCTTCACGTCCACAGATACGTGCACGTGCTCACGCCTACAAACCCAGATACACACGCACACACGCACACCCATACACACTCGGAGAATTTGAATTACCCACTGGAGAGTTTGAATTACCTACTAGACACTATCCTCGAGTGTCTTCGGTCTCTCTGTACAAGGGTTTGTCAAGACAACCTGATATGACGATACTTCACCCTTACAAGTAAACCCTGACCAAATATTCAAAATAACATAGTATTCGAAGCACAAATAAGATCCCCTCGACACGGCTATACACTGGCTCATCATACGAAGAATGGTGCATCTTCTCTTAGTGATATTATCTCAAGTAACAGCACTCAGGTGGATACTCCACCAGACGATGAATTCGGTAAGACCAAGAGACCACAAGAAATATATACTATACCATAGTTAACTGGAGCACTTTAATGGAATATTCGAATATCTATGTATCTCATATAGAGATCAAGTGTTAGCCATAGGAAGGGGCCCCTTGATTTCTGAGAACTTTGACTGAAGTAAAATGAAACAAAAGAGAGATACCCACAAAATCAGATACACTTGGATCGTCATGATTGTCGCTGTGGTGAGTCTCTCGTGGGTGAGGATGGCTACTGCATCCTAGCACAGGCTCGTTCTTTCGCCTGCGTCTCTTCTCGAGGGCAGCCAAAGGACTCTCTTCAAAAGTCCCTCTTCAAGTGGCTCTGTTCTTGGCATGCGACTTCCACAAGTTGGAGTCGACACCACACTACTTGAAGTTGGCCTTTAGGAGATCATTGTAACGTGTTTTCTGGCCACCCTGACTGAGGTTTCCTTTCTAAGTTGGCCATAGAAAATCTGCTTTGGCAGGCAGGAGTCTGGCATCCTGATAACGTGGCCACTCCATCTCAGTTGACTTTTGATGATGAACGCTTCAACGCTAGTGGCCTTGGCCTCGTGGAGGACGATGGTGTTGCTGCGCTAGTTCCACCAGTGGATGCGCAAAATGATCTGAAGGCAATGCTAATGGACTTCTCCAGAGCCATTAGGTCGTGACGATATGTCGTCCAGGTCTCTGAGGTATAGAGAAGTGTCAGGAGCATAACAGCTTTGCATCTTAGTGCTCGTCCGAATGTCCTCATCCTGGAAGACACTTTGATACATATGCACAAATGGATACAAATACACACACGCACACGGATATGCATACATGTACACACCTACATATACAGATATGTGGACATACATGAATACAACTAGAGATACACACAGACAAATACAGACACACTCATAGATACACGTACATCCACAGACTTGTATGTACATACATACATACATACATACATACATACATACATACATGCATACACATATAAATACACACACATACGCATACATACACATATATGTATATACAGACAAACACACACAGGCAGATACAAACATTCGTACTAATGCTCAAATGCAAAAACAGACACACACGAATGCATATAGACACACTGACTGACCCGCAGACAGACGCATACATAGCTATACGTACATCAACACACTTGCATACACAGACAGGCACACATGCACATATAAACACACGCGAATACACATATATGCGCATACAAGTAATCATAGACAAACACACATACAGATACACACATTCATACTAACACTTAAATGCAAAGACAAACACACACAAATACATATAGAATCAGAGAGACTTATACACATTGATACACACACTTGTATATACAGACAGATACTCCCAAATATACATACATAAAGTCACGTGCATATAAAAGCACAATACGTACACATACAGATACACACTGAATACACATACATACTCCTAAATACACATACATATACTCACATGGATATGCAACTCCATACACACAAAAGAAAATGCTAAGCAGTTTCTAATTTCACTTTTAGTGGAAATAATTAAAAACCAGCTGTATCTATGGACATTTCACAGAGCTAAGACAACTTAGTAGGACACGTGGGTAGGTCATTAAAATGGTATTAATATATTCTAAACTAGCTGGGCTACCTGGCGTTGCCTGGGATTGCAATTTCTTTGAAACACGTAGATTACAGAACAAAATGAACATTAAACTGAACAATATGCTTAATGTTATTCTCACAACGTTTCGGCCGATGTAACCCTCAACCTTCTTCAGGTGTGTTTTATCGAACTCGGGTATCTTTATGTCGAACTTGGGAATCTGTGCAGAATTTCGAACGGAACCCCTCATTTAATCTTCGGGGATAGCTTGCCCTCGTTCCGTCAACTATGGCCGCATAGAATTCTTAAGTAATTCGTAATTCTATTCTTAGTATCGCCCATAGTGAGGATTGAACTGAAGCTTCTGGACAAAGGTTCGGTAGAAATTAATATGCCCTTGAGACTGGTTGGCTATCGTGTGAACCAACCACCTCACAAGGGCTGCTCTCCGCAAGAGGAAAAAATGTTAATGTTCATGACTGCTACATACTTACCGCATTCACTAAAGACGAACTTATTGTCATAACGGCAGTAGAACCTTTTTTAACTGCTGATATATTAACACGGCCACTATACTATACTGATTTTAATACAAAAACTGGGAAGTAGATGATGGCGGAAGAGCTAATCCATATGTAATTGATCCTCTCATGGTTTATTGTCTTTATTTTTGTTTTATGCTAATTCTACTTAGAATGTCAAGGAGACTGTCACTTAGAACTGATTATTACTTGCCACTTGTGAGAATAACATCCAAAATGAGAACAGCAGTACGAATAACCCAAATAATACAAATTATCAAACTATCATCTAAAAAATTCCGAAACATTACAACGCATGGTTTTTGCAAATGACCACCTACGTTCTAATCACGCTCCATATTGATTAACTTCAGTGATCCAATGCAAACTAATGTTTCAACATGATATAGTCATAAGATATATATATATATATATATATATATATATATATATATATATATATATATATATATATATATATTTATTTAGATACTGTATATTACATATTTCAGCAATGTACCGCGGTTTCATCCAAAAGGGCAGATTTAGACATCTTTAGTAATCTGCCCTTTTGGATGAAACCGCGGTACATTGCTGAAATATGTAATATACAGTATCTAAATAAATTATATTAGCTCTCTTATATGATCGAGCACTTTAATTGATTTCTTTTCATATACAACCTGAAACACTATATATATATATATATATAGAAAGAGAGAGATATATTCACATGCATACATACACAACCGTGTACACACATACATTGAACACAACATGTTACAACCATCCAGTGACCGACAACAAAGAAAACTGGCATCCTCAAACCGTTGAAAGTGGTGAGAAATTTTAACGCAGAACAGCAAACAATTTTGGGAATACTCATAATCATGTGTTTCTTTTTTTTTTGGGGGGGGGGGGGGGGGGAGGGGTTCAGTTTATAGGAATTCAGGCAGTTTCAGTTCCCTTGAGCTCGCATGATGTTCTTAATATACAAAGGGGTGAAATCAAAACATAATCTGCTTGATATTGTGGTATTCTTGTGCATGTGAAGAAAAAAAAAATCCAGTTTGACAATTTATTTTATCAATTTAATTTAATCGGAAATTATTATTATTATTATTTGTACTCACTAGGAGTTCTCACACAGATCATCGTCAGTGATTGCTCACCGACAACAACCAGTGGTATTTCCTGGAGTCTGAGTGACAACAATTCTCCCCAGACTTCTAGTATTCTTCACCTCTTTTCGATAACGATGCGGTATCGCAACAGCCTCTTACCATTGATTTCTCGCTGGTAAGGACAATTGGTCTTCTCTGGGATTTGGGTGGCAATAAGCCTCCCCAAGGTCTCAGCATTCTCTGCACTTTTCCAGTGGAGGTCTGGTTTGTGCTGTTCCTCCTCGGTCTTCTCATCCTCCTCGACCCTCTACAAATATGTTGTCTGGTGTCAGCCTAGGCCGGCACCAGTTAAAAAAATAAATAAATAAAATAATATTTCTTTAAATAAAAGAAAAAAGAAGTTGTTTATTATTATTATTATTATTATTATTATTATTATTATTATTATTATTATTATTATTATTATTATTATTGTTATTGTTATTGTTATTGTTGTTGTTGTTGTTGTTGTTGTTGTTGTTGTTGTTGCTGCTGCTGCTGCTGCTGCTGCTGCTGCTGCTGCTGCTGCTGCTGCTGCTGTTGCTGTTTACTTACTAATAATTATCACACAAGTAATTATCAGTGATTACTCATTGACAATCACCAGTGGAGTTCTCTGGAATCTGAGTGACAACATGTCTCCCTAGATTTATAACACTCTCCGCCTCTTTTAACAACAGTTGCAAATCATTTTGCTTTATCGCAACAGCCGCTTACTATTGATTTCTCGCTGGCAACGACCGTTGGTCTTCTCTGGAATTTCATTAAGCCTCCCCAAAGGGCCCAGTACTTTCCGCATCTTCCAGTCGAGGTCTGGTTGATGTTCCCCCTCCTCGGCTTTCCATCCTCCTTAACCCTTCACAACCATTTTATGTAATAATACCAGTCGAGGCTGGTGCCACCATATGCATGTGTTTCGTTTTTTTAGGGGGGGGGGAGTTACAATTTATAAGAATTCAGGCAGTTTTAGTTCCCTTGGGCTCGTGTGATATTCTTTCTATGTTTCTGTTTTATTTCTGTTTCAACTTAAGTGTGGCTGATTAGCATTTGTAGTTTATATGAGTTGGTTTCCGATTTCAAAGATTTTTCTTAAGATTTCGGCTGTTTTAATCATTACCGCCCGTTGTATGATCTTATTCTTCCCTTTGATTTCAATTTCTCCTAGTTTTATTCCAGGTTTTTGGGATTGTTCCGAGTGCTCCTACAACTATTTATTTTCGGTTCTCTGGCGAGATCCATATATTTGCTTCGTTTTTTTTTTCTGTCTCCTTGATCTTCAGCTTGTGAACTGCTGGAACGGCGAAATCTACGATTTGGCAGTTTTTTCTTCTCCTTCTTGTTAACTACTATGACATCCGATCTCCTTGCTTGGATGAGTTATAAAGTAATATTTCTGTTGTTCTGTTGTGAAGTCATTGTGACGATATCAAACCGGATGTAACATTGAAGAAAAAAAAAAATAGAAAAAGAAAAAGCTCGTAGATGGGGCAACTCCCTGTCGATGCTTAAATAAACAAACCAGTACTATTTTGCTTTTCTTTTTATTAAAATACATAAAAGAAGAAAAAAATCCAATAAACGCCGAACTCGGAGCGGAAGTTGAATTTGATATTTGTGACAGTTTATTTTGCTAAGTCATGGTTTATGTAAATAAAAGTTTTTTTTTTTAAGAAAGAGTGAAATTTGATGTTGTCGTTCTTTGACGCGGACTGATGACCTGGGTGTGCCGGGTTCGAATCCAGTTCGTTCCACAGAAACACTTTCATCAAAACCCACACCTGACCTAGAAAGGAGGTAAATAAAATATTATTTTATATATATTTTCCTTTGTTTATTTAGTCAAATGCGAGGGATAAGCAAATACAGAAAAAATTGTTTAAAACAGTAAAAATCGACCTTCTTACGTAAATGGAAATTTTGTCCGTCTGCCCATCCTTCAGTTACAATTTTTCCGTCAGTCACATTTTTTTTAAAACGTAATAAATAGATTGCGGAATTTGTCTCATTTCGAAATATCAGAGATCTTTACTACTTTTAGGAATGGAGAATATTGCATTAATAGTAAATAATAAATTCCCAATAGATAAAGCGGATGCCATGATCGGAAATCGAAACCGAAGCCTTGACGCCATCAGTCTGAGATTCTGCCAACTGAGTTATTTTGGACTTTCTATAAATAGAGCTTAAAACATTACTATAACAAAATAATTATAGCGTTAGCGTGAAGTCATAGATTTATGATTTACGTCATGTTTTAAAACATGAATTCAAACATAAGCGATAAAAAAAATCAATGGGTAAACATCGACAGCGTTTTAAAATAGGTTAATAGTTCAAAACAATTTAATTTGCTTTAACTACATATTGGTGTTAAAAACAATTTAATATATAATATATACTAAAATTTGGGACCGTAGAATCCATAATTCTAATGTATTAAAAATGACCAATGAATTACCCCGATAGCGGAAAATGTATTTACATTATATGTAATGAAAAGAAAAACATTTAGGATGAGTATCTGGTCGGGCCAAGTAAAAAACAAAACAAATCAAGATAGCAACTGTTTATTAGGTTCGCAGAAAAGGGAAAACTATTTCTATTAAAATGGTGGCCACGTTGATGATTACAGATGAAATAAGTATTTCATCATATCGCTAAAAGTATTATATGAGTTATATAATAATAATAATAATAATAATAATAATAATAATAATAATAATAATAATAATAATAATAATAATTATTATTATTATTATTATTACGGATGGAAAAAAAGAAATGTATTTTATTGAGTACTAAACGTTGATGTAGAATATCTCATTTTCAAAAAAGTAGTAATTCAAATATGTATAAATAGTTTAAAGGAAATAATAATTGAAAATTAAATAAGTATCTGAAATGCAGAGTTTGGTTTATCGTGTGTTTTAATTTTTAGCAATTTGAAAGAAATGTTTATATTAATGAAGCGATACTAAAGACTTAACCAATTAATTAGGGCATCATTTTAAATTCTAACAAACGGTGAGATTTCATTGGATAATCATATCTGTTGATTATCCAATGAAATTTAACGGTGAATCTCAAGAAATGTCTGTTATTGATATAATTATTGAGCCGGATAGAATATGTAATGGATCAAATCGATTGGAATTTTTTTGTTGTAAAAACACATACTGATAATTTCCGCAATTGACTAGCTACTTTTTTCTCCTCTTTACTTTTCACTTGTTTCTTCTGTACTTAAGTCGTTTGCTTTAAACTAAGTCCGTACTGAAGCAGTATGCCCCTGCAAAATATATAAAAAAACATTATTTGACATTGACGTGTTAAATCAGCATTTTCGATCAGTGAAAATGATTTCTGCTTGTTTTGAAACAATAGCGTTAACGAGCCTATGCGAAATTAAAGAAAAAAAACAAACTAATGAAAACAGCGAACTCAACAACCCAAAATCAGAGTTTTTCTGTGACACAAACGGCCTGCCTTGACTCTCAATGGAGAATGAAAGTTTAGAAAATAAAAAGATATGACTTTCGGAGGAATTGACATTTCAGAAGAGGGAAATGTTGTGGAGTGATAGCACCTCTCACTATCAGAATAAACTTAGTCCGGGAAGAACTATAAATAGTGTGCATTGTTATTTGTTATTGGGAAAGAGAAGTAAAAAAAATATATAGTTGATTTCCAATATTGTGTTCCAGTGTTTTGCTATTGATAGTCGAACAACAATACAACACATTGGGACACAAGAAATCAGGTGGAAGGAAAGCAAAAATAAAATTCTCATGCTTACCGATACATCAGTGAAGGAATATTCCCTCTCAAGTGACATGAGAGCAAGAGTCACTAAGAATGAAAAAACAAAAAACAAAAACAAACAAACAAACAATAAAGACAAAAACTAAGGAAGTAAGAACGGTGAGAGGTGCTATCACTCCACAAGATTTCCCTCTTCTGAAATATACACCGTGCGTCTCTCATTTTAGTTTTCAATATATGAATCTTCGGGCCAAGCCATAATCTTTCAATTGCTTGTGTATATACTCCGGTGTTTGGATCGACGAAATTATACTGATGATTTACAGAAAAAATACGAAAATTGAGTTGGTTTAAATCAGTGTAAGCTCCGCTCATCGGAATAGATTACTGAGCCTTCAGCGACTACTCATTTAATTATGGTCTAGAATGTTGCATGATTTCTTCTTTGAACGTTAAGGGTTAGGGGTTAGGGTTAGGGTTAGGGTTAGAGAGTAGAGGTTAGAGGTAAGAGTTAGGGTTAGAGTTATGGGTTATGGTTGTGGGTTAGGGTTAGTATTAGCGGTTAGAGTTAAGGGTTAGTGTTAGAAGGTTAGGGTTAGGGGTTAGGTTTATGGTTAGATGAGAAGGTTAGAGGTTAAGGTTACGGGATAAGGGGTAGGGGATAAGGGTTAAGCTTAAGGTTAGGGTTTAGGGTTGTGGTCAGGGGTACGGATTATGAGTAGGGTTAGGACTTAGGTTAGTGTTAGGGGTTAAGGTTTGAGGTAGGATTATGGTTAGGATTAGTATTAGTGTGAGGCTTAAGAAGTTAGCTGTTAGTGTTATAGTTATAGTTTTGGTTTAGGATTAGAGTTTGTATTAGGGGTTAGAGTAAAGTTTCAGGGTAAGGGGTTAAAGTTAGGGTTAGGATTATGGTAGGGGTTAAGGTATAGGAGTTAGGGTCAGTGTATGGTGTTAGGTTAGAGTTAGGTAAGAGGTTAGTATTAGTATAAGAGGTCAGAGTTCGGGTTGGGGGTTCGGGTTATGGTCAGGGATAGGGTTGGGGTTAGTGTTATGGGTTAGAGTAAGGGTTAGGGGTAAGGGTTAGGAGTTAAGATTAAGGATAAGGTTAGGGTTAGGGGTTGTAATTAAGGTTAGGGTTAGGGGCTATTGTTAGTGTTAGAGGTTATAGTTAGGGTCAGTGTTTGGGTTAGGGGTTAGTGTTAGGGGTAAAGGTAAGGGGTAGGAGTAAGGATTATGGATGAGGTTAGGGTTAGGGTTATGGTTAGGCCTAGGATTAAGGTTAGGGTTAGTGGTTAGAGTTAGGGGTTAGAGTTAAAGTTAGGGGTTAGGGATTCGGGTCAGGTTAGGGTTAGTGGCTAGGGTTAAGGTTAAGGTTAGAGCTAAGGTCAGTGTTAGGGTTAGAGGTTGGTGTTAGCGGTTAGGGTTTACGGATAGGGTCAGGATTCATTGTTAGGGATGGGTTACGGTAACGTTTATGGTTAGGGTTAGGGTCTTGTGTTAGGTTTATGGTTTGTAGTTCGAGTAAGGGGTTAGGGTTAGAGGTAAGAGGTTTGTGTTAAAGTTAGGAATTATAGTTAGCGTTAGGGGTTAAGGTTAGTTAGATGATAGAGTTAGAGTCAGTATTAGTGTTAGGGGTAGGCTTAGGGATTAGGGTAAAGGTTCGGGGTTGGAATAAGGCTTAGGAGTTAAGGTAAGCGTTAGCATTAGGATTTAGGATTAGGGTTAGAGTTAGGGATAGGGTTAGTGATTAGAGGTTAGGGTTATATGTTATAGGTCGCGGTTAGGGTTAGGCTGATATGTTTATTTAAGTTTTTTTACAATAAAGGTCACCGCTTATCAAGGCTCAAAGGCCACTCGAGGATAAGGGTTAAAGAGTTTTACTGGTGGACGGTGAGACACAATGGTTGTAGCAGGGCAGAAATTGAATATTTATGGGACGGTTCAACAAGAACTTGTTTACATTGGACTTGAAAACGATAATATTTTAGTTTTGTGTTCTACAGATGGGTAGATTTAGGAAAGAAACTCTGCTTTTTTAATGTTATTTAAAGGGGTAGTTTTATGGTTCCATTTCGAAAATAATTAGGAGAAGTGTTTCCGTTGCTGTTGTTCTGTATTTATTGCAATATGATGTGTAGATTGAATAACAACGGGTAGATATCATAGCAAAGTAGATTCATGTTACGCAGATAACAAGCAAAAGCGGTACCGGAAGAGAGATGCAGCTTTACAGACCGACGAAAATCTGGGAGCATGAATCTTCACCCATAACGGCAAACAGAAAAATGACCTTGTTCTATGACAAAGACATACAGACGGGCGCATATATAAAAGACAAGGCCATCAACACATACATTGTCATATGGAATAAACATGAAAAGGGCCTCTCTTATTGTTGATGTAACCGTCTCAAATGACTATTGCCTATATAGAGCCGAATGCGAAAAGATAACTAAATATCAGGACCTCAAGAATGACTTAAAAACAAACATGGTCTGTGAAAGCAATAAAAATTATACCGGTTGTGGTAAGGGCAACTTGCTTGATCAAAAACAAATCTTAAAAAATACTTAGACACAATCCCTGGAAGACCAAGCTGTAGCGAAATACAGATAGCATTCCTAAAAGGGACGGAGTCTAACCTTAAAAGAGCCCTCGGATATAAATTTACATCATAACGAAATCAAGTGTTAGTGTTGAATAATGTAAATGAGTGCGATCACAATCGACCTTACTGATAATGATTCACTCGTCTTGTTAATAACACAGAAGGGGACAGGAAACGGGGTGATCAGGGAAGGTTGAGGTCATGACCGGTCAAAGATTGATAAAGTCAACGATAGAATGAGTCGCTGTAAAACTCCAAAATCAACAAAGTGAGGTCAGACGGGACCAAGGCCCAGAACAAATGTTAAGAGGGGCACCCAGATGTGACGTCATGTGGGACGAAAACGAGTAGAAACGATTAGATTTGTGAAAGAGCGTCTTGGGAGTTTGAAGCAAACGGTCACTGACAAATTGTCTTAACAACGACAAAACAGTTTAGAATTGCACGCGGCGATGGGCGCTGATGTGTCTGTCTATCCATCTCTCTATCTGTCTGCATATCTGTCGATCTATCTAGCTAAAAGTTACTTAGGTCAAATATAACTGTCTCTTTCCTACATAAAGAAGTGTAAATTGTACTTGTGATTACTTAATATTTTTATCTCAATAAACCTCCATTTTCAGAATCTGTCTTATCTTAATTCTTCTTTCTATAACTCAACGAAACAACTAGCCACATACTACACGGAAAAGAAACTGAAAACAACAAGATACGTAGCAGCGACGTAAAAAGGACGACACGAAAATGAGGTAACAAGTGACGACACGATTACGAAGTGGAAGAAAAAAGGGACAAAGCAACATACATCTAATTTTGATTTCAAGGTAGAAAGAAAGACAAGGAAAACGTAACATTAGCTCCAGGTCGCAGTCCCTTGATCTCTTTGAACGAGCTAAAGTAAAATAAATAAAAACAAACAAACAGAAAACAAACATATAGACATACACACTCCTAACACCCGTGTTTTCTTCCACACTGTGAACATTCTAAAAACACGGGAACATTTAACTTTTTCTTACTCACTCAAAATATCTTTCAAACCATTGTAAATTTGTATCTGATATAAATATGTTTTGTTTGTTAACCATGTTTTTATAATTTTCTCGTCAATACCATGAAGAACATCATTTCTCACTTTGTTGGAATTGTTATGGAAAACCGCGACATTATATACATTCCATCAATCTTGGGATAATGATGTCTGTATAACCCAAATCTGTGTCAACAGTTTGTACAAAAATGGTTGCCAAAGTTGATCGCGTAAAAAATGAATATTTTTGTACTTTTAAAAGTTCAATATAAAGTCATATAAAGTCATATACACATATGCTACCCCCTTGCCAAATATCTTTGCTAATATATATGATGAACGAACATATAATAAATTGCCCCCACCAAAGGAAATGCTACCGCCTAGGAGGATGGTATTATAACAACAGAACCGGTACTACACTAATCACCAAAAGAGGAAGTAATGCCTGGGAGAATGGTATCATGACAACAGAACAGATACTATACTACCTCTAAAAGATGAGGTAACGCTTGAGAAGGATGTCTCATGACAACAGAACATATACTACACTAACCCCGTCCCCAAAGAAAGGAGGAGGTAATTGAGCATTGAAAGATAGTACATTAGTCTGAATAGTTTAGTAAACTGAATTGAGCATTAGATAGTAATAGTATAGTTTTGCCTTTAGGTATAGAAGTAATAATATAATTTCAGCTTCATACAGACAGATACTAAATCTTCATTAGTGATAGATTAGTTATTGAAAATAAAAGTTCTAATATGCCCACTTTACTCTTACAGTTAGTGCGCTTAGAGAATTGCTAGTAAAATAAAAGCCATGACCTGGTAGAAGTCTTAAGTAATTTCTATTTTATTATTAGTATCGCCTGTAGTGATTATTAAACCTTCGACCCCCAGAAGACTATCACTGAGAACCCATTTTAACGTAACACCTTTATCAGTCAGCGATGACCGTCCATAGACATAATTACTAAGACAAAAGTCTACGTTAGCAATCCACAGACACAATCGAGATACTTACGTAATGCCAGGGTAAACATAGAGAATTGTTGGGGTGTAAAATAAAATACAACTTAGTTGTGTAGAGAAATTGCCATGTTGAAATGGCTAGCTGTCTGGGTGTCCGGTTTCAACTCCGTTTAAAAACAAACAGCACTCTCCTCTACAGTTAGTGTTTAAACAAAAACTTATAGTGAAATAAACAGTTGCATTTTTGCTGATGTATTTTGCAAGAGTCCACATATGTGTAGATAAGTTATAATACCGAAATATGATATTTCTGAAAAGAGAAATCCCTAGATACAATCGAGATACACACGTATTACCAGGGTAAAGAGGGAGAATGCTTGAGCATGTAAAATAAAATACGACTTAGTTGTATAGAGAAATCGTCATGTGAAAGAGAGATAATGAAAGTGAGGGAAGATGAAAAGAGAAGAAAGTAAAAGAAATGTAATACTAAGAAGGAATTAGGATGAGACAATATGAGAACAGAATCGAACACCGAAACTTGTTTGTGTCGAAACAAAAGGATTTATTAGGCTAAACAGAAATGGTGAGAAAGTACCGAAGACTTTACCAAAGCTGTTTCAAAATACCCTAACCCTAACCCAGTACAATTCAAGTGGGAACTTTATGTTTGAGTGACGTGAGTATAGGAATCCAATGTTAGCAACAAGAAAAAAAAACATCACAAGAAAATAACAAACAATAACAACACAACAAAAATAACAAAAGATAAAGACACGTTGTTTACAATTAAAAAGAAAAGCATGAACGTCACTTGCAATTATAAATTACTAGCGAGACCGGTCCCGGCTTTAACCGAGAAAAATGGAGTATTCCAAGAAACTACTGCTCCCAGCGCTGAACCTCATATTCCTTTTTTTATTTTGTAATAGCTGTAAGTATAATTGTTGAATATTACAAAAATAACAAAAACAACTTATTCTTACATACAAAACTGTTGAATAATTTGAGAGAGAGAGAGGAGTTATCCATCAGCTACAGTGTAAGGGGAGAGTGACGTCATGCATCAGCTAAATTCTGTTTTCCAGTGAGCTCATCTTTTCGAGTTCGGGATTTCGTCGACGTCGGACGTGTTTCAGCAGCCGCTGGCAGGCGCCCCCTCCCCTTGGGAACTTACAAACGACGACGGTTCATAGAGATTGACTTTTCCGTATGAGCGGTTTGTTTTCGGGCAGTTTTCCTTTTCCAGCATGATTGACAAACACCCTTCGAATTAAGGATGATGAACTGGTAAGTTATCAACCCATCGTCGTCGTCGTCAGACGAGTATCGAGTCTGGTTGAAGCATGGGACCCCAGTGATTGGCGAGCAGCCCATATGCGCAACACCACAGACGTGAATATAATTTATCAAACTTACATTGCTAACCAAAACTACAAGTATAAATTGAAATGATGCAAAATATGTGAATAATTACATATCCTGAGATTGTATTTTGACAACCATTTGCGAAAATGCGTATTTATAAGAAACAAAGCAATATCATTGGTTAATCGTATTTGTTGCTTTTCTAATAAAAATAAATGTTCAAGCTCGCAGTTTATGCCATTGAAAGAAGTATCGGTCTGGATAGAATATGTAGTCGATAAAATAGATTGGAATTCGTTTTTAATTATGTGAATAATTCGGATTGTAAAATTACGTAATTCAATGGCCAGGCAGAATTAAATATCGATTTGCCAGATGTACTGCTATTTAGGTTTGGTCGTTAGAACCCCAAGATAACTTTATATGTTAGAAAAGACCCATCCCATAATATAAATTAGACAAAGAAAATGCGTTAATTTATATCTCAAACTTTTTCTATCCAAAATATATTTGTCATTCA